>CM076575.1:221138967-221813622 GCA_034641835.2 Pinus albicaulis
CTACTTCTGTCCTTTACCACTGCTGTTGTCCTTTGCCATCAATGACAACACTTCTAACATTATATATTGTTCTTTTAATAATTTTTTCAAAGGTTTTCCTAACAACAGTGTCTAAGTTGTTTTCCTTGGAGTTGTCTTGGTTTTTCTTACTCCTAAGATCATATTTCCTATGGACTTCCATTATGGCATTTTCCAATCCCAACTCATAGTATTTAGAGGCTTCATAGCTTGTTTCATTAGATCTGAAGAGAAGAAACATTGTTCTTCTTCTGTGAGAAAAACATCACCCTCATTATCAGAGCCTATTAAGTTTAGGTGATTTTCATTCGGTTGTTCAATATCTCTTTCACCTTCATCTACATAGTTATCTTGGAAGGGTGGCCTAATTTGTTGATCATTTTCCCTTTGTCTGATTTGGGGTGGGTCTCTTCTGAAGTTCTGATTCCGGTTTCTGTTTTGGGGATTTGGTTGGTTCTCCCTAGGAGGTGATCTTTCATTTATGCTTATTCTCTCCATCATTCTCTCCATGGTTCTAAGTAGGTTGTCAATCATGGAATCAGATAAGGAGGTTGAGGGCATGGTTTCATCTTTGTAGGTTACCCTCTTTTCTGATCTCAACCTAACTCTCTTTCATTTAAGTTGGCCTCTACACTTATAGCTCCATTTTGCATGTCTTCTAAAGTTAGGGGCTCTCTTTCTCTTAGCTGATAGGCCATGTCCGGTCAAAACCTTCTGGAAATTTAGCTAAGGCAAGGCCTAGTGGAGGTTTCATATGAGGTGGGAGGGCATTGTATACACTATTAAACCTGGTGCAATAATCTTTGACACTCTCCCCTATATTCCTCTTAAGATTGTTATATTCAGAAAGGATTTGTAAGGGGTTTTTATTGATTTCCCACTTGTTTATGAAAGTTTGGTAAAGGGAAGGGAGATCATGTATGATGTTGTGAGTCAAGTTCTTAAACCATTTTTTAGCTTATCCTCCTAGGATTTGGGAAAACATCTTCATCTTCATGGTTTCCTCTTCTAATTCCATGTAGTCAGAAGCATCATTTATTCTATCTACATGTTGTTGGGCAGTGGTAGATTCAGCCCCGGTAAAGTGAGGGATTCTGGATTGGTATTCATTTGGCAAAGGTACCAAAGCTTGTGGTAAAACCAGGGGAGCATACCAAGCTGTCGTGATAGGAGCTAATGGTGGATTTACAAGCGGAGGGTTTCTGAGGGGAGGTGTAGGATGAAGTGGGGTTGTATGCACAGTGGTGGTATGGATGGGTGTAGTGGAGGTACTTGGACCAACAGACTAATTTGGAGAACATTTGGTATGGAAAGAGCTGAAGTGGTGGAGAAGATGAAAATCAGGTGGGGTGGAAGGAGAGGCTTCTCTACTAGAACTCTACTGCAAATCTATGGGCTCGAGGTCAGTATGGTTGATCTCACTATGTGACTTGGTTTTGAAAAGGTTTCTAGTATGGTGCAAGTCAAACTGAGAATCTTGCAAGGTTGTGAGTTGTTCAGGGACACATCTTTCTTTGTGAATGGTTCCAACAGTAGCTAAGTTTCCAGTTTTATAATTTTCCACAAAATCCTTTATGGGTCATCAACTATAGTAGGAGGGTTTCGATCTGGATGAGATCTAGTATTGATTCTTCACAAAGCCAGATTTCAAACTCAAAATTTAGAAAGACTGAAAATTCTTTGAACTTTTTTGAAAATTTTCCTCTCTTAGTTTTTGCTAAACTCACACAATCCTAAGGGAGTCTATGGATACTAGTAAAGTGAGAAGGCCTACTAGAGGCAAGTGGAGTCGCGAGGTGGATGTTTTTAGTTTGTTTTGAGGATGTATGTCTATGGTCCACCACCAATAACTATCAAAAACTAATCTAGGAATATTTTGGGGTTTTCCTAGTTCTCTTAAGTAACTCTAAGATTTATATGAGTGTACTACAACTGGGTCATCATTTTTCTAGGATGGTGAAACAACCAGGTTCTACTCTTGGCTATCAATTGAGTTCTCTATCATTCGATGAAGGTTTCTGAAGTCCTGAGGGATACTTAGATTGCCACTGACATCAGAGGTTGCATCATGATCACCATTGTGTTAGTGATAGTGATGAGGTATCTATAAATCATAGGATATTGTTTCAATAAAGGGCTTATGAATTGCTTAAGGATGTCTAAGCTTGGTACTTACTGAGAAAGCATCCACCCATGATCGCCATTATGTTAGTGTCCCGTGATTTAGCATATTGGTAGACCAAATACACAGGGTAAAATCAGACCAGTATTTAGAGTCCTAGGACCTAGCCTTCTTGGACTCAGAGAGGGCTCTCTTTATTATGTGTGAAGGATGTGAACTTGTTCACTTTAGATGGTTGATTTTAGGCTAGTTGTTAAGTGTAGGGTTTGTTTGTTTGTTTGTGTAGGTTTTAACCCTGAACAGAAATTATCTACACGTGAATCTTATAACAGAAAATAAACAATAGCGAGAGAATAAAACATAAAATAGATAAACACAGAGATTTTCCCCTGGATCCCAAATTGGAACGACCAGCTTGATTTTTCATTATATTCCTTTTAGTGTTACAACACATATATATACATGTCGAATCATACATGAACCCTAATCCATTAACCCTAGATTACAACATAACCGTAGTTCCCTTGACCGAATCTACAAAATTACCAGGGGCCGAAAACCACCGTACCCCAAAACCATGTGCAAAACCATGCACAAAACCATGGGCGCAGACTACCCACCGGAAATTAAGGACCAAAAAAAATTCACCGGGGTGCTACCCCGGACCCCGACAGGGGGGGCTATCGCCCCCCCTCTTACCCCCCCCCCCCCCCCACGCATGCTTAGTTGTGGAAAGAATATAACACATACCCAACATTCTCCCACTTGTTGTTTTCCTTCCACAGGGGGCCACAGGAGAGCTTAGTCATCGGCCCAATTTTTCAACACCCATTGTTTCTCTACACCAAGAGAACTTCTGAGTGGTCACAGACTTCGTCAATGCATCTGAAACATTCTTCAAAGTGTCCACCTTTACCAGCAACACCTTTTTAGCCTCAACCATATATCTAACAAAGTGATATTGAACATCAATGTGCTTTGTCTTTGAATGATAAGCAGGGTTCTTAGCCAAGAAAATTGCACTTTGGCTATCACAGCCTATCCTTATAGCTTGCTGTACCAACCCCATACTTGAACACAATCTCTGCAACCAAACTGCCTCCTTGCTTGCATGAGTGGCTGCTATGTATTCTGCCTCTGTAGTTGAAAGAGCCACTACAGATTGTCTTTTACTCATCCAAATGACTGCGCCTCCAAATAGGCTAAACACATACCCACTTGTAGATCTTATTTCGCCCAGATCTCCAGCCTAGTCTGCATCAAAAAAACCACGAATGTCCAAAATTCTTTCCAATCCTGGTCTTCCCTCATAGCACAAGCCATAATCACTAGTGCCACATAAATATCTGAAAACCCACTTCACTGTTGTCCAATGCTCCTTCCATGGGTTTGACATAAACTTGCTCAATACTCCCACTGCATGTGCAATGTCTGGTCTAGTACAAACCATTGCATACATTAGGCTACCCACTGCACTTGCATATGGAACATGAGACATATTCTCCTCTTCTTCTTGTGTCTTGGGACGTTGTTCAGAAAACAACTTTACACCTACAGGAATAGGAACATTCATCGGTTTACTATCCTGCATATTGAACTTCCGCAATATAGTCTTGACATACTTCCTCTGGTTTAACCACAACTTCCTCTTTGCTCTATCTCTCTTAATTTCCATGCCCAAAATATAGTTTGCAGCACCAATATCCTTCATGTCGAATTTGGAGAATAGTTGGGTCTTCAAATCTTGGATAATTTCTTTGTCATTTCCAATCAACAACATATCATCCACATACAAGACCAAATAAATAACACTGTCACCAATTAATTTAAAATAAACACAGTGATCCTCCTTGCTTCTGGTGAAGCCAAGTCCCCGTATATAGGTATCAAATTTCTGATACCACATCCTTGGTGACCGTTTTAACCCATACAGAGACTTCTTCAACCTGCATACCAGTTCTTTCTTACCCTTCACCATAAAGCCTTCAGGTTGCTTCATGTAGATCTCCTCTTCTAGATCCCCGTGAAGAAATGTTGTCTTCACATCCATCTGTTCTATCTCAAAATCAAATGGAGCAGCAACAGATAAAAGTAATCTAATAGAAGTAACTTTGGCAACAGGAGAAAAAATATCACCAAAATCAATTCCCGGCACCTGGGAATAACCTTTCGCTACCAACCGAGCTTTGTATTTCTCCACATTGCCTTCTACATTCATCTTCTTCTTAAACACCCATTTTCTCCCAATGGGCTTCCTTCCAGCCGGCAACTCCACCAGATCCCATGCATCGTTTTTGTGCAAGGATGCCATTTCATCAACCATGGCTTCCTTCCAGAGTTTTCCATCCTCTGAATCTACTGCCTCCCTGACAGTTCTGGGTTCATCATCAGTAATAGTTAAGGCAAAACCTGAACAGAAAGCAGATGGACTATACCTTTCTGGTTGCCTTCTTTCCCGAACTGATCTTCTCAAAGCTGGAGTTTGTGGCTCTTCATCTTCTGAGTCTTCTTTTGTTGTAGAGTCTGATTCATCCTCCTTTAGCTCAAACTCTATCTTCTCAGGTTCCTTTGGTAGGACTTCATGTTTAACAACATCTTTCACTTCTCTAAACACCACATCTCGACTGTGCACAACCTTCCTTGTTTCTGGGTTCCAAAGCTTGTAACCCTTTAAACCATCCTTATACCCAATAAAGATGCACCTTTCAGATTTATTATCCAACTTGGTCCTTTTCTCCTTTGGAACATGTACATATGCATCACATACAAATACCCTTAGATGTGAAAGAGAGGGTTTCTTACCAGTCCATACCTCATGTGGAGTCTTATCCTCCAACACTAATGAAGGTGATCTGTTAACCAGATAGCATGCAGTCTCCACTGCCTCTGCCTAGAATTCCTATCCTAACCTGGTACCACTGAGCATGCTTCTTGCCTTTTCCATCAGTGTTCTGTTCATTCTTTCTGCAACTCCATTTTTCTGAGGTGTGTATGGAGTACTCTTCTGTCATGCTATACCACACTTCTTATAGAACTCTTCAAATTCCTTCTTGCAGAACTCCCCACCATTATCTGTCCTCAGTGCCTTTATCTTCTTCTCTGTCTGGTTTTCCACCAGAGCCTTAAATTCTTTAAATATGTCAAAGACTTCATATTTCTTCCTCAAGAAATATATCCATGTATTCCTTGATAAGTCATCTATGAATGAAACATAGTACACAGACTTTCTCAGTGATGGAACTGACACAGGTCCAAACACATCATTGTGTACAAGTTCTAATATCTTGTTCGCCCTCTTAGCACCAAAAGGAAAGCTCACCCAATTCTGCTTCCAATATAAACAATGTTCACAGAAATCGAAATCCAGAGAGAAATTAGACATACCTTCTACCATACCATTTCTATGCAGTATCCAAAGGCCCTTCTCTTCAATATGTCCAAGCCTTTGATGCCATAGCATGGTATTTTCTCCAGAGACAGCTAGGCTTTCCGCTCCACTTTTAGGAACCACAGAACTACTACACCCATCAATAACAATGCTACCTTGTAGCTTGTACAGAGTTCCAGTCTAAACTCCCTGCATTAATACCAGTGCTCCCCGAACCATCTTGCAGGCATCTTTCTCGAACACTGTTGTTACACCTACATCAACCATCTTGCTTACAGAAATCAGATTTCTGGCCAATGCAGGAATATGCAGAACACCAGGAAGTGTTCTAATCCTTCCACCTTGCAGCTTCAGCTTGACCTTTCCATTTCCGACGATTCTGGCCTTCCTATCATCCCCTAGGAAGACATCACCGCCATCATATTTCTCATACTCGCAGAACCACTCCCTATGGGGAGTGAAGTGAAAGGATGCACCTGAGTCAATCAACCATGACTCATGATCTACATGTGTATTTGAAGAAGAAGCCAAACACACATCCCCACCTTCATCCGAGGTGGTTTTTGCCTCTGCAGAAGGAGCATCATCAGATCCCTTTCCTTTCTCAGGAGCTTTAGATCTGCAGTCCTTTTTGTAGTGCCCTTCCTTTCCACATTTCCAACACACCTTTACAAACTTTCCAGGAGATTTAGATCTCCCTCTAGATTTGGATCTCCCACTCGAAACCTTATTCTTGTTTCTGTTTTGGGACCTTCCTCGTACAAATAAGGCATCTCCATTCTGGCCCTCCATATTTCTCTGTCTCATTTCCTCCGACAACAAGGCTGAGACAATGTCATCAAAATTCAAGGTAGTTGTATTGCTACCTATTGCAATAACCAAACTGTCCCACGAGTCTGGCAGAGAACACAACAATCTGATGCACTTATCTTCATTTGAGATTTTAATATCAACAAATGACAGCTGACTTACCACAGTATTGAAGGTGTTCATATGCTCTGTCACTAAGTCTCCATCCTTCATCCTCAGGTTATACAAATTTTTCCGCAGGAACAACTTATTCACCAGAGACTTAGATTGGTACAAAGTCCCAAGTTTTTCCCACAAATTCTTCATCGTAGCTTCCCTAGATACATTCAACAATACTAAATCTGAGACACGCAACTGTATTGTGCTCTTAGCCTTCCGATCCAGCTTCTTCCAGTCTTCATCTGACATTGTCGTTGGTTTAGTACCCGTATCTACCGTGATCCACTGATCTTTATCCACCAGCAGATCCTCCATCTTGTGCTTCCACAACTCAAAACTCTGACCATTAAATTTCTCGATCTCTATCTTTCCGCCGCTCGCCATCTTCTTTCATCGCAAGAATTGATCCCGTAGATCTCCCACTGAACAGGGTCTACCTCAAGCCCAAGCAAAAAACCCTCAGCAGCAAAGGCGTCCCCTTGAAGCCGAAACAACTCTGATACCACTTGTAGGTTTTAACCCTGAACAGAAATTATCTACACATGAATCTTATAACAAAAAATAAACAATAGCGAGAGCATAAAACATAAAATAGATAAACACAGAGATTTTCCCCTGGATCCCAAATCAGGACGACCAGCTTGATTTTTCATTATATTCCTTTTAGTGTTACAACACATATATATACATGCCAAAGCATACATGAGCCCTAATCCATTAACCCTGGATTAGAACATAACCGTAGTTCCCTTGACCAGATCTACAAAAATACCGGGGGCCAAAAACCACCATACCCCAAAACCATGGGCGCGGACTACCCACCAGAAATTAATGACCAAAAAATTTTCGCCAGGGCGCTACCCCGGACCCCGACAGGGGGGGCTATTTCCCCCCCTCTTCCCCCCCCCCTGCGTGTGCTTAGTCGTGGAAAGAATATAACACATACCCAAGAATTTGGGTGGGTAAGATGATCGAGTAGGATAGGTGGAATGAGAGGTTGTCAAACATTAGGCTATGAAGTCTAGGAAGTCATTGATATCTCAATAGTGAATCGGGGTACATCATAGTGCAAATCTAGTGTATCCAATGGATCTTTAAAGCTTATGTGTGAGGTGAGATGGACATTAAGTTTGGGGAAACAAGGTAGGGAAAAGGGCAGTTAAGAATCCTTTGTCAAATACCTATGAACAAGAAGATCTTAAATACTGATAAGCAAAAGATACTAATCATGAGATAGGGCACACCATTTACTCAGTGACAATACTTTGAATAAATAAACATTCAAGATAAACAATCCAGTGGAACAAAGGAAGCAAGAAAACTTATCTAACTCCAATGATCCTACTTTCAAGATTTGAAAACATATAAGAGACAAATAGCATCAATAAATGAAGAGGGAACTCCTAAACATCATTCATTAAACTATAAATAACTTGGAAGCAAACTGATAAGCATATACAAAGGGCAAGATCGAAACAAGACCTCTTTGGCTTAACCTAACAATCAATACATCAAAGGGAGATTTCAAGACAGAGTTTAGATAGCATCAAACAAGAAGGGCTTACCATGAATCATATTTGTAAACTAGCATATTAATCCAATAATGAAATAGAAAATCTTAGGTGGGCCTAAGGAGCAACTAAGAATTCCTTAAACTAACCCAGCAGAGGAAAACATAAAGACAATAGCAAACAGCAAGATTGAGGTGCCTCAAACAACATTTCTCATCCTATACTCTTCTGAGCTACTGCAATATAGAAATATGGACATATGATCAACAAGAAAACATGAAAAAATAAGAGATACATCACCATTAACTAAAATCAGGGATCCTACAAGCAAGCCTTCATCATCATCAATCAAGGAAAATCATCCACAAGCTCCACAACACCAAATTGCTCTTCAACCTCCAAAAACCATGTGTTGCTCTCAAACTCATCAAAATCCCACACTTACAATGAATCCTCATGCTCTTATATAACAAGAAAGGAGTAGAAAAACCCAATAGAATATCTAGAAATCCATTGGCTAAACAGAAGTATCTCTATTGTCCTTGAGGCCTCGCAAGGCCCAAGGCACAAAATATCTAAAATAAATATCTTTTTGGCCATTTATAGCAAAGAAATTGACCTTTAGGCTCTAACAAGCCTCCTAAAACTTTCCAAATGCACATTTTTACTTTTCAACCATGGGAGCGCAGCACTGTGTTTTGAAATGAAATTTTATGCCAGGAGCGTAGCACAGGAACACGAAAAATGGGTCTTCTTGCAGCAGTGTTTTGAAGGCCTTTCCAATTTCAGAAAAGGCTCTGTGATAGCTCGTTGGAAAGAAATTGAAGTATAATTTCCAGATCTACCCTTGGTTCTTTGATCTGACCTATGAAACCTATTCAAAAAGTGAAAATTCCAATACTGGTAGGAGCGCAGCACATGTCCTGAAAAGTAGGCAGAATGATGAAAAAGTAAGTGTTTTTGACCTTTTTGGCGGACCAAAACAACTCCAATTGATATGAAACTTTGTGAGCATGTTATATGAGTGACGAGGAACCAAAAAATGCAAGCTTTTCCTCCTGAAGATGCCCTGAAAATAGCATAGCACCAGGTGTGCTACGCTCCTAGCCTCAAAATTTGCAAAAAACAAAAATTTGTCAAAATTCCCCCAAATTTGGTGGAAATATGTCTCATGGGTCTTGGGAGACCTGTAGAGAAGCTTGAGTCAAAATACTATGGTTATCTTGGCTCTTTTCCCTTTTTAGTGCTTGGATCTCAATTTGGGCCTTTTTTAGTTTTGCCCTTGCAAATTGGTTTCTTTGGGCATAATTCTTTGTCATTCTTCTCTGTAAATCCAAGTCTTTATTTTCCTTCTCTAGCTTGGCCTCAAGGTGTATGTTAGCCCTCTCAAGCCATTATTCCCTATTATGCTCAGTTTCCATTGCAAGGAGTTCATTTCGAGAAATTTGTTCTGCTTGGGCTGATTCTTCTTCCCTCTACTTTGCTAATGCTTTCTTTAGACCCATAGTTCTAGGTATCCTTCTAGTTTGACCTTCCTCATCACTAATCTCCTCATAAGTGCCCATGAATTCTTCCAACTTCACCTATGCCCTTTGAGCCTCTTTCCGGTACCTGAGTGTTCTTATTTCATGGATGGCCTGTTGGGCACTCATTTGCTTGTTTTGCATATGATAGAAGTGAATGACATCTTTTGCTCTTTGTAATTTTGCTTCCAAGTCCTTGATTTGTGCATTCCTGTCTTGGAGGAGGGAGTTTGAAATTATTTTTTCATTCTCATCCTCACTGTCTATGTGAATAATTTCAAACTTTCTTTCTTCTTCATGATCTTCCTCTTCTTCTTCCACTTTTTGCTTACCTTTGTCCAATGGCTGAGATGAAGTAGATGGCAAGGTCCCTTGCCTCTTAGAGGCAGCAAACACTTGCCTTGATCCTCTTTGATAAGTGAGAGTACAAGATTTAACATGTTTCATTTCATCTTTGGTGATCTCAAGACTGCTTCCTTGAGAGGCACTTTCATTTTTTTCCATGCTAGTATCATTGCCTTGATCTTCATCACTGTCATCTTCCTCCATGTCCTTTGCATTGTCATCCTCCATGTTTGCAACATTATCATTTACATTGTTGTTTTCTTTGTTCTCATGGTTAGAGGTGTCCTCATCACTGCTTGGTGTATCTTCATCCTCTTGGATACCCTTTGAGTTCATGGGATCACTGCTGTCACTTTTGTTAGGGATTTTAGTCATTAGGTTTTCTTCATTATGACTATCATTAGCCCCTTCACTGTTTGGCCCAATGTCTTCATTATTTGGCCCACTATATTCACTTTAAAACCCTGCCTCGGTTTCTGCATCTTCATTGCTTTCATGATTTGACTCCTCATTATCATTGTTTTTATATGCTTTTTCTTCACTATTATATTTGTCTTCATAATCTGCCTCTGTTTTTCCATCATCTTCAATCTCTGTATCATTGCTTGCATTTTCTGTGGGGTCACTGTCAGAGGCATCTTCATTAGTTTCTCCTTCATTTTTACTATCATTTTCTTCTTCATGACTGTCCCTTTTCTTGGTTTATTCTTCATATGTTTCTCCCTCAGTACTTGGTTCACTGTATTCACTTTTTTTCTCATTGCAATTTCCTTCAAACTCTGTCTCTTCTTGACTGCTATTTTCATCTTTGTCACTGCTCCTTTTATCACTGTTATTGGGCTCACTGTTTTCTTATTTACCTTCACTATTTTTCTCATCAAAATCTGCCTCTGTCCCTGACTGTCATTTGTTTCTTCATCTTCATCTAGCTCACTATCTTTGTTACTACCCTCTTCCTTATCATTGTCTTCTTTGTCTTGACTGTGATTTTCCTCTTTGTCACTTCTTTCTTCCTCCTCAACACTTTCTTCTTTGTCTTCTTCCTCATCATAATCACTTTCTTCACTTTCATTTTCCTCTTCCTCATTACTTTTTTCTTCCTCTTGACTGTCATTTTCTTCTTGACTGCCATTTTCCTCTTTGTCACTACTTTCTTCATGTTCTTCAACACTTTCTTCTTGCTGTGAGGCCGTAGGAGAAGGTGAAAGAGGGAGGCATGTTTGGGGAGAGGATTCATGTGAAGAGGATGACTCATGGTCAGAGAGGGGTGATGGAGGAGTGGAGGAAGGTGGATGAGATGATGATGGTAAACTGTGCAGACGAAGAGGCTTTGGGTTTGTGAAAACGTCATGGGTGATGAAAACTTCCCATGGGATGCCTTGTAGCTCTAATTGGTGTAAGACAATCATTTTGATGAGGGAATGGTGGAAAAGACTTTGAATTTGCTATGAAGGATGTCTCCTTTTCACAATGGATGACATTTTATCAATACTTTTATAAAGGTAGTATGGAAAATGTAGTAATTTGGCCCTAGTGAAATGCATGAGCAGTCTTATGTGGTAAGAGTACAATCTAGAAAATCTACCCTCACAGGTGAAGTGTTTCATAATGATTTTCATTAAAGGAGCATATTTGTCCAAAAAATGAGAAAAGGGGAAAATAGTCTTGCAATTAGCTTGGAAACTTGGTTTTAAGAAGGGTTGATAATGGCTTAGGTCCAGATACACCTGTTTGAACCATTTTTCTCCCATGCAAGGTATTCCAGTGGCCATAGAGATTGCATTGGTGGTCAGCTCAAAATTCACTCCAGCTAGATGTAATTGGTGGTCATGGAGGTTAAGGACAAAAATTTTGGTCAACTAAGGGTGACTTTGGACTCCCTGTACTTTTTCACAGAAGTCATAGCATCCTACCTCTTGGAAATATGAAACTATAGTAGGAGAGGTTGTCAATTATTTAGTGTTTACAGGCTCAAACCTATTTGCCTTTCCACCCTTCCTCTGCTGTTCTCTAGGCGCTTGGCCTCTCTCGCCACTATCAACACTGCCTTATCTAGGCATTTTGTACTTTATTTTTGTCTTTCAAAACAAAACCCTGATCTGCTTGGGAGATGATATGGAGAGGGAAAATGAGAGGTTAATGAGGAAGGCAATGATTTGCAAATTTGGAGGAAAAAAGAGGAGTGAAGAAGGATAATTTTGGCCTCAATGTGTTCTCAGTGTGTAGATGGATGGGTGCTTTTCAATTAGCAATGCTTGCAAACATGAGGACCTAACCTTTCTTCATTTAGGGTTTTTTTCTCTTTCTTTAATTTTACCCTTCACATTTCTTTATAATTCTACCTTTAGACAATAGGAAAAGGTGGAAAATGTCTAAATACCTCTAAAAAAACCTCACAGCTGAAGAAAAGAGACACAGGAGTGCAGCATGGGCCAGTCGGGTGACTTTTGCATGTCCTTTTGGGTTTGCCCTGAATTTGATGTAGGAGCGTAGCGCAGGCAAGGCCTGAATGGGTATTCGGGTCCTCCTGGCAGCCCTGAATGGACGGGAGCACAACGCAAACTGTCGGGTTGGGCGGCCTCTGCACGAGGTGTCGGGTCAGGCGTTGAGATATGCTTGTGTGTAGCGTGCTGGAGTGTCAAGCACCCTCTACATGAGGTTTCGGGAAACCTCTACACGCCTGGGCGCATAGCGCAGTGGGGTGTCGGGTCCTCCGGGCAGAGACTTCACACGCGGGAGCGCAGCGTCGGGCGGTCATGCACACAGTCGGGTTGAGCTATGGCCCTATGCGCAGTGTTGTTACACAGGCGCACAGCGCTCCGTTGAAAAATACACAGGCAGCGTGCACAAGCGCGTAGCACAGCATTTCAGGAGCACAGCGCAGAGGTTTTTTGCTCGAAAAATTGCCAGAAAAACCCTGATTTTATTCGAAAGCTATCTCACTATTTGTTCAAATGATAATGAGTAAGAGTGATAATGAAAAAGTCTTTATACCCTTGGATTTTTAATAAATTGAAAATCACAACCCATTTTCTGAATGTTTGTTTTTTACTTTTTTATTGGTCACTTTATGACTTTCACGCATATCTCTTTGACTCTTTATCATATGGTTTGATATTTTGTCAAAGTGACCCTTTCCTTTGGGGATGGTGTATTTGGACAAATGAATAGATCCCTTCTAAATCTTTTAGAGGCTTGGGCACTGTGCAAACTATCCTTCTTGGCACTAATAGACTGAAATTGTTTTCCTTACTCTTTTTGGAGAAGATTATACATTATTCTTGTTGTGCTTTTATTTGACCACTACTGACCTACTGGGAGGTGCCATAACATAGGGTTTTGGTCTTCTCAAAATTTTTGGAGTTTTGATACCTTACCTACCTAATAGTATAAACTCATGCTCACTTTGATTTTCTTATCTGACAGAAAACTTAGGCTCCCTCATACTGCTTTTGACAATCCTTTGACTGTACTTGAAAACTTAGGCAGCCTTCACTGATACTCTTTTTAGAATTTGTCCCTTTTGTTGTAGTGACAAATAAAACCCCTTTAATCTTATTACAACCATGGAGGCCTCCTTTCAAATGTACTCTGAAAACCTTATAACCTTTTAATGGATTTTTATGACCTTTAGGTCACTTTTGCCTACCTTTCTAGACTTCTAGCTTGTAAAGGCCTTTTTCCTTTTCTTATTTATCATTCCTAGAAACTTTGGTTTTATGTTTGATGGTGCTGATGCATCTCTGTCCCTTTTAACCTTTTGCATGGACCTCTTGCTGGGAAACACCTCATAGCCAATCAGTCATAAAACCACTGATACTCTTTTTTACTTGGGCATGTTGTTTCTCTTCTGTTGTGACTGTCCTTGAGGAATTTGGCTTCTCACCCTGCCTTTCTTCTGCTGATAACTATCATAAACCATTCCTACAGAAATGCTTCAAGATAGGCAACTGTCCTTTTTGAAGACTTTATGCTCTGATCTAGGAGGTCCTTTTGAAGGCTTTTTGATACCTTTTGGACAATCATGAGCTCACCTTCCTTTTCATTTGATTTCACCTTTGGGCAGTGATTATTTAGAAATCCATAGAAATGCATAACCTAGGAGACCCTACATGACCTATTGGGATGTCTTTTGGAATAGGTCTTTGACTAAAAAAACTTGAATCAGAGTTTGGAGGTGAAAACAGGGTTTCGACAAACCTTTATGCATTGCAATCCTAGAAACTGAAATATTTTATTGGTTTATCTAAAGAGCCTAGAAAGGGAGTTTAAAATCACCACTTCTTGAGGAACTTGGTGAATAGGGGAAAAGGTTTAGTCTACTTGGAAAACCAAGGTGTAAAATTAGAAGGCTTAGGCAATCAGAAATAGAGTGGTAAAGTCAGAGGCAGCAAACATAGTGAGAATGAGGGAATAAGTCCATGATTTGGTCTTCTGGGAGTGAGAGATTGGCCATGCCTTGATAGAGTAGTAGAACAGTGAAAAAATTATCCTAAGGGAAATGAAGGCAGTGAGATTTCTTAGAACTCACAAGATTCATGAATTTTGTTTCTAGAAATCTTGGATAATAATTTTAGTTATCTAAACAGGTAAAAATTATTGATGACTAACATAAGGAAACTGAAAAACTGAAAGAAATAATGGTGGGGGTCCAAATGGAATAGGCGGGTGGCCACCAAAATCCACCTGGATCATTCCTCCCCCCTTAGGAAGCAATGGTCCCCATTGCGTTGAGTTCCTCCATGAAATATGCAATGTCAAGTGTGTCCAGTAAGAAATTATAGGCGAAGGTGATCCATATTGAGCATTGGGTGTCATCCAAGGAATGGGGGGATTTTGAGCTCAAATGCATTGTCGCCCACTACCTTGGTGATGTTGTATGGCCCATATCAGAGTGGGCAAAGCTTGCAGTGGGGCCCAACAAGGTGCTCTTTTTGCAAATGTAGCCAAATTGTGTCACCCACCTGGAAGTTGTGTGGCACCTAATTCTAATTATGTCGTTGCTTGTACTTGGCATTGGATTTCTCTAATATGTTGTGGCCATGTTGGAGGATGTGTTGGATGTGTTCAATAAATTTGTTTGCTTTATCAGCCTCGGACATGACATGTGTGGATTGTGTCTGTGTGGTCGCATGGGGAATGGAAACATCAAGCAGTGGCACGCCAGGGGTTAGATCAATGGAGTGCATGCCATAATAGTGTAGAGGAGCCTCTATGGGTGAGGAGAAATTGTCCTCGTATTCCTCCATGACTTTTTCTATCTGCTGCTGCAGTGCAGGGGAGCCCTGTTTCGAGGTTCTGGTCACAATCTTCTTCTTACCCTGTGGGCGAATTGTAATGAAAATCAATTTCTTGGTTTGGGAAACAATCTTACTGCATTGTTTTGCAGTAGTCAAAGATATGGCAGGTGGCAGTACTACCTCTGGTATCCTATACAATTTATTTCCCAAAGTAATAACAACAGAACGAGGCCAAGAATCATACACAATATGTCGCTTCCACAAGTATGGTTGGCCTAGTAATACATCAGACATATCAAGAGGAGAAACATCACATAATACTTCATCCGTGAATGGCTTGATGTTGTACAAAAGGCGACACTATTGGAAGATGCAAAGATCTCTTCCTTAGTGAAGCCACCTGATGGTATATGGCTGCAGGTGTGCTATGGTCATTAGGCCAAGATGCTTCATGACCTCTGCTGAAATGAGGTTCTTTTGGCTTCCGCTATTGACAAGGAATTGCAATGGAGAACCTTTCACCCACATTTGTGAATGGAAGAGGCGCTCCCCCTCCTCTCGATCCTAGGGATCCTCCCTCTGGAGCTTGGTGGTGCCAATAATGGCACTGGTATTTGTATCAATGATCTGCTTCCCTTTGTCACCTCCCTTGCTTGTTTCTGATTCAGGATCAAAACATGCATCTAATTCGGGTGCCATCAGATCGGCCACCAACGACTGTTTGGCCTGACACTCATTTGTGTTGTGAGTGGGGTTGTTATGAAATTCACACCACTTCCCTGTGTCCTTCTTTAGATTTGTGTTGTTTTTATGAGTCGCCCTGCTTTGGCTTTTCCCCTTGTTCTATGGTTCGGGGGCGCCTTTCCCTGGCTTTAGATTCGCGGATCCAAAGTATCGCTTCTTCTGCTTAAATTTTTGCTCAATCTTGGCGGCATAGTGATATATCATGCCAAGCAAGGTAATGTCGAGGAACTCCATTTCCTCCTGAATGTATCTATGCAAATAACTGTGGTACTTGAGCACAAAATGTGTCTCTGAATCATTAATACCCAACTTTGTGCGCAGGGCATGGAACAAATTCGTCAGTTTGTGCACATCTTGATCTTTTTTCTGTCGCGGCATGGTCCATTGGATGTACTTGTCCTCATATCCCCCCATGGGGTAATATTGTTCCTTGATGTCATCTCGGAACAAGTTCCAAGGGGGTGCGACTGAGAACAGAGAGGGTTCCCCCTCATCCTTTTTCTCACAGTAGGTTTCCCACCAGTCTTTGACATGGGGGGCGACTTTGAGGAGTGAAAAAGTAATATTTTCTCGGTCGGAGAAATCATGGACCGAGAAATACCCTTCCAGCAAATTCAACCATATATCTATAGCATCTACATCTATCTTGCCTTCAAAAATAGGAATTTCGAAGTTGACTTGTACCTTGAAAGGAGTGGCACCTCCAGAGTGGTTTTTGGATGTAGCTGTGCCACCGGTGGGTAGTCGTTGAAGGATCTGGGCAAAGTTATCCATCATCGTGTTCCCTTGTTTCTCGAGGGCCTCCTTGAGAAATAATTTGATACGATACCCTTCTCCTTCATCTTTCTTTTCTTCTGCCATGGGTGGTCGTCAGGGTTTGCGAGGTTGATCTTGCAAGGGTTCAACTAGATCGAGCCCTAACTCCTTATACCCTGACCTCGTTAGGGACATGCAAAGAAAAAAAAAAGAGTAGACCCTCTGATTCTAGTGATCCAAATTTATGCAAGAACGCAATAAAATACAAAAATACACATAAACACAGATATGCACTAGAAATAATACTTCATTTCATTAATATCAAATAACATAAATATGCTTACAGACATAATGATAATAAACTAGCTAGGGCGCTGGTAGCTTATCTCTGAGAAGAGATGTGGGGGCCACATGTCTCTAAAATATGTTGCAATGAGGCTCAAAGGCCTATCTCTTATTGAGAAACAATGGAAAACCCTAAAAATCCAAAACCCTAACCCTAGGAGATGAAGTGCCAAAACTATGGGCCCCGTTTGGGTGAATTGGTACATCAACTTCCCGGGGATGTACTTTGGCATATGATCTTCGTTTGATGCACTCAATACCTCATTAGAAATATCTATCTGAGGACTACAACTTTTTACATGAGAAACATCGAATAAAATTCCATGTTGCTCCCATTTTTACCAAAAAAAGTCATTTAGGGCCTCAAAACGGCTCCGGAAGTTTAGGACCCGAAAAAATGCTAAAAATAGTAAACTGTGTTATAATTAAGAAAACTGAAAAACTGAAAGAAACAATGGTGGGGGTCCAAATGGAATAGGTGAGTGGCCACCAATCTCCACTTGGATAAATATATGTTTCAGTGTGTGAGTGTAAATGGTAGTGTTGTAGCAGAATTTTGAAGAAAAGCATCAATTTTCATATCAGATTCATGGTTGTTGTAGTAGAGTTTATTTGAGGCATATGGAGTAGATTTTTTGATGTTGGATGATTGCATTATTGATGGTTGTATTTGTGCCACTATTTTTTTGTGTTGAGAGCATGTTATTTGTGGTGTTTGATTGACCTATTGGGGGTGTCTTGCTTGTGGAGATTGTATTTCAGAACTGAGTCTAGTTGAGAAAAGAGTCTTGGATCCAATTTGAAAATAGATTAAATGGGGTCAAATAGTGTAGAGGAGTAGTGACATCATGAGAGTGGAGTAATGATATCGAAGCTTCAACGAAAAGAAAAAAATTTCCATCCAATCAGAGGTGGGCAAGGATTGTTGATCGTGGTGGGCTTTAACGGATGGTAATTCGTAGATCTGTGAGAGAACAAAGTCTTCTGAGTTGATCGATATATCGAGTCTCCAGGCTTATTGGTGTTGGCCTATTGTATATGAGGTTGAGTCTCCAAGTTTATCGAAGTCATCTAACTATGTAAAAGACAAATTGCTTGACATAATAGAGATTCAAAGCATAGCAGTAGCAACAAGGGTGGTTTTTCTCTTAGAAGGGTTTCTACCAGAAATCTCGAGTTTCATGTGTGATGATAATTTTTCTGGTTGTGGTTTGATGGTTCTTTTTTAGTTCACGTTTCTTATATATGTTTATCATTTACTTGCATGATCAATGTGATGTTGCTAACAAGTTGTGATTTAGTAAAAATAAATAAAAGGAAAATTTGGTATTAAAACACACTCCTAATTCTCCCCCTCCCCTCTCAGTAGTGCTCAAAGGTTTCATACAAATTTTACAATCATTATCATATCAAGGGTGGTAGTCCTATTATTCTTTTTATATGTCACCTCGGTAGAGAACTTATCGATGGTGGTGGAGAGATTTGTAGTAAAATTTTGGTAGAGGTACATCTTTTTCATTTACATTTTATAAAATCATAATTAAAGTATATTTTTTTCTATATATAGGCGCTCATGCTAGAGGGGGTCTATTCCAACCACTACCACTACACTTTTACGTGAACCCATGTGTGCCCCCACACACAATTCACACAGTGCTTTAGCGAACACTTGAAAGTTTAACCTCACACATCACAAAGACTTCATATCACATCTATCACCAAGAAAAATGACTTCATATCACATCCATCACCAATAAAAATTCTCCCTTGACCTAACTTATAATTAAAATATTTTATTACCATTTTATTCTTAAATTTTTACATGGGTCAATACCAAGGGTCATCTTTATTTTTATTTTTGTTTTATTTTTATAGGGTTATTTTTATTTTTATTTTTTATTTTATTTTGATGGAGTTAACATGCTTACATTACATTACATTAATATTTTTATTTATTTTTATTTTTATGTAATTTGATTGAGTCAAAATGTTTACAGGATAAGACAATTTGACATCTCTTCCATACTAGGGTGGAGAGTGTCTCTCGGCACAATAATTTAATAAATCAATATTCATTATTTTTTAGTTGATGAATAATAATAACAAATACCTTTACATATTCCAATTTAACTTAATTAATTAAATAAAAGTAAATCAATCCCCGATCGGGGTTCGAGAGGGACAGTTGGCTTGCAAGAGAACCATGTGGATGATAAGACGTCAAAAGGAATGTGGAGGGGGGAGGGAAAACTAAAACCGCCACACGCAACAGTTTATGATGAGGGCGACAGGTAAGGTGCGGGCCAGTTGGCACACAGTGGGGTCTGGGTCCGACAGGTGGTATGTAAGATTTAGCATGCAGTGAAAGAAACATAGCATGCGTAGAAGGAAAATCTGAAGGTGGAAGGAGAGGAGGGCATTCAAGTTGTCGAACCTGCAGGACTATCTACGCTCCTAGTCACCGGCAAAACATTGGCTCTAGTATGTCATTCAGACCCTCCTTTTGTTTGAAATGGGGAAGAGGAAGGCAGAGTCGAGAAGAAGCAGTACGTTAAATTGGTTGTTATTGAATGGGGGCAACAAAATGGGATTAGTCTCAATTCTCCTCAGCTTACTACCTTGTGGGTTCCTGCATTTCTCACATGGAGGTTGTTAACCTCCTAGCATTTCTGCAAAGCCTTCTTTCACATCTCTGCATGCTTCCATTTGGTGCTTCAGGGGGGTAAGGGTAGGAGAGATAATAGAGGTTGTGGGGCTTGGAAATGAGTGGAGAGGGTCACTCACTGTGTCAATTAGGGAAGGAAGGAATGGGTACATTCTCATCAACTCAGGGGAGTCAAGGGAGTGTTGGGAGACCGCTGCTCCAGGTTGGGAAGGAGTCAAGGGGAAGAGAAGCCATAGCCGACATTCAAAATTTGTTGGCATGACAGGGTTCTTAAGCTCTGCTCATTTTCATGGGAGGGGAAGTAGCAAGGTCTAGGTAGAGGGTTAGCTAGGGCCTTAATATGAGTGTAGGGAGGTCCAAAAATTTGGGAGTTGGGTCGCGGGTCTGGAAGGTTGCCTTAGGGGTGGCCTTCTCACAGAGGCATCAATCACTAACCTCATAGCACCATTCGAGCTTCCAAGGGAGCTCATTCTTGCCTCCAATCAAGCCTGTGCATCTGGGTTCGAAATGGTAAATTTGGAAAGTAAAAACATGGGACTTGGCATCGATAAGAAGATTTCCCCTAACCTGCTCACTGGAATTAACTGTATCATAGGTCCGAGTAATTGGAAACTGCCTTCGACCCCAGCTCTGTGGAAGAGTTTGTCGATGTGGGCGTTGAAGGTGGCGCAACAGGTGTCAAAGGCGACGAGAATTAAAATGAAGAAAGAAGTAGCGGAGGGACATAAAGGTCAAGGCAGCCGAAGTGAATTCCGTAAAGGGAAAAGGAAGGTGACATCATCCACGATTTGACCACTGAGGAAGAGAGGAAGGAAAACATGAGCAGAGAACATGCAGAACTTGTTGCATGCTTACAGTGAAAGTTCACCAACAATGGTGAAGGATGAGATTTCCCAATGGGAAACTGAACTGAAGGAGAAGGCAACAACGAAATAGATACAGGCAGAAGAATGGGAACCATTGGTAGTAGACCCGAGTAATAAAAGAGGAAGGTCAACCCTGTTCAGGAAGGTCATCCAAACTTATTGGATAATGAAGAGTCTACAGGTGAAAGCCATGACCAAAAACCATCAGCCGAGAGAAGTGCCTAATCAGCGAAGGCAGCCACAAAACCAAAAAGAAGAACCAAGCCTCGTAGTGATCCCAGTCAATCTCATAAAAGGGACACCTTCGGTGTAATAAATCTATATGTCAGTGTATAAAACAAATATCTTTGTTGATTCCATTTTAACCTAATTACTTAAATCGATAATTTAATAAATCAATATTAATTATTTTAACAAAATACTTTTGCTTATTTTAATTTAATTTAACTACTTAAATAAATAATTTAATAAAATATCTGTTATTTTTTAATAGTTTAATCTAATTTATAGATAAAATGATATTTTTAATGACATTTTTTAATTAATTTTAATCAAAATTGACAGATTTTTTTAAAACTTGAGCTTAAATTGTTTAATATGTAGAATTCTAGTATTAGGAGATTTTCCAAAATGTCGATTCCATTTATGCATTCAAAAATACATTTTAAACAACAAAAATCAGCATTCTTTATTGAAATTGTTTTGCCTTGAAAAACTTATTTAGTCTATAAATTAGACTATTCCTTTTTTAATTAATAAATAATAATAAATAGCATAAATTAAATTTTAATTATAATTCAAATTTAAGAATTAAAATAAATAAGTATTAATTTATTACTTTTAATTTTAAAATGTTTCATATTTTATTTAATGTTTCGAACCAGCCAGTGTGGTTCATCATCAAGACTTGATAAAGTGAAATTACATTAAAAAAAATAAAAATAAAAAAAGATTAATGTAATGTAATGCAAACATTTTAATTTCATCAAAATAAAATAAAAATATAAAAATAAAATAACCCTGTAAAAATAAAAATAAAAATGACTCGTGATATTAGCTCATGGTGTTGAGAACCCATGGTATTGACCCATGGTATTCATGTGGAATATAACATACTTATATGAGGAAATTAAACAAGCCTAGATCCATCTTAAATATAAACAATAAAAAAATATTTGATATGTTATAAATCTAAAATTAAGATAAATCTAAACTTATTATTAACTAAATGAATAAATATGCCACACGACAAATATTTTTACTATTCCATTTTAAACTAACTAATAAATCAATAATTTAAAAAAAACTTGTACTATATCAAATAAATTTTATACACAAATAAAAATTAAAGAATACTTTCATATTTCTTCCTATATAAATGTAAATATAGGAAATTGGAAAAACTTAAATGTACTTCAACGACCTTCTTCCTTCCCGTGCTTGTATAAAAAAACCCACCTATTAAGATTTTAATAACTTTTAATTTGAACTAATTGATACATTATATAAAATAAAATAAAAAACAATTTTGGAACCTTGGCACGAGAAAGAATTGAAGTGTACCAAACAACCTTGCTTCCCGTGCTTATATAAAATCCACCTAATAACATTTTAATATCTTTTAATGTGAAGTAATCGATATGAAAAATTAAAAGTTTTGAAATCTTGATGTTAAGAAGATTTAAAGTGATAGAAAAACACCTCATTTCTTCCCTCTCATGCTTATGGAAAAACCACCTAATAAGATAATAATATCTTTTAATTTTTGCTAATTAATATTCGTAAGGGAATTGATTTAGAAAACATATCTACAAAATTTAGATATTTAAATGATATAAAATTAAAATAAAATTGCTAATATTGGCAATTGTATTACATATTGCAAAGGAAATGTCGTAAGGTTGTGGTATAGGAAAGAATAGCATATAAGAAAGAAGAAGTAGTAGGAACTTTCTCAGCTCCAACTGGTCCTCCAGAATACAGAGAGGAGAATTATGTTTATTGGACCTCAAATCAAAATATCCATATTGGGTAATTGATGTGGAACAACTTCTCTGTTATTAATTGCATGTAAGATGTGTTTTTCATAATGGATGAGACATTTTGGCCAAAGTACTCAAGAACTCTATATGACGAAATCTGCATGTTTATTTTTTTTCCTGCATGAAGGATGCACTTGGTTTTTATGACCAAATTGGGCATACTTCACCTTTCCACGAAATTATTTGCTTCTATCACATTTGCAATGTTGAATTCCTCTGATACTACTCCTAGAACTCTGACTCTGCTCTACAGCTAGAATTATTTAATGGAATAAGAACTTATCACTATGATATGTTGTACTTCATAAGAGACTACTAAGAAGCTTAAGTATGGTAAATCCAACTTCACCTATCATTTGAACATAGAGTATACAGTTTATCTTAATCGTCAATTTTATAGATAAGAGACATTTGGGTCCTTTTTAGCCCTTGGGATGATTAATTAATCTCAGTTCAAATAATTTATATTAATAAATTATCTACAATCATATTTCCATAATTCCTCTTTGAACGACCAATATTCCACTTCTTTGGAACTTTTCACCTCAGTCAAAATAAAAAACATCATGAAGACCCAAAAGTCAGAAGAAAAAATCAGCTCATAATCATGGAATCTAGCTACTTCTTTAAGGATCATAATTCAAGACTTTAGTGCCTTTTGAATTTTAAATGTAATAACTCCCTTCCTTAATGATAGTACATTTTTATTTTGAAATGAAATTATTTTCCCGGTCTTTTAAATAATAGATTCCTCCCCAAGTGACCCTTTAGAGATACCTTTTTCTTCAACTGATTGCCTATCTCTGGTTATAATTCTAGCTTTCTCTTGTTTATGAATAAATTATCTCTATATCACTATTGTCTGTCTTTTTTTGAGCACTAAGATAATGTAGCTCATCTGGATTCCAAAATCCTTGAGTAACCCATTTTCTGAAGTGTCTGCTATTTGGTCCTCCATAGCCTTGTCAACGTCATTTCCTTCTAAATAATCATACATTCTTGATAAGTATCCATTGTCCCATTTTTCTTATTCCATAGAGTTAAAATTGATTTAGGCCATCTTAGTTCCCCCTATAAATAAACTAAATTCCACATGAATACCACGAATCAATACCATGGGTTGTATTTATAATTTATAATTATTTTATTTTATTATTTTTATCTTTTATTGTATTTTGACCTAGTTAAAATGTTCATTACATTATGTCAATATTCAAAATGTTAAACATGACATTACAACCTTTCTATGATTACCAAAACCTAAATTCAATCTAACTTATTAAAAAGAAAAAAACTAACATTATAAAAAACATATATAAAAATATTTACTTGATCTAATGGCCTAAAACATTTCAATCTGTCTAAGATTTGATCCAATGGCTCAAACATGGACACTGTGGCAGTTAGGGGAATTGTTTTCAAGTAGTGACGCCTAATTAATTTTATTTTATGTTTTAGTTTTTTTTAGAAATTGGTAATATAAATTATTAAAATTAAATTAGTATAATTTATTTTGATTTTATATAGTTTTAGTATTTTTTAATTTATATTATTTTATGAATATTAATTAGTTGTAATTTATGTTAGATTTAAGACTTTTGTGGTCCATAATGTAAATGAATGTTTTTAGGATTAATCTTAATGATGTGATTAATCCGAAAGACATTTTTCTAAATATAATTTTCAATTAAATTGACATATTTTATTATTTAAAATGTGTTTTTAAATATATAAATGAATTCAACATTTTGAAAAAAATTGAAGCACTAAAATTATATAGTTTTCACAACTCAAATTTATAACATGAACAAATTCAAATTCTTATCAAATTTTTGATAGAATTAACTAAAAAATATATCTAAATGATGATAATGATGATGATGGTTAACGTCCACTGAGACCAATATTTGGTATATTGGACCTAAAGAAAAGAGTTATTTAGTTTGATTTAAGATTTTATTCCTATGCTCAAAAAACTTGGAGAGAAGCCTCCCGAGCTCACTATAATTTTGACATCTTAAAAGGCTAGGAAGGTCAGTATTGCAGTCAAAAGACAGGAAATGGTTTCAGTGTGGTTTACATGCTAAATCTCCTAAGAGGAAGTGATTTTCATCCTGATGTCTATATTTCACAGAGACGGTATGTACTTTCCATCCATGCTGTGTTTTAATTTAGGAACTGCCCAAACTATGGGCTTTCTACCACAGGAGCTCATGAGAGTTCGTTCTAATTCGGATATATTGTTATTTTCTTTGTTAGCAAAATAGAGGCATTTCGATCTTCTAGGTGGGACATGACCTCCTGACACATTCTAATTTTATTTCATGATCTTTCTCAGCCAACATTTTTCTTTGAACTTAGAAGTAACAATAATTTTTTTAATGTTATTAATGTTTCTGCAATGCAACATTCTCGTCGATCTCCTAATTTGTTTAGAACTGTGTGCCTTGCAGTTTCCATACCAACTTCGCTAAGCCTAGGTTTTACTAATTAAAGTTAGTTTAGGAAGTCTATGATCTTGTGCTTGTACAATAGAAGCCTAGTCATAGCTAGGCTCTTGATAGGGGAAAGACCCACTTCTATAAGGAGAATAGGATAGGGTGTATTTCTTTTAATTTTAAGGTTATACGTTATAAAACGCTTCTGGATTTTCTTAATATTTCTCCAAGATTCTTTAGAGATGATGCAACCCCAAACCTCACATCCATATAAGATAACAGGAGTGACTAAAGTTTCAAAGAGGAACTTCTTTCTATCCCACATTACGAGGTTTATTGTCTTACAATTATTTTCAAGACCAAAATAAGATTTCCACCCCCCATTAATCCTTTTCTGAATGCTATAGTTCCAGTTGAGCTTGTGATGAATATTAATTCCTAGGTACTTGTAAGAAGACACTTCCTCCAAGTTACTATTGTCATACATAAAATTAGCATAAGTGTCCTTCTTGGATTTGATAATCATAACATTTTTTTTTCAGTGTTAACAAACATACCCATGGTAGAGAAGAAACCCTTAAGAAGTCTAAGTTGCTTATCAAGATCAGATGGGCACCTTGTGAGAAGAACAATATCGTCAGCATAGAGAAGAAGGATGATGACTATCCCAGTTAAGATCGTGCCAGCACATCTTTCTTCCTCTAAACAACCTTCTAGCTTGTCGATGTAAATGCCAAATAGGGTAGGGGAGAGGGGGCAACCTTGTTTAACTCTGATATTACACTTAATATATTTCGACCACCCGTCATTACTCTTTAACTTGGCAATTACATTCTCATATAAACTTATAGCAACCGCTCTTAGCTCGAAAGGAACATTTAGCTCTTCTAATCTATTCCATAGGTTGTTTCTAGGAACCGTATCGAAAGCCTTTCTAAAGTCCACAAAGCAACATAAGAGATTGGATTTATCATTGCGGCATTCCTCCACAATGATCCTAAGCGTAACGAGGTGGTCCGTTGTTGAGTGCTACCTTCTAAAACCCACTTGGCCTTTAACCCGCTTACCTTCACTTTCAAGCCAAATCCTCAACTTCTTTTCCAAAATAATACCATATAACTTGGCCAAGAGAGGGCTGATCATAATTGTCCGATAATTAGAGGGGTTATTTGTATCCCCACTTTTAAAAATAAGGATAATGAGGCTCCGAGTCCAAGGTTTAGGGAACCCTTGCTTGACTTCTTGGTTGAAAATCTTTTGGATGTGGGGGATGAGGACAGGACCTCCAATTTTTAAGATTTCCACCTGGTAACCTTCAATGTCTTTAGCTTTCCCATTTTCCAAGCCTTTAACCCCAAAATTAGTGTCTTCTAATGAGAAAACTTATTTCCTTGTGAGCAGGGTTTCAAATTTATCCCTATCATTTGGAGATTCATAAAAAATTTTAAGATAGGAATTCCAGTCGTGTAAAGCAATTTTATTATTATATTTAATTTTCCTAGTTAGAAAATGCCTCTAGAATTTCATAGGAGTCACCTTAGAGAGGTGTTGAGCCCTGAAATTGTCTTCTCTTTTGCCAAACTTTACTTCATTTCATCATTCCTTTATCATTTCATAAACCTAAAACTCAATGAGAATGACTAAGATTACTTAAAGGTTGCATACAATGATTAACTTACTGTACTTTTGTGATTTTGTTGTCTTAATGATTTTTGAACAGTTTTAGCTACAGAATGCTGTCATTCTGTAGCCAGCCAAGCGTTCCGTAGTTTTTTTGGTGTTTACATATGTTACAAGTGTCATTTGGAGAAAAGGCACACATAGGTGGATTCCAAATCTTTCCTACATCATTCGTTCCCTTCCACGAAGATTGGATCAATAACTGGAGGTGCCTATGTACGTGGTCAAAGCAAAAGTCAAGCAAGTTGTATTCTATAGGAATCAAGACTCCTGATTTTCCTTAAAGCAAATCAGGAATCCTAAAAGAGTTCTATTTTGATTTTAACTTTAAAACTACACCTGTACCTACTTTTATTCAATATTAGTTATGTAATTGCATATAAATTCAGCTCGGTAAATCCGAGAGGGACAAGTTTTGATACATATTTTTATCATTCCTGTGATACTCTGTTTTCGAGCATTTTGTTAATAGAAGGAGTCAACTTTGATTTTTTTTTTAATACAACCTTGAGGAGTTAAAGGATTAATTCTGAATTGATAGCAGAGGACCCCTGCTATTCGAGGAAGCTTTACATGTTTTCTAGATAAGCAGTTTTCAATTCTGATTTTTTTTATCATATTTCTTTACTTAGACTGCTTTCTGGAATTACATCTCTTAGCATTATGTTTCATGTCATTTGCTTAGATAAAAGATCCTCGTGATATTACAGTTAGTATTTTTCTCAAGCTTTTCCAATATATCTCTATTAAATGAATGGGATTTAATTGTAATATTCTGAGTTACTAGCACTTCAGTTTCTGTCATCAAGATTAAGAAGATCCTCATTATCTTACAGCCATTCTCTTTCTCAAAGCTCTTCCAATATATCACTACTATATGAATGAGATTTGGTTGTACTATTTTTATTTATTAACATTTTATGTTCTGCAATTAGATAGAAGATCCTCATATTATTACAAACAATCTTCTTCTCAAACTATTCCAATAAACCTCTAAATTACAAATAAGACTTAGTTGTGATACTGTGGGTTATTGATTGTTTGTTTTATAGAAGATCCTTATCACATTATGCCTAATCTCTTTCAATAAACTCTTCCAACAAATCTCTAACTCATGAATGAGATCTAGTTGTAATGTCATAAGTTGTTTCAGCATTTCATAGGAGATCCTTATTACATTATAGTAATCTTTTTCTCAAGCTATTCCAATACACCTCTATCATATGAATGAGATTGTACTATAATGTTCTAAGTTACTGTTTGTTTTAATACTTCTTTTATGTTTTAGAAAGATCCTCATTGCATTAGAATTTGATCTCTTTCACAAGCTATTCCAACAAATCTCTAACTAAATGAATCAGATTGAGTTGTAGTGTTTTGAGTTACCTTTCATTTTCATGAATGCTCATTTGCAAGCTATAATATCCATGGATTAGGATTCTATGTTTTCATCATTTTCTAATTAAGGACAGAACTTGTAACTAAATTCTGTTTTAATTCTATGATTTCCTTTCTCTTCCTTTTTGACATAGATTTAAATTCGTCTTTTGAGTATAGAGTAGCATATTAAGACTCAAACATAACAAAACCCAAAACATCAATAAAACACTAAAAAAAATGAAATAAGAAAAGGGATACTTAGGCACATATAGTGCAAGTACACTTCATCAGTTTACTAGCCCTGGTTGATAATTTATGCTATCAATTTAGGAACACTTAATTGACTAAAAATTTTGGCGCCGTTGCTGGGGAAGAGTAACTAGGTAGCCTTTTTTCCTATTTCCCAAAAACAATGATATGCGTAGAGAAAGAGATTCTAGGGGTAGATTTGTAAGAGGCAGAAGCTTAATTCCCACAACTCCACTCACTCCACCAAGACCAAGAAGCAACACACCTCCAACTCAAACCCACATTCCATACTATACTGGTCATAGGCTTCCAGAAGTCTCAAGATCATATATCCCATCAGTAAGATCTCCCACTTCATCCACTGAAGAAATTCTAGAGGAAGAATATCCAAGGACTCATACAGAAGGGATAACCTTTTCACTTCCACAGGAGAATATATTCCAGCAGAAGAATTACAAATCCCTAGTGAAGAAGAAGAAGAGGACTATTTCTGCAATATACCCTTGAAATAAGAACCAGTAGAACAACTAGATCTTCCAACTGAACCCTATATCAGTTCAGAGGACTCTATCATGGCAGAATAAGGGGAAGGAGAAGTATTTAATGGAGAAAATACACTATTTGGAGGAGGTAAAGGAAGAGGAGGAGATAGAGGAAGAGGTAGAGGTACAGAAGAAGGTAGGGGAAGAGGAAATGCAAAAGAAGGAAGAGGTAGAAGAGAAACTAGAAGTCCTTTTGGATTCCCTATAATAGATGAAGATACTAATGCAACTATGAAAAATATCTCACTCTCTGTTCTTCCAAACTTTCATGGACTAAAAAGTGAGGATCCTGAGACCTTGTTATTTGAATTTGAAGTTCTATGTAGAACCTATGATTACCTACAAGATGCTCATAAACTTAAATTGTTCCCTTCAACATTGAAAGGAGCAGCATTAAAATGGTTTATGAGTTTAATCACTAGGTCTATTAGGACATGGGATGAAATGAGGAAAGAATTTCTAGACAGATATTTGGATTATTGTATACCAGTCAACCATAAGGAAGAAGTGTTCAAGATGATGCAAAAGGAGGATGAAAATCTGGAAGATTTGTTGGAAAGATTTAACTATAACATCAAGAGGGAAAAAATGGAAAACTTAGACCAAGATACTTTTAAAGCTTTTTTGTTGAAGAAAATTAGGGATGAATGGATAGATATTCTTAATATGATGGGGAAAGGAGACATATCTCAACTTTCATTACTTGATATAGCAGAACTATGTATTAATCTTTCAAGAGGAAAATCTAAGATTCTAAAAGGACCAAGAGACTCTGCTCTTGCAAGGGCAAGTAAATCTGCAGCTGGAATAGTAAGTAGGGTAGAGATAGGTAATATTCTTGATGAATTCAAAACTGATATTCTAGGGAGTCTTAGTGAGCAAATAGACACCCTTAAGTTACAAAAAAAGCAGAAAGCTAAAACTGATGCCTTAGCAATCTTTTGTCCCAAATGTAGGAAGAAGCATGCCTTAAGAGAGTGTCCTTTGGATGCAAAAGTAATAGAGACTTGTGCAATTTGTTCTGAAAAACATGAGACCAAGAATTTTCCCTCAATCCCTGGCCTTAATCTATCTTTCAAGAAGAAACAACCACAAATTCCACATAATCTCTTAATTTTTTCTCTAAAAGACCTTGGCAGGGACCTCAAACACAAGTGTTTATTAATCAAATGTACAATCAACCCTCGCCTAATTGGAACTCTTGGCAGCAACCTTGGCCCCAATTTCAAAATCATTCTCAACCTTGGGCTTAAGGAGCACAAAATCCTTATCAAAGGTTCTCCCAGTATTATCAATATCCACCCTCTTATCCCTCATATCCAACGTATTCAAAATTTCCTCCTCAACAAAATCCTCAACAGAATCCACAACATCAAAATCAAAATCAAAATCCGCCACTTCCATTACCATTTCCTCAAAAATAAAATCAGTTGCATGCCCAGCCAATACCAAACCCCAACAATAAAAACCCTCAGAATACATATATGATAGAAGGTCAACAATTTCCAACCTATTTGATTACTCCTTTAGACCTTAATGATGTTCAAATTAGGTCTGGAAGAATACTTGAAAGAAAGAAACCTTTTGTAGTTATACAAGAACAAAACAATTCTGAGGAAGATTCTCTACAGGTAAATAAAATTTTTGAAGAAAACACATATCTTCAAGACCAAAACATTGGAAAAGAAAAACAGAAAGAACCAATAATTTCAACTCCTATGTTAGAACAACCATCAACATCTACTACTACACCTCCTTTTCCTGAAAGATTACTAATTGATAGGGGTGTAGAGAAACAAATTATGATGCCTAACTATGATTTCCTAGATGAGTTAAGAAATGTTTGTATCAAAATTCCATTATTACAAGCCATCAAGGAAATCCAAATTCTAGCAAAAACAATAAAAGAGTTGAGTATGAAAAAAACAGGAAAAAGAATAAAAGAGATAAAGAAAATACAACTGGTAGGAAAAATAGCAAACATAATGATGGAGAAGATTGCTATTCCAAAATATCTAGATCTCGGAAATCCAGTTGTTAAGATACATATCAATGGAATATAAATCCCAAACACACTTATTGATTTAGGAGCAGCAATCAATATCATTACGAAAATCATGGAAAAACTAAAACTTCCTAATCTTTTTTTTACACCCACACTATTACAATTAGTAGATAGATTTGTAATCAAACCAGATGGGGTATTAGAAGACATTCCAGTGTCTTTAGATTCTTGGGAGTATCCTGTGGATTTCATGATCCTAAATCCTAAAAATGATCTAGGAGGACATCCTATTATATTAGGAAGACCTTGGTTAGCTACAGTTGATGCTTTCATTAACTGTAGATCTAGTGATATGTACATCTTTGATGGAAGTTCAACCAAGAAATTCACCTTGTATCCTCCAGAAAGAACAATCATAGAAGTAGATGATACTCAATGGATTGATGAAGAAGAAGATATACAACCTCTCTTCACTATTTTAGAAATTAGTGAAGATAGTTAGATTCTGAATGCCTTGGAAAATCATAAATCTTCTTCAGAATATAAACATGAACAATTCCAGGAAGAATCCAACATTGAGTTCCTGTCATCAAGAAAAATGTCCCTTTACTCCATGGAAGAATTTGGCAGCTCTACAATTGAAATATTCCTAGGAAAAACCTTAAACATAAACAAAAACCTAGAGAAATTTCAACAAGAAAAGCTAGTCAAAATATTACAGAGACATTCTTCTGCATATGCATGGGAGTACACTGACATGAAAGGGATAAACCCTAAGACTTGCACTCATCATATCTATATAGAGGAAAATTGTAAACCAATCAGACAGCCTCTGAGAAGGATGAATCCAAACCTTAGGGAGATTGTTAAAGAAGAGTTGTAGAAATTGTTAAATGTCAACTTTATTTATCCCATTTCAGATAGTCAGTGGGTTTCTCCTTTGGTGATTGTACCCAAAAATAATGGTAAATGGAGGGTATGCATTGACTACCGAGAGTTAAACAAAGCTACTCTTAAATACCATTTTCCCTTACCCTTCATAGATCAGGTGTTAGATACATTAGCAGGCAAAAAGTACTTTTCATTTTTGGATGGTTTCAGTGGTTACAACCAAATTCAAGTTGCACTTGAGGATCAAGATAAAACCACATTTACCTATCCTTGGGGTACCTATGCCTACCAAGTATTACCTTTTGGATTATGCAATGCACCTGCAACATTCCAAAGGGCAGTATTGGGAATTTTTTCAGATCTAATACATGACTATGTAGAAGTATACATGGATGACTTCACAGTCTATGGAAACACATTTTAAGAAGCATTAGCAAACTTGGAAAATTTTCTAAAAAGATGTAAAGAGGCAAACCTTTCCTTAAGTCATGAAAAATGTTTCATGATGTTCACTGAAGGTATTGTCATAGGACATCATATTTCAGGAGATGGGATTAGAGTTGATGAGTCAAAGGTTGAAGTCATCTCTAGACTATCAGTTCCAAGTTGTCAGAAAGATGTTATGAGTTTTCTAGGATTTACAGGATATTACAGAATATTTATAGAAAACTTCACCATAAATAGCATCTCCACTTTTCAAACTACTTACCAAGGATTGTGAATTCAATTGGAATCCTGACTGCCAGTTAGCCTTTTAAACTTTGAAAACAAAAATCTTTGAAGCACCTATTTTAAGGGGACCTAACTGGAAATTACCCTTTCACATCTCAACAGATGCCTCATATATAGCTTTAGGAGCTGTACTGGGACAAAAATACCTGATTCCTTATGCCATCTACTATACAAGTAAAAATTTGACTCCTTCAGAGTTGAATTATACTGTAACTGGAAAATATTTCTTAATTGTTGTTCATGCCATAAATAAATTCAGACACCATATAACAGGCTATGAAACCTTGTCCACACAGATCACTCTGCAATTAGGTATTTAATGAACAAATCAATTACAAATGGCAAAGTCACAAGATGGTTATTTCTTTTACAATAATTTAACATCACCATTCTAGATAGGCCTGGAAAACAAAATACAGTAGTTGATTTCCTATCTAGACTTCAAAACATTAAAGACAACACTCCAGTTGAAGATCAATTCCTTGATGAATATCTCTTTGAAATTACTACTCAAAATCCCTGGTTTGTTGATATTGCCAATTATCTAGTTTCAGGAAAATTTCCTTCAATTATGAATGCAAGAGACAAAAGAAAAATCATTTTTGACATTGCAAAATATTCATGGATTGCTAATGAGTTATACAAAACAGGTCCGGACTTTATTATCAGAAGATGTGTTCGAGAAGATGAGATGCCTGAGATTCTCAAGGCATGTCATGATGAACCTTGTGGTGGAAACTTTGTTGATAAGAGGACAGCTTATAAGATCCTTCACCTAGGATATTATTGGCCATCCCTCTTTAAATATGCTAAAGAGTATGTCAAAAGGTGTGACAGTTGCCAAAGGGTAGGGAAACCTTACCCTTTAGGTGATATGCCATTGCAACCTCAGGTACATATTGAACCTTTTGAGAAATGGGCTTTGGATTTTGTAGGACCTATTAATCCTCCATCAAATCAAAAGAAATATATATTAGTTTGCAATGATTATGTTACCAAATGGGCAGAGGCCAAACCATTACTTTTTGCTACTGAAGCATTTGTAGTTAGTTTTCTTTTTGAGGATATTTTTACTCGTTTTGGTTTCCCAAGAGAAATTGTTACAGATCAAGGAGCTCAATTCACATCAAAGATGGTGGAGAAAATGGTAGAGAAGTACAAAATCAGACACAGGAAATCTACTCCCTACCATCCACAAGAAAATGGCCAAGTGGAATCTACCAATAAGGTCATTGAAGGGATCCTGACAAACACTGTTCATTTACATAGAAGAGATTGGGTAGAAAGGCTTCCTGAAGCCTTATGGGCCTATAGAACTACATGGAGAAACACAACAGGACATACCCCTTATGAACTTGTTTATGGAAAACAAGTCTTGTTTCCCATAGAGTTTTAGATCCAAACTTTCAAAATGGCAGTCCAGTTAGGACTTGATCTAACAGAAGCACAAAAGCATAGACTGGAGCAGATTAATGAATTGGATGAGATCAGACAAGATGCAGTCCAGAGAACAAGCATAGTCCAACAGCAAAGGACTAGATGGCATGATAAGTACATCAAAGAAAAGAAATTTAAATAAGGTGACTCTGCCCTCTTATTTGATTCAAAGTTCAAGGATTTTCAAGGTAAATTTCAAACTCATTGGCTTGGGCCATATGAGATTGTGAAAATCTTTGAAAATGGAGCAATAAAAATCAGGACAATAGATGAAGGAAAGGTAGCTTTTCTTGTAAATGGACACAGATTGAAATTATATCATAAGCCACTTTCAAGAGAAGAATTTGTCAAGAAATTCCAAGATAACATTGATATGAAGTTAGTGAAGAAGAATTCTTCTTCTTCACTAACTTAATTGTATTTTTCTTCAAACATTGGAATAAAAAAAAAATAACATATAAAAAAAAAAGTATAAATATGAAAACCAATCATTGATTGGCATGTTTATACAGAAAGTATAAGGTTAAAATTGGAATTCTTCTGACACTTTAGACTTTCAAAAATTGATTATTTTTCTGCAATGAAGTATCATAAAATCATAAGTTGCAAATTCATATTTCAGTTCATTCATATCTTATTCCATTCCATATTTCACTTCATCCATATCTCATTCCATTCATTCCATTCCATATTTCATTTCATTCATATCTCATTCCATTCCATGTTTCACTTCATCCATATCTCATTCCATTCCATATTTCACTTGATTTATATTTCATTCCATATTTCATAGTTTTAACAGGTACATTCTGCAGCTACCTGTTCTTAGCCAATCTTGTTTTGCAGCTAATTTGACCCTGCACGCTTGCTTCAATAAACAAAGGATGAGTCAAAGAAGATTATGGAGCTTAAAGATCAATATTTTTCAGATGAAGGACAAATACAACAAAGCAACAAAATAAAAAAGGCTAAGGTAAACTATATAAAATTATTTTGATAGCAAAACATGAAAGATATAGTATAGTTAACTCATATGTTTCTTGAAGTTATCTTGTCATTCGAATTGATCCTTGCCTATCACAAAAACTTCTTGACCAAATCCCTTACATTCCGCTCCATAACAATTCATCATTTAAAATATTAACGGATAAAACTTTTATGTGACCTCTTAGGTCACGTCCTTAGATCATATCATTTATTGATGAATTTTGAAAATCATTATAATATCTCTTCACGGTCTTTTATCCCACATCAAACTCTTAAACCTGATCATCTTCATGATTTACCACTACCTTATTTATTCATATCCACTCACTGCCATTACATTCCGTAACTAGTTTTCATCTGCAGAGAAGTCATTTAAAGGGCAAAACAACCTTCCACAGCTACTCTTTCTTCAAACAGGAGATCAGAAACAGAGCAGTGGATATAAGCCAAAGAAAGGAAGCAATTTGTATCAAGGAGAGAAATGGGGCTTATTGTGAGATCAGAGCCAATTGGGACAAAATATTTAGAAGGATACCCTCAGGTTAATGGGTTATCACAGCAGGTAGGCTGGCTGAGCTTTATAAAGAAGTTCAATGGATTCCACAAAGAAGTCACGAAGTCATTTGCAAGGTCATTCGATGGATCAGAGGTCGAAATTGGGGATATTAAGTTCACCATCACGGAATCATTCATAGTTGAGGCCATAGAATTACCATGACAGGGTGAACGTTGGTTTAAAAACAAAGAGTTTCATAATGAAACCTGGAAAAAAATGCTAAAAAAACCAAGTATGGACATTTCAATGTTTAGAAAAGGTATTCGTAGTACAACTTTGAAAAACAAATGGAGGAATGTGTTGTTGATTTTACAAAAATTCATAACCTGTGAGGGTAGATTTGGCACTTTGTATGTCTATCATATTAGACTGATGATGAATTTCTTAGAGGATGAAATAAATTTACCCTTATTCCTGCTTAATAGTTTGAAAAAGATGGCCTCTAATGCTCAGAAAAGACTTTAGTTCCTAGAAACTACTTTGCATAATCATGGCTTAATTAAAATGTTAATTGAGTTTCACTTGAAGAAAGTAGGAGATAGTTGGGATGAATTCCTCCTAAGAAACCATTTTGAAGAACCAGAAGAAACACTATCTAAAGAGGAACCTGTAAGAAGAAGTAGGAGGGGGGGAATTATTAAATCTATTAAGATCAAACCTAATACATCGACACAAGAAGACAATGGAGAAGTAATCTCTGAAAAATTGGTAAATATCGCGAAACAACTCAGGAATAAAAGAAAGGAGAAATTAACAAGTGAATGTGCTGAAGAAAAAGATGAAAATCCACCTAAATTGAGAAGAAGCTCCAGGCTTAAAGGCATGGTGAAAAATACATGCATTAAGGAAACAGGAGTCATAAACATTGAAGAAGAAGAAACTCCAATCCAATCTCCAGTTGATAGATCTCCTCTACACCAGTATGAAGAAAACCCTAACAGAAGAACCCCAAATATAGATCTGGCTCAACAATAGATTTATGACTATGTGGAATCACTAGAGAAAAGGGCCTTAGAAAATCGAGAAATATCTCCCAGTCCACAAGAACCTCTAATAGAAATTTTGAAAAGAGACAATTATGAATTGGAGATATTGAATAACCATATCAAGAATTAAAATGAAATCTTAAGAGAGCAGGTCAAATTGAAGGGTAGCATGAACAACACTCTCTCTCAGCAAATGGAAGCACTATATAAAGCAAACAAGAAGCTAAAGAAAAGGAACAAGAAATTGAACGGGGCACTCATTAATCTTAGGTTCAAAGCACTCATAAGGAAACCCATAATGGAATTGACTACTAGAAGAAGCAGAAAAAGGAGGCTAGATGTTCTTGCAGAAGTATCAGTACAAATGGAATAAAATTTTGATGAAATTGCATGAGGACATGCAAGAGTTTTGTAGTGGGGGTATGTTGAGCCCTGAAATTGTCTTCTCTTTTGCCAAGCTTCACTTCATTTCATCATTCCTTTATCATTTCATAAACCTAAAACTCAACGAGAATGACTAAGATTACTTAAAGGTTGCATACAATGATTAACTTACTGTACTTTTGTGATTTTGATGTCTTAATGATTTTCGAACAGTTTTAGCTATAGAATGCAGTCATTCTGTAGCCAGTCAAGCATTACGTAGTTGTGTTGGTGTTTACATATGTTACAGGTGTCATCTGGAGAAAAGACACACATAGGTGGATTCCAAATCTTTCCTACATCATTCGTTCCCTTCCCAGAAGACTGGATCAATAGCTGGAGGTGCCTATGTACATGGTCAAAGAAAAATTCAAGCAAGTTGTCTTCTACAAGAATCCTAAAAGAGTTCTATTTTGATTTTAACTTTAAAACTACACCTGGACCTACTTTTTTTCAATATTTGTTATGTAATTTCATATAAATTCAGCTCGGTAAATCTGAGAGGGACAAGTTTTGATACATATTTTTATCATTCCTGTGATACTCTGTTTCAAGCATTTTGATAATAGAAGGAGTCAACTTTGATGTTGTTCTGAATACAACCTTGAGGAGTTAAAGGATTAATGCTGAATTGATAGCAGAGGGCCCCTGCTATTCGAGGAAGCTTTACATGTTTTCTAGATAAGTGGTTTTCAATTCTAATTTTTTTTATCATATTTCTTTACTTAGACTGCTTTATGGAATTACATCTCTTAGCATTATGTTTCATGTCATTTTCTTAGATAAAATATCCTCATGATATTACAGTTAGTCTTTTTCTCAAGCTTTTCCAATATATCTCTATTAAATGAATGGGATTTAATTGTAATATTCGTAGTCACTAGCACTTCAGTTTCTGTCATCAAGATTAGGAAGATCCTCATTATCTTACAGTCATTCTCTTTCTCAAAGCTCTTCCAATATATCACTACTATATGAATGATATTTGGTTGTACTATTTTGAGTTATTAGCATTTTCTGTTCTGCAATTAGATAGAAGATCCTCATATTATTACAAATAGTCTTCTTCTCAAGCTATTCCAATAAACCTTTAAATTATGAATAAGACTTAGTTGTAATACTGTGGGTTACTGATTGTTTTTTTTATAGAATATCCTTATCACATTATGCCTAATCTCTTTCAATAAACTCTTCCAACAAATATCTAACTCATGAATGAGATCTAGTTTTAATGTCATAAGTTGTTTCAACATTTCATAGGAGATCCTTATTACATTATAGTAATCTTTTTCTCAAGCTATTCCAATACACTTCTATCATATGAATGAGATTTTACTATAATGTTCTAAGTTACTGTTTGTTTTAATACTTCTTTTATGTTTTAGAAAGATCCTCATTGCATTAGAATTTGATCTCTTTCACAAGCTATTCCAACAAATCTATAACTAAATGAATCAGATTGAGTTGTACTGTTTTGAGTTACCTTTCATTTTCATGAATGTTCATTTGCAAGCTATAATATCCATGGATTAGGATTCTCTATTTTCATCATTTTCTAATTAAGGACAAAACTTGTAACTAAACTCTGTTTTAATTCTAAGATTTCCTTTCTCTTCCTTTTTGACATAGATTTAATTTCATCTCTTGAGCATAGAGTAGCATATTAAGACTCAAACATAAAAAAACCCAAAACATCAATAAAATACTAAAAACAATTAAATAAGAAAAGTAATAATTAGTGACATATAAGGTGTTACCATCAACATTGTCTCTGCTGATAATTTATGCTATCAATTTAGAACACAAATTGACTAAACAAGGTAAGAGATTCTTGTATTTTACTAATATATTTCTTTTTCCTTTTAGTTAGGGCTTTGTAGATTTTTAGATCTTGTCAATTAAAAGACATCTAATAACAATCTCCTTAATTGTTTCGTGACTTTTACAAATCTTGTCATACGCTGTTTTGCTATTTCTTTTATTACTTGAGACTTCAATTGAGAACTTTTTAATAGAATATGAGAGGGTTGTAGTAAAATTATGATAGAGGTCATCTATGTTGTCTATACTAGATAAAGGAAGCAAATTAGTTTTTAATTAATTTAGAAAGAGATCATTTTTATTTCTATCAAAGATTAAGTTCTTTTGACTATAAGGATTATCTTCAATGGGATCTCTATGCATGAAAAATTTGAGAGTTATGAGTAAAGGCCTATGATCAGAGTCAATCTTGTGGTCGTCTAAGATGTCAAAATTTATTATTTCATTGTATAAAGGGAGATCGGAAATAACATAGTCTACCACGCTACTGCCAAGCCCATGGACGCAGGTCATCTGGCTAGAATTGGGCCACTTCTTTAGACCGTTGTAAATTATGAGATCCTGAGCACTATAGAGCTTGACTAGCTCCAACCCAAACAAATTATCCCCGAGGTCTTTAGAGCTCCTTTTGTACTGGCTAGCCAGAGTAAGGTCTTCATCTAACCAAAGAGGATTGGGGTTGGAATGATTGCTTAGAAGAATAGCTTGGTTGCTTGAAGTTCGAGCATTAAAGTCACCCATTAAAAGGATATTACCTTCATTCCTTAGGCTAGAGATATCATTCTCTAAACCATTGTAAGGACTATTTTTATCTAGATTCTTTTTCTTATAGAATTTAGAATTGATGGGGGGGGGGGGGAATAACAGATTGCTATGTAGGTCTTTTTATCATTAATGTCAGTAATCTCAATCCAACTATATTGGTTGTAAGGTTCGTTTTTATAAATCCTAGCATGGGGGGAGATGTTCTTCTTAATGTAGCAAGCTATGCCCCCAATGCCTCTATGGGAGGATCACTTGTTCCAAGTAGACCATAGTGTAAAGCCATCTATGTTAGGGACCTTAGATTCTTCGTGCTCCCAAGTTTCAACAAGGAATATAATATCAACATCATTTGAGATCCAACTTAGCTTGGGGCCTTTGTTCCATAGAAAGCCCCGACAGTTCCAAGAAAGAATTTGGAGCATGTTGAATTGCTATTTATTACTATCTTTTTGGTTTCTATCTCGAATAATGGCTTTTCTATTTTTGATTATTGCCATTTTCCTTCCTTCCTAGCTTCTTTTACCTTTTGAACCTCCTTTCTTAATTCTACTTGATCTTCTAGAATGAGATCTTCATTTATAAATATTCCAGTTCCTTTTAGACTTGAGGCTTTACTAAGTATGTCATACTTTTGGTCAGTAAATCTCACCTTTATTTGGATCAGCCTTCCTTTATTCTCAGTTAATTTCCCTAACCTTATTGCTTCTATGAGACACGTGGTTTCAATTTGTAATCTATTATGTAATTCTGTCTGGGTTATGGCTAAAGTATCCTCGTCTACCTCCTCTTTCAAACGGAAGATTATAAGGTTCAAGGCCCTTTTGTTACGCTCATGGTCTAATTCGATCAATTTTTTCATTCCATCTTTAATTGGTTTGATATCTAATTTACCTGCCCCACTATTTAGGGTGAGAATATTGTTAAATTTTTCTTCTAGTTCTTTAATCATGTCCTTCATTTTAATACTCCTTATATTATCAACATCTCCTTGCTGGGATGTTTGGTTCTTATCTTGGTTTTGTTTTTCGATGACCTGCAACCTAGTCTCCATTGCCTCCATTTTATTCTTCAATAGTTCTATTTTATTTTCTATTTGTTTTTGGATCTTGTCTTCAAGAGATGTGAATTTGTTTTCTAGCATGGTTTCTAACTGGGTTTGTAGCTTGGCTTCTCTTTCTTCTCTACGTTTCTCTAAAGACTTTATATACTCATAAAGGTTCTGTAGAGTAACTATGCTAGGTCTACCTTTGGTAATCTTTGCTAGCTGTGGTGAATTATTCATATTTGAGAATATATGAGCAGATATGTATTAGAAAAAGATAAGGAATGTGTGCACCTGAATATTATCAAACCGGACAACAAACCTCAAGTGCCCAGGTCCGAAAATTTATCGAGAAAAAAATCACCACAGACCCAATTATTAATCGAGAAAATTCATCGCAAACCCAAGTATTAATAGAGAAAATTTTCACCGCAGAATTCACCCCATAATTTTCACCGCAGACCCAAGTATTAATCGAGATTAATACTTATAGTTATGAAAATATTTATCATCTATTTAATTAATTGATGTAATATTAAAAATTTGAAACCTCATTGAAAATCTATAATCCCAAAGCAGGATAGGGTGGGCAACAACTCTCTAGCAAATACAGCGTAAAGTGTGAAACTGAAAAATAATTTGGAAATCATTACATAGCAAAAAAAAAATGATGATGATGATGATGGTTAACGTCCACTGAGACCAATATTTGGTCTATCGGACCTAAAGAAAAGAGTTATTTAATTTTATTTAAGATTTTATTCCTATGCTCAAAAATCTTGGAGAGAAGCCTACCGAGCTCATTATAATTTTGGCATCTTAAAAGGCTAGGAAGGTCAGTATTGCTACAAATATTATGAAATTGAGCTCTAATGTGGTTGTACGTGAGGCACTCTAAGAGGAAGTGATTTTCATCCTCGATGTTCATATTCTCACAGAGATGGCAGATCCTTTCCATCCATGGTGTTTTAGGAACTGTCCAACGACCTGTTTCACTATGGAGCTCATGAGAGTTCGTTCTAATCTTGGCTATATTAATTTTCTTGAGCTATTAAATAGACACACCTGACCTTCTGTGGGGTTGATGACCTCCTTATAATATCTTAATTTTCTTTTAGCTGCTAGATCTTTCTCACACCACATTTTTTCTTTAAACTTAGAAGTAATAATTTTTTTAATGTTATTAATGTTTTGCAATGCAACATTCTCGTCGATCTCCCAATGGTTTAACCAGGCCTTGGTGTCTTTATACCAACCTCGTTTAAGCCTTAGGTGGTTTTGGTTGGAATTTAAAGCTAGCTTAGGAAGTCTATGGTCTCCTATGCTATTGAGCTTGTGCTTGTACAACAGAAGCCTAGTCATAGCTAGGCTCTCGATAGGGGAAACACCCACTTCTATAAGGAGAATAGGATAGGTGTATTGCTTCTTTAATTTGGGCGTACATACATTATAAAACGCTTCTGGATTTGCTCAATCTTTCTCCAGGATTCTCTAGAGATGCTGCAACCCCAAACCTCACATCCATATAAGTTAACAGGAGTGACTAAATTTTCAAAGAGGAACTTCTTTCTATCCCACATTACGAGGTTTGTCATTTTACAATTATTTTCAAGACCAAAATAAGCTTTCCACCCCCATTAATCTTTTTTTGAATGCTATAGTTCTAGTTGAGCTTGTGATGAATATCAATTCCTAGGTACTTGAATTAAATCTAAATAGTTCATAATTTTTGATTTTTTAAAACTTACAAAAATTAAAACTTAAAATAATTAAATTACAACTAGATAAATGTATTTCTTATATATCACATCATTAAAATTAATCCTAAAAACATTCATCTACATTATGAATCACAAAAATCTTAAATGTAACATAAATTACAACTCATTAATATTCATAAAATAATATAAATTTAAACTTATTTATTTATTACTTTTTAAATATTAAAACTGGATAAAATTAAAATAAATTATCCTTATTTAATTTTACTAAATTTTAATTAATTTCAAATAAATATATCGACAAACCCTTTTGATTGAAATTATTCTTCGATGCAAAATTATATCGAAAGTTTCGATTAACTTCAACATGTCGCTTCGGGAATGTCATAATCGTATTAATTAATTTTAATACTTTTTATAACTTAAAGAAAAAAAATTTAATTACAATTTTTTAAATATTAAAAAAATAAATTGAAATAAATTTATTTATTTTTTATACCTTGTATTTAATTATCTTCATAATTGTATATGGCACACCTTCCTATTTATACAATTTCTACTGACCATGTCAGTTCAAAGCTCTGCCTGAATAATAATGATTTTATCCTATCAATGGCAATAAAATAGTATATATTTAAAAGTAAATATTATATATTTAAAAGTTTGACTACGAACTTTATGATACCTAAGAGGACACAAATTGTTTTTATTAACTTTTAATTCTAACTGGATTATATGGCCGCATCTTTCACATTTAAAATTTGCTCCTGCAAATAGACATTTAAAGCGTTACAGGAGATTCAAAGTCCACAGCCAAAGGATTCTGTAAATAAATTTCCTTAACCATTACATATATATATATATATATATTTTTTAATTTATTTATTTTTAAGATAGTCTACCAAAGAGATAAAATAGGTTAGAGGTTCAATATCATAGGTATTTAATAAGAGCTAAAGGTTACTTCTTACAAATTATTAGTTAGTAATTATAGTTGAAGTAGCTTTCTTTAAATAATAGTGATGAGTCAACCTGCATTATCTAATAGCAGTGAGTGATAGCTGTCTCCACTGTTGCTTTGACAACGTACAATTGATAAGTTTTCTCACTATTGCAAAAAAAGAAAAAGATAAAATGATCTGTTTTCCAAACTTTTATCCTTGTCAATCTGGCTAAAATTTGATAGAAATTTTAAAAAATCATAAGTTTAAGCTATTTAATTTACAAAATTCAAATACCCAGACTATTTTCCACTAAGCTGAATCCATTTATGCATTTAAAAACTCATTTTAAATAACAATAAATCACATTATCGCCCAAAATTGTATTGTCTAATTGTGGAAGAAAATGTCATTTTGTCTTTTAATTAGACTAGACTTGTGATTAATATGCTTTGATATTCTCTAAATACAAGCTTCTGTGATCCATAGTGTTTATAAAGAGAATATTTAAGAAAATCACATTAAAATTCTTCATGTCTAAGTATTTTGAATCACTTAATATGCTTCATCATCAGAATTTAGAGGAAAATCACATTGCAATCTTTAGATTACACAAGTTTCTAACCACTTAGTGCCATTCATCATAAGAATTATTTCTTAGTCAATTTTATTCAAAATTTACTATCCCGAAATTGCATGATGATTTTAAGACAATGAATCCATTTATAAAATAAAAAAAGATTTGAAAAACCCAAAATTCCAAAAGAAAACAAAACATACAATAGTTTGACTACGCCTGTTTAATTATATCAGACTGCCACCAAAATTATGCCAGGATGAACCCATTGCACAGTTTCTATTCACCACAAAACTTTCTGCCACTAACCTTTCTGAGCTGATAGAATTTGTCAGCAAAAGTCTTTCTGCCACTAACCTTTCTTAACCATAGACTTTGTCAGCGAAACCTCAGAGCAAGCAGACATAATTGGCATGGTTCCACCCACCTAATCTTTGTCACTTCAAGGCTCTGCCCCCAATTGCACTAGAAGGTTTCTCACTTTGTTTAATTGGTTCCACCTAACCACCCATGTCACTTCAAGGGGCTGCCCCATCCAATTGGGAGGTTGTTCACTTTGTTATTATGTTGAATATAGAATAGACTTCGAAGGATTGGTGATGGGACATTAGTTTTTCCAAAATTAGCATTGAAATTAATTTGCCTGGGTCATGATTAAGCAACCATGTAATCATGGGCGAGCCTTATTTCAGCTGCCATAGACCCATTAATGCGCCCAGGCAGGAAATGCCCGCCGTCGAATTAAAGCTGTAGAAGATCGTGCAACGAGCATTTCCTGCCTGGTCGCATTAATGGGCCTATGGCAGCTGAAATAAGGCTCGCCGTAATCATGTGCCGTAATCATGTGCAGAGAGGTTTCTGGATTAGACTGCATTACAAACCTTTCCATTTGAATGCACTTATGCTGGAAATGTGCCATATATGATATAAGCAACGCATGAATAAAATAAAAGTGAAGTAGCGGTATCATTCACACCAAATGTAAGGCCAACCTCCCCAACTACCCCACTATGATGCTTGGCCTTCAAATTTGTCGCCTACTACCTCTTCCTCTACCTCTCAGAGTACACATCAACTCTACCTTGGCCGTTCAGTGCAGGTGGACGTACGCGTTTTGCTTTGGCAGCTTCGGGGCACATGAATATCAACACATTTTCAACTTAGGACCAGTTTATTCTTGTAGCAATGTCCCTTTCTATTAGGTAGCCTAATAAAATTATCCAGATCAATATCATATTTCTGATAACGAAGTGTTGTAATTTTATAAAATTTGACATTACCGATAAAGTTTTAAAGTTTTATGATGGAGAAATGGAGAGTTGTTAGTGGAATATATATAAGTTTAATGATGAAAAATGGATAGTTGTTAGTAGAATATATATAAGATAGTTATATAAATTAAATGGTTAGTAAATTTTTAATAGATATTAATTTAGATTTATAGCTGAAAATTATCACTTTTGAATATTAAGTTAGTGATTTTAACATAGTTTTTCCACATTAATCCACAAGTCATTAATGTTGCTATTACTTTGACAAGACAGGTAGGTGGCATCCATGTGGACCTAGATGCACCAAACAGATTCTCTCTAACTTCCAACAAAGCACCAAATCAGATTCTCTCTAACTTCCAATAAAAATTGAGGGTTTTTTTTGCAAAATATCCAATAAAACCGTGGATTAGACTCTGGTTCTTAGGGATATACTAGGCTGCAAATTGGCATGCCTATGTTGTAAAACATTATGTAATGTTATGTTGAGTTGGTCAAGTTATTTAAAAATAAATAAAAATAAAAATAAAAAAGAATTATTAAGATAACTAGTCTTACTCATTCTGAGGGTTCACAAGTCCATGGCACTGCATAGTTCATGGTAAATATTTTGTTCATAGTATTTATTAAGATAACCCTATTTAAAAGCTTGAAAAATTTTATTATAAAATACTCGAGAAATTGTTGAAATGCATCTTATTTTCTAACTTAGTCCCAAACCTTAATTTAATATGAATCTATATACTTCATTTCAATAAAATTACAAAATATCATCTAGCTCCTTAAATTATAACAAAATGTCATCTAACTCTAATGAGATTATAAATATGACCACTTAAACATTCTCACAAAAACATTCTCACAAAGCTCAATGTAAATCTTGGTGCTACCCTGTCCTAAAGGTTCTCCCACTACTTAAGTGGTGTACCTTACATATGCATGCTAGCACATTCAAACTTCCTCTGCTCGTACACAACAACGACATCCGAGGTGAGGTACTTGGTAAAACTCTAGTTCAAGAGTTCTTTAACAATTTGTGAGTTTGTCACTCACAAAAGTCTGGTTCCCAATAAATAGTTGGGTCGGATAAATAGATTCCCAACTATTTATTTAAACTAGCACAATTTCCACATGAGTTTAACCTTTTAAAATGATTTGTGAATTTAACTCGGTTTTAAAGTGAGGATAACTATTAAATTTTTTATTTATAATTTGAAAAGTTTTTTTACTATTTTTATTGATATAATTATAAAATAAATATACTGGTTACTGACATTATTATAATTAAATTTTTTTGGAGTTTTAAAATTGATTAAATATTAACAATTTTTAAATTCAAGTTATTGTGATGCACAGATATTTTTAGGTTATCATCATATTAAATAGAAAATTGTGAATACTTTTCAAACCCAATCAGTGTGGTTTATCTTCACTATTAGATGAGACATCAAATCCAATCAATAAGCTTATATAGATATAGAGAAAGCCAACTAATTGTTGGAAAAACAATTAATTTGACTAGGAAGAAAAATCTTATAATAAAGAAATTATATTTATTTAATCTATAAATTTAAAATATTATTATGTTATAATTAAAGTATTTAATAATAAGAAGAAAGTCAAACTAGCCGTTAAAATAACAGTTAGTTTGACTCGAAAGATAGAATAACTAGTTTTTTTTTCCCAAGAGTTGGTTGGCCTTCTCCACATCTATATAAGCTTATTTACTGATCTAATCTTGTTGAAAATGCAACAAGATGATGGAGCTTAGTGAAATGAAGTCGCCTTCACTAAGTGGGCCCGCAGGCTATTTTTGGCGCAAAGTCTATTTTTAGACTATGTCTATTTTTAGACATATGGAGCATGGTCTAGGAGTTGCAGTATGCTATTCTTGGATGATTGGTTGAGTTTGTAAAAATAGATGGACCTCTATTTTTAGACATACAGGTCGAAGTCTATTTTTAGACTGTCTGTCTAAAAATAGGTCAGTCAAATATTATTAGCCCTTAATAATATTTGGACTCTAAACTTCAGTTTATTCTCTTACAGCACTTCAGTTGGAGCTACGGATGTGGCTCATGCATATGACAGAAGGAATTACGCTATTCCTAGGGGTTTGGTGAGCTCATGCATGGTTGACTTCAGTTAGAACTCAAGTGGCGGAGTTTGGTGGAGTTGATGAGACAGTTGGTGGAGTTGTGTTCGGTTTAACTTAGTTGAACTAGTTGTGTTTAGTTTAACTGGCTAATACACTAGTAATGAGTGGAGTGAATTAAATATTATTTAATTCACTAATTATTAACTCATGATTCAACTCAAGAACACATCAGTTCACTATAGTGCATGGACAGTTCAGTGGAGACCAGTGGAAGAGGTAGATGAAAGGGTGAGTTTGCTATTAGTTGCGACAGCAGTTGTGCATGAGATTTTCACAAGCATTGGAGGAGATTGTCAATGATGATTGCGCAGTTGAAGCCAAGGAGATTCGAACTTGGATCTCTCATTGAACCAACTTGGATTGCGCAATAGAGGCAGGCAATTAGTGGATGAGTTTTGAACCTGTGACTTGTTCAAAACTGAGCTAGTTTGTGTGTAACTTTCGGAGACAGTACTGAGTACTTGTGAGGAGTATTGTACTGAGATTGTTACATGTTCTCTTCTATTATAATATACTAATAGCTGGGGGTTTTCAGCTATAAGCTTTCCCATTACATATTGTGTTTATGTGCGCATGCGACTGTTTCTATTTCCGCAAATTGATGATTGATTGTAGAAGAGGTTATGTGTTATACATGAATTTGAATTAATGTATGATCAGGATAATCTCAGTGGATAAATCTTCATTATTCAGCAAATTTCTACATGGTATCGGAGCGAATTGATCATCGGGATCTATTACAGTGATTACAATTTTATTTCGGTAGACAGAGTCTGTAACGGGCCAGGTAGCCTATGGATCCATCCTTTCTCTGAAAGGTGATATATCCAGTAAATGCCCTTACAGTCGATCTCTGTGCTAGAAATAATTTGTTCTCACAGATCCAGAAGAAGTTGAGTTTTTGAGTTTGGAATTCGAATTTTGCAGCAGTTTGTTTTCTTGGTGCCGGACTTGAAAATGTCTTTCAACGGTTTGCGACTCGAATATGCTCTTGAAGGCAGTTCGAATTATGTTGCATGGAAAGATCGGATGGAGGCAGTATTAGAAGATAATGGGCTGAAGGAGTTCGTAGATACGGATGTCCAAAAGCCTACTGATCCTGCTGAAGTTGAAGCTTGGCAAAAGAAGATGGCGAAATGTCGAAGGATTCTGTTGGAGGGCGTAAAGGATCACATTGTATCCAGCCTGCATGGAAAAGCTTCTCCATATTTGATGTGGAAAGAGTTGACAGATCTATTCCAGAGCAAGAGCGACCAAAGGAAGCTAGCGCTCAAGGATAAGCTCAGAAACATTAAGATGGAGAAAGGCGACAGTATCGCCAAATACCTCACGAAGTTCACTCAATGCAGAGATGAGCTGGGAAGTGTGGGGGTGACTGTCGAAGAAGAGGACATGGTAGACCTGGCTCTCCTTGGTCTTCCGAAGGCTTGGCATTCCTATCAGGATTCTGTCAATGGTCGGGAGAAGTTGTCGGGATGGGAGCGACTTTGGGCGGATCTCATGCAGGAGGAGATAAGGAGGACTACCAGGGACGGATCTTCATCAAAGGTATTTGATGAAGAAAATTGCGCTTTGGCTGCCAAAGCAAAGAAGGGGAAGAGCAAGAAGGCTTCTCAGTCTGGTGCGAAAGGCAAGAAGCAAGACATGTCCAAGGTGAAGTGTTTTCACTGTCACCAGCACGGACACTATGCCACAAATTGTCCGCAGAAGAAGAAAAATAAGAAGGCTGTCGGATCTGCAGCGGGAGAGGCATTGGCTTCTCAATTCGAACTGGATTTTTCACTGATCGCATGCTTGGTTTCAAGTGTGATGGGATCAATATGGTTCTTGGACAGTGGTGCGTCATTTCACATGACCGGAGATCGAGATCTGTTTTCAGATCTGGAGGAAAAAGATCTTGGAGTGCACATCGAGATGGGCGATGATGGTAGATACGGTGCGACTGGTATCGGTACCATTTCCTTTGAGAGGGAGTCTGGTAAACCTTTCATATTGAAGGAATTTTTGCATGTTCCAGGATTGATGAAGAACCTGATCTCTGTGGCGATGTTGGAAGACAAAGGGTATGATGTGGTCTTCAGCGAAGGAAAAGCCTTCCTGCGCAGTAAGACTACTGGTGAGACCCGGAAGATAGGGGTTCGAGTCAAGAACCTTTATCAGTTGCAAGTAGATGGTTGCGCAGCAATGGCATGCAAGGCGGGAGAAGTGGTGAGCCGAGATGATGAGGGCGAACTGTGGCACAGGAGATTGGGCCACCTTCACCATGGAGCTTTGAAAATACTGCAGCAGATTTCTACTGGGCTTCCTAAGGGCACTCTTGCGCAGTCAGATCAGTGCAAGGGGTGTACTTTAGGGAAGTTTGTGAAAGCCACCTTTCACGAGAAGGATAGTCGCACCACGACGATCCTTGAGAGAGTTCACACAGACGTGTGTGGTCCTTTCTCAGTAGCTTCAACAGCAAAGCACAAGTACTACGTGATCTTTGTTGATGATTTCTCTCGAAAGTGCTGGATCTTCTTCATGCAGAAGAAGAGCGAGACATTTTCAAAGTTCTGTGAATTCAAGGTGCTGGTTGAGAAGGAATCGGGGAAGCATGTGAAGGCTCTTAGGAGCGACAATGGTGGTGAATTCATCTTGGCTGAATTCAAATAATTTTGCAGCGCAGAAGGGATTCAGAGAGAGCTCATCGCACCCCATAACCCACAGCAGAACGGGGTGGCTAAGCGGAAGAACAGAACGATCGTGGGTGCTGCACGGGCGATGTTGCATGATCAGGGCCTACCCCTTCACTTGTGGGCTGAGGCATGCAATACAGCAGTATATGTGCAGAACCGTTGTCCTCACAAGATTCTTGGCATGAGTACACCGGAGGAGGCTTATTCTGGTAAGAGACCTGACATTTCTCATTTGAGGATTTTTGGTTCACCTGTCTACATGCATGTGACGAAGGATGCCAGAAAGAAGCTGGATCTGACTGCAGAGGTTGGAATATTTGTGGGGTACACTGATACACCTCACAACTATCGGGTGTATGTGCCAGACAGTCGCAAGACTGTTGTGCGACGGGATATAAAATTTCAGGAGGAGAAAGCCATGCAGTGTTCGCTTGAGAGGGAGCTACACTTGCATGCGGATGAGGAGCTGTTAGTTCCTAAGGAGGAGCTTCCGGATGTGGATCAGCCACAAGAGGAGGTTCAGGAGGTGGAAGAAACCACCCAGGCAGCGCCAACCATCAGAGGGCGCATGCGCACTACAGAAGCTGAGCGACTGGCTTGGGATGTAGAGAAGGTTGTAGGACCACCTACAGCACAGCGCAGACAGAGACAGTCACCGGATCGGTACACTGGATACATGGCTCTTATGGGTCAATGTGTTGTGACGGAGCCATCCTCTTTTGAGGAAGCTGTGGAGGAACCCGCATGGGTTGATGCCATGATCGAAGAATATGATTCGATCGTCAGGAACAGTGCATGGGAGATTGTCCCAAGACCGGTGGGGAAATCAGTGGTGAGTTCGCGATGGATCTACAAAGTGAAGCAGGCGGCTGACGGGAGTGTGGAGAAGTACAAGGCGAGATTTGTCACCCGTGGCTTCTCACAGATTGAGGGGATCGATTATGAGGAGACTTTTACACCTGTCGCAAGGTACTCTTCCATACGGACGATCCTTGCTCTCTCGGCGCAGATGGGATGGCACATCCATCAAATGGATGTGAGCGCATTCCTCGAAAGGTCATTGAGGAGGAGGTGTACATAGAGCGACACGAAGGGTTTCGGGATCTTCGGCGGTGTTCGCACATGTGTCTTGAAACTCAAGAAACCTTGTACGAGTGCAGGCAAGCACCGGTGGCAGACACACGGATAGACAGTTATTTCACCGGACTTGGATTCTCCAAGAGTGAGGCGGATCCTAACCTATACCAGATTGTGGTGGAGGGTAAGTTGCTGATCATTGTACTTTATGTAGATGATTTGATTTTGACGGGTGATGAGCTGTTGATACTTTCATGAAAGGAGGATCTTGCTAGAGAGTTTGAGATGAAGGACTTGGGCCTCCTTCATTATTTCCTGGGATTGGAAATTTGGCAGCGCAGTGGTGGACTGTTTGTTTCTCAGGGTAAGTATGCCCGGGAGATACTGGAGAGGTTCAACATGCATGGTTGCAAGCCTGTTGATACTCCTCTTCCTGGTGGTTGGAGGAAGGAGGATGCTACTTCAGCGGAGGTAGTGGATGCCACTGTCTATCGACAGTTGGTGGGGTCGCTTATGTATATGGTCAATACACGACCCGATATATGCTATGCAGTTAACCAGCTTTCGCAAGCTATGGTTAAGCCTACCAAGCTCTTTTGGAAGGCAGGCAAGCATGTATTGCGCTATATCAGAGGCACATGGGGATATGGTCTATGGTACAGACAGGAGGATGGAGTGAAGCTTTCTGGCTTCACTGATGCAGATTGGGCAGGGAGTCCAACGGACCGGAAGAGCACTTCTGGAGGAGTTTTCAGCATTGGGTCGACAGCAGTTTCCTGGTACAGCAGGAAGGAGAGATCCGTGGCACTCAGTTCAGCAGAGGCCGAGTACATGGCAGCAAGTTTGGCTGCATGCGAGGCTATTTGGATGAGGAAGATCCTCGCAGGTTTGTTCAGGTTGCATTTGGAGCCTACAGTGATCTACTGTGATAACCAGAGTTGCATTAAACTCTCGGCTAATCCAGTATTTCATGATAGGTCCAAACACATTGACATTAGGTACCATCATATCAGAGATTGTGTTCAGCGGAGAATCATGATGCTTTCATATGTTCCCACGGAGGATCAGGATGCCGACATCCTGACGAAGGCGCTCACCAGGAGCAAGTTCGAGTTCCACAGAGGCAGGATAGGGGTTGCAGATAATCCATATCTTGCTGAGAGGGAGTGTTGAAAATGCAGCAAGATGATGGAGCTTAGTGAAATGAAATCGCCTTCACTAAGTGGGCCCGCAGGCTATTTTTGGCGCAAAGTCTATTTTTAGACTATGTCTATTTTTAGACATATGGAGCATGGTCTAGGAGTTGCAGTATGCTATTCTTGGATGATTGGTTGAGTTGGTAAAAATAGATGGACCTCTATTTTTAGACATACAGGTCAAAGTCTATTTTTATACTGTCTGTCTAAAAATAGGTCAGTCAAATATTATTAGCCCTTAATAATATTTGGACTCTAAACTTCAGTTTATTCTCTTACAACACTTCAGTTGGAGCGACGGATGTGGCTCATGCATCTGACAGAAGGAATTACGCTATTCCTAGGGGTTTGGTGAGCTCATGCATGGTTGACTTCAGTTAGGACTTCAGTGGCAGAGTTTGGTGGAGTTGATGAGACAGTTGGTGGAGTTGTGTTCGGTTTAACTTAGTTGAACTAGTTGTGTTTAGTTTATTTGGCTAATGCTAGTAATGAGTGGGTAGATTAAATATTATTTAATTCACTAATTATTAACTCATGATTCAACTCAAGAACACATCAGTTCACTACAGTGCATGGACAGTTCAGTGGAGACCAGTGGAAGAGGTAGATGAAAGGGTGAGTTTGCTATTAGTTGCGACAACAGTTGTGCATGAGATTTGCACAAGCATTGGAGGAGATTTCCCATGAGGATTGCGCAGTTGAAGCCAAGGAGATTCAAACTTGGATCTCTCATTGAACCAACTTGGATTGCGCAATAGAGGCAAGCAATTAGTGGATGAGTTTTGAACCTGTGACTTGTTCAAAACTGAGCTAGTTTGTGTGTAACTTTTGGAGACAGTACTGAGTACTTGTGAGGAGTATTGTACTGAGATTGTTACATGTTCTCTTCTATTATAATATACAAAATAGCTGGGGGTTTTCAGCTATAAGCTTTCCCATTACATATTGTGTTTATGTGCGCATGCGACTGTTTCTATTTCCGCAAATTGATGATTGATTGTAGAAGAGGTTATGTGTTATACATGAATTCGAATTAATGTATGATCAGGATAATCTCAGTGGATAAATCTTCATTATTCAGCAAATTTCTACAAATCTCTCATCTTGTCCTCAAGATGAACCACACATCTTTTTGTCTAATGTGATGACAACTCAATGATATGTGATAAATTAACAATTTTGCAAAAATTATAACTTACATGTGATAAATTAACAATTTTGTAAAAATAATAACTTACTTAGAATTTTACAATTAAATAAAATTTTGCAATTTCATAGAATTTAATAGAGTTTGGCTCACCAGACATAGTGTAGACAATAACAAGGTGTCACAGGTTCTTTGTGGGTAAAAATCTAACCATAAAAGTTAGTATAGCCCAGACTAGTTACAATCCTTGAGTGATTTTGACGATATTGCTCAAACTATAAATTAAACTTACCAATTGTCGAAAAACTCACATTATTTAGCAAATAAAAAAAACATGTTTAAAAAAACTACTATTTAAATTGCTTTTAATTAACTAATTAAAATTAAACTTCAATAAAACTTATCAGTCATCTCACAACTCACATTATTTAGCAAATAAAAAAAACATGTTTAAAAAAATTACTCTGTAAATTGCTTTTATTGCTTTTAGTTGACTAATTACAATTGAACTTCGATAAAATCGTGAAAAACTCAAGGTATATACCTATTAGGTAACAATCTTGGACTAAACATGGACAAGTATCATAGAACTAAACTTTCATTAACCTCCCTATCTATTATTTTATCTATTATTTCAAGAGAAATAAAACATTACCTAACCGAGGAGACTAATAATTTTATCCTACTTTAAAATAATCATCAAAACAATAATTCTCTCGTACCCCAAAATAATCATCAAAACAACTCAGTGGTACAATCTCAATAATCAAAACTTTTGAATTTCAAACCATTACAAACTGCTACCAAATTTATAAAAGAGCCAGAAATTAAAATAAAAATAAATTTGCTAGACAAATATCCTAATCCACGGAATTCCACGTAAAATTCATTTGCAGGCAGACTGCAGAAAACCAGGACCCGAGACGAGCTATGTATGACGCGTCAGTTCAAAGTGCAAGAAAAGTATTTCATTGGTATCCATGTATTTACTCTATGTGCAGGACCCCACGAGGAAGACGATGATGAAATATGATTATAGGTTTCATTAGAAGCAAAGAACAGGGGATCGATCCCCAGTGTCTTGTCTGCCATGATGGATCCCAGCTAACTTCAACCCTCCCTACTTGTAAAGTGGGTGGCACAATAATAATACCCTGTTGAAGGAAAGCTACTCTCTCTATTGAAGGATAGCCAGACTGTATAGATGGAGAGAAAGCGCCCCGGGATTTCTAATTTGCAGGGCCTCACTCAGGCAATTCTGAGGCGGCGCCGCTGCCGGCCTAGTGGCGCAGCCGATTACGTCAAGGCGGAGCAGAGCAGCGATGGCGAGGAAAATGAAAAGAAATTCACACTGCTTTCAAAAGCCGGGAGCCGTTTAGTCTCTGGCGTGAAGAGAATTCTGCGCAGGGTAGAAAACAGCAGGGGCGTTGAAACCATCAAGGATTTTCTCTTAGGGGGTTACCAGAGACTTTCCAAGCCTTCTTCCTTTCAGTTTTTTTGTTGCAGGGAGCCGAGGGTTCATGGGAGCAGAAGAAATCGCCGGAGCTTCAGTTTCTACAGCGACGCTGACGGTTCTTATGGTTGGACTAGCGAAGACGATCGTAATTCTCAGGCGCCCGATTGCACGCCCAAGAAAGACCTTGAATATTCCTCTGCGCAAAAAATGACAGGGAGCTTTCTTAATTTCGGCGGCGGTGGCTACCATGATCACCGACCATCTCGGCAAGTTTCTCTCCCTTCCAGTTCCATGGCGGCCGCCGCCAAACCGAGGGCCGAGACGGCCGCCGCCAAATCGAGGGCCGAGATGGCGCGGTCCATTGCTGACAAAAAGCTGGCGAAATCGAGGGCCGAGACGCGGTCCATGATTGAGAAAAAGCTGCGCGAGATTGTGATGGCGCGCAACATAAGTCTAGAAGATGTGTTCGACATTGAAGAGTTTCTGCGTTGCTATTCCCGTCTCACTTCTCCCCTCTACATCGACATAGTTAACCAGTTTTTCATGGACGCTTGCGGTGAGTTCCTCGAGCTGCTGAATGAATGAATGAATGATTGATTTGAGTCCATGGCATTCGAACCATGAATCTCTATAGTAACTGATCCACTGATCTTCCTGTCTAGGCCTCTAATTTTCATTAGTTAGATTACTGTTTACATCCACAGCTGTACAGTGGTTACAATCAATTTTCCTTCACTGTTGTTGGGAATTGAATTTACAGTTGTTTGGTTGCATAGTTAAGAGTTAATCAAACTTATAATGTTATGGAACTTCTTATTGGCATTTGCTTAAAGTCAAGAAAATCACTCCAGTGTAACAAGGATTATACCACTTTATTATACTGTCAATAGCCAGACTACAAGTGTCCTGTAAATCTTTCTTCAGGTCCATGTAGGGTCCTCTGTATTTTGGTATTACAGAAAGTGCAGTTTCACCCTTTCCTATGTGTTTTGTTTTTAAAACTTGTACAACCATAGAGGATACTCTGTATTTTGTTGTTATCTAGAAAAGTACATGTTCTTTTCAGAGAATGTATTTTATTGCCATATTATACTTGCAATTAATGTTATTTAAAATTTGGTCCAAAATTTAAAATAATTATTGAAATCTTAACATAAATATAATAGAATTTTTATAAAGGATTGAAAGCGTTATATATTAAAAAAAATAAAATCTAGTTTTATTAAAAATTGTATAATGAAATGATTGTCAATGATAATTATTTTAGAAAAAATAAAATTATTTATAAAAAAATTATTAAATAATATTATTATGGAGTTCTATATATGGGTCACTTGAAGAGTTATCAGAGTAGTAGGTATATTTTTACTTTATCTTGAAGTGAGAATGTGATATGGCTATTGTAAGAGCATGGTAAAAAGAAGGAAGAAATTATAAAAATGTCTAAAAATTTGTTGGTGACATAATAAAAAGTATGGTCATTTTTTCCTAATTGTAGTTCATATTGGGTGAACCACATAAATTTTGTTTCTTATGAATTTGTTATAATTTATGAGTCTGAGTGCTTATTATATTTTTATTTGTTTCGTCTTTTTATTAATAATGTAAATATTATATTTATATAATATGTAAATTTATTTATTTATGAAAATTTATTTACATTTTAATATTCTAATTTTTTTAATTTTATACATGTTTAAAGAATATATATGTGTGTGTGTGAAATTTTCTTTTGATGTACCATAGAGATGTTCTTGTGGAGTGGTGTATTGTATGAAGCAATGCTTGGATAGAATATGTTATTTTTTATGGAGCTTGTTTCAGGGGCTTTGAAGGAGATGCAGTGTTGTTTTCCAAATAGTAATCATTGTTTTTTGTGAGATGGAGGTTTTGCTTAGTCATGGTGGCAATTTTGATAGCTTAATTTCTAAGAAAATCTTATATGTAGTTGCATCACTATGAAACTCATATGAAGTTTGATGTATTTTTTATTTTAAAGGTGGTTTATATGGAAGTTCCATGTTTTGAAATAGAGTCTACTTGTAGTTATTTCATTGCAAGAAAAGTAGAAGTTATGGCAATGTGGTAGACCCAAAGTCTAGCATGAGTATATATTTGACTAGCATGATACTAAGAACATGTGGTTTTGACAATTGAGAACATGTGTTTCTTCTTGGCATATTATATGTTCAAATCCAAAGAAAATAAAACATGCACACTTTAGCAAACTAAAGAATCATCAAATAGCTACATTGATGATGTCCTTTATCCAAAAAAAAATGAATTTCATACATCAAAATGGTGTCTAACTAAGCTTTAAAATAAAATCTTGAACCACTAAAATAAGCTTATTATAATACAAATGCTCATGAATAGAGCTTTTATAGACCAACTAAATCAGACTTAAACTAGGCACAAGCTGGTGGAGAGTGTGTGTTATACCTAATTAACACATTTTAAGCATTGTTATTATATAAATATCCATTATAGACTTGTTAAAGTCATTATTGTAATAACCTTGACCATGGTAATGTTGGTTAATAGAATTTAATCTTTTGGAAATTTGTGAGTTATCTTAAAATTATTAGTGAAAAGAAATACTCAATAAAAACACTTCATAAAATTTAAGGCTTAATCCCAAATTGGATTCAAAGTACAAAGTTTTATGAGGAATGGAGAGAGGGAAATATATATTTAGATGGCACTTAAATACTACATTAACAAAAAGGGATGATAGTTTAAATGATGCAAAAGAAAACATTGTCTCACCACTATCATATGATATATCATTTATCATATATCATTTATTGGTAGATACATTTAGGGAGATAGAGTGTTTCTTTTCTTAAGAGTGACATTTATTGTAGATTTATATGCTTGTGGATTAGTTTAAGTGTTATCATACATTTAGTTTATTGAAATAGAGGTTTGAAAATATTAAAATAGTGAAATATATTCTACCATTAATGACAAAAAAAATTAAGTTAAAAAAATTAAAAATATATATTTAATGTTAAAAGATTAGATAATTTAATAGACTAATACATTTAAAAAAAAATTAAAAATGTTTAATTATTTTCTCATATTTATATATCTTTCTCAATTGAGATAGAAGTTTGAAAATATTAAAATAGTGAAATATATTTTACAATTAATGACCCAAAAAAAAGAGTTAAAAAAATTAATAAAATATATTTAATGTTAAAAGATTAGATAATTTAATAGACTATTACATTTAAAAAAAATTAATTTAAAAATGTTTAATTATTTTCTCATATTTATATATCTTTCTCCACATATTTTTAATTGATAAAATAAAAAGAGTTTCTGCGTTGCTATTCCCGTCTTACTTCTCCCTTCTACATCGGCATAGTTAACCAGTTTTTCATGGACGCTTGCAGTGAGCTCCCCGAGCTGCTGAATTATTGATTTGAGTCATGGGAAGCGAACCATGAATCTCCAAATTGATCCACTGATCTTCCTGTCTAGGCTCCTAATTTGCATTAATGAGATTATTGTTTTCATCCACAGCTGTACAGTGGGTATAATCATTTTTCCTTCAGTATACAATGAGTTATCACTGTTGGAAAGTTACAGTTGTTTGGTTGCATAGTTAAGAGTTAATCAAACATAATGTTATGGAACTTCAGAATTCTATGGGTGGAACTTCTTATTGGCCTTTGCATAAAATCAAGTAAATCTGCAACATGGATTATACCAATTTGTTATATTGTCAATAGCCAGACCACAGGTGTCCTGTAAATCTTTCTTCCGGTCCATATAGGCTCCTTTGTGTCTTTTGGTATTACAGAAAGTGCAGTTTCACTTTTTCCTAAGTTTTAGTGCTCTGTATTGTGTTTTAATACCAGAAAGTGCAGTTTCACTTTTTCCTAAGTTTTAGTGCTCTGTATTGTGTTTTATCTGGAAACAACAGAGGGTATTTTGGGTTAGGTAACCAATTATTCATCTATTAATGCAAGGGGCAGTATATATTATTTGATTTTGTATTGATTTAAATGCAATTGGTGGTATATATTGCTTTATGCATTAATGGATCAATAGTTCAAGAAGTATTGATAGCAGTGTTATTATAAGTACAGATTTTTTTCATACAATGTATTCTATTACTATATTATATTTGCAATTAATGTTATTTATTTAAAATTTAGCATAAGTTTAAAATAATTCTTGACATGTTAATTGAGTATGATTTGAATTTGATAATTTTTTTTAATAATTGATTTTTTTAAAGAGAATTTTAATTTTATTCAAAATTTATAATTAAATATTTTGTGAGTAATATTTACTATGTAAAAATTAAAAAATTAAAAATCTATTTTTGTTTTCAAAATAAAATTACTATGGAGTTATGTATACTTAGATCATGTAATGGACCACTTGAAGATATATGAGGGTGGCAGATGTATTTGTGCTCTATATTTTAAAGTGGAAATGTGATATGTCTATTGAGAAGACATAGCAAAAAAAAAAGAGATTATAAAAATGTCTAAGAGTTTGTTAATGAGATAATAAAAGGACTGCCTATTTTTTCCTAAATATAATTCTTATTAGATGAACCACATAAATTTTATTTCTTGTGAATTTGCTATAATTTAGGCTGATGTAAGTCTATCATATTTTTATTTATCTTTTTTATTTATTAAATATGTAAATATTATATTTATATAATATGCACAAATTTTATTAATGAAGATTTGTTTAGATTTTATTATTGTATTCTTTTTAATTATAAAAATTTTACACACTTTTGAATTGAGTTTTTCATTATTATTATTATTTTTTTGCATATTTAAAATATATATACAAAATATTTAAATTTATTTTTTTAATACAGTTTTAAAAGATTATAAATAACTATAAAATATGGGTATAGGGTTCTTTTGAAGTAGCATAAAGATGTTCTTGTGAGTTGTGTAGTGGTAGTGAGCATATTTTATTGGACCATAACTTTAAAGGTCTTATTGCAGCTTTATGCCATGTGGATAATTGCCTAAAATATTTTTTTGCCATAATTTCTAGATGTAGTTGCAATATTTATGCCATGATTTTTAAATATATGTGCAATCATTTTTCATCGTTTCATCACCTAATTATTTCCCACCATAGTTTAAGCAAGTATTTGCATAAAAAATGAATCAGAACAATATGGAAATAAATATAGGAGCTACTTCCTACCATTATTTATCTTTTCTTGAATGGTTTAACATGTAGGAGTAAAAGTGCAAATAACTGCCCACAAAAAAATTATACAAGTCCTTATTTCTTAGTATGAAATTAAAGGATGAAGGTTTTTCCTGTTTGAATATAAACGATTTTGTTTATTTTATATATTGTTTTCAAGAATATAAGAAATAATCACATTTTGTTCATATATTTAAAACTACATGATGAACAACAGAAGCTTCCCTCAATCAAATAAATTCAACAAGTATACTACATGGATGGTTAAGGAAGTTACACCCAACAACCCCAATCTTATAATTTTAGAATATAAATTATTTCCCTAATAATTTAGAAGAAAAATTTACTTTTGGTTTTGTCCTTCTATTTATGCCTATTAAATTGCAGTTAATGCAGTTATCACTGCAAGACATCAATTCTTCATTGATAGTAAGTATTAATATGAGTATGCCATTATGGGTTTCTAAGTTTTCTTGAAAAAGTCTTATAAACATCTTGGGTTCTTTCATTCATGGTGAAATATATGTACATATTCATTTATAACATTTATTTTGTTGTTTTAATTTGTCATTCTTTCTCTATATCACAAGAAGTTTTTATATTTTCCATTCCTTCATATATGGTTTAGGGTTGTTTTGGTTTTGTAATCTGTTTGATATTTTTAGCAACAAGCAACATTTTATCACAATTTTGCTTTCTATTAGCATGTGGGTACTTTGTGAATTTCAGCACTATAGTGTTTGTGACTTCAACAGAATTGGAATATTGCAACAACTATATATCTCGTAATTCTATTATGCTCTATAGAAAGATTTCGACAGCCACTTAGATTGTTGAATAGAAAACATCCTTGGTAAAGTGGCCAAAGATGGTCATGGCAAGGAATGTTTTGTACAAGAAGTGCTTGAAAAAGTGGAAGGATAGAGTTGATGAAGACAAACATGTGGATTTATGAGATAAAATATCAGAAATTTTCTCAAGTGGAAGATTATAACATATTAAGAAATGTTAGTGCAGAGACATGCGAAGTTTTTCCTTGTGAGAGGAGGTATATACATGAGCATATAAAGAAGTTCTAAGTTTGAGCACTAGAGCATGCAAAAAGAAGAAGTGAAGTTTAGGGGAAAAAGAAAAAGAAGTGAGGATGAAAGATAGGAAGTATTAGTACAAGTGTAATAAAGCATGTCTATGCTTAATAGTTTGGAGCAATGAATAGTTTGAGGCATGCAGAATCAGTGTGCAATTTTGACTTAAGAGGGAAGTGCACTAGAGATTTGAGGGAATAGGTTGAGGAGGAGAGTGAAAGGAAAAGAGAGTGGTGTTGGAAAATTATAGAGCAATGTAACACATAAAATATGCGGAAAACACAAACACACAAAACACATAAAATCATAGAGACACAGATATACTTGGTTCACCCAGTTTGGGCTACGTCCACCCCGAACAGCTAGTCATTCTTTTATATTATCCAGCAAAATCAAGAGACACAACCTACAACAAATCCATTGTAATATCCTCTGTTCTTTCTCACAGTCTCCCTATTTGTTTCTCGCTCTGAGAATATAGATACAATCCATAGCCACAATACAATACCCTCATACAAAACGAGGGGTTTCCTTCTAGGGACAAAAACCCTAAATTAAACATAACTTCTATCTTCAGATCATCCACCTAATGAATGGATCAGATTGACTAGAAATTACAATACTTTTACAGGGAAATTTTACATATGTTTTTAGCTTCGGGGGCGTTGGCACTGAAACCCCCGCCAGGGGGGGCTCCATAAAGTCGCAGCCGCCCCCCCTTAGACCCCCCAGGCAGCGTTTAATTATGAGTGGCATTGTCGCCCCATTTAGAACAAGGGTCCAACGCTGTGATACAAAATAAAGAAGATAATCAGGCTCCACACCCAACAAGTGGAGTATCAACTAGGATTCGGGTGAGAGAAACAAAATATCCAAGAGCGTATTATGTAAATGATCTACTTTGAGAATTAATAATAATGAGAAGAGATTTGCCATTAAAAATATATATTGGTTCTTACTTTTATTGTGTGATTGCTAGTTTGCATTATCACTATCAGTATGACTACTTATTTGCAAGACGTTGTCCAACCAAGTTGATGAAATTAGGACACCATGCCCAGATTGTTCCAAGACTCATGGAAACACACAGTGTGCATGATCTTATCAACTCGCAAATCATACCAATTTTTTTTTTTGGTATGTGCATAAAGAACGCCTAAAACATAATTTTTCCCATGCAAACTATAGTGCCCCTCAATTCAAACATTGAAACCCATCCCTAAATCCTTAGCCCCCACTTTCCTGCATGCAAATTATTTTAAAAGTTAAAATACTCACATACCTACAAGGCGACATATATATGATGTCCGCAAAGATTGTTTATGTGTCTCCATTTAGTATTGTGGTAGATGCCAAGAAAAATTTGGTTACTATAACTAACTGAAGCTCACAAAAATAATAAATTGGAAAAAATATCTTCTTGTTGATTTTTTATATCTTCATAAAATAATTTGTTCCCTTGGGGAGAATATAATAGAGGTATAATGTGTTTGATCCCAAATGATATGAAAGTATTGAATTCTTATGATTATAGGTGATTGTGATGAGATTATAATTGTGGATATCTATTATGTACCAAAATTTTGCATGTAGAAGATATATTTTTGCAATCATCTAACTTCATATATAATCTAAAGAACAAAAAAATGTAACGTTGGTTTCTAATATAATAGTTAACTAGTTGCACTGGTTAGCACAATTAGAGATCAATCATTACATAGTGATCATGTTTATATATTATTTAAAGCCCAACTATAATGGTGGTGGAGAAAGATTGTAAGATTTTGTTTACATGACTTCTCATAGAAGCACACCATTGTAATTAATTTTATGACATTCATGACACTCATTAAAAAATTAGTTTGAAGCTACTAGCCTGGAAATTTCCTTGTTGATCAACAAGGATATTACGTGTAGGTGGATAGAAAATGATGTTATGATGACTTATTATCAAAGCCATATAGCATTTTCTAATTACATTGATAGAATGTGTCATCCATGAATTGAGAGTGATTCACCTCCTTGATATTTCTTGCAATGCTAAGGCTCGCCATCTTTCCTTATAGCCTTGTAGATTCCAAGTTCCTGCTTATATTCTCAACTACTAGAATATACAATAAGGGGAAAGAGGGCACCCCTACTTAAGTCCCCTAGATGCAGTGAAGAGGGAAGAATGTATTTTGTTGAATAAAGGAGAAATATAGGGAGCACTTATGCAAGCCTTGACCCATCTAATGAAATCACTACTAAAGCCAAGTTTTTCCATAACAGAAAATAGGAGAATATTTCATACTCAATCGAAGGAATTGGCCATGTCCAACTTGATAGTAATATCATGGTCCCCCCTTTATTTTCTTGAATGAATAACTTACTAAACCAATATAAAATTATTCCATATTTGGTGGTGTTGCATAAAACCCCCTTGGTATTCTAATATGATTTCTGAAAGGATCTTCCTCAATTTGTTGGCTTAAACCATAGTGAGAATTTTGTATGTCGAATTACATAAAGAGATTGGTTGAAAACAAGAAAAAATCATAGGATTTGATTCTTTGGGGATCAATTATAGGAAAGAAGAGTTTGTGCATCCACCCAATTTGTCTTTTTTTCTTGGTGAGTTAATCATTCTGAATAGATATTTTTTTATCAATGTCTAGAAGGATTTGTAGAAACTGATGGTGAAACCATATGGACGAGGGGATTTTTCCATATCTAAGACCATATTGCTTCAATGACTTCTTCTTCGTCTATGGATTTAGTGAGCTGTTGGTTTTCCATGTCGGATAAAATTGTGGGAACACATGAAAGGAATTCCTCTACTTTGGCTAGCTCATTTTGTTTTTCTTCAAATTAGAGTGCTTGGAAGTATTAAAAGGCTTATCCTTTGATCTCAGGAAAATATGAGATTTTGGGCTTACCTTTCAGAATAATTTTTTTTAACTTGATTTCAAATTTCTCTGTCCATGGATTGGTTATGGAAGAATGATGTGTCATGATCGCTTTCTTTTAATCATGTGCTTCATGATTTCAGTCTCCAATATTCCTCCTATTTCCTATTTATTGAGAATATTTTTTTTCTTAGTTCCTTTTCCTTTGCAATGTGCCATTCCTCCACTAGGCCAGAGTCCATTGAATTTTGATGCTACTCCAATTTCTTGATTATCTGAAGTCTTTTCTACCCTAGGGTTTTATAATTGTCTTTGGCCCAATATTTGAGAGCATGTGTGAAACACCTCAACTTGGTTTCCAAAAAAAAGGAAGGAGAGACACAAACTGAGATTGTCCATGCCTTTGTAATAATATCGGTCACCACTTCCTCTTGCAACCATCCTGGGTTGTATCAGAAGGGTATCAGGACTATATATTTCAAAGGATTGATCTCCAATTTCATAGGCTCGTGATTCGAGCCCCCTTGTGCTAGAATTGAAGATTTAAACTCTATACCTATGATTAGCTAGTTACTGTGAAGAAGGAATCAGTCCAACTGAGATACAATGTGTCCATCAACACTTCGTTAGTTGGTCCAGGTGCATTTCCCTGTTTTTTGGAACTATATCAATGATATCACATTCATTCACTAGATCCTCCATTATCTCCTTGAACGGATCCCTTGGTATATTGCCCCGTCATTTTTATAAGAAGTATATTATTTTATTGAAGTATCTGTTAACCCCATATAAATTCCTTGACAAGCAAGCAAGGGGCTATTTTGTTTTATGAGCCTTCAAGGAATGCATTTCTCTTGAAAACACATCATCCTTGAAGCCTTTTCAAGCTCTCTTCCCTTTGATTATTTCCCTCTGCTGTTCTTGAGTCAATAAGCCTCACTGATGATGATAAATTCTGCTCCTAAAGGCCTTTATTTGCCCCTTGTACCTCTGCAGAATCCTCCATTTCATCCCTTTTTTTTCCCATTGTCAAAATTCCCCTCTTACCCTATAAATCCTCCCAAAATCCCCTATTAATCCTACACATACCCCTCGTTTGGCCTGTTTCCCCCTTATTCCCCCTATCGTTACCTTTTCCTAGCCTTCAAAAACGCTAAAAATGGGCCAAAAACCCATCTTCCACATTATGTGAGCTTAGCACCTTTTGGCCCTAGCCCCTCACCCTTTTCCACCAGGTGACCTAGCGCAAATACCAAGCGCCAAGGCAGAAGGCGCTCATCACAAATGTATATCGGGAGCATTTCTGACCGTCGATCTGTTTAGATCAGATGGTCTTCGCAGGTCAGCGCCGCGCCATGGCCCACTCCGTTCACCCCGCCTTGATCACACATCCACCGTTCATTTACCCGCCGAATCAACGGTCAGATTTTCACCCGCCCGGTGGTCCCCGCGCCGCGCACTGTTCAAAAACTGCCAGTTTCTATCGCACCGCCATTGGGGGGTGGGTGGTATTTTCTCATTTAGGAGCGATGCCATTCACCACAAGGCACGTGGCTCGAGCAATATTTGAAAACCGCCCCTCCATCGCGCGTTATCGTTCGTCCGCAGATCCGGCATGAAATCGCTGTACACCATCCGATCTGGGGCAGGAAATCCAACGGTGATTGCGTCGCAAAGATGCACGGGAGTTAAACCAAGGCAACCGTACCCCTGGCCCACTGTCCATCGCCCTCCGACACATTTTCAACCGTCGATCTCCTCCCGAGATCAGACGGTCCAGATTTAACTGCATGTCACGCCGTTGACTGGTCCCGCCACGTCACCAGTCCACATTTTTTCATCACGTTTTCTTCCGTCCCCCTATATAATTCATTCAAAGGGAAAAATTTAATTTTTTGCATTAAATTTTCACCTCGCCGTCCTCTAAAGCATTCCCCGCTGATCCACTGTGTTCCTCCACGAAATCCTCTGCATTCATCATGCCACATCACCATTCTTTGTAGTCATCCATGCCACCCTCCCCATGCATGTTTTTCCTTAACGTTTTTTTCGTGTTTTGCAAGGTTATAGGTGGCAAAAAACTGCCATGATTCATATTCACTATTATGGTGGCACAATGCACAGAAGAAGCTGAATTTAAAGCCTGATATTATAGGAAGATGTCCAGGAAGGTGTTTGCAATATTAATTTCATCAAAGGACAGAGTTCAAGCTCTTCAGAACCTCTCTGGCGCCATTAAAGCACTGATTTCGCAGTCTGAGGCAATCGTGGAAGCAGTGATGGGTGTCAGTGAAAGATCAGAGAGTTTAAGGCAAATAATTGAAGATCGTAAGCCTTAACTAAACAATTAGAGGCAAAATACTAGGTCGAAGATTGCGAAGATCGATCAGAATGTCCTAGGGCACGTAAAACAATGCCAATAGGGTTTCACCATCAGCAGAATGTTCTTTCTCGTGAAAGGACCAAGTGCCCATGCAGTTTTCATTCTATGCCATGTTCTAGAGGAATTTTATGCCCTGACAACAGTCCTGAAGCTATCAGAGCATTTGATATGCAGTATGGCAGACTTCACAGTCATTTATTTACCTTTTTGTTTATTCACCAAAGTACTACAGATTACTGCAGCTAAAGTACATCAGAGACATACTGGAGTAAATGGGAGCCTGGGGAAGACCACTCTTTCACCCAAAGAGTGCCATAGATAAATGCGCAGAATTTAAACAGAATGGGCTTCAGCCCTCTTTCTTTTCTGAGTTTAAATGCTTCATTTAGTCTTTCACCTACCCCCTCTACTCTCTTCAACTATAAAATTCATGAAGGAACTCATTGTAAGTGGTTGTTGATCAGTTATTAGTGAATTACAAGTTGTTTCTTTTGAGACATCATCTCTGTGTAAAGTTGTAAGATAGGATGAAGAAGATGTTTTCAGACTAAATATCCAGCTATTGGTAATGTTTTACTTGACTGGTGTTTCTCTTTAATATGCCAAGCACATTTCTTTGGATCCTGATTTAAAGTAGCGGTGATGTTTTTCTATCTCTGTGTTTGTTTTTAACTTGCAGTTCATTTCATTTCATTTCTACTGGCTTGCATCAAAAATATGGCATAGGATTTACCCTTGTTAGGTACCCTATGTTTTTGCTCTCCTTGCCTTCAATGTTTTCTACTGAATGTGTTATCTAAGGGTTGATTTCTGTTAATTTAACCAGTGTAGTGGATATCATTGCCTGGTAGTTGATGTATGACTTAAGGAATCTGTTCTTAGATGTTCTTGTTAGGATTTAATTGAATGAATTGGGAACACTGGGAGGTCTATAACTCTGTCTCTATCTCACTAGGATCCTTTTCAATTAATTGAACCTTTCTAAGATCCCTCAAGCTGGAGGCCGAAGCATTGAGAGTTCAAAGTCTCTCTTTGATCTCAGGTCTTTAACTTTGTGTTCCAAATATTTACTGTTTCCTCCTCTCTTACCATTTCATGCCACACTATCATCTTTAAGATCGAATACTTTATATGACTAGCCCAACTGAAAGCCTGTGCATTGAATAGCAAGTAAACCCTTTCCTAACTCCATTGCCCAATGGTATTGAACGTTTCCTGGAGTATCTCTCCTTTACCTAAAATCCTCTTTCTCACCCTTGTCTTATATTGAACCTTTCTATCCCGATTACCAATAACCAAACAGGCAAACATACATCAAACAAACAAACCCCGAGCCTTATAAATAGCCTAACATCTTAAATTTTGAGCTTCAAAGACATAGACCTTTGCTTATATAGAGAGATCCCTCTCTGGACCCAGGAGGGCTAGATCCTGAGGTCTGAAGTGGTTTGATGTTGTCTCATCTTTTGGTATTTCCAACCTTGCCAAAACATGGGAACCCCAACATAATGGCGACTCCGTTGGGGAACAGAACTTTGAAATACCCTTAACTACTATATCCACTTGTTGTGTTTCTCCTACACTCTTAGACAGATTCTGGAAAGGGCTAGGTAGCCTCCAGATCTCACACTCTTTCAGAGGTGACATATCTGGTAAAATCCCTCCCAATCAATCTCTGGTTAGAGTTTGCTGTGTTTTGAAGATATCCCTGAAAAGGACATCTCAGAAGCACTGTGGTGGAAAGTGTACCCTCTAGAAGCATCCTAAACCTCCCACCTAGTGACTCCATAGCTCCTTAAAGATCATAAGACTCCACGGGTGATCAGTAGGCCTGCTGATTATCTTCACATAAGACTCCACTGGGAGACCAACCTCCATTACAACATCAACCACAATAGAAGTAACAATCAGGGTTAGGCTCCCTTGTTGAAAACAACATTCTGGCTTTAAGAACCAATCACACAAGAGCTTACCCTAACCCAAACCCCCCTGAAATATTTGACAACCCTGAGAGCATCCTCAAGAGATCTCCTACACCTATACAATCAACTATTTCCAGCCACATCCATAGAGCTAACTCTACACCAGAAGACTTTACAGCCCTATCAGACCCATTTTTTGACATAGGCGCTCAAAACAGTTTACCAAGAACTAGGTCATTCAGTGTCCTAGACCAGCCAGACCTTGAGCTCCTTGGTTCACCACCTCAAAGTGGTAAACACCTTTGGGATAGATAGACCCCTCCATCCACACCCCCTGATATTCACTTCCTTCAAATATTGGGGCTCTGCCACCCTAAATCTGCTCATCAATTTTCTGTTGGTCATAATATCCCTGTCATCCATATAGTAGCTCCTCAAGTTAACCCTTCACCCCATCAGAACATCATTATGGTAGCCTGGTATGCACCTCTGGTTTTACCCCAGCCCCTAGTACCCTTACCCAATGATTATCAATCAAAGATCCCACACTTCACTACAAAAGAGTCCACCACAGCTCAGCACCATGTAGATAGGATGGAAGATTCTTTTGACTACATGGAAATAGATGATGATACAGTCAAAATGAGAATATTTTCCCAGAGCTTAGGATGTGATGTGAAGAAATGGTTCAAATTCCTACCTCCTAATAGTATCCAAGACCTCCCAGCTTTATATCAGACCTTCATAAACAAATGGGAAGTTAAGGCCAACCCTCTCCAAATCTTAGCAGAATACAAGAATCTTAAGAGAAACGTCAGAGAGAGTGTCCAAGACTACTCTACAAGGTTTAACAGCGTTTATAACTCTCTTCCTCCACACATGAAACCTCCCCAAGGTATGGTCCTAGTGAAATACCCTGAAGGCTTGGATGCTGATATGGCCTACCAGCTTAGGGAGAGGGATTACAACACTTTGGAGGACATGCAAAAAGGAGCAGTGAGTGTAGAGGCTAATCTGATTGAGAAGAAATCAAGATTGAGAGCTGAGAAGAGGGTAACATATAGAGATGACAATATAGCTTCCACATCTGATCCTAATTATGACCGCCTATCTAAAAATATGGAAAAGCTACAACAAATGATGGAAAAAATGGTTGTCACAGTTAGTAATCAGAACAGGAATCAAAATCACAACCAGAACTAGAACTTTAGAAGAAACAACACCACTCCCAACAGACAAAGAGAATCAGATCAACAAGTTATTCCCCCATTCCAAGAGAACTTTCTTGATGAAGATGATGGAATCATAGAAGAATCTGAGGGGAACACAATAAACATGTTGGAAGTAGAAAAATCAATCCACAGCTGTTCCACAGAAGAAGATTAGCCCTCACACTCATATTGGGATGAGGAAAGATTGGAATCTGAGGATTATAGGCTGGGATTCGAAAATGCCATTATGCAGGTCAGAGAACAGTATGAACTTAGGAGCAAGAAAATCCTAGATAATCCCAAACCCAAAGCTTCTGAGGTTAACATCAAGAAAAGGACTGAGAAATCTTCTAAAGCAACTGTTGAAAGTAACAAATCAGCAACTGAGAGTTCTGGAAAAATAAAATAAAAAGACAACCAAATCACTGATAAACAAAGTCAACCATCTAGTAACACTAGCAATGCAGTTAGTGCTCCTGATAAAATAGTTTCTAACACTGTGCATAGTGAGAATCAGCCCACTGATTCTGCCACCAAGGTGGTGGCTAGCAAATCAGAGTTGAACATTCCAAAGTGTCAGTCCACTTTCAATTTGGAGAGTGAGATTGCAAAATTAAAATCTCTGTCCCACTCTCTGAGCTGGCCACTCAGGATGTATATAAAGGCCAAATTTTGAAAGCATTAAATTTAGGCGAGAACAGTGACACTGTAAATATGAGTGATGGTCAACCATCCCTTCTATTTGGTCCAAAGATAGAAGGAAAGTTTTAGGAAGGGGTAGTGCCCCCTTTTTATATCAGTCTTAATATCCATGACAAGATCCTTCACAATGCAATGCATGATTCTGGGGCATCTCACAACTTAATGCCTAAGGTGGTTATGGAAAGGCTAGGCCTAGAGATACCTGCCCCTATAAATATTTATATTCATTTGACTCTAGCAGAGTAAAATGTCTGGGCCTAATCAAAGACCTGTGTGTAAGCCTTACCCAGATTCCAGAAAAATGTATGGTCATGGATGTTGTGGTGGCAGATGTGCCACCTAAGTATGGTATGCTATTGTCAAGGTCATGGGGAGCCAAGCTACAGGGTATGATGCAGATGGATGGGGCATATGCCACAATCCCTATTTTTAGCCAACTTAGAAGACTGTACAGGGAGTCACAAATGAAATTCATGGTTAGTAGCCCTGAAAAGCCTAAAAATTCTCCTCTGTACTCTGTACACACAGATCTGGACTCATTTATCTTCTACAACGATGAATCCTTGGGAGAGGCAGAAGCAGGAAACATAGATACAAACAAAGGGGTTGAGACCAAAGATTTTAACATAATGGCTACACTAGTCTCAGGAGAAAACAATGTAGAAAACCTTGAAAAGTTCACTGAAACAGAAACTCAGAGTGAGCCAGAAATAGGATGCAGTCAACTGATGAGTCACCCTTCACAAGCTCATACACCACACCAAGAACGAAACGATGATAAACCTGAGAACGAAACCTTATGGGAAATGAATTTAGATGGGTTGTGCACCAGGAGAACTGCTGGAGCAGGAGTGTGGATACATAACACAGAGAGTGACTATGCAGAGAGCCATGCCTGTAACCTGCACTTCAAATGCACAAAAAATATTGCAGAGTATGAGGCTCTTATCCTATGCCTAAATTTGTTGAAAAAACTAGGAGCCCATAGGATAACCGTGCATGGGGACTCTGAGTTGATCATTAAACAAGTGAATGGTGAATACATAGCGAAACATCCTAGGCTGAGAGCATACAAGAATGATGTTATGGATCTATTGAAAACCTTTGTATAATACGATCTGGTGTTCGTCCCTAGAGGTCAGAACGAAATTGCAAATGGACTAGCCTGGATGGCTAGTTCGTATCATAAGCCTCCCAGTGACCAACAGATCATCATTCAGACCAAATTCAGACCTGCAGTGTCGGAAAATGAAAAATATTGGTAGGTCTTTGAGGGCGATAAACAGATTGAATATTTCCTGGTAGGCAGAGATGAGTTTGGATTTTCTGATTTAGATTCTAAAACTGACAGCAGCTGCCTAAGTGAAGAGTCCTCAGATGAGGAATAACCACCCTGTAACATAGAAATAAACACCTTGAATGAACAGATTGGAAATCCAAACGAAAAATGTAAAAACACAGATAGTGAAGAAGTAGAGGTGCTGCAGGCCAAAGATAAGAACATACCTCGAGGTCTGGCACCTTTAGAGGACCTTTTTGACTTTGATGATGTAGCAAAAAATCCCACTATAGAAAACTCAGGTTCTGAAGTGGAGGAATGCAACATAGGCACTGAAGATAAACCCAAGATGATCAAATTGGCTAAGTCCCTGCCTGCAAACATGAAAAGAAATACATTGACCTATTCAAGGAATTCATTGATGTGTTCACTTGGAGCTATGAGGACTTAAGGGCCTATGACACAAACATCATACAACACAAAATACCTTTGAAAGAGAATCAGAAACCCTTCAGACAAAAACTTCGCAGAATAAACCCAAAACAATTGCCTGTAGTGGAAAAAGAGATTAAGAAGATGTATGAGGCAGGCATAATTGTGCCTGTGAGGTTCTCTGATTGGGTATAAAACCTAGTGGCTGTGAGAAAGAAAACAGGGGAGATCAAGCTGTGTATTGATTTCAGGAATCTTAATTGAGCCTCACTCAAAGACAATTACCCTTTGCCAAAAATGGAACACATCCTTCAGAGGGTAGTAGGCTCAAAAAGGATCTCCCTGCTAGATGGTTTTTTAGGTTACAACCAAGTTTTAGTACTCCCAGAAGACCAACTCAAGACAGCTTTTACCACTCCATGGGGCACTTTTTTGTATGTAAAAATTCCTTTTGGACTGATGAACGCTGGTGCAACCTTCCAAAGAGCAATGGACATAGATTTTTCAGATGAAATAGGACACTTCATTGTCATCTATCTGGATGACATAACAATTTATTCCAAGACTGAGGAAGAACACCTAGAACACCTAAGAAGAGTGTTTGAAAAGTGTAGAAGGTTCGGTCTGTCATTGAATCCTAAAAATACTGTATTTGGGTTACAAGAAGGAAAAATTCTTGGCCACATCATATCTGAGAAGGGGATTAGGATAGACCCACAAAGAGTTGAGGGAATGCTACAAATCACACACCTAAGGAATATCAAATAGTTACAGTCCTTCATTGGGAAAATTAACTTCCTCAAAAGGTTTATTCCCAACTTAGCTGAACACCTTAGGAATATGACAAACATGTTAAGGAAAGGTGTAGGAGTTACGTGGACTGTTGAGGTAAAGAAATATTTTGAATCAGTTAAAATTTCTCTCACCCAGGCTCCTGTCTAATCAGCCCTCATTTCTCAAAGAATTTCCTGATCTTTTCATTTGCCTCTGAGCATACAGTAGCTGCAGTTTTGCTGCAGAAAAATCTATAGGGAATGGAACAAGCCATTTCTTTCTTCAGCAAAGCTTTGAGAGATGCACCCTTGAAATAAAACATAATGGAAAAACAAGCCTATGCTCTGGTTAAGGCCTTGAAAGACTTTAGGGTGTACATACTACATTCCCACACCGTAGCCTACGTGCCAAATGTAGTGGTTGAAGACATCTTGTCCCAAGACCCAAATGGGAAGAGGGGCAAATGGATTGCTGTGATCTTAGAGTATGACCTTGAGATAAAACCCACCAAACTGATTAAAGGTCAGGGCTTAGCTCAACTAATGGCTGAATCAAATCTACAAGCCCTTGACATTAACATGGTAGATGCCTTGGAGGAGCAGCAGGGATTTCCGGATCCCACTATTGAGGAGAAGTTTTAGAGCTCTCCTTGGTATTCTGACATTCTGTATGTGCTTACACACCTCAATGCCCCTTTCGAACTATCAAAGACCAAGGCCAGATTATTAAAGCTAAAAGACAGAAGATATTGCATAATGAATGAAGGATTATACTGGAAAAATGAAAATGGCCTATTGCTTAAATGTTTGCCTGATTCTGAAGTAGAAAGGATTAAACAAGAATTCCATGCAGGAGAGTGTGGAGGCCACCTGAACTGGAAAGCCACTGCAAACAAAATACTCAGAGCTGGCTACTATTGGCCTACACTCTTCAATGATATTCATAAGATGATAATTTCCTGCCACAAATGCCAGATTTTTGAAGGCAAAAGAAAGCTCCTCCCATTACCCCTACAACCCATCACTGTTGAAGGTCCCTTTATGCAATGGGGCCTAGATTTCATAGGAGAGATTCACCCTGCTTCTTCTGCACAACAAAAATGGATCTTAATCACCACAGACTACTTCACTAAGTGGATAGAGGCCATAAATACCAGGAATGCCACAGATTCAGTCATCATTAGGTTCCTAGAAGGTCATATCCTCTCTCGGTTTGGCTGCCCAAGGAAAATAATCACTAATAATGCTGCTGCTTTTGGATCCAAGAAAGTGGTTGATTTTTATCACAGGTATCAAATAGCGCTCGGTCATTCAACTGCCTATTACCCACAAGGTAATGGCTTAGCTGAATCATCAAACAAGAGCCTGGTGACCATCATCAAAAGGGTCTGCTAGCTCAAATGCACCCTGGAAGAGAAAATGGTAGGATTGTAGGATGGGTAGGTAGATCGTTTGGGTAATGTTTTTGCTAATTGATGTCTTCACAATTGTGGTTGCTAAAAATAAAAGAAGAAAGGTGGCTCAAGCAGCAGGCATCTGGCCTACACCAAAGATCATTTTCTGAATTCTTGACTCCTTCAGGAAGAAGCCATCCCCATGTGGAGCCACTATTAGCTCCCTATAAATTCCTTGACAAGAAAGCAAGGGGCTATTTTGTTTTATGAGCCTTCAAGGAATGCATTTCTCTTGAAAACACATCATCCTTGAAGCCTTTTCATGCTCTCTACCCTTTGATTATTTTCCTCTATTGTGCTTGAGTCAATAAGCCTCACTGATGATGATAAATTGTGCTCCTAAAGGCCTTTATTTTCCCCTTGTACCTCTGCAGAATCCTCCATTTCATCCCTTTTTTTTCCCATTGTCAAAATTCCCCTTTTACCCTCTAAATCATCCCAAAATCCCCTATTAATCCTACACATACCCCTCGTTTGGCCTGTTTTCCCCTTATTCCCCCTATCGTTACCTTTTCCTAGCCTTAAAAAACGCTAAAAATGGGCCAAAAACCCATCTTCCACATTATGTGGGCTTAACACCTTTCGGCCCTAGCCCCTCACCCCTTTCCACCATGTGACCCAGCGCCAAGACCAGGTGCCAAGGCAGAAGGCACTCATCACAAATGTATATTAGGAGCATTTCTGGCCGTCGATTTGTTTAGATCGGATGGTCTTCGCAGGTCAGTGCCATGTCGTGGCCCACTCTGTTCCACCGTTCATTTACCCACCGAATCAACGGTCAGATTTTCACCCGCCCGGTGGTCCCCGTGCCGCGCACTGTTCAAAAACCGCCAGTTTCTATCACACCACCATTGGAGGGTGGGTGGTATTTATCGTTTCGAATCGATGCCATTCACCGTAGGGCACGTGGATCGAGCATTATTTGAAAACCTCCCCTCCATCGTGTGTTATTGTTCGTCCACAGATCCGGCGCGAAATCGTTGTACACCATCTGATTTGGGGCGGGAAATCCAACGGTGATCGCATCGCGAAGATGCATGAGAGTTAAACCAAGGAAACCGTACCCCTGGCCCACTGTCCATCGCCCTCCGACGCATTTTCAATCGTCGATCTCCTCCCGAGATCGGACGGTCCAGATTTAACTGCATGTCCCGTCGTTGAACGGTCCCGCCACGTCACCATTCCATGTGTTTTCATCGCGGTTTCTTCTGTCCCCCTATATAATTCATTCAAAGGGAAAAATTTAATGTGTTGTGTTAAATTTCCACCTCGCCGTCCTCTAAAGCATTCCCTACTGATCCACTGTGTTCCTCCACGAAATCCTCTGCATTCATCATACCACGTCGCCATTATTTGTAGTCATCCACGCCACCCTCCCCATGAATTTTTTTCCTTAACATTTTTTTCGAGTTTTGCAGGGTTACAAGTGGCAAAAAACTGCCATGATTCATATTCACTATTATGGTGGCATAGTGCATAGAAGAAGCTGAATTTAAAGCCTGATATTATAGGAAGATGTCCGGGAAGGTGTTTGCAATATTAATTTCATCAAAGGACAGAGTTCAAGCTCTGCAGAACCTCTCTGGTGCCATTAAAGCACTGATTTCACAATCTGAGGCAATCGTGGAAGCAGCGATGGGTGTCAGTGAAAGATTAGAGAGTTTAAGGCATATAATTGAAGATCGTAAGCCTTAACTAAACAATTAGAGGCAAAATACCAGGTCGAAGATCGCAAAGATAGATCAGAAGGTCCTAGGGCATGTAAAACAACACCGATAGGGTTTCACCATCAGCAGAATGTTCTTTCCCATGAAAGGACGAACTGCCCATGAAATTTTCATTCTATGCCGTGTTCTAGAGGAATTTTCTGCCCTGACAACAGTCTTGATGATATCATAGCATTTGATATGCAGTATGGCAGACTTCACAGTCATTTATTTACCTTTTTTTTTATTCACCAAAGTACTACAGAGTACTGTAGCCAAAGTACATTAGAGACATACCGAAGTAAATGGGAGCCTGGGGAAGACCACTCTTTCACCCAAAGAGTGCCACAGATAAATGCGCAGAATTTAAACAGAATGGGCTTCGACCCTCTTTCTTTTCTGAGTTTTAATGCTTCATTTAGTCTTTCACCTACCCCCTCTACTCTCTTCAGCTATAAAATTCATTAAGGAACTCATTGTAAGTGGTTGTTGATCAGTTATCAGTGAATTACAAGTTGTTTCTTTTGAGACATCGTCTCTGTGTAAAGTTGTAAGATAGGCTGAAGAAGATGTTTTCAGACTGAATATCCAACTATTGGTAATGTTTTACTTGAATGGTGCTTCTCTTTAATATGACAAGCACATTTCTTTGGATCCTGATCTAAAGCAGCGGTGATGTTTTTCTATCTCTATGTTTGTTTTTAACTTGCAGTTCATTTCATTTCATTTCTACTGGCTTGCATAAAAAATATGGCATAGGATTTACCCTTGTTAGGTACCCTATGTTTCTGCTCTCCTCGCCTTCAATGTTTTCTACTGAATGTGTTATCTAAGGGTTGATTTCTGTTAATTTAACCAGTGTAGTGGATGTCATTTCCTGCTAGCTGATGTATGAATTAATGAATCTGTTCGTAGATGTTATTGTTAGGATTTAATTGAATGAATTGGGAACACTGGGAGGTCTAGAACTCTGTCTCTATCTCACTAGGATCATTTTCAATTAATTGAACCTTTCTAAGATCCCTCAAGCTGGAGGCTGAAGCATTGAGAGTTCAAAGTCTCTCTTTGATCTCAGGTCTTTAAATTTGTGTTCCAAATATTTACTATTTCCTCCTCTCTTACCATTTCATGCCACACTATCATCTTTAAGATCAAATGCTTTAGATGACTAGCCCAACTGAAAGCTTGCACATTGAATAGCAAGTAAACCCTTTCCTGACTCCATTTCCCAATGGTCTTGAACGTTTCCTGGAGTATCTCTCCTTTTCCTAAAATCCTCTTTTCTCACCCTTGTATTATATTGAACCCTTCTATCCTGATTACCAACAACCAAACAACGAAACATACATCAAACAAATAAACCCTGAGCCTTATAACTAGCCTAACATCTTAAATTTTGAGCTTCAAAGACATAGACCTTTGCTGATCCGGATTTATGTAGGAACGCAACAGAATAAACACATAACCATAAATACAGAGATGCAGTGGAAATAACACTTCATTTCATTAATATCAAAGAACTGAAATTTGCTTACAGACAATGGAAATAAAACTAGCTAGGGTACTGGTAGCTATCTCTGAGAAGAGATGTGGTGGCTACAGACCTCTGAACTGCTTTACAATGAGGCGCGAGGGCCTATTTATTATTGAGAACCCTAAACATCCCAAAAACCTAACCCTAGGAGATGAAGCGCCAAAACTATGGGCCCCGTTTGGGTACATTGGTGTTTCAACTTCCCAGGGACGTAACTTTGGCATACTATCTCCGTTTGACGCATATGATACATCATTAGAAAGCTCTATCCGAGGACTACAGCTGTCGGGACGAATTTTATCAGAAAATTCACTGGCGCTTTCATACCCAAAAAAACGTCGTTTAGGGCCTCAAAACGGCTCCGGAAGTTCAGGACCCGAAAAACTGCTAAAAATAGTAAGTTATGCCAAAACGGAAAAACTGAAAGAGACAATGGTGGGGGCCCAAGTGGAATAGGTGGGTGGCCACCAATATCCACCTGGATCATTTGCTTATATAGAGAGATCCCTCTCTGGACCCAGGAGGGCTAGATCCTGAGGTCTGAAGTGGTTTGATGTTGTCTCATCTTTTGGTATTTCCAACCTTGCCAAAACATGGGAACCCCAATAGTATCCCCCCACTATGTTATTCAAATTCCACTGACTCTCCTTTAGATTGATTAGATAGTCCCAAAATTCAATTTGTTCAATATATTTTTCAGGAGCATAAACATCTACTATTGGGATATTCTCCTTACAATCATTCTTTTCAAACAAAATCACAATCCATAACCTTGATTTAATGTTAGCTTTGAAGGTGAAGAGGGAGTCCAACCAAAAGGTGCCTAGATCTTCTAATGCTACACGAGAAATTTCAGCCACTCCTATACATTATATATAGAAATTCCTTGAGAGAGACATGATCTCATTTTATTCTAATTTTGTTTCCTACAAGAAAAGAATCAACGACTTTTCTTGCTTAATTATACCTTTTATATATTGGGGTTTTTTGGGGTTCCCCAATCCCCTCATATTCCATGAGATCACTTTCATTATATTTTAGGAGGGTTAGATTTGTTATTGCCTCCATCTTTGGTACTTCCTTGTTCTCTATTCGATGCAAAATTTATAATGTCAGTGATTTGAGGTTGAATTTTGAGCTTTGTATTTTGTTCTGAATTTTCCTCTCTTGCTTCTTTTCAAGAGTATCTTCCTTGGCATTTATTTGCCCTTTTTTATTTGAGGTTTGTTGATTCATCTCCCCGACTCATTTTTTTTCTTTCCTTTCTTGTTAATAGCTTTCCAACACCCACCTCTACTTCTTTTAGAGTTGGTGGGGTTCCTTCTGCCTCATGTCCCTTGGATTCGGGGGGAATATCTTCTTGCTCTTTGGATTCAAGGGGATTTTCCTATTGCTCTCAATATTTGGGGGTTTTATTGTTTCCCAAAACCGTATTTGGATACTTTTCTTTTTCCATTGGGATTATATCACCCTCTAGACCTTTTTCATGAATTTCTCCCTCCACCATTGCTTTTTCTCCTTCCTGTGGCACTTCATGTTCGACATCTTCCTAAGTTTGAAGAATCTCATAGGGGTTTGCAGAAGACATGGCTTCATTTATTTTTTTACCTTGAGGGTTTTGATTTATTGATGCTTTTCCTTTTTTCCCCCTTTTCTCTTAATTTACCACCGTTCTTCATTATTTGTATTTGTTCCTTCCCCCTTTTCAGATTGTATTTTCTTGCAGTCCCTAGAAAAATGTCCATAATCATGGCAGATCCCACATTTAAATGGAAGCTTCTCATAATCCAATACTTGATAGTGAATCCATTCCCCCTAGGTCAAGTTTATTTCTAATGGTAATCCATTTTCTAGGTTGACTTCAACACATATATTAACACAAGAAAATTGATAGCCCTTAGGTTTTGCATGTTCCAAATATCTACCCAAACTATTTTCTATCACTTTCAAGCAATCATCACTCTTGTAGGATAGCGGGAGTATAAAATGTTTAATCCAAACTGGGATGACATTAGGTCTGTCTTCGCCTGGATCAAAATCTATCGACCAAGAGTTTAGATACATTCCTTTGGCCCAAAAAGAATATGGGTTGTTTCTAAATATGACATCACTATCTTCCTTGAGTTTGAAGAGAAAAGAAAAAAATCAATTCCCATATGCATAGAGAGTGATATTACCCTTAATCATTAGTTTCCAAGTTTTTTCCATCCATTGCTCCATCGATCGGGGGGATGACCACATTTTGCTGAACTTTCCACTAGTTCTCTATCCGAGAAAGCTAATGAAGTGCGACACAAGTCGGTAAGGAGTGCCACAAAAGGGATGTTGTCAACCTTCATTACGAAACTGGAGTATGATTATTTAGATCTTAGTTTCTTCTTGAGAGTGTTCACCAAGGGGTAGAATGTCGTTGTCTCGTCCTAGGGGAAGCCCCTCTGAACCATTCACCATAAAGCCTTAGCTGAAATTTCACAAAATTTTACAAAGAAAATAACACGACATCTCTATATATTTCAATTTTAAAAAATTAAAATTTTACTAAAATTTATTATTATTAGTATAATAAACAATAATATATAAATATAAAAATAACACGAAACAAATATCATCATGTAGCCATAACTATAATCAGATGACCATAACTATAATGAAAAACCCTCATTAAATAGAAAACCATTACCAAAATGTTATCTGTGATTCATTATTAACTGTATAATATGATGTTACATCTGAGAATTTTGTGATCCATAATGTACATAAATGTCTTTCGGATTAATCACATCATTAGGATTTGGTCGATGTTTCGAACCAACTAATGTGGTTCATCTTGAGGACAAGGTGAAAAAGGAAATTGAACTTCAGAAATAAATAGTATGGATGCATAATTTCCGAGAGATAGTTGTTAAAAACTAGAAATTAGTGAATTAGTTATTAAGATAAATAATATTCAAATTAGTTGTTAGGAAATATTTATTAGAAGATTATATATTTATTAAATGGGTTAATTTTAATAAATAATTCGTAAAATAAACAAATAATACCATAAGGTTTACAAATTGGGTACATATTTTTTATTTATTATTAAAAGGGGTTGTTAGGAGATTATCTATTTAAATAAATATATTTATAATAATAATAAAGATAAAGGATTAAAATTATTATCTATTTATTATAATAATTCATAAATTAATTAAATAAATGTTAAAAGGTTGGCTACAAATTATTATTTATAAAGGTTAATAATAGTTACAAAATATTATTTATATATAAAGTAGTTATTAGGAGTTTATATAAAAAAATGTTAAATAAAGTCAAAGGGTTTAGAATAGGATCAAAATACTATAAATTAATATAAAAGTTCAGAGTTTTATTTATTTATTTGAATTCTTTTATTAATAATAAATATATAATTTAGGGATGGTTAAAGAATATTAATAATTAATAAAGAAGTTGCTAGGGTTTATTATTAAAATAATGAATTAAAATAGAAATAGAGGGAACAAACTAGAAGGAAACAATAAATAAATAATATCATGAAATAAACTCAAAGACCCAATGCAATAAGAACCAAGTGAGAGGGGGGGGAATCACATAGAGAGAGCCAAAATCCAAATCTTACTCAATTTCCAAGCATCGTCCCTGTTGAGATTCCTGGCATGCCTCTCAATCTCAATAGCCTCTCTAAGCTTCCTATGGTGGAAATGATTAACCCTAGCAATGACTCTAGAGTCCTCAATACAAACATGTTGACATGATTTTTCTGCATGTTCAGCTAGAGTTGATGTGCATGAACAATTGGGCCTAATATCTGCAACATGCTCATGGATTATCTATTTAATGGACCAACCCTTAATACCACAGGAATAAGGAACCAGGTAAACCCCTCTGGACCAAAAAGAATATGGGTTGTTTCTAAATATGACATCACTATCTTCCTTGAGTTTGAAGAGAAAAGAAAAAAATCAATTCCCGTATGCATAGAGAGTGATATTATCCTTAATCATTAGTTTCCAAGTTTTTTCCATCCATTGCTCCATCAATCGGGGGGATGACCACATTTTGGTGAAATTTTCCACTAGTGCTCTATCCGAGAAAGCTAATGAACTGTGACAAAAGTCGGTAAGGAGTGCCATAAAAGGGATGTTGTCAACCTTCATTACGAATCTGGACTATGATTATTTAGATCTTAGTTTCTTCTTGAGAGTGTCCACCAAGGCGTAGAATGTCATTGTCTCGTCCTAGGGGAAGCCCCTCTGAACCACTCACTATAAAGCCTTAGCTAAAATTTTACAAAAAATTACAAAGAAAATAACATGATATCCCTATATATTTCAATTTTAAAAAATTAAAATTTTACTAAAATTTATTATTATTAAAATAATAAACAATTATATATAAATATTAAAATAACACGAAACAAATATCATCATGTAGCCATAACTATAATCAGATGACCATAACTATAATGAAAAACCCTCATTAAATAGAAAACCATTACCAAAATGTTATCTCTGTTTCATTATTAATAGTATAATATGATGTTAGATTTGAGAATTTTGTGATCCATAATATACATAAATGTCTTTTGGATTAATCTCATCATTAGGATTTGGTCGATGTTTCGAAACAACTAATGTGGTTCATCTTGAGGACAAGGTGAAAAAGGAAATTGAACTTCAGAAATAAATAGTATGGATGCACTATTTCTGAGAGATAGTTGTTAAAAACTAGCAATAAGTGAATTAGTTATTAAGATAAATAATATTCAAATTGGTTGTTAGGAAATATTTATTAAAATATTATATATTTATTAAATGGGTTGATTTTAATAAATAATTCGTAAATTAAACAAATAATACCATAAGGTTTACAAATTGGGTACAATTTTTTTTATTTATTATAAAGGGGGTTATTAGGAGATTATCTATTTAAATAAATATATTTATAATAATAATAAAGATAAACGATTAAAAATTATTATCTATTTATTATAATAATTCATAAATTAATTAAATAGAAGTTAAAAGGTCAATAGTGGCTACAAATGATTATTTATAAAGGTTAACAATAGTTACAAAATATTATTTATTTATAAAGTAGTTATTAGGAGTTTATATAAAAAATGTTAGATAAAGTCAAAGGGTTTAGAATAGGATCAAAATACTATAAATTAATATAAAAGTTAGGAGTTTTATTTATTTATTTGAATTCTTTTATTAATAATAGATATGTAAGTTTAGGGATGGTTAAAGAATATATATATTACACTTAATCATTAGTTTCCAAGATTTTTCCATCCATTACTCCATCGATTGGGGGGATGATCACATTTTGGTGAACTTTTCCACTAGTGCTCTATTTGAGAAAGCTAATGAAGTGCGACAATAGTCGGTAAGGAGTGCCACAAAAAGGATGTTGTCAACCTTCATTACGAATCTGGACTACGATTATTTAGATCTTAGTTTCTTTTTGAGAGCGCCCACCAAGGCGTAGAATGTCGTTGTCTCGTCTTAGGGGAAGCCCCTTTGAACCACTCACCATAAAGCCTTAGCTGAAATTTTACAAAATTTTACAAATAAAATAACATGATATCCCTATATATTTCAATTTTAAAAAATTAAAATTTTACTAAAATTTATTATTATTAATATAATAAACAATTATATATAAATATAAAAATAACACGAAACAAATATCATCATGTAGCCATAACCATAATTAGATGACCATAACTATAATGAAAAACCCTCATTAAATAGAAAACCTTTACCAAAATGTTATCTGTGATTCATTATTAATAGTATAATATGATGTTAGATCTGAGAATTTTGTGATCCATAATGTACATAAATGTCTTTCGGATTAATCACATCATTAGGATTTGGTCGATGTTTCGAACCAATTAATGTGGCTCATCTTGAGGACAAGCTGAAAAAGGAAATTGAACTTCAGAAATAAATAGTATGGATGCATCATTTCCGAGAGATAGTTGTTAAAAACTCGTAGTTAGTAAATTAGTTATTAAGATAAATAATATTCAAATTGGTTGTTAGGAAATATTTATTAGAAGATTATATATTTATTAAATGGGTTAATTTTAATAAATAATTCATAAATTAAACAAATAATACCATAAGGTTCACAAATTGGGTACATTTTTTTTATTTATTAATAAAGGGGGTTATTAGGAGGTTATCTATTTATAATAATAATAAAGATAAAGGATAAAAAAATATTATCTATTTATTATAATAATTCATAAATTAATTAAATAGATGTTAAAAGGTCAATAGTGGCTACAAATTATTATTTATAAAGGTTAATAATAGTTACAAAATATTATTTATATATAAAGTAGTTATTAGGAGTTTATATAAAAAATATTAAATAAAGTCAAAGGGTTTAGAATAAGATCAAAATACTATAAATTAATATAAAAGTTAAGGAGTTTTATTTATTTATTTGAATTCTTTTATTAATAATAAATATATAAGTTTAGGGATGGTTAAAGAATATATATATATATTACTCTTAATCATTAGTTTCCAAGTTTTTTCCATCCATTGCTCTATTGATCGGGGGGAAGACCACATTTTGGTGAACTTTTCCACTAGTTCTCTATTCGAGAAAGCTAATGAAGTGCAACAAAAGTCGGTAAGGAGTACCACAAAAGGGATGTTGTCAACCTTCATTACGAATCTGGACTATGATTATTTAGATCTTAGTTTATTCTTGAGAGCGTCCACCAAGGCGTAGAATGTCGTTGTCTCGTCCTAGGGGAAGCCCCTTTGAACCACTCACCATAAAGCCTTAGCTGAAATTTTACAAAATTTTACAAAGAAAATAACATGATATCCCTATATATATTTCAATTTTAAAAAATTAAAATTTTACTAAAATTTATTATTATTAATATAATAAACAATTATATAAAAATATAAAAATAACACGAAACAAATATCATCATGTAGCCAGAACTATAATCAGGTGACCATAACTATAATGAAAAATCGTCATTAAATAGAAAACCATTACCAAAATGTTATCTGTGATTCATTATTAATAGTATAATATGATGTTAGATCTGAGAATTTTGTGATCCATAATGTACATAAATGTCTTTCGGATTAATCACATCATTAGGATTTGGTTGATGTTTCAAACCAACTAATGTGGTTCATCTTGAGGACAAGGTGAAAAAAGAAATTGAACTTCAGAAATAAATAGTATGGATGCATCATTTCCGTGAGATAGTTGTTAAAAACTAGCAGTTAGTGAATTAGTTATTAAGATAAATAATATTCAAATTGGTTAGGAAATATTTATTAGAAGATTATATATTTATTAAATGGGTTAATTTTAATAAATAGTTCGTAAATTAAACAAATAATACCATAAGGTTTAAAAATTGGGTACATATTTTTTTATTTATTAATAAAGGGGGTTGTTAGGAGATTATCTATTTATAATAATAATAAAGATAAAGGATTAAAATTATTATCTATTTATTATAATAATTCATAAATTAATTAAATAGATGTTAAAAGGTCAATAGTGGATACAAATGATTATTTATAAAGGTTAATAATAGTTACAAAATATTATTTATATATAAAGTAGTTATTAGGAGTTTATATAAAAAATGTTAAATAAAGTCAAAGGGTTTAGAATAGGATCAAAATACTATGAATATAAAAGCTAGGAGTTTTTATTTATTTATTTGAATTCTTTTATTAATAATAAATATATAAGTTTAGGGATGGTTAAGAATATATATATTACCCTTAATCATTAGTTTCCAAGTTTTTTCCATCCATTACTCCATCGATCGGGGGAATGACCACATTTTGGTGAATTTTTCCACTAGTGCTCTATTCGAGAAAGCTAATGAAGTGTGACAAAAGTCGGTAAGGAGTGCCACAAAAGGGATGTTTTCAACCTTCATTATGAATCTGGACTATGATTATTTAGATCTTAGTTTCTTCTTGAGAGCGTCCACCAAGGCGTAGAATGTCGTTGTCTCATCCTAGGAGAAGCCCCTCTGAACTACTCACCATAAAGCCTTAGCTGAAATTTTAAAAAAATTTACAAAGAAAATAACATGATATCCCTATATATTTCGATTTTAAAAAATTAAAATTTTACTAAAATTTATTATTATTAATATAATAAACAATTATATATAAATATAAAAATAACACGAAACAAATATCATCATGTAGCCATAACTATAATCAGATGACCATAACTATAATGAAAAACCCTCATTAAATAGAAAACCATTACCAAAATGTTATCTGCGATTCATTATTAATAGTATAATATGATGTTAGATCTGAGAATTTTGTGATACATAATGTACATAAATGTCTTTCGGATTAATCACATCATTAGGATTTGGTCGATGTTTCGAACCAAATAATGTGGTTCATCTTGAGGACAAGGTGAAAAAGGAAATTGAACTTCAGAAATAAATAGTATGGATGCATCATTTCCGAGAGATAGTTGTTAAAAAATAGCAGTTAGTAAATTAGTTATTAAGATAAATAATATTCAAATTGGTTGTTAGGAAATATTTATTAGAAGATTATATATTTATTAAATGGGCTAATTTTAATAAATAATTCATAAATTAAACAAATAATACCATAAGGTTCACAAATTGGGTACATTTTTTTTATTTATTAATAAAGGGGGTTATTAGGAGATTATCTATTTATAATAATAATAAAGATAAAGGATAAAAAATATTATCTATTTATTATAATAACTCATAAATTAATTAAATAGATGTTAAAAGGTCAATAGTGGCTACAAATTATTATTTATAAAGGTTAATAATAGTTACAAAATATTATTTATGTATAAAGTAGTTATTAGGAGTTTATATAAAAAATGTTAAATAGAGTCAAAGGGTTTAGAATAAGATGAAAATACTATAAATTAATATAAAAGTTAGGATTTTTATTTATTTATTTGAATTCTTTTATTAATAATAAATATATAATTTTAGGGATGGTTAAAGAATATATATATTAACCTTAATCATTAGTTTCCAAGTATTTTCCATCCATTGCTCCATTGATCAGGGGGATGACCAAATTTTGGTGAACTTTTCCACTAGTTCTCTATTCGAGAAAGTTAATGAAGTGCAACAAAAGTCGGTAAGGAGTACCACAAAAGGGATGTTGTCAACCTTCATTATGAATCTGGACTATGATTATTTAGATCTTAGTTTCTTCTTGAGAGCATCCACCAAGGCGTAGAATGTCGTTGTCTCGTCCTAGGGGAAGCCCCTTTGAACCACTCACCATAAAGCCTTAGCTGAAATTTTACAAAATTTAACAAAGAAAATAACATGATATCCCTATATATTTCAATTTTAAGAAATTAATTTTACTAAAATTTATTATTATTAATATAATAAACAATTATATATAAATATAAAAATAACACGAAACAAATATCATTATGTAGCCATAACTATAATCAGGTGACCATAACTATAATGAAAAACTGCCATTAAATAGAAAACCATTACCAAAATGTTATCAATGATTCATTATTAATAGTATAATATGATGTTAGATCTGAGAATTTTGTGATCCATAATGTACATAAATGTCTTTCGGATTAATCACATCATTAGGATTTGGTTGATGTTCCAAACCAACTAATGTGGTTCATCTCGAAGACAAGGTGAAAAAGGAAATTGAACTTCAAAAATAAATAGTATGGATGCATCATTTCCGTGAGATAGTTGTTAAAAACTAGCAGTTAGTGAATTAGTTATTAAGATAAATAATATTCAAATTGGTTGTTAGGAAATATTTATTAGAAGATTATATATTTATTAAATGGGTTAATTTTAATAAATAGTTCGTAAATTAAACAAATAATACCATAAGGTTTACAAATTGGGTACATATTTTTTTATTTATTAATAAAGGGGGTTGTTAGGAGATTATCTATTTATAATAATAATAAAGATAAAGGATTAAAAATTATTATCTATTTATTATAATCATTCATAAATTAATTAAATAGATGTTAAAAGGTCAATAGTGGCTACAAATGATTATTTATAGAGGTTAATAATAGTTACAAAATATTATTTATATATAAAGTAGTTATTAGGAGTTTATATAAAAAATGTTAAATAAAGTCAAAGGGTTTAGAATAGGATCAAAATACTATAAATTAATATAAAAGCTAGGAGTTTTTATTTATTTATTTGAATTCTTTTATTAATAATAAATATATAAGTTTAGGGATGGTTAAAGAATATATATATTGCCCTTAATCATTAGTTTCTAGGTTTTTTCCATCCATTGCTCCATCGATCGGGGGAATGACCACATTCTGGTGAACTTTTCCACTAGTGCTCTATCCGAGAAAGCTAATGAAGTGCGACAAAAGTCGGTAAGGAGTGCCACAAATGGGATGTTTTCAACCTTCGTTACGAATTTGGACTATGATTATTTAGATCTTAGTTTTTTCTTGAGAGCGTCCACCAAGGCGTAGAATGTCGTTGTCTCGTCCTAGGAGAAGCCCCTCTGAACCACTCACCATAAAGCCTTAGTTGAAATTTTACAAAACTTTACAAAGAAAATAACATGATATCCCTATATATTTCAATTTTAAAAAATTAAAATTTTACTAAAATTTATTATTATTAATATAATAAAAAATTATATATAAATATAAAAATAACATGAAACAAATATCATCATGTAGCCATAACTATAATCAAATGACCATAACTATAATGAAAAACCCTCATTAAATAGAAAACCGTTACCAAAATGTTATCTGTGATTCATTATTAATAGTATAATATGATGTCATTATTAATAGTATAATATGATGTTAGATCTGAGAATTTTGTGATCCATAATGTACATAAATGTCTTTCGGATTAATCACATCATTAGGATTTGGTCGATGTTTCAAACCAAATAATGTGGTTCATATTGAGGACAAGGTGAAAAAGGAAATTGAACTTCAAAAATAAATAGTATGGATGCATAATTTCTAAGAGATAGTTGTTAAAAACTAACAATTAGTGAATTGGTTATTAAGATAAATAATATTCAAATTGGTTGTTAGGAAATATTTATTAGAAGATTATATATTTATTAAAAGGGTTAATTTTAATAAATAATTCGTAAAATAAACAAATAATACCATAAGGTTTACAAATTGGGTACAAATTTTTTTATTTATTAATAAAGGGGGTTGTTAGGAGATTATTTATTTATAATAATAGTAAAGATAAAGGATTAAAATTTATTACCTATTTATTATAATAATTCATGAATTAATTAAATAGATGTTAAAAGTTCAATAGTGGCCACAAATTATTATTTATAAAGTTTAATAATAGTTACAAAATATTATTTATATATAAAGTAGTTATTAGGAGTTTATATAAAAAATGTTAAATAAAGTCAAAGGGTTTAGAATAGGATCAAAATACTATAAATTAATATAAAAGTTACTAGTTTTTATTTATTTATTTGATTCCTTTTATTAATAATAAATATATAAGTTTAGGGATGGTTAAATAATATTAATAATTAATAAAGAGTTGCTAGAGTTTATTATTAAAATAATGAATTAAAATAGAAATAGAGGGAACAAACTAGAAGGAAACAATAAATAAATAATATCATGAAATAAACTCAAAGACCCAATGCAATAAGAACCAAGCGAGAGGGGGAAGAATCACATAGAGAGTGCCTGTTAGCCCCTTTAAATTTCTTGACAGGTAAGCAAGGGGATAATTTGTTTCATGAGCCTTCAAGGAATGCATTTCTTTGAAAAACACATCATCCTTGAAGCCTTTTCAGGTTCCCTGCACTTTGATCAGTTCCCCCTGCTATTCTTGAGTAAATAAGCCACACTGAGCTTTAAAATCATATATCTTTGACAATCATAGAGAGATCCCTCTCTAGACCTAGGAGGGCTGGATCCTGAGGTCTGAAAGTGGTTTGATGTTGTCTCATCTTTTGGTCTTGCGAATCTGGCCAAAACATGGGAACCCCAACATAATGGCGACTCCGCTGGGGAAAAATCTGAGAGCCTTTAACTGATAACATCTGTCTGTCTCCATTTTTGTCACCAACATAATGGCGACTCTGCTGGGGAATTTCTGAATACTTTCACCTTACTACATCATAAGAGCCTCAGAAACCTACAATCTCTGGTTAGGTTGGCAGTTAAACACTCCTATTCACAGATCAACCTCTATACCATTTGTTGTGTTTTCTCCCACACTCTTAGATAGAGTCTGGAAAGGGCCAGGTAGCCTCCAGATCTCACATCCTTTCAGAGGTGACATATCTGGTAAATGCCCTCCTAGTCAATCTCTGGTTAGAGTTTGCTGTGTTGTGAAGATATCCTTGAAAAGGGAAATATCATAAGCACTGTGGTGGACAGTGTACCCTCTAGAAACATCCTAAACCTTCCACCTGGCGACTCCATAATTCCTAAACGATTTAAAGACTCCAGTGGTGATCAGTAGGCCTGCTGATTATCTTGGTTCACATCAGACTCCACTGGGAGACCAGAGCCATTACAACATCAGCCATTATAGAAGTAACAAGTAGGGTTAAGCTGCTTGGTTAGAAAAAAACATTTTGGCTTCAAGAACCATTCACACAAGAGCTTACCCTAACCCAAACCCACCTGAAATAGTTGACAATACTGAGAGCATCCTCAAGAGATCTCCTACACCTAAACAAGCGACTGTTTCTAGCCACATCCATAGAGCTAACTCTACACCAGAAGACGTTACAGCTCTATCAGACCCATTTTTTGACCTTGGCACTCAAAACACCTTACCAAGAACTAGGTCATTCAGTGTCCTAGACCAGCCAGACCTTGAGCATCCCGGTTCACCATCTCATAGTGGTTAACACATTAGGGATAGAAGAGCCCCTCCATCCACGCCTCCTGATATTCACTTCATTCAAAACTTGGGGCTCAGTCACCCTCAATCTGCTCATCAGCTTTCTACTGGTCATAATATCCCTATCATCCATATACTAGCTGTTTAAGCTAACCCTTTACCTCCACAAAAAATCATCATGGCAGCCTGGTATGCACCTCTGGTTTTACCTCAGCCTCTAGTACCCTTACCCAATGATTACCAGTCAAAGATCCCACACTTCACTGCAAAAGAGTCTACCACATCTCAACACCATGTAGATGGGATGGAAGATTCTTTTGACTACATGGAAATAGATGATGAAACAGTCAAAATGAGAATCTTTGCCTAGAGCTTAGGAGGTGATGTGAAGAAATGGTTCAAAGGCCTCCCTCCTAATAGTATCCAAGACCTCCCAACCTTATATCAGACCTTCATAAACAAATGGGAAGTTAAGGCAAATCCTCTCCAAATCCTAGCAGAATACAAGAACGTGAAAAGAAATGTAGGAGAGAGTGTCCAGGCCTACTCTATAAGGTTTAACAACGTTTATAATGCTCTTCCTCCACACATGAAACCTCCCCAAGGTATGGTCCTAGTGAAATACCGTGAAGGCTTAGATGCTGACATGGCCTAATAGCTTAGGGAGAGGGATTACAACACATTGGAAGACATGCAAAAAGGAGCAGTGAGTGTAGAGGCAAATCTAATTGAGAAAAAAGCCAGATTGAGAGCTGAGAAAAGGGTAACATATAGAGATGACAATGTAGCTTCCACATCTGACCCCAATAATGACCGCATATCCAAAAACATGGAAAAGCTACAAAAAATGATGGAAAAAATGGTTGTCACAGTTAGTAATCTAAGCAAGAATTAAAACCATAACCAGAACCAAAACTTTAGAAGAAACAATACCACTCCCAACAAAAAAAGAGAATCATATCAGCAAGTTATTCCCCCATTCCAAGAGAAATTTTTTAGATGAAGATGAGGGAATCATAGAAGAGTCTGAGGGGACCACAATAAACATGTTTGAAACAGAAGATTCAATCCATAACTGTGACTCGGAAGAAGATCAGCCCTCACCCTCATATTGGGATGAGGAAATATTAGAATCAGAGGATTACAGACTTGGATTTGAAGATGCCATCATGCAAGTCAGACAATATGAACTTAGAAGCAAAAAGAGCCTAGACACTACCAAACCAAAAGCTTCTGAGGTTACCATCAAGAAAAGGCCTGAGAAAAATTCTAAAGTGATTGCTGAAAGTAACAAATCAACAGCTGAGAGTTCTGGAAAGAACAAATAAAAGGACAATCAAAACATTGATAAACAAGGTAAACCAACAAGCAGTACTAACACTGCAGTTAGTACTCCTGATAAAACAGTTTCTAAGACTGTACACAGTGAGAATCAACACACTGATTCAGCCACTAAGGTGGTGACTAACAAAATAGAGTTGAACATTCTGAAGAGTTAGTCCACTTTCAATTTAGAGAGTGAGATTGCAAAAATTAAAATCTCTGTCCCACTCTCTGAGCTGGCCACTAAGAATGTATATAAAGGCCAAATTTTGAGAGCATTAAATTTAGGAGAGAACAGTGACACTGTAAATCTGAGTGATGATCAACCTGCCCTTCTGTTTGGTCCAAAGATAGAAGGAAAGTTTCAAGAGGGGGTAGTGCCTCCTTTTTATATCAGTCTTAATATCCATGATAAGATCCTCCACAACGCAATGCATGATTCTGGGGCATCACACAACCTGATGCCTAAAGTAGTGATGGAAAGATTAGGCCTAGAGATAACCCGCCCCTATAAAGACCTGTATCCATTTGACTCTAGCAGAGTAAAGTGTCTTGGCCTGATCAAAGATTTATGTGTGAGCCTTACCTATATTCCAGCAAATTGTATGGTCATGGATGTTTTTGTGACAGATGTGCCACCCAAGTATGGAATATTATTGTCAAGATCATGGGGAGCCAAGCTGCAAGGCACAATGTAGATGGATGGGGCCTATTCAACAATCCCAATCTTTGGCAAACTTAGAAGACTGTACAGAGAGGCACAAATGAAATTTCTGGTCAGTAGCCCCGAAAATCCTGAAAATTCACCTTTATGCTCTGTACATATAGACCTTGAATCCTTCATCCTTTGTAATGATGAATCCTCAGAAGGGCCAGAGTCCAGAAACAAAGATACAAACAAGGAAGCTGATCCCATGGAATTTGACATAATGGCTACTATAGACTCGGAGGAGAATGATGTAGAAAACTCAGAATAGTGCACTGAAACAAAAACTCAAAGTGAACCAGAAACAGAATGAAGTCAGCCAACTAGTCACCTCTTTGATTTCCACTCCCATGACGAAAAACAAAACAACCCACAGCCTAGTGTAGCTCCTATAATGCAACATAATGGAGAACCCAGCTGTAGGGAAGGAAGTGAAGCTAGAACGAAAAATGAACCCTTGTGGGAGATGAATTTTGATGGGTCATGCACCAAGAGAAATGCTGGGGCAGGAGTGTGGATACATAACATAGAGAGTGGTTACGCAAAGAGCCATGCATGTAACCTGCACTTCAAATGTACAAACAACATTGCAGAGTACAAGGCTCTTATCTTAGGCTTAAACCTATTGAAAAAATTAGGAGCCCGTAAGATAATTGTGCGTGGGGACTCTGAGATGATTATTAAACAGGTGAATGGTGAATACACAACGAAACATCCTAGACTGAGGGCATACAGAAATGACACTTTGGATCTATTGAAAACCTTTGTAGAATACGAGCTGGTTTTTGTCCGTAGGAGTCAGAACGAAATTGCAAATGGACTAGCCTGCATGGCTAGTTCGTATCATAAGCCTCCCAGTGACCAATAGATCATCATTCAGACCAAATTCAGACCTGGTAGGCAGAAACAAGTTTGAATTTTCTGATTCAGACTCTAACTCTGACAGCAGCTGCCTAAGTGAAGAATCCTCAGATGAGGAAGAAACACCCTGTAACGTAGAAATAAACACTTTAAACGAGCATATTGGAAATCCAAATGAAAAGGGAGAAAACGTAGATAGTGAAGAAGTAGAGGTGTTGCAGGCCAAAGATAAGAACATACCTCAAGGTCTAACACCTTTAGAAGACCTTTTTGACTTCGATGATGTAGCAAAAAATCCCACCATAGAGCATGCAGACTTTGATGTTGAGGAATGCAACATAGGCACTGAAGATAAACCCAAAAGGATTAAATTGGCGAAATCCCTGCCTGCAAACATGAAAACGAAATACATTGACCTATTCAAGGAATTCATCGATGTGTTTTCTTGGAGTTACAAGGACTTAAGGGCCTATGACACAAACATCATACAACATAAAATACCCTTGAAAGAAAATAATAAGCCCTTCAGACAAAAACTTCGTAGAATAAACCCAAAACAATTGCCTGCTGTGGAAAAGGAGATTAAGAAGATGTATGAGGCAGGTACCATTGTTCCTGTGAGGTTATCTGATTTGGTATCAAACCTAGTGGCTGTGAGAAAGAAAGCAGGGGAGATCAGATTGTGCATAGATTTCAGGAATCTTAATAGAGCCTCACTCAAAGACAATTACCCTTTGCCAAAAATGGAACATATTCTTCAGAGGGTAGTAGGCTCTAAAAGGATCTCCCTGCTAGATGGTTTTTCAGGTTACAACCAAGTCTTATTAATCCCAGAAGAGCAACTCAAAACAACCTTTACCACTCCATGGGGCACTTTTATGTATGTAAAGATGCCTTTTGGACTGATGAACGCTGGTGCAACCTTCCAAAGAGCAATGGACATAGCTTTTTCAGATGAGATAGGACACTTCATTGTCATCTACCTGGATGACATAACAGTCTGCTCCAAGACTGAGGAAGAACACCTAGAACACCTGAGAAGAGTATTTGAAAAATGCAGAAGGTTGTTATGTCACTGAATCCTAAAAAGACTATATTTGGGTTGCAAGAAGGTAAGCTTCTTGGCCACATCATATCTGAGAAAGGGATTAGGATAGATCCACAAAGAGTTGAGGGAATACTACAAATCACGCACCCGAGAAACATCAAGGAGTTACAATCCTTTATTGGGAAAATCAACTTCCTCGGGAGGTTTATTCCCAACCTAGCTGAACACCTTAGAAATATGAATAACATGATGAAGAAAGGTGTAGGATTTAAGTGGACTGTTGAAGCTAAGAAATCTTTTGAATCAGTTAAACTTGCACTGACCCAGGCTCCTGTCCTAATCAGCCCAGATTTCTCAAAATATTTCCTGATTTTTTCATTTTCCTCCAAGCATACGATAGCTGCAGTTCTACTGTAGAGAAATTAAGAGGGAATGGAACAACCCATTTCTTTCTTTAGCAAAGCACTCAGGGATGCACCCTTGAAATACAACATAATGGAAAAATAAGCCTATGCTCTGATTAAGGCCTTGAAAGAATTTAGGGTGTACATACTGCATTCCCACACCATAGCCTATGTGCCAAATATGGTGGTTAAAGACATATTGTCCCAAGACCTAGATGGGAAGAGGGGAAAATGGATTGTTGTGATCTTAGAGTATGACCTTGAGATAAAACCCACAAAACTAATCAAGGGTCAAGGCCTAGCTCAAATAATGGCTGAATCAAATCTACAAGCCCTTGAAATTAACATGGTAGATGCCTTGGACGAGCAGCAAGGATTGCCTAATCCACTGTTGAGGAGAAGTTTCAGAGCTCTCCTTGGTATTCTGACATTCTATATGTGCTTACACACCTCAATGCCCCTCCTGAACTATCAAAGACCAAGGCTAGATTCTTAAAGCTAAAGGCCAGAAGCTATTGTATTCTGAATGGATGTTTATATTGGAAAAATCCAAATGGCCTATTGCTTAAATGTTTTCCTGAGTCTGAAGCAGAAAGGATTAAACAATAATTCCATGCAGGATAGTGTGTAGGTCACCTGAACTGGAAAGCCACTGCAAACAAAATACTCAGAGCTGGCTACTATTGGCCTACACTCTTCAATGATATCCATAATATGATAATTGCCTGCCACAAATGCCAGATTTTTGAAGGTAAAAGAAAACTCCTCCCCTTACCTCTACAACCCATCATTATTGAAGGTCCCTTTATGCAATGGGGCCTAGATTTCATAGGGGAAATTCATCCTGCTTCCTCTGCACAACAAAAATGGATCTTAACAGCCACAGACTACTTCACTAAGTGGATAGAGGCCATACCTACTAGGAATGCCACAGATTCAGTCATCATTAGGTTCCTAGAAGGTTATATCCTCTCTCGGTTTGGCTGCCCAAGGAAAATAATCACTGATAATGCTGCCGCTTTTGGATCCAAGAAAATGGTTGATTTTTGTCACAAGTATCAAATAGCACTCGGTCATTCAACTGCCTATTACCCTCAAGGTAATGGATTAGCTGAATCTTCAAACAAGAGCCTGGTGACCATCATAAAAAAGCTGCTAGAAGAGAACAAAAAGTCATGGCATAACAAGTTAGTGCATGCCTTGTGGGCTGGCAGGTTTACAACAAAGAAATCCATTGGCATGTCACCATATCAGCTTGTCTATGGATCAAAAGTAGTGTTTCCTACCAGCCTTGGAATACCAGTGATTAAAATTGTTCAAGAGATACAAATAGAAGAATACAGCATGGTGAGGAGAATAAACCAGACAATTCATCTCCAAAAAACAAGAGAGGAGGTCTATAACCGAGCTATCAAGGTTCAGGAAAATATAAAGAAGTTATTCGATAAAAGAACTAAGGCCTCTGATTTCAAAATTGGAGATAAAGTTCTGAAGTGGGACTCAAGGAGAGAGGACAAAGGAAAGCATGACAAGTTTGACAGTTTTTGGCAAGGTCCCTACATCATCCAGGCCACTGTGGGTCCAAATGCCTTTTTTCTACAGGAGTTAGATGGTACAGAGCTGTTTGGGGGTCCTGTCAATGGCAGGATGATCAAACACTACTTTTGATGATTTCCAATTTCCAGTTTCTATTTCCATTGTACATACCATTGCATTTTTGTTTTCAAGAAAAAGAGAAAATGTTCCAAAAATAAATAAATAAATAAAAAGAGAGCAGAGAAAGAGAGAGGTTCAGACATGCTCAAAACATGAACCTCTAAAATGCAAAGATTGGCTCTAATATGATCAAAACCTGAGCCAAAGAAAGTAAAGGCAGCTGGTTCAAACATGCCCAAAACCTGGACCAGCAAAGAAGAAAGAAGAATCAGCTCTAACAAGCCCAAAATCAGAGCTGAAATGAAGGAAGAAAGTGACTCTAACAAGCTCAAAACTTGAGTCACAAAGAAAGGAGGATGCTTCAAACTTCAAATTTCAAGCCTTCAAAGTTTTTTTTTCAGATTTTTGCAAGTTTATGTCCATGTGCAACTGTCTTTATGCCTTGGATCCACAATAAAATAGACTATCTAATCCTAGTTTGGTTGTTTTTAAATTTTTGTTGTAGAATATAGAGAAGAAATCTGCTGGACAGTTTAATCCCAGCAGATATTAGATTAGGTAGAGAAACATGTGAGACCAACAGTCTAATCTGGTCTCATGGAGTGATAAGGGTAGATTTAGAATAGGTTTATTTTATGTCTATAAAAATAAATGATGTAAAGGGTCTGCTAGTCCAAATGCACCCTAGAAAAAGAAAAAATGCTAGGATTGTAGCCTGGGTAGGTAGATTGTTTGAGAATGCCTCTGTTGATTGATGTCTTCATAACTGTGGCAGCTGAAACCCAAGGAAGAAAGGTGGCTCAAGCAGCAGGCATTTGGCCTACTCCAAAGATCATTTCTGAATTCTTGAATCCTTCAAGAAGAAGCCATCCCCATGTGGAGCCACTATTAGCCCCTATAAATTTCTTGACAAGCAAGCAAGGGGCTAATTTGTTTCATGAGCCTTCAAGGAATGCATTTATTTGAAAAACACATCATCCTTGAAGCCTTTTCAGGTTCCCTGCCCTTTGATAAGTTCCCCCTGTTGTTCTTGAGTAAATAAGCCACACTGAGCTTTAAAATCATATATCTTTGAAAATCATAGAGAGATCCATCTCTGGACCCAAGAGGGCTGGATCCTGAGGTCTGAAAGTGGTTTGATGTTGTCTCATCTTTTGGTCTTGCCAATCTAGCCAAAACATGGGAACCCCAATAGTGCTGAAATCCAACTCTTACTCAATTTCCAAGCATCGTCTTTGTTGAGATTCCTGGCATGCCTCTCAATCTCAATAGCCTCTCTAAGCTTCCTATGGTGGAAGTGATTAAACCTAAAAATGACTCTAGAGTCCTCAATACAAACATGGTGACATGATTTTTCCGCATGTTCAGCTAGAGTTGATGTGCATGAACAATTGGGCCTAATATCTACAACATGCTCATTGATTATCTGTTTAATGGATCGACCTGTTTCTCTAATATAGGGAATACCACAGGAATAAGGAACCAGGTAAACCCCTTTCATGTCCTTAGGGTCGACTGGGTCTTTAAGAGATCCAAGAGAATTTATAATGGTATAGAGAGTTTTGAACGAAGAGGAAACATTATTATTTCTAAGGACATGGGCAATCATGTCTGTGGTACATCGGATGAACGAGAGATGAACCTTGGAGATAGGATCCATGTGAACAGTTTTGCCACTTGGCCCTATACAGGCTTTTTGAAAGGCCTTAAGGCCTTGAGTTCTACTATACCCATTATTTTCAAAGACATTAAGAAGATGGGATTTTCTGACTCTAGATGGCTTTTATCAGAGATTCTCAGAGCATGGATAACAAGAGTGATAAGAACGCCAAAAGTTTGGGCAAGAAAATGATGATAACAAGCATGAAGATATTGTTCCATGTGATTTTTCTTGTGAATTGTGATAAATGGAACCATCATCCATTCTAAAGAGGATGATGTCAATGAAGGGAAGGCATCCATCCACCTCCACTTCCATAGTGAACTTGATGGAGTCTAATTGAGAATTTAGATGGGTCAGAAACAGATCTAACTTATCACGAGAATTTAGATGGGTCAGAAACAGATCTTTTCCCTGCAAGTATGCTCATATAACTCACCTTGGAAACTAAATAAGGTCAAGGTGAGGTAGAGGACAACTAATTTGGTAGTGTCCTGGTCTGAGATCTAATTTATGACACCAATGGCCACTTGGATGGGGATTTTGGTAAATAAGGAAACACCGTCAAAACTTACTAACAACTCCCTAGGTTCTAACCTGATATCCTTCCATTTTTAATAAAGGATGTCGAGTCCTTAACATAAGAATCAGTGCGACCCACAAGGGGTTTCAACTTTTGGGCCAAGAATTTAGCAAGAAGATAAGTAGACCCACCTATTGTGTTAGCAATAGGTCTCAATGGGGCCCCAGATTTATGAATCTTAAGGAGGCCATAAATCCTAGGGGTGAGGGGATTTCTCTTAATAATCTTTCTAGAAAGAGGATTAATAGAAGCATTCGATTTAATGGTGAGGTTAACCTCCTTACAAACAGATTTAATGCAATTATTTTTAATCTTGACGTAACTACCACTATTTGAAATATGGTCAATCATTTCTTTGACATAGACAGATTAATCCAAAATGACTACGTGTAATATTCCTACATTAGCAAGCAACCAATGGGAATATTAATTTTTGATTTTTGCACTTAGTAGATGAATAAATGGGGGAGGAGACACATATTTAACTTAAATCAGCATAAAAACCCTCTTGGTGTGAAAGGGGATCATTGTAGTAGCTGGATTTCACACCCTCATGTGTGAAAAGGGATTTTTTCTTGTGGTCAAAGTCAAGTTTGACCAAATCAAACAACGTGATTTTGGAGGAGTGGCCTTCATAGAGAGACAACACAGTTTTGGAGGGAGATTGATCATGTGCATGTGGAAACCCTAATGGGTGGGACCCAAGGTGAGGAGCCTCACAAAGCTTATAAGGAAGGGTATGGGAGCCATTTGGGGTTAGCTTGATGATTATTGATGTATGGTTTGCATGAATATTTTGCATTCTCTTGCTGTTTAGTAGAGCTGCAGTGGTGTTTAGCACAAGGAATTCCTATTTAGGAATTCCTTATCCTACCTTGAGAGGCCTCTTGGAGGAGTATTTTACTTCAATTTTCCACATTCAGGATTGAGGCCAAGCATCCTCCTTCAGCCACAGTGTTATTTCTGCAGAGCATAACGTTGTGTTGCAGGGTGTTGCAGTGGAAGGTTCACAACACCACCTTCTGAGCTTATCTTTCAGAGGAGGGAGCTTCCCTTTCTTTGCAAGATCTGTAAGGAAGATATATGGGAATATTTTACATCTTGGCAGAAACCATGTCATTTTACTCAGTATTGCAGCAGCAGGGTCAAGACCCTTGTTTGTGAGCTTGTTCCCTGGAGGAAGGGCCAACCCTTCTCCCGGAAGGATTGTATAAAACATCCTCTTCTGTTTCTTGTATTATTCAACTATATATTTACAGAGCTGCAGTATACCTGTGTTATTTCAGATCTAGATTTGCAGATCTACTCTTGTATACTCATTCTCTCAAGAAACCCTTCCCGAGTTATCTTCACATTGTGTAAAAGAGGCTAGATCTCTATTTTTCTCTGAGTTTGGGCTAAATAAACTCCAGATCTATTGTTTATAACATATTTCTATAGAAACCCTGTCATAATTATGTTTTATTTGCTTCAGTCATTTCTACATTCCATAAGTCATGGGATTTGGGCATTTTTAAGCCATATTTGAACCGAGAGATCTATTTAACTTGGATAGAGTGGTTTGTTTTTTATTGCATTCCATATGTGAGATGTATATTGTATAAAATAAGGTATCCAAGTCCCATTTCTCACACTTATAACGTAATTCTCTGTAAATAACATTTTTATGCCCTATATTGCTGCATTTCCTCACTTTGGAATGAGTTTATAGGACATATTCTTGTTGCTGAGCATTCCTTTGTTGGTTAGATGTTCCTTTCACATCTTATGAGCTGATTTACATTGCAATTTTGTTCAAGTATTGCTGCATTCCATTTTTGGGATATTATAGTGGTCTCAGAGCATGATCTTTGGCTTAGCCTATGAGTTCCAGCTATCAGAAGGAGCAAGATCAGAATGATGGAGAGGATGAGGTTTCTCTCATCACTTTTTAGATCCAGAAAGAACCTCTCCCAGGAGTTTAAGAAGATGAAGGAGAAGAGATGCCATGAAACTCCTAGAGGGTTTCAAGAAGAGGAAGAACCATGCACTTCTTATTCTCATGAAGAAGAAGACCCGAAGCATTGAAGACACTTAGATCATAAGATTCTAAGTGAATACCTTGTTGACTACAATTCTAAACCTAGAGCCTTCAAGGAGGCTCTAGCCTTCCCATAGTTCATTCAACTGAAGGAAGAAAGGAGACCCTACAGCAAGGGAGAAATCAAGGGCAATAGGTTTATATTGTCCACTTTTGATGGGACATCTGTAGCAAAGGCTTGGACAAGAAGACTTGAAGCATTCTTTCTACTACATCCAATGGTAGAAAGAGAAGTAGTAGATATTTCAACACTGCACATGAAGGGCAAAGCAAGCACTTGGTGGTTCAGTCACATAATTCATGCAAGAGTATCTACTCTTGTAGATTTCACTCAGAGGGTGATCAAGAGATTTGATGAAGAACAATCAGAGAGGGAGGAGCCCTCACCACCTCTTGAGGAGACTTATATCAGCACTATCACAACCTTGGAGGAGCAGCCTTAAACATCAACAGTTGAGGGAGCCAACATAATAGAAGAAGGAACTCTTGCAGCCATACAAGGTGTTCCCAAAGCCTAGCAAGGTATGATTGAATTTCCACTTTCTATTATTGTAGGAAATATTTTAGAGGATTGTAGAAATTTTCTGTTATATGACCCAGGATCGTCACTTACTGCTGATCTAGAGCAGCAAGGTTGCACTACATTTTCCAAGAGCAACAGTGAAGAAAGAAGGACCCATTCCTCATGGGAACATTCAGATGTCATCTTCATTCAAGAAGAAATGGAGGAAGAGATGAAAAAGGGTAGACATCTTGAGATGAGAAACATTTTCTCCTCTCTAGATGACACTTTCTCAATGAGCATGCCACAACTCAAAGAGAGACTTCTACTTGTAGAAGATCCAAGACCTCATTGGTTTTGGAAGGCCATGAATGAGGAGGAGGTCTCATTAAGAGATCCCATTAGAGGTGCACTTCCACATTTCATGAAGTGAAAATTTATTCAAAGATTTGAGGAGGTTGGTTTCCTACCATGGGAGGATACCAATTATTTTCATAATGAGATTCATCACCCACATTGGGATGAGTGGATGGCAGGATGGAGCAAGAGGTTTCCAAACCCCTTGCAGATCTATGATATAGGCCAACAAGAAGCATGGTTGCGCTGGTTACTTTTGGGTGAGTATGGTTACTACCCAAAATTTTCTATTTCATTATCTCATGCCTTAAGTCTCAACGATAGGATGCATAAGAAGAAGGCATGGTTGTTGTGGTTGTTAAGAAGAGAGTTTGGGCATCACATGTTAAAACTTATGTCCATGTATTTACCCTTGTTTGAGGTATGTCTCATGTATTCACATGTATTTTAATTTGAGATATATCTCATGTATGTACCTTGGTTTGGGAGGAAGAGTAAATTCCACATGATTTATAAGGGAGCTTGTTTGTACCATGTTGATGAGACATCTCATATGTTCATCATTGTATTATTGCTCCATGATTTTCATTAACACTGTTACCGATGAAATAGGTAACCTCATTGTTACCTACTTTTTGAAGTATCAAGAAAAACACCTGATTTTGAAAAAGTGGCGTTGCAGAATCAAGAAAAAAAAATTTGAGCATGTTTTTGGCACTTGACGTTTTTTTCATTTTGTTTTTTTTTTATTAATTTTTTTTTTATGTGATGTTTTTTATGTCAATTTTGAATAGTGGTGGTGTATCATCACCAACATTTTTTTATAGGATTGATTTTGACACTATAGATTTTCTAATGTCTTCTTCTTTCGTGAGATGTTTATTTTTAAGTGCATTTATGTACTTGTGTTTTAAAAAAAAAATATATATATATATATTTTTTTAAAATAAAAACTTGTAGTGATATCTTCACTTTTTCACATAGCTAAAAGATGGAAAAATGGTCAATATTTTAAATTTTAAATTTTCTACATGTTTATGTATTGTTAAATAAATTTTCAATGCACATCAAATAATTGTCGCTAAAAAACCAATATTTTGAACCATATGACAAAAAAATACAATTTTTCAATATAAATACAATGCAAAAAATACACTTTTACAGACTTTTTGTTGGAAAAAACATGTTAAATAAACTAATTTTTTGGGAGAATCTTAACAAAAAAACTTAAGAAAATAACATTTTTATTGAATTTTATGTCAAAAAATAATAGCAATCACATGTTTTTTGCAAAAAATAAGGGTTGTTCTTATAAAATATCAAAGTCTAAACATTACAAGTAAAACTAATTAATAGTTCTAAAATATAAGCTTTGTTTGCAAGCATAACTTAAACATCATCAACAATATCAACTAATACATCTTCAACATCATCTAGAACAACATTGATGGCTTCTTCCGCAACATTTTCTTCTTCATTTTGATCATTGTCGTCTTCTAATGGATCTTTCATGTCAACAAATCTTCCAAAGTGTCCCTTTCCAATCATTCCATATAATGGTGGTTGAGGTTCCTTTGTTTTTTTTGCCACACGTGATTCATTAAAATCTCCTTTCCTCAAACCAACTTCTTGCTTCGCATCTGGAAGGAATTTAAGAGCGTTAATTCTTTGTTGAATAAATTTTCATTGAACTGGGTCTTTCTCAATGGAAATGCAATTTCTTCCTTTTAGTAGGCAACATGCTAGTGTTGTACCTAATCATCAAGCACAAAAGAAATAAGTAAGAAAATTAGTATGGAGACATAAAAAGTAAAAAAGACAATATTTAAATTTAAATTTGTATAATAAAACTTACCTGAACCTGAGAATAAATCCAAAACCCATTCTCCTTTATTTGAACATAGATCTATAAGATAGTTAATCAATTCTTGTGGTTTTTGATAAATGTTAACTATATCTCCTTTTGCATCTTTATCCTCATATGTTAGTTTTATTACAACTGCATCATAAACCAATACTTGACTATGACTCTTCCCATCTACTCGATTCATAATAATATGCTTATAGCTATCATCTTTTGTCCAACATTCAACATGGATGAACTCACAATCATTTATAATAGGCTAATCTTCGGAAGAAACAATATTTGACTTTTGCCTGTAACATAACATAGTAAAAGTTCAATTAAATTTTACATGAATAAAAAAGTTTAGGAGTAATCAAACATACAATTTCAAAGTCTTACCATGTAAGTTACATCCTTGAGTTTTCTTTACCCTTGAAGCTTGTTAAGAACATTGGAAACTGTGTGTTTGAATGAAATGTCACAAATCACCAAAGTGGTGATGTTGTCACTTCTTGAAAACCCGTAACCACTTTACTAAAAGCTTGATAAGTATATGGTTCTCTATCATATTCAATGTCTGGGAAATTGAAACCATGAGGAATATCCGCAATAACTAGGCCATATTCCCTTTTAGGTATTAGTGATGCAATGTCTTCACAGTCACCTTGTATTATTTGATATTGGACACTGTCGAGCCCATTCCAAATGTAATGATTAAGAGTAGGATCAAGTTCAACATTCATAAGACGCTTCCTTCTCATGTTCTCCATATTAATTTTTTCAATAAAGCTTTTGAAAGTATCTGGTACTCCATTTCCATCCTTCTTCGACATATTTAATGACACACACACACACACACACACACATATATAAGTAATAAAATAAAAATAGTTTAAATATGAATAAAATGAATTTATAAATCAACATACCTTATTGAATGCAATATAAAACTCTTTTAGTGTTGATGTAGAACTTGCTTCTGGGTAGTTACGTACAACATCATCCCAACTGTCTTCATTCAAAATTTTAACCATGTGTTCTTGTATTTTCATAAAAAAATTCTGACTGAATAAATCAAGTTAAAAGCGTTAATATATTGACATGTATAACAAATTCTACCAACATCACTATGTTTTATTTAAAAGAAAATTATAATGAAAGAAAAATAAGAAATAATTCAAGAAACCTACTTTTGAAATTCTGCACACATTTCTTCCATTGATAATTCACCTGAATTCACACAGGCTAACACTGATTTGACTAATTTATCATCCTTCACACCTTGCATTGTTCTACAAGGTGTGATAGTCATATCCTCTGTAAGCTGCTTCATTTCTAGACCCACCTTACTGTTGGTACATATTATGGGTTTACTCTTTCTAACCTTTTGATTTTTTATGGAAATATTCTCCCACCGATCAAAAATCTCATCAATCAAATCCCATACCTCCCCAGTTCTAAATGCCAATTGAAAAATGTTATCTGTGCCTTTGAATAAATTTGTATTCAATTTTCCATCTTTTTCTTGTTGAGATTGCAACAAGATGATGAGCTTAGTGGAAAGAAGTCGCCTTCACTAAGTGGGCCCGCAGGCTATTTTTGGCGCAAAGTCTATTTTAAGACTATGTCTATTTTTAGACATGTCGATCATATTCTATGAGTTGCAGGATGCTATTTGTGGATGGTTGGTCAAGTTGGAAAAATAGATGGACTTCTATTTTTAGACATATTGGGCTGAATCTATTTTTAGATTGCCAGTCTAAAAATAGATATGTCAAATATTATTAGCTCTTAATAATATTTGGACTATAAACATTATCTTATTCTCTTGGAGCACTTCAGTTAAGTGCACAGATGTGGCACAGGAGCTGACAAAAGGAATTACACTATTCCTGAGGGTTAAGTGGAGCTATTGCATGGATACTTCAGTTAGAACTCATGTGATAGAGTTTGGTGGAGTTATTGAGCTAGTTGATGGAGTTGTGTTCAGTTTAACTGAGTTAAACATAGTTGAGCTAGTTGTATCTAGTCTAACCGATTGATACACTAGTGAGAGTGGTGTGAATTAATTATTAATTAATTCACTAATTATTAACTCATTAATCAACTAAAGAATACATCAGTTAACTACAGTGCATGGACAGTTTCAGTGGAGACCAGTGAAGAGGTAGGTGAAAGAGCAGTGTGACTATCAGTTGTGACTATACTGTTGCATGATTTGAAACAACCAGTGATTGGAGATGCCAATGAGGATTGCGCAGTACAAGCCAGGTGGTTCGAAGTTATTTATGAGCCATTCTTCAGCATTGATTGCGTAGTAGAGGCAGGCTATCAGGTGGCAGAGATTGGAGCATGTGTTTTGCTAGATCTAGCTTGATTAGTGTGTAGAAATTGGAGATTGTACTGAGAGCTTGTGAGGAGCTTTGTATAATGATTGTTACATGATCTCTATGACATATAATATACAGATAGTTGGGGTTTTCAGCTTTAAGATTTCCCATGAAATACTGTGTTCATATGTGTGATTGTTTATGGTTTTAATGTGCGCATGCGATTGTTTTTATTTCCGCAATTAATGATCAATGGTAGAAGAGATTCTGTATTGTGCATGAAGTTAAAATAGTGTGTGATCAGGAGAATCTCGGTGTATAACATATAATTTATTAAAATTTATACATGGTATCAGAGCGATATTGATCATTGGAGCAATTGCAAAACATTGAAGCGGTTGAGTTTTGAGCTGGTGGAATTCGAATTTGCAGTAGTGTTTTCTTGGTGTTGAAGTTGAGATGTCTTTCAACGGATTGTGATTGGAGTATGCCCTTGAGGGCAGATCAAATTATATTGCATGGAAGGACAAGATGGAGGCGGTGCTAGATGACAATGGGTTGAAGGAGTTCATAGATGCAAAAATTCCAAAACCTACTTCCAGCGATGCTGTCGTACTTGACGCATGGAAAAAGAAGACAACAAAGTGGCGAAGGATTCTGCTGGAAGGTGTGAAGGATCACATAGTTTCCAACCTTCATGGTAAGGCTTCTCCATTCTTGATGTGGAAAGATTTGATAGATTTATTTCAAAGCAAGAGTGACCAGAGGAAGTTGGCGGTCAAGGATAAACTCAGGAACATAAAAATGGAGAAAGGCGACAGTATGCCCAAGTACCTCACGAAGTTCATCCAATGCAGGGATGAGTTGGGAAGTGTGGGGGTTACTATTGATGACAAGGACTTGGTGAGCTTGTCTCTCATTGGGCTTTCGAATAGTTAGCATTCCTATCAGGACTCTGTCAATGGTCGGGAGAAATTGCCAGGATGGGAGCGACTTTGGTCAGATCTTGTGCAAGAGGAGATAAGGCGAAGTACCAGGGACAGATCTTCATCAAAGAACTCAGATGAAGAAAATTGCGCTTTGGATGCCAAAGAAAGGAAGGGGAAGAGCAGGAAGAATGCTTCTCAATCTGGTGTGAAAGGAAAGAAGCAGGACATGTCCAAGGTGAAGTGCTTTCACTGTCACCAACACAAACATTATGCCACTAATTGTCCATAGAAGAAGAAAAATAAGCAGGTTGCTAGATTTGCAGCTGGAGAGGCCTTAGCCTCGTAGTTTGAGTTGGATTTTTCGCTGATCGCATGCTTGGTCTCAAGTGTTATGGGTTCAAAGTGGTTTCTTGACAGTGGTGCATCTTTTCATATGACCAGAGACAAAGATTTGTTTACTGATCTGGATGAGAAAGATCTTGGAGTGCACATCGAGATGGGAAATGATGGTAGATATAGTGCGACTGGTATCGGTACCATTTCCTTTGAAAGGGATTCTGGTAAACCCTTCGTATTGAAGGAAGTGATGCATGTTCTAGGATTGAAGAAGAATCTTATCTCTATGGCGATGTTAGAAGACAAGGGATATGATTTTGTCTTTAGCGAGGGAAAGGCTTTCCTGCGCAGTAAGGCAACTGGTGAGACCCGGAGGATAGGGGTTCGAGTTAAGAACCTTTATTAGTTGCAGGTAGATGGCCGCGTAGCAATGGAAGGAAAGGTAGAAGGAGTGGTGAGCCAGGATGATGGCGAGCTGTGGCACCAGAGAATGGGCCACCTTCACCATGGAGCTTTGAAGATACTTCAGCAGATTTCTATTGGGCTTCCCAAAGGTACACTTGCGCAGTCAGATCAGTGCAAGGGATGTACTTTGGGAAAATTTGTGAAAGCCACCTTTCACGAGAAGGATAGTCATGCCACGACGATCCTTCAGAGAATTCACACAGATGTGTGTGGACCTTTCTCAGTAGCTTCGACAGCAAAGCACAGGTACTATGTGATATTTTTTGATGATTTTTCTCGTAAGTGTTGGATCTTATTCATGCAAAAGAAGAGCGAGACATACTCAAATTTCTGTGAGTTCAAGGCACTGGTTGAGAAAGAATCGGGGAAGCAGGTGAAGGCTCTTAGGAGCGACAATGGTGGTGAATTCATCTCTGGCGAATTCAAGGACTTTAGCAGTGCAAAAGGAATTCAAAGAGAGCTCATAGCACCTCATAACCCACAACAGAATGGGGTTGCGGAGCGGAAGAATAGAACGATTGTGGGTGCTACACGGTCGATGTTGCATGATCACGGCCTTCCCATACACTTGTGGGCTGAGGCATGCAATACTGCGGTTTATGTGCAAAACCGTTGTCCTCACAGGATACTTGGCATGAGTACACCCGAGGAGGCGTTTTTTGGTAAGAAGCCTGATATTTCCCATTTGAGGATTTTTGGTTCACCTGTTTACATTCATGTGATGAAGGATGCCAGGAAGAAGCTGGAGCCGACTGCAGAGGTTGGGATATTTGTGGGGTACACTGATACACCCCACAAATATCGTGTATATTTGCTAGACAGTCACAAGACTGTTGTGCGACGGGATATCAAATTTCATGAGGAGAAAGCCATGAAGTGTTCGCTTGAGAGGGAGCCACACTTGCATGCAGATGAGGAGCTATTAGTTCCTAAGGATGAGTCTCTAGATGTGGATCAGCCACAAGAGGAGGTTCATGGAGTGGAAGAAACCACTCATGCAGTGCCAACCATCAGAGGGCGAAAGCGCACTACAGAAGCTGAGCGACTGGCTCAAGATGAAGAGAGGGTTGTAGGAGCAACTACATCACAACGCAGACAGAGACAGTCACCTGACCGGTATACTGGATACATGGCTCTTATGAGCAAGTGTATCGTGACGGAGCCATCCTCTTTCGAGGAAGCTGTGGAGGATCCCGCATGGGTAGATGCCATGGTGGAAGAGTATGATTTGATTATCAGAAACAGTGCATGGGAGATTGTCCCAAGGCCAAAAGGGAAATCAGTGGTGGGTTCGAGATGGATCTACAAAGTGAAGCAAGCAGCTGACGGGAGTGTGGAGAAGTACAAGGCAAGATTTGTTGCCCGAGGCTTCTCACAGATTGAGGGGATCGATTATGAGGAAACCTTTGCACTTGTCGCAAGGTATTCTTCCATACGGACGATCCTAGCTCTCTCAGCGCAGATGGGGTGCCACATTCATCAGATGGATGTGAAGACTGCATTCCTCAACGGGGTGATTGAGGAGGAGGTGTACATAGAGCAACCCGAAGGTTTCGAGATCTTCAGCAGTGAGTCGCATGTGTGCAGGCTCAAAAGAGCGTTGTATGGGTTGAAACAAGCACCTCATGCTTGGTACACATGGATAGACAGTTATTTCACCAGACTTGGATTCTCCAAGAGTGAGGCGGATCCGAACCTATACTAGATTGTGGTGAAGGGTAAGTTTTTTATCATTGTACTTTATGTAGATGATTTGATTTTGATAGGTGATGAACTGTTGATACACTCATGCAAGGCTGATCTTGCAAAGGAGTTTGAGATGAAGGACTTGGGCCTCCTTCATTATTTCCTGGGATTGGAAATTTGGCAGCGCAGTGATGGAATATTTTTTTCTCAAGGCAAGAATGCCCGGGAGATACTGGAGAAGTTCAACATGCATGGCTGCAAGCCTGTTTATACTCCTCTTCCTGGTGGTTGGAGGAAGGAGGATGCTACAACGGCAGAGGTAGTGGATGCCACTGTTTATCGACAATTGGTGGGGTCGCTTATGTATCTGGTCAATACATGACCCGACATATGCTATACTATTAACCAGCTTTCACAAGCTATGGTTAAGCCTACTAAGCTCTTTTGGAAGGCAGGAAAGCATGTATTGAGATATCTCAGAGGCACATCGGGATATGGATTATGGTACAGATAGTCGGATGAGGTGAAGCTATGTGACTTCACGGATGTAGATTGGGCAGGGAGCCCAACGGACAGAAAGAGCACATCTGGAGGGATTTTTAGTATTGGGTCGACAACAGTTTCTTGGTACAGCAGGAAGCAGAGATCCATGGCACTCAGTTCAGCAGAGGCCGAGTATATGGCATCAATTTTGGCTGCATGCGAGGCTATATGGATGACGAAGATCCTGGTCGGGTTGTTCGGTTCACACTTAGATCCTACTGTGATTTATTGTGATAATCAGAGTTGCATTAAAATATCCGTTAATCCAGTATTTCATGATAGATCTAAACACATTGACATCCGGTATCATCACATCAGAGATTGTGTGCAGCGGAAGATCATGTTACTTTCATACATTCCCACGGAGGATCAGGATGCTGATATCTTGACGAAGGCACTCACCAGAGTGAAAATTCGAATACCACAGAGGCAGGATAGGGGTGGCCGATAATCCTTATCTTGTTGAGAGGGAGTGTTGAGATTGCAACAAGATGATGAGCTTAGTGGAAAGAAGTCGCCTTCACTAAGTGGGCCCGCAAGCTATTTTTGGCGCAAAGTCTATTTTTAGACATGTCGATCATATTCTATGAGTTGCAGGATGCTCTTTGTGGATGGTTGGTCAAGTTGGAAAAATATATGGACTTCTATTTTTAGACATATTGGGCGGAATCTATTTTTAAATTTCCAGTCTAAAAATAGATATGTCGAATATTATTAGCTCTTAATAATATTTGGACTCTAAACATTATCTTATTCTCTTGGAGCACTTCAGTTAAGTGCACAGATGTGGAATAGGAGTTGACAAAAGGAATTACGCTATTCCTAAGGGTTAAGTGGAGAGATTGCATGGATACTTCAGTTAGAACTCATGTGAGAGAGTTTGGTGGAGTTGATTGAGGAAGTTAACGGAGTTGTGTTCAGTTTAACTAATCTAAACATAGTTGAGCTAGTTGTATCTAGTCTAACTGATTGATACACTAGTGAGAGTGGTGTGAATTAATTATTAATTAATTCACTAATTATAAACTCATTAATCAAATAAAGAATACATCAGTTAACTTCAGTGCATGGACAGTTTCAGTGGAGACCAGTGAAGAGATAGGTGAAAGAGCAGTGTGACTATCAATTGTGACTATACTGTTGCATGATTTGCAACAACCAGTGATTGGAGATGTCAATGAGGATTGCGCAGTACAAGCCAGATGGTTTTAAGTTATTTATGAGCCATTCTTCAGCATTGATTACGCAATAGAGGCAGGCTATCAGGTGGCAGAGATTGGAGCATGTGTTTTGCTAGATCTAGCTTGATTAGTGTGTAGCAATTGGAGATTGTACTGAGAGCTTGTGAGGAACTTTGTATAATGATTGTTACATGATCTATATTACATATAATATACAAATAGTTGGGGGTTTTCAGCTTTAAGCTTTCCCATGAAATACTGTGTTCATATGTGTGATTGTTTATGGTTTTAATGTGCGCATGCGATTGCTTTTATTTCCACAATTAATGATCAATGGTAGAAGAGATTATGTATTGTGCATGAAGTTAAAATAGTGTGTGATCAGGAGAATCTCGGTGAATACTATATCAGTTATTCAAATTTCTACATTGCTTTTTTTTCATCAATTTGATAACATGTTTCCATTAAACATTCCTTTCGAAACGTTACACTAACTTGTGTCTTATCCCCACCACATTTTCTATGAATTCATTATGAATAAATATGACTCTTTGGATGAAAGTCATTTTCATTCTGTACTCATTATCTGCATTATGATCCCATGCCAATAACTTTGATTCTATTTCTATTAAGCCAGCGTAAATGATGCATTTCACTATTTGAAAAGGATAGTTATTGGGATATTCTGCAATCAATTGTCTCTTAGCCTTTATCGAATGGTTCCCTCCAATTACATAATATTTCTAATCAAAACATTTTGTCTTGTCAAATGCTTGTTTGTTGGGAACCTGACGTGGATCGACAAGAACCACATAATCCAACACATGTGCATATGGATTGAACCTGAACAATGTTTTCAGATTATGTACATGTAGGTGATGGGCCTTTCTAATTTGATATTGAGATTGTCCTTCATATGGGCTATAAAATTGGTTAACATTAAGCTCAAATGTTTGGCCACCAAGAATTAATTTATACTTCCTCAACTCTTGTCGAATAACATTTTGTTTTGTTTTAATAATACCATCCTCTAACTCAGCACCTGGTGTTATGATTTCTCTACTTCCGTGAGAGCTTTCAGTTTGTTCTTCACTGCTACTCAGGACCTTTACAGGTTCACCAATATTTGATTTCCTAGTCTTATTGGATAACATATCAGTTCTTTTATAAACAAGCTCTCCTTCATGAGGTAAAAGAGAGACATCTTTGGCGATTTTTCTTTTTGGTGTCTGATCTATTTTCTCCTTTTGCACAACAGTTCTAATCTCCTCCTCACTAATTCTATCATAATTTTTTGTTTCATGTTCGACACCTTAAAAAAAAACATGTTTAAGTTTACTAGATTGACCCACCTTAGTGACTCTTCGTTGATCCCCTCTTTGTACTATTATAGTGTCACGAGCTATTGCTCTTTGCTTCAATCTCCTTTCCTCTGCTTTGTCTTTATGGAAAGTGTTGATCACATCCATAACATTTGGCACCAACATATAAATACCTTCAAACATGTTTGAAAGACTTGGAACAAAATCCTATGAAACAAAATAAAACATGTCAATGATCAATAATTTATAAAAAATTGAATCATCCTTACAATAATGCATAGAGGAAATAAAAATAAGCATACTTACAATGTTATTTACAATGTTGCTTGATACTTCTTCAGAAAATTTTGAAGATATTTCATCTGTGTCATACTTGATGATTGATAGACGATATCTAACCTTCTCACGTTTCTGAGCCTTCCTTGCAAGAACATAAATAGTGTTTGTATTCGGGACCATACATATGTCTCGTACTTTTCCCATCACATCATATGGCTCATTTAAGTCAATCATACCGCAAAGCAGATAGATGTGTATATCAGCCTCCATTTCACTGTCTTCAAGATACCATGAGAAATCAGTTTTATCTATTTCCTCGACGTTCTTCCAATCATAAATAAGCTTTAATGAACTTGGTGCCACACTTGCTTGATTTTATTAGTGTGTGCAACAATGTCCTTATTGCGTCCAACAGTGTCCATAGTGCGTCCAGCTGCAACTTTAGATTTGGGAGTTGTATCCATTGTGCGTCGAGCTGCAGCTGTAGATTTGGGAGCTGCTGCCCTAGGTGCAGAAACATTCACAGAAATATTTTTTGATGCCATTTTCCTGATAATATATATATATATATATATATATATATATATATATATAGTTAATGGAAAAATAATGTGGATAAAATAAATTTAATAAACAAAATTTATTTCTAAAACTAAAAAACTTATAATCTTTTAATATATTTTAAAATTTTAAAATTTAGTTTTACATTACATAGCAATTGAATAAAAATAAACAAAATAAAATAAAAGAGAAATTTATTTTACTTTACATAGCAATTAAATAAAAAATTATAAACTTAAAATTATAAAAAATTAATATAAAAGTTTATAAATTTATATAATCTTTTAATATATTTGAAAATTACAAATTTCTATTTCACATTAAATAGTAATTAAATAAAAATAAACAAAATAATATAAAAACAATTAAACAAAATAAAAGAAAAAATTAAATTGTAAAATCTCTTTCGGTAATAATCACATATAATGGAACGTTGTTGACGCGTTTCGAACCAACCAGTGTGGTTCATCATCAGTACTAGGTTCGAAACACGTTGACAACGTTCCATTATATGTGATTATTACCGAAAGAGATTTTACAATTTTATATGGATCACACAAGCATAGATTCTAAAAATATAGAAAAAATTAAATTTTTTATAATGTTGTTTTAATACTTAAATTTAAAAAAAAAAAAAATTAAAAAAAAATAATATTTAAAACAAATGAACCACATTGGTTGGTTCAAAACGCGTCGACAACGTTCCATTATATGTGATTATTACCGAAAGAGATTTTACAATTTTATATGGATCACAGAAGCATAGATTCTAAAAATATAGAAAAAATTAAATTTTTTATAATGTTGTTTTAATACTTAAATTAAAAAAAAAAAGAATTAAAAAGAAATTTTAATATTTAAATGTTAAAAACAAATGTTATAATATTATATATATTTTTATTTTTTTAATTGTATTCTTAGATAGTTTTTTTTTTTTTTTTGGTTATATTAAAACAAATGTTTATTTATTTATTTGTTATATTGTATTGTTTTTTTTTTAATTATATAATGTTTAAAAACAAAACATAATTGTTATTTAATAAATTGTTTTTTTTTCCTTTTTTATATATATTTGTTATATTTTGATATTTTTAACAATTTTATTTTATTTTATTAAATAATGTTTTAATAATTATTTATTAAGTATATTATATAACAATATTTTTATTATTTTAATATAACAATGTTTTTATTATATTATATAACAATATTTTATTATTTTTATATATAACAATGTTTTTATTAATTTTTAATTGTTTTATTAAAAAAAAAAAAAAAACAACAACAACAACAACTCAAGGGTGTGGCGTCGACTGCACCCGCGGGGCGCTGAAGGCCGGCCGGGTGGCGTCACGGGGGGCTGCCCAGCCGGTCTCAGGCCCCCGGCTGGGCGGGAGGCCGATTCCGGGCGCGGTCGACGACACACCATTGCGTTGTTTTTATTTTTAATTTTTTAATTTTTAATTTTGTTTATTTTATTTTATTTATTTATTTTTTAATTTGTTTTAATAAAACATTTTTTATTTTCATCTTTTAATTTGTTTTAATAAAACAATTAAAAATTAATAAAAGCATTGTTATATATAAAAATAATAAAAATATTGTTATATAATATAATAAAAACATTGTTATATAATATACTTAATAAATAATTATTAAAACATTATTTAATAATTTTTTTATTTTTTTTTTGTTAAAAATATCAAAATATAACTATAACTATATATATATAACAATTATGTTTTGTTTTTAAACATTATATAATTAAAAAAAAAACAATACAATATAATAAAAAATTAAAAAAAAACATTTGTTTTAATATAACAATAAATAAATAAATAAATAAAAACTATATAACGATACAATTAAAAAAACAAAAAAAAATATGATATATAACAAAACAATAAAGAAAAAAAAATTTAAGATTTAAAATTAAAAAGAATAAAAATAAGATTTAAAAAAAAAAATAGAATATAAAATCAAAAAATTCTCAAAAAAAAAAAAACATTTTAAATAATGAAACCACTGATATATTTATGATAAAAAAAAACAAATAATTTTTTTTATAATATTACTATTTTTTTTATGTGCATGGTCGTTTTATGGATTTTTCTGTTTAGATGAACCTATAAGTCTTAAAAAAGAAAAAAAATTCTAAATTTTTGTCCTTAAAACCCTAAAAAATTTAGTTCTTCTTGCATTTTCTTCACTAAAAAAATATAAAAAATTTATGGTTTTTGAACCTAAAAACCTTAAAAAAGTAGTTTTTGGACACAAAAAACTATAGAAAAACAGATTTTCCCCAAAATCGTCTTTAAATTGACAGAATAGAAGGAAAACTAACCTTTGAAATGCAAAAAACTGTTGTCACCAATGCCAACACAACGCCTCCACAAAATTACGAATAGCAACACAACGCCTCCAATGCCAATGCAATGCCTTCACGAAGTTACCAATGCCAATGCAACACCTCCACAAAATTACCAATAGCAACACAACACCTCCAATGCCAATGCAATGCCTCCACGAAGTTACCAATGCCAACGCAACACCTCTAGAAATTTGCTCTAACAAATATTAGAAAACTTGATGTGATGTGATGAATAGAAACAATCATTCTTATTATATAGCGAATATTGTCTGATTGGTTTACTGTTTAACGAATGTGAGATTAAAATTTCAAATTTAAAATATTTACATTTAGTTTATTTTTATTTTATTTTTTGTAAATTCCGTAGGACCTGACTTTTTCTATTATTTAGAGCAAGTTGCTAAATAAATACAACAATAAATTAGTGCCTCAACTTGCTCGAAGGAAACTAGGTCTGTTGGCCATCTTAAAAAGTTAAAAGCCAACCAAAATCGGTACTGTTTCAGCCTATCAGTAGCTGCTATTACTACTCAACTATGTCCATAATATTTACAGATGAAGCAACAACTATAAGTTCTATTGACAAAAAGCATACAAAAAACTAGAAAACCGAAAAGTGCCTATCCATCTGAAGAATCCACTGATGCTGGGTCTTTAGCAGAGGACCCGGGCATCTCCACATACTGCAATGCTCACAACTGTTCCTCAATTCATCCAATTCCGGCATTCTGCTGCATTTGAGTCTTTTTCATTGAGCTCATGTCCTCGTCATCAGAACTCTGCTTCTCCCATCCCTGGATGTTTTGGCGAATGTGCTGAGGGTATTAGCTGTGTAGGTGTTGACCAAATTTTCAACAACCTGTTCGTTAGTTTTCCGACCTCTCTTGCTAGGTCGTGGAGAGACATTGGTTTTGTCAACCCTAGCACTTTGTTTGTGAGCTGATGTTATGGGGTTTGCCATATTTGTACCGGACAAGCCTGTTGAATACAAATAAAGAAACAGAGTATACTGATGAGGAAGGAAAACAAAAATATGCGCCACAGAAGTATCGGCCAACTGCGTGTTGACAAAAGGCAAAAATCCGACCCACTTGGATGAAAAGCCAAAGATCCCATGGTGGCATGATAACTGGAGATCGTGCCCGCATGCGGAGGATCGTTTCCTTTACTGTTGTGCTGACAACCAACTCGTACCTTAATTTCTTCTGATAGCCGGGTTCCTGACCCGCTGTCTTTCATCAAGGTGGCACCTTGATCGGGGGTTATCTCTTAGATCTCTGTCTACAATGAGTTGCAAAGAGTGAAATTCAATATTCCAAGGCCTAGCAGAGGGTGTTATATCGAGATGTATGTCAAGATTTTGACATCCCCAGTTTGCTAGATAATCAGCCACTTCATTTACATTTAGTTTATTATAGTTCATACTATAGTTAAAATACTTAATATTTGCATGTAGTTATCATAGTTAATATTTTATTTAATATTTACATGTACTAAATGTTGAATAATTCAAATATAATTTCAGATTAAAAATTAAAATATGAAATACTTACATGTAGTTAATTATAGTTAATATTATAGATAAAATAGTTAATATTTGCATTTAGTTATCATAGTTAATATTTTAGTTAATATTTACATGTACTCAATGTTTAGATTCATGGGATTAAATTTTAAAATCTAAAATATTTACATGTAGTTAATTATAGTTAATATTATAATTTAAATAGTTGATATTTACATGTTGTTATTTTTGTAAATATTTACATGTAGTCAATCTTAAACCATTCAGATAAGAAAATTATTTTAATTCCGAAGGCATGCATGAAAGGAATATTTTGTGGATATTTTGAATAGAAAGTATGGTGAAATATTTAAAAACCAACAGTTTATTAATAAATTTTGAAATATATTTTAGATGAATATAACATAAGTTTAAAATTTAAAATTTAAAATATTTACATTAAGTCATTATAGTTAAAATAGTTAATATTTGCATGTAGGTATTATAGTAATATTATAGTTAATACTTACAACTAGTCAATGTTAAATCATTGAAATAAAAACATTATTTTAGTTTGGAAGGCATCCATGATAGAAATATTTTGTGGATATTTTGAATATAAATATCGGTAAAATATTTCAACACAAACAGTTTATTAAAAAAATGTTAAATACATTTTTTGACTAATATTTGTACCAAATATTTGAAATGAAAATTTTGGAGCGAAAGTTTTTCGCGAAATTGTTTGGGGGGAAATTTTGGAGGGAAATTTTTTCACGAATTTTTTTGGAGGGAAATTTTCAATCTTTAAGCTATATATTGTAAGTGGGAGAGGAATTTGTATCATTCAACTTATTCTTGTTGAAAGCCGTGGTTTCTTCTGATAGTGAAGTTTTTCTTTGTACAACATCAACATCTTCGTCACGCAACAACTCTATTCAGAGTGATGAATATAACGGGAGTTCATTCACCACGAATAGAGAGTCAAAAAATCGACTTGGTCGTAATCCTAAAGATGATGAGAACAAAATTGATGAGGTGCAACAAAATGAAATTTTTGTAAATCAAGCGCTAGTTATACCACTTACTCTTAATCCTAAGGATTATGAAAGAAATAGTGATGAAGGGCATGATGAAGAATTTCCAGAGTCAAAAGTTTCACTTCGTCCTAATCCTAAGGATTATGAGGACACCATTGATGAAGAAGGAGATGAAGAATATCCACTTCAGCTTAATCCTAAGGATTATGCGAGAACAATAGATGAAGAGGGGAATGAAGAATCTGCAGAGTCAAAATATCCACTCTGTCCTAATCCCGAGGAGTATGCCAACACCACTGATGAAAAGGGGGATGTAAAATTTTGAGAGTCAAAATATCAAATTCATCCTAATCGTAAGGATTATGCAAGCACCACTAATGAAGAGGGGAATGATAATGTTTCAGAGTCAAAACATCCACTTCGTCCCAATCCTAAGGATTATGCCAACACCAATGATGAAGAGGGAAATGAAAAAATTACAGCGTCAAAATATCCACTCTGTCCCAATTCTAAGGATTATGCAAGCACCACTAATGAAGAGGGGCATGAAAAAATTCCAGAGTAAAAATTTCCACTTCGGCACCATAGATGAAGAGGGGAATGAAGAATTTGCAGAGTCAAAATATGCACTTCGTCCTAATCCTAAGGATTATGTTAGCACCACTGAGGAAGAGGGGAATGAAGAATTTGCAGCGTCAAAATATCCACTTCGTCCTAATCCTAAGGATTATGCCAGCACCACTGATGAAGACGGGGATGAATTTCCAAAGCTAAATTTTTCACTTCATCCTAATCATAACGATTATAATTTAACCACTGATGAAGGGGGGGATGAAGAATTTCCAATAAATATAGATTCAAGGAATTCACGTATTCCTAATCCTAAGGATTATGAGAGCATCAGTGAGGAAGGGGAGGGGCAGGATGAAGAAATTCTAGTGAATACAAATTCAAATCTTCTACTTATGCCTAATCCCAAGGATTATGAGAGCACCACTGAGGAAGGGGAGGATGAAGATTTTCTTGAAAATGATAATTTTAGAGGCACAGATCTGAATATTGCATTTTCTCCAAGTGACCATTTCAAAGACACTCATGGTGAAGAATTGAATCCTCTTAGGGAAGAATTTGAAAGCATGGGTCAAGATGGTGAAGAATTTATTTTGAGTCGGGGTTAAAAAAGTGCCGATGATTCTTGTGAAATGTTTTCTTCAACTGATGATAAAGAAAATTTTCTAGGCAATGATGTTGATGAATTTCTTAACTATGTTGAGGATGATGATAGTGGAGATAATATTCCTCCTAATGGTGATGAAACTACTTTTACAAAGGATGATGGAATGATGAAGCCATTGCAAGCAAATATTGCAACTAGGAGTAGGAGTAGACCTTTTCATATCAATCTAAAGCATTCCAGGTATACAAGGGTGAGGACAAAATATCTCACAAAAAGAAGTTCTGTCGTTCATTTGATTTCAAGTGAATGTTGTCGAAGGGATTGCTTGAAAAATATGGATTTCAACTTTGTTTTGGAGAAAAGGAAAACATATATGTCAATGAATAAAAGCATGCAAAATTCGTATTTAGTGGGTTGCATGCAATCTACACTAGCAGGTTATGATTATGATATTGGGAATGTATTGCTTTGCAGAAAGGCATTCAAAATGTTGCATTCAATTGGTAATTGTTGTTTGTCAAGAATCCAGGATAGATTGGAAAGGGATCCCACATATTATTCAGAAGCACATTATAAATGGGAGGTGGGGCCATTTGCAAATACTGCTAAGACATGGATGAAAGACTTCTTTTCAAATCATGGAGAGTGTATGCCAAATAAAGACACAATACATATTACAGATAATTTCTCGAGACGAGAAATATTCATGTTATACAAAGATTATGTAGAAGTTATTGAAGGAATTGGTAATTTTATTACATATTCTTATTTTACAAGGATATGGAAAACTGAATTCAACAATGTTCGTATTCCTAAGAAGACAAGGATGGGGAATTGCAGCACATGTGCTTCTCTTAAGGCAAAAAGAGATAAATTTCAAGGGGCAGAAAGAGGTATGTGTTCAAAACATTGTTTTTTAAAATTTGATACTTATCAACTATGAAAATATATTTATTCATATGTTTCTTTTATTTTATGGTACAGATTCCATTGTCAAAGAACTTCAAGACCATCGTAATCAGCAAACAAGTGAAAGGAAAAAGTTGTATAAACATCGAAAGAAGTGTTATGATCATCCAAATAAATATCTGGGATTGATAATTGATGGTATGGACCAAAAGAAAACACTTCTTCCACATTTTTTCCGCACGCCAAAAAAATTACAGGAGGAAAATTTCATTCAGTTTCACTTGGTTGGTTGTATGGTATTTAATGAGAAGATGTTTCCAAGAGTTTTCTTCACAACTCCAAATATTCACAATGATACAAATCTGACCATAACTATAATCCATGATGTGGTTACTCATTGGTCTAGGATTCTTCCTGAAGTTTTGTATTTACAATTAGACAACACAAGTCGTGAGAACAAAAATCAAGTTCTTTTTGGGTATCTAAACATGCTCGTTGAATTGGGGATTTTTAAAAGGATAAAGGTTGGTTTCCTTCTTGTTGGGCATACTCATGATCATATTGATCAAATGTTCAGTCGTTTTTCAGTAACATTGAGGAGGAAAGGTGTTGGGAGCCTGCCATCATTAATTGAATGTATTAAGAAATCATACATTCCAAAGCCTGTTTTTCATGTGTTGGAAGAAACTATTGACATGCGAAGGTTTTTTTTTGGATAGCATGGTGAGGAGAAATGCATTGAACAACTTAACGACATTAGCTTCCAGCATCAATTTCGTATCAAAAAAATTGATGGGATAACACTTATATGGGGCAAGAAGTATTCAACTGTTGAAGAAGGGGACCATCATCAGGTTTAGCATTTTTGAAGTTCATTCTAGAGCGTCCAATATTTTCATCAAATATATTGTTATTACAGTCAGTTGTTGAACTCCATAATGCACGAAGGCAGAAGAGAGACATAAATTATTCTGAATGTCTAGAGGAAATTAAAATATGTATTAGAGATACATATGAGTACTTCGATGTTGCTGATTCAGTTTGGCGGGAGTCTTTTTTCTGTAATCAAAGTGATATGATTTCAAGATCAATAAATGTGGATACGCTTTTGAAGACTCCTTTTTTTTGGCCACAAAATATGCCAAATGAACATGAACATCAGGAAACACACAATGTTGAACAACAACAGACTCAAGATATTGTTAATTCCCCACATGTAGAAGAAAGAGAAATCTATATTGGTTCTAGAAGATCACGTGCACAACGTGAAGCCATGGAAGACCTTTACATGGGTTCTGTGCAGGATCTTAAGGAGGGTTGCATGATAGCAGTGTTAGCAGATAAAGATCCACTTGGCTATCCATTCTAGATTGCCAAGGTTATAAAGGTCATTAATGAAAATGAAGAGATTACAGCTGTTGATGTACATTGGTATGCCACAAGTGCCCACCCTTTCAATGGTGTGTACAAGCCAAAGATGGTAGTTGAAAAAAGAATTGGCAGAAAGAGAAAAAGAAATTGCACAAATATAAATCGTCGCTGCACAGATGTCTTAAAATTGGAGGATGTTGACATACTTGTGTATGACTTCAATTTGACAAAGAGAGGAACTCTTCAGTTGCAGACCATAAATATTTTTAAGAAATTGCTACCAGAATAATTACTGTTGAGATGGGACTCTGCAAAATGTAGACGTAGATCTACAAGACTTTTGAACTCTGAAATGGTGGGCATGCATGTTGACTCAGATGGAGCACTAGTTGATGAAAGAGAAGAATATGGATCATCTTCATCTGCATAGAGCCATTCATCTGAAGATGTAGGTTATGATGGTGTGCCAGAACCTATGGTTGATTTTGAATAACTATCTAAGACACTTTTATGTAATTGATGTTTGCATGGTAACTTGAAATAAAAATTTTGACTTCCATCTCATTTTTCATGAAGTTATGAGACATTTCTATGTTTGTTGGAATATGTGTTTTAATTATGAAGAATTCATCTCTTTAGAATATCGACAATGAAACAATGAATTACAAAAATAATTTATGTTATATTCAATGTACCAATGCTGATATTTTAATTATAAGTAAAATAGAAAATAGAAACTAATGTTGAATTTTTAGATTATGCAGTGATATTACCATGATATTATGTATTGTTACCATTTGGTATAAGATACTTTCAAAATTTTTAATAATTATATGCGTCATTGAAAGGGAACACTTTGTTTTGATGCTTGATTTTTAGGTTTTGGTTGAAATTAGATTTAAATTTTTCTTATGCTAAGATTTGAAAAAAAATAAGTTTTTATCCTTTAAAATTAAAATTACTCTTACTTGTTTCTGTTCAATGATAATTTTTTCATTTACTTGTTCATTTTTTAAAATTGTTTAAGTCTTATAATTTCTCCATAATTTCATTGTTCAAGTATGTTGAAAACTTAAGATTGAAAAACTTTAGATTTACAACTTGTCATTAAGGTTTTTATGCGCTACCAAATTTTATCTTTAATGTTATGGTTGACAATAATTACAATTTTGGGGTTGTTTAGATTCAAGATATTTTATGTTTAACAACATGGATGAAAATTGTTCGAAATGATAAGCCCTTCAGACATGTATTTGTTTATCTTTAACATCATCTATAAAAAATGTTAGAAATTTACGATTTAAAAAAATGTCCTAATATGTTGTCTTTAATTCCATTGTTACAAGTGTCAAAATTATGACACAATTTTTTTTTTTGTTATTCCAACATCAACTGGTTTTGTTTTGAGGGTGTTTTTTCAATCATTTTTTCAACAAACAATTTTGTTTTTAGCATAATTTTATAAAATGTTGAAATTTGACCTTAAAAAAAAACCAAGTGCGTTCTGGAAGACACACTTTTTGTTTTTGGGGTGTTTTTTCATGTTTTTTGAGACTTTTTGGGCTAGAGTTCCTGTTTTGAGGTCAGGTTACCTATTTCATCAGCAACAATGTTCATTTTGATAATGCAAGAAGGTAGTAAGAGTCCTTGTTTCTATGGTTACTGTTGGGAGAGTATGGGCTGAAATTTCTCCATACTCATCATGATATTTCCAGAGAGGGGAATGACACATTCAAAGTGCAAAGAGGCTACCCTTCAGCATTGGAGGACAAGGAGAGGCTTCCACATAAGGGGAAGAGATTCTCCAATAGCAGCATGTTGGTGGATGGCTTTGGCATGTGGAATGTCAAAGAGAGATGTCATGAAGTGAAAAGAGCCTTAACACTAAGGCCAACAACGCTATCACTAGAGAGTATGTTCCTATTGATGGAGTGTCCCAAGGGGAGTATGCATCCTTCCTTTTTGCAGATTTTTATGAGGAGAATCTCATGGGAGGACTCATCCATGGACCTCACTTTCAACTTACTCATTATGCATAGTAAGAGATACATTTCTGTACTTACTGATTTTTCCATTAAGTATATGTATCTTCTCACCATCTATGGACAATGCATTACTCCACATAAAAGCAAGATTATTCTTGGGTTATAGGGTCACTTTAGGGCCAATTTTTATAATGATGATAACCCATATCCACATAAATTTGGGCAAGCGTATAATTGTTTTGATTGTGCTCAATTGATATATATTGCTAATTACTACCACATAGTAGATGAGCAAACATGTGCAGCTAGTAATTCATTGAGAAACAACTTTCCACATGATGTTCTCAAGCAGTAGTTGGGAAGACTGCGTTGTATCCACTTGATAAACCATTGGTATCATGTAACCTTCAGTGATTTTCTGATTTGGATGCCAAATGGTGATGATGTGCCATTCATTTTGAATGGGATGATTTGGGCCAACATGATTCATGACATGGGAGAAAGGATCTTTGGAGATCTAATCTTCTTCTTGCCACTTGAGGGCAACCTTATTGCAGCCCAAGGTCAGCATATGCTCTACACTTGTCATAAGTGCAGAGGAAGATAGCGTGGGGTAGGCCATCTTGTCTACCATGTTCAGTTATTCAGCCCACCTACATTGCTGGAGCTAAAGGTGGAGGAGATATTTTATGAGTTGCCATGTGGGAGGGTGACTCATCTTGTATGGATGCTAGCTTGGGGGTGGAGGTTTTACATGGGAATGATAGTTCCCAAACACATTTCAGACTCCATGCCTTGAGAGGAAGCTTTTCAGTTCTATCCTTGCAGTTTCTTGAGGACAAGCAACATTTGGGAGGGGAGGATTGTAATATTCCTACATTAGCAAGCAGCTAATGGGAATATTAATTTTTGAATTTTTCACTTAGTAGATAAATAAATGGGGGAGGAGACCCATATTTAACTTAAATCAGCATAAAAACCCTCTTGGTGTGAAAGGGGATCATTGTAGTAGCTGGATTTCACACCCCCATGTGTGAAAAGGGACTTTTGCTTATGGTCAAAGTCAAGTTTGACCAAATCAAATAGTGTGATTTTGGAGGAGTGGCCTTCATAGAGACACAACGTAGTTTTGGAGGGAGATTGATCATGTGCATGTGGAAAACCTAATGGGTGGGACCCAAGGTGAGGAGCCTCAAAAAGCTTATAAGGAAGGGGATGGTAGCCATTTGGGGTTAGATTGATGATCATTGATGTATGGTCTGCATGAATATTTTGCATTCTCTTGCTGTTTAGCAGAGCTGCAGTGCTGTTTAGCCCAAGGCATTCCTGTTTAGGAATTCCTTCTCCTACCTTGAGAGGCCTCTTGGTGGAGTATTGCACTTCAGTTTTCCACATTTAGGCTTGAGGCCAAGCATCCTCCTTCAACCACAACGTTATTTCTGCAGAGCATAACGTTGTGTTGCAGGGTGTTGCAGTGGAAGGTTCACAACACCACCTTCTGAGCTTATCTTTCAGAGGAGGGAGCTTCCCTTTCTTTGCAAGATCTGTAAGGAAGATATCTAGGCATATTTTACATCTTGGCAGAAACTGTGTCATTTTACTCAGTATTACAGCAGCAGGGTCAGGACCCTTGTTTGTGAGCTTGTTCCCTGGAGGAAGGGCCAACCCTTCTCCCGGAAGGATTGTATAAAACATCCTCTTCTGTTTCTTGTATTATTCAGCTATCTATTTATAGAGCTACAGTATAACTATGTTATTTTAGATCTAGATTTGCAGATCTACTCTTGTATACTCATTCCCTCAAGAAACCCTTCCCGAGCTATCTTCACATTGTGTAAAAGAGGCTAGATCTCTATTTTTCTCTGAGTTTGGGCTAAATAAACTCCAGATCTGTTGTTTATAGCATATTTCTATAGAAACCCTCTCATAATTACACTGTATTTTCTTTAGCCATTTCTGCATTCCATAAGTCATGGGATTTGGGCATTTTTAAGCCATATTTGAATCGGGAGATCTGTTTAACTTGGCTAGAGTGATTTTTTTTTATCCCATTCCATATGTGAGATATATATGTATAAACTAAGGGATCCAAGTCCCATTTCTCACACTTATAGCGTAATTATCTGTAAATAACGTTTTTATGCCCTATATTGCTGCATTTCCTCACTTTGGAACAAGTTTATAGGACATATTCTTGCTTCTATGCATTCCTTTGCCGGTTAGATGTTCCTTTCACATCTTATGAGCTGATTTACACTACAATTGTGTTCAAATATTGCTGCATTCCCTTTTTGGGATATTACGCTACGACACCACCTTTGTCAGCCTTAAGGATGACAATTTCAGGGTTATCCCTCAGGGCTTTAAGGGAAAGAAACTCAACTTTTCCAAGGTTTCTTTTGGGAGGGTTATCCTTCCTAAGAACAATATCACAATCTTTCCTAGTAGTCTCCTTGACATTATCTGGAAGGTCCCTAATACGATAATTGATGTTACAGATAATGTCATTGATCAGAATCTGTCAGGTATTTGAGTTTAATTCATGATATTATTTATTTATTGTTTTCTTCTAGTTTGTTCCCTCTATTTCTATTTTACTTCATTATTTTAATAATAAACCCTATGAACTTCTTTATTTATTATTAATATTCTTTAACCATCCGTAAACCTATATCTTTATTATTAATACAAAATTTTCAAATAAATAAATAAACTCCTAACTTCTTTGGTAATTTATAGCATCTTTGGTAATTTATAGTATTTTGATCTATTCTAAACCCTTTGACTTTATTTAATCTTTTTTATATAAACTCCTAATAACTACTTTATATATAAATAATATTTTGTAACTATTCTTAACCTTTATAAATAATAATTTGTAACCACTCTTAACCTTTATAAATAATAATTTGTAACCACTCTTAAACTTTTAGCATCTATTTAATTAATCTATGAATTATTGTAATAAATAGATAATAATTTGTAATCTTTTATCTTTATTTTTATTATAAATCTATTTATTTAAATAGATAATCTCCTAACATGCTTTTATTAATAAATAATTTTTTTGTAACCAATTTTTAAACCTACCTTAATAACTAATTTACTAACAGTTTTTTTTATAGAAATGATGTATCCATACTATTTATTTGGCCTTTTCACCTTGTTGTGAGGATGATGCATCCATAAACCACATTAGTTGGTTAGAAATGTGACCAATCCTAATGATGTGATTAATAAAAAAGAACATAAACTCCTTTACAAAAAATGTTTAATAAATTGAACAAATATTTAATTTTTTAATTTTTATTTATTTTAATTATATAAATAAAAATAACATTTTTATTAATAAATTATAAATTTAAATTTCAAGTTTTTTAATTTTTATAATAGTAATAATAATAATTTTAATATACATAAATTAAAAAAATATCGATGAAAATTTTGATCTCATGATTACGTTATGTGCTCAACCACAATGAGCATGTCACTTATAATCATTTTGCTTACTATTAATGTTTCTTGAAGAGCTATTGGGTCATTTTAAAGTCATAATGAACATTACACTCGTAATCATTTTGCTTACTATTAATGTTTATTGAAGAGCTCTTGGGTCATTTTAAAGTCATCTTCGTCTAGAAGTCATCGTAGTTGTCCACAACTATTTAATCAATTTTTCTTCATCGGTAAACCCCAAAGAGATGAAAAGGATGATATCTCTATTATGATTATTTATTTAATTTAAAATCGTAGATGTCCACACGTATTTCATCATTTTTCCTTAAGAGATGAAAAAGATGATATTTCGATTATTTATTTAATTTAAATAATAATAATTATTATTTTTATAATAACAATTTAATTTTAAAGGTATAATTAAGTTAGATATTAAATGAGTGTATGGGTTTTTTTATTTGTAAAATAAGGGATTTATCTTTTTTTTATATAATTTGATTACTAAAATTTGTCAAAATATACATAGTTTACCTCTAATTTCGAACTCATAATTTTAAAGAGGAAACATATATTTATATTTATACTTGTGAGTGAAAAAAACACAAATGTTCCCAACCATTAAACCTATTCAAACTGTCTAACAAAATATTTTAAACTATTAAACCATATTCTAAAATTTATAATCCAAATAAAAAATAAGTAGGAACATGGAATTTAGCTCCATTTGTCTTTTTTGTTTTATTTACACTAAAATAATAATTAAACAAGATATTAAATTGAATTGCTAAGTCTACTCTACTCCTAATTTTAAACCCTATAATCTTTTAAAAAAAACACATATTAATATTTGTAAATAAGAGAAAACACATATTTTCAACCATTAAATCCACTCAAACTATCTAAGACAATATTTTAACGTAAAAAATATGTTAAACAAAATCAAATAGTTACTTTCTATATTTTAAAATTTATAATCCAAATAAAAAATACCTGGTTACTTTCTATATTTTAAATTTATAATCCAAATAAAAAATACCTGGGAACAGGGAATCAAGCTCCATTTGTCTTTTTTGCTTTATTACACCAAGTCAACTCTGTAATAATTGTAAACTAGGTGGCACAATATTAATATCTGTTGTTGAGAGAAAGCTTCTCATTCTGTCGCAGACAGACTTGTATAGATGGAGAAAAAGCGCTCCGGAATTTCAAATTTGCAGGGCCTCACGCTGGCGATTCTGAGGCGGCGGCCTCAGAATTATGACAAGGCGAAGCAGCGCAGCGAAGGAGAGGCAAATGATAAAAAATGCAGGCTGCTCTCACGGCCTGGGAGTTGTTTATTCTCTGGCATGAAGAGGATTCAGCACAGGGTAGAAAACAGCAGGAGCGTTGAAACCATCAAGGATTTTCTCTTGGAGGGTTACCGGAGACTCCCCAAGCCTTCGTCCTTTCACTTAGTTTCTTGTTACAGGGAGCCCAAGGTTCATGGCAGCAGAAGAAATCATTGCAGTTTCAGTTTCGACAGCGACGCTGATGGTTCTTGTGGTTGGAGTCGCGAAGGCGATCCTAATTCTCAGGCCGATTTCACGCCCAAGAAAGACGTCGACGTCGAGTCCTGTGGGAAAAAAATGACAGGGAGCTTTCTTAACTTTGGCGGCTACCATGATGAGCGACCACCTCGGCAACCTTCGCTCCCTTCCAGTTCCATGGCGGTCGCCGCCAAACCGAGGGCCGAGACGGCGCGGTCCGTGATTGACAAAAAGCTGGCGAAATCGAGAGCGGAGACGCGGTTCGTTATTGAGAAAAAGCTGAGAGAGATTGTGATGGAGGGCAACATAAGTTTGGAAGATGCGTTCGACATTGAAAAGTTTCTGCGTAGCTATTCTCATCTTACTTCTCCGTTCTACATTGACATGGTTAACCAGTTTTTAATGGATGTTTGCTGTGAGTTCGTAGAGTTGTTGAATGAATGATTTGAGCCATGGGATTCGAACCATGGAACTCATAAGTGTATCTCATACACTGATCTTATCTGTTTTCTTTTGTCAATTAATTGCATTATTGTTTTTCTGCATATCTGGCGTATTTTTTTCAACTAAATTGTGCCTGACCAGCTATCAGATATATCATTGGTATATATAATTATATATAGTTCTTGGGAATTAGATAACAGAAATTAAATGTTTCGATCTAATAATTGGACCACATCCTCAGCACCTAAACAGTTAGACCAACCATTGGACCACATCCTCAGCACCTAACTGAGGTGATCATTAATTACACCTAAACAGTTAGACTAACCATTGGACCACAGCACCTAACTGATGTGATCATTAATTACAGCATTTTAATTTCAGACTTCATATTTGTTGTTTAAACCTTGTAAATATATAATTTTGGAGTTTTCTGGATTAAAGGGCTAATCAAACAGAGTCATGAAACTTAAATTATATGATTTGGTGTATGGAACTTTATATATATATATATATATATATATGAAGATCAAGTTAATTTTTAATTTAAAAAAAAACTTTTTTTGGGATAGGATCAGAATGTGATGTTTTTGAAAGATGTGTTTGTTAATATATACATAATTTTAGTATTTTTTTTTAAGAAGTTGAAATTATGTTAGGTTTGGAGTATGTTTTAAAAGTATTTTTGTTTGGTAAAAAAGAAGGTAAAGATAAAGGGAATGTTAAAGCTAATACAAATAGAAGAGGTACGATGTTAGGAAAAGAAATTATGGAGAATTTGTTTCAGATTTTTCCAAAAGGAACATTCAGCTAAGTTAAATTTCTGATTTTTGGGTGGTAACAGGGTTATTCAGAAGAAACACCCAGCCAAGCTAAAACTCTGATTTCTGGGTGGGAATAGGGTTATTCAAAGGAACTCCCAGCCAAGTTAAATCTCTTATTTCTGGGTGGGAACAGGATCAGAAGTAAGGTTGAAGAAGACCTTTCTAAGGAAGACATGGATCCAATTCTAATGGATCATGGTAATACTAACAAATACTGGCAATAGACTAGACTGTCACTTTTGGTATTTACTAGACCTGGAAATGCTTATTGGCTAAGGTCATTGTAATAGTGCAAGAGATTGGGGGGAATCAACAGAGACATTCAAGAGATTAATCTACAACAACATTACCAAAACGTCTGTCTAGGACGAATTGATAGACAACTAGCACCAGGTTGAAATGCCCAGGTCAAGTGTCAAGGAGCGGACATCTATTGAATCATCACTAAATATTTTGAATTCCCGGTTTTTGTTGACATGCATACTACGGATAGCATTTACTTTTTTTTACGTGTTTTTGGATGGCCTATAACTCTCTAAGATGGCCAACTTGTTGACATGCATACTATGTATAGCATTTACTTTTTTTATGTGTTTTTGGATGGCCTATAACTCTCTAAAATAGCCAACAACGTAGTTTTTATAGGTCAACATAATTATATATTGATGTAATCTGCATTTTGTCAATATTGAATAAATAGCCAAATACTACTAACTTTTCAAAAAAATTGTTTTTACTTAATTAAGAGTTAGTCTTTTTAGATTTAAAAAAATTGGTTAATGACTTAAAATACAGAGGCATTTGCAGGATTCGGCAGGATGACTTAAAGTTTCCCTAGGGGCAGGATGAGGTCGAGCATGAAAGGTTGTCTGTAGGAAGATTGTGAGTGAAGGAAGGTGTTCTAGTTGAAGCATCGAGTAAGCGACCAAAGCAAGGCCTTATGTAAAAATATTAAAAAAACCAAAAAATCATATAATTCCACTTATTGTACTTAAAAAAAATGTAACATTAAATTCCACTTATAGAATGGTGCGTATTTTGCCTTTTTGGCCAAATTTGAATGTTCATTGTATTTTTCTTTTCAAAATCGTGCGCTCAGAGTTTAGAGATTCTATAGTGTAATCGTATTTCGTTTGTTTTCCAGAAAATGCAGTACCCCTAATCTCTGTGTTTTTCTTTTGAAATTATGCAATTATATAAGTTGCTACTGTGTTTGATTGGTTCCATGACACTTATTTTTGTAATTATATCGTACTGGTTTTCCTGACAGAGAACCACGGGTACAGGAATGCGTCCCGGAGGCCGGGACCACTAGAATGCACTTTTAAAATTTTCAGGGGAATATATATATAGGGGAGGGCCGCCATTTGTTGGGCGCCCTCTCGTCCACCTCAGCAAACGAAGGCATAAACCATGTGGACGTTGTACGACAGCTGCTCACTCGGACCGGCCACGTGTTGGGTTGGTGGGTACATTCAATGCGCGGGCTTTAACGCATTGTAGGGTTTGTGAAGTCCATTTCCCTGCCATGTCGTTCAGCTGCCGTTCATTCTTGCTCGGGATCGGTCTGTGGGCGTTCAGCTCCGCCGGTGGTGGTTGTTGCGGGTTCCAGAACCTGCGCAACCTGTTGCGATTTCCTGTTAGTTGTTATGCCTTTCAATGCCCACTGGTACATGTTAGTTGTTTGTTGCAGTATGTAAACCTGTTCGCCGGTTCCGGGTTCTTGAGATTGTTGGGTATATCTGTTTGTTGGTTGGTAGACGTTGCAGCTCGCCGGCGCCTCCTGTTCTTGGACGCGAAGTCTGTCGTTGTGTCCATGAATCCTCTGATGCTGGACCGCCAGGGTTTCAGTTCGTTTGCTCTTTTTCGTCGAATTGTTCAGGTATTCTTGCATTTCTTTTATTTTTTACTGGGAGAATGCCAATTTTGATGATAAATTGCTGATTTTCTTGTAATTATGCAGGCACAGGGTTCCATGGTTGGCGTTGGCAATGACGAGGTTCATTGTGGCGGCTTCTCTGCATCCTCGGCGGCGGCGGACCTTCGGCGACCTCTGGTAGGATTCTCTGAATCCTACCAATCATTCTCTGTGTTATTTAACACTTGCTCACTGTGTTTATCAACACTTTCAGTCGCTGTTCGGTGGAATTATGTTTAACTGTTCTTGTTTTATTGGGTATTGTTGGTATTAGACCTTTATATGGATATGTTCTTGTTTTCTTGGGTATAGCTGATATTAGACCTTTATATGGATATCTTGCAGGTCTGGTCATGAATGAGGTGGGTGTTTTGTTATGAAGCCCCATATTTTCGAGTGGTCTTATACATGGCAAATGTTGTCATAGTGGATAGCAGTTGGAGTTCACTATCTTAAGTTCGTGCTGTTTTCTGCAATTTTTTGTTCAAACCTTGTAACGGGATTTGGAGTTCTGTATTCCCGTATAAAGTCCATTTCTGGGGTGTCAGATGGTTAGCGTTATAGCAAGAACCCGTCATGAACTTAAAACTCATCTCCATTCACTTCGTTACCTTTTTCTGGATAGTATGCATCATAGCAGAGCTGAATTCTAAAATTAACAGGGAGTTAAAGAAAGTGCTGTTGCGTTGGTCTGTAATAGTTTGGACTAATTGCCCTTAATCAGTGTTCTACTTCTGGGCTTAGTATTATATCTGTGGTAGCTCTCCTATGATTAGTAGGGATGAGAATCAACATTTTTAAGTTTGTGTTTTCTTTGTTTCTATCTCGAATACATGAAGGAGATGTGCAATATAAGATTGAAGGTATTCATAGGTCGGCCTTTCAGAATAATATAAAGGAATAATATAACGTAGTTCTGCGCGAAAAGACTTAAATGGTTCGAGCTAATGACATAGATATAATTTGACAAGGCCACAACGGCTATATATAATATCTTGGTGAGTATAATGCAAGTTTTCAACAAGTATTTATAGGTTTGAGATGGGCCATTTTTATGGTATTGTTCAGGGCAAAAAGGTCCATGAAAAGGGAATAGCACAAGAGTGTCTATGCTCACAAATTATGCTCGTCTTGACAGAGAAACTGTAATAGGTCATCATTTAATTGTCTTCAAAATCTAATGACACAGTTGAATTTTCGAATACTGACAGTTGAATTTTCAAATACTTATTACTTGATTATTATTAAAAAAAAATATCGCAATTCATTATATATCACAGTTTGCTGTCAGCTTTTAGTTTTCAACAAGTATTTATAGGTTTGAGATGGGCCATTTTTATGGTATTGTTCAGGGCAAAAAGGTCCATGAAAAGGGAATAGCACAAGAGTGTCTATGCTCACAAATTATGCTTGTCTTGTGAGCTAACGCCAATAGGTCATCATTTAATTGTCTTCAAAATCTAATGATACGGTTGAATTTTCAAATGCGACGGTTGAATTTTCAAATACTTATTACTTGATTATTATTAAAAATTATCGCAATTCATTATATATCACAGTTTGTTTGTCGGCTTTTAGTTTTCAACAAGTATTTATAGGTTTAGAGCTGGGCCATTTTATGGTATTGTTCGGGGCAAAAAGGTCCATGAAAAGGGAATAGCACAAGAGTATACATGCTCACAAATTATGCTGCGTCTTGACGGAGAAAATGTAATAGGTCATCATTTAATTGTCTTCAAAATCTAATGATACAGTTGAATTTTCAAATACTTATTACTTGATTATTATTAAAAAAAATTATCGCAATTCATTATATATCACAGTTTGCTGTCAGCTTTTAGTTTTCAACAAGTATTTATAGGTTTGAGATGGGCCATTTTTATGGTATTGTTCAGGGCAAAAAGGTCCATGAAAAGGGAATAGCACAAGAGTGTCTATGCTCACAAATTATGCTCGTCTTGACAGAGAAACTGTAATAGGTCATCATTTAACTGACGTTACAACTGCTCTTAGTAAGTCTTTGTAGCATCAGGTAGATGCAACATATATTAGCATTTACCATGGGTATTCCTCACTCTTACAAGTTTGTTTCAAATGTGTTCCTGTAGCATTAACCCATGTTGGTTATTTTGATAGAGATTCATGTAGTGTTACTCCTATTGAGCTTGAGAGGATGCTAGTTATAGTAGGCCTGTGATATCTTGAGCCTTCTACTGCAATTTTACATGAATTAGATTGTGCACTTTTTGCTAATTCTGCATGTTTGTGGTCTTCTTTTGAGGCATGCTTGTAATCTTGGCACGGGCCTTTTTTGAGCCATTTCCCTCTTGTGGTGCGTGCAACTAGGGCACATTTTTCACCACCAATTTTGCAGGCTTTTGGGCACGTTTTCAGCAGTTGAGTGAGCAGCAATGCTATCATATTTTCATTATGTATTCACTTATTTTACAACATATTTTGAGCATTTTTACAGTGTATTTTTTATAGTTTAGGCATATTTTACAAAGAGGTAATTATTTTGTTGTTTGAAGTTAATTACTGCTGAAACAAATTAATTTTTTTGGAAGGTTTCTTGTTTCTTCTTTGAAACATTGCTTGTTATTTTGATAGAGATTCATGTCTTGTTGTTGGTTATTTTGATAGAGATTCATGTAGTGTTACTCCTATTGAGCTTGAGAGGATGCTAGTTATAGTAGGCCTGGGATATCTTGAGCCTTCTACTGCAATTTTACATGAATTAGATTGTGCACTTTTTGCTAATTCTGCATGTTTGTGGTCTTCTTTTGAGGCATGCTTGTAATCTTGGCACGGCCCTTTTTTGAGCCATTTCCCTCTTGTGGTGCGTGCAACCAAGGCACATTTTCACCACCAATTTTGCAGGCTTTTGGGCACGTTTTCAGCAGTTGAGTGAGCAGCAATGTTATCATATTTTCATTATGTATTCACTTATTTTACAACATATTTTGAGCATTTTTTACAGTGTATTTTTTATAGTTTAGGAATCTTTTACAAAGAGGTAATTATTTTGTTGTTTCAAGTTAATTACTGCTGAAACAAATTAATTTTTTTGGAAGGTTTCTTGTTTCTTCTTTGAAACATGGCTTGTTATTTTGATAGAGATTCATGTCTTGTTGTTGGTTATTTTGATAGAGATTCATGTAGTGTTACTCCTATTGAGCTTGAGAGGATGCTAGTTATAGTAGGCCTATGATATCTTGAGCCTTCTACTACAATTTTACATGAATTAGATTGTGCACTTTTTGCTAATTCATCCACTAATGATATACAAGAGCTTGAGTCTAACACTTTAAATGATTTTTCACATATTGATTTGCAAAAACCACATGTTGCATCTTTTGTTCAACTAGCATTGGATTCTTCACCAACTACATCTTAATTGTATTGGCAGCCTCATCATTGTGGTTGGAGGCATTCTCGCTCTCTATCCAAGTATCACTATTTTATGCCAATGATTCTTCTTACTAATCTGTGAAGAAGAGGCAAAAAAATAAATAATGGATTGATGTTGAATACTAGGGCTTGTTGTTCTAGTATTGCCAATTGGTCATGGATAAGAAGTGATAAAAATATGGCTGGGAAGATATCTTGCTTATTAAACAGTCTTCAAAAACTATGACAACCCTATCACAGTCATTCTAACATATCACCGATTTGAAACTAGTTTTGTCTCATAAAAAATTAGCTCCTAGGTATGTTCATAAACAGTCCCTTAAAAAAATATACATATAGATATTCACATTTAAACAGTCCCATGATTATACTTAGTGTAGTAGAAAGGAAATTTGAGATCTATTAAGATATAAAAGTCCAAATATATAGTCCATCCAAAAATCCACATCATAATGTGGTTACATCCAAAAACATCTAACACTCCATAACTGTTGATGCCCTACTCTCCATATCTTGCAGCGTTTGACAAGTAAATCAAATTGAATCGTTCCATTTCGGGAATCCATGGCGCCATGGCGGCTTGTACCAGGGATTTCTGAGATCCAAGTAAGACATTTAAGTGTTTCTGGTAGAATACTTCGGTGTTACAAGAAACACAATAAGACACTTATTGTGCTTCTGGTAACACAGAAGTATTTTATTAGAAACACATGAGGTGTCTTACTTGGTTCTCAGAAGTCCCTGGTACAAGCCGCCATGGGGGCGAATCGGAAACGATAAAAAAGCTATATACTTTGTCAAACCTTGCAACATATGGAGAGTAGGCGTCAGCGATTATGGAGATTGGAGTAATGGATCAACTTCGTACGCCTATAATGATGTACGAAGAGATTGTATCTATTGAACCCTTAGATTAACATCTCATGTTAGGTAGATATAACCAGATTGGTTTTGATTATGCTGTTAGGCTACCTTATTTTCCTAAAAAAATTGATTTAATTATGAAAAACAAAATTACATTCACTATGTGTTTTTCTACATTTCAGATATATCCTTAAGCATAGGAAGTGATAAAAGTATGGCTGGGAAGATATCTTGCTTCATAAACAGTCTTCAAAAATGTCAATATGACAACCCTATCACAATCATTCTAACATATCACCGATTTGAAACCAAACGTAGAGTCCATCCAAAAATCCACATCATAATGTGGTTACATCCAAAAACATTTAACACTCCTATTCTTTATGGCCTTGAGAATCTTCAGTGCCAAACACTGAGTTTCCCGATTGAGCCAAGTAGGTTGGCCTTCCCAAGAAGGCTTGATTAGGTGGTGGTTGATTGATGCCATATAATTGAGACCAATTTGTCCCTTCCATCCATGGAGGAATTGAGTACCCGTACCTCACACTTGCGTTAAGTGGAGGTGTGTGCTGAGCATACATTGAATTCAGACCTCCTATGGTAGGAATAAGGCAAGTGGGTAAACCCCGATTTTGATACTGAGGCACTTGAATGTTTATGAGGTCTTGGAATAATGTTGTATTATTTGCAATGTTGTCCAATGTGTTGGACATGTTCCTGGATTCATTCTCATTAACTGTGCTTGCATTTATGTCAACCATATGAGTCAACCCTTGTTCCCTTTCAAGCATTTGTTGAGCCTTCCTTGCTTCCTTTTCCTGTCTTGAGATTTGTTTTTGTTGCTCCTTCTCTTGCCTTGCTCTCTCTCTTTCAAGCCTTTCATCTGCTCGACGTTGTGCTGCAATAGCCCTTGTTGCCTTCTTCTCCTTGGCTTGATCTTTTTTTTTATGTTTTAATTCCTGAATTTCCATTTTCTTATTTTCAGACTCAACAAGGAGCTTTATATAGTCTTCAGAGGTGAGTAACTGTGAACTTCGCCCCAAACGAAGACTATTGGCTGTTCCTTGCTTCTTTTTCATTGACACTCTTTCTACCGGTAGCTTTAAGAACCGCCCAAGTAACTTCTCCCTCCCTCCCACCTGCATGTCATTTCTTGGCACTTCAGTATCCGTGGCACTTGATTGAACTATATTGTTTTCTTCATCTGCTACCTCATTATGTCCTCCATCTTCTTCCATTGATCTATTGTCCACAAAAAAAAGAACAATTTCACTATTCAATTCAACCACTTGTGAAGGCATGTTCATGCTTTGTTCATTGGTTCTTGAGACACTATGGGCTTTCAAATTAATCATGTTTTCTGCCAGCCATGATGGTGGGTTTACTTGGCTAGGCAATGGCAATTGGTCATTTTCAATTTCATGCCTAATATCAGCAATTTCATTTTCTGCATTAACAATATCAGCATTTTCATTTTGAACTAAATCTGCATTAACAATATCAACAATTTCTGTTTCAACAAAATCTGCATTCTCAACTGCATGTTCAACAGTGTTGCCATGAATTTGCTGACAAGTATACTGTGTTTCACATACCTGCTCATCATCATCAGCATATAACTGTCCTTGAGAGAGGGAAATTACATTATCAGCTGCAACCACATCATCATGTTCATTTACTTCTTCTTCCACTTCCTGTCTTTCTTCTTGACCATCCACATGGAAAGCTTGGCTACAAGCAGTATCATGCATAAGAGCATCATAATTTAGTGGCCATATTCCTGTCCTTCTAAAGCCAACCTTGATATTTGATGGTGTCAGAGCCCTTTTAAAAGCCTTACTTGCAAGCTCTGCTAACTCGAACCTTTTGACCTCAACCCCTGGATTCTTTGCCATCCATGCAGCACGTTCTGACCTGAAATAGTTTTTTAAAGGGCCAAACACACTGACATCAAGTGGCTGCAATCTGTGAGTGGTATGAGCGGGCAATGTTAAAAGGTCAATGCCCAAATTGTATGCTTCCTCAATTGTTTGTAGAGCCATGTGGCTTCCATGGCCATCTAATATCAACAGGTGTCTGTTATTAGGTGAGACACCACCTGGCACAGATGCAGCAAAGTGGCAAAGCCAATTTAAAAATATCTCTTTAGTCATCCATGCATGGGGATGTGCAGCCATGCATGCTCCAGGTTCACAGTTTTGTATATAATTTTTCAACTGATTTTTACCTTTGAAAAGATAAAATCCTGGGATTGAAGCACCAATTGCATTGACACAACATAAAATGGTTATCCATTCCCTGCTCTTAGGCAAAATATTTGGCACGTTTTGGCTACCTCTTTTCGCAATTACCCTCATGCCACAATTCCTTCCCGCCTGTAAACCTGTTTCATCACAGTTCCATATATGGTCTGCAGCATAAGAGTGTTTATCATATGCACTAGAAAGAGTGTCATAGAACTTACATACAACTGTAGGGCGCAAATTTAATGCTATGTCTCTGTCAAGGCCCTCAGCTGTATGCAATACAAGGTCTGGATGCCTTTTTTTAAACCCAAACCACCATGATTTACCAGGAAACCCATCTTTGAATGGGTTTGGCCTCCCTTGACAGATTTGAGCAACTGTAGATTTGAGTTGTATGAACTCTAGCCCATGTCCCAATTGGGCCATTTCTTTACACCACTCAACCACCTCGGCCTCCTCCTCTTCAGTCATAATTGTAACAGGCCCTCTACGTTTGGTGTGAGTCAACCCATTTATCCAATAATGTATTGATGAAGGGGGAATAGTATGCTTCTTTGCAGATGCCCGAACAGAATATCCATTGAACTCTATGTCGTTAATTGCAGCTAACATTTCTTCTTTTGTCCAACCTCTTATAGCGCTGATCTTTTTAGTCGAAGTTGCACCTTGGACTGTGGTTGACGGTGGCTCTGTGGCTGATGGTGCCACGACATCAGCTTCAGCCACATGCTCATCGTCAACAACATTTCCTGGAGCATTGGTGACATTGACATCACCTGTTCTTTCTTCATCTGATGAGGTGCATCGCAGTTGGGCACCCCCGGTCACTCTTCTGCCACTTCTCCTTGTGCGAGCGACATAACTCACTCTTGCCATGGATGCAACTACCTGTAGGCTGCAAAAGCACCAATTGCAAGCTATTAATCATAATTGAAAAGAAGGATTGTTTTCATATGATGAATACAACATCTATGCATAGCAATTGCAGATATATATGTTAATTTCAAATGCTACAGCTTCTATTTTCAGCTACTGCAGATATATATGTTAACTTCAAATGCTACAGCTTCTGTGCTCAACTCCCTATTGCAGATTTTTAGATTTGTTTTTAGCGACCTATTTATTCAAGGTTTTGTAATTTCTAGCAACCTATTTATTTTAATTCCAATCGATCACTCAAAGATTGATCTATAGTTGATAGTAACCAGGTTATGTATGAACTGGCAAGAGTGATTGAAAAAGTTTCATTTTGTTATAAAAAAATACAATACCAGTAATGAAGGCTTCAGTGATATGAAATGGTTTGAGTTTATTTTTTTGAATCCATCTTATTGAATTTTTTTTTTAAGATTTAGATTACAAATAGAATACAATTGTGATTTGAAATGGTTTAAGTTTTTTCTTTAAGTGTTTTTTATCATGAATATTTATAAATTCATCCTATAAGTTGCCTTGGGGGCTCTAGTCTTACTTGAATGCATAACAAATTGTTTGTAGCCAGTTGAAAGTGGGAAGTTACATAACCAAAATTTATGATTATGTTTGCTCCATGCCATTTGGTTGTAAAAGTACTAAAAGTTAAAACATACATTTGGCAAGATTTGACAATAAGTTTAAAGTAAAGTATCAAAAATATGGCAGAGCTACATTGAAATTACATTGTCTAGAAATGCACTTCCGTTCCAAGAGAAGATAAGGTAGAGTCAACAATAACTTCACTGGTCACAAACCTGAAGTTAATATACTTAGTGTGTAGTTGCATCAGTGGGGAATTCCCATTTTCTTGCACCCTATGGCTCCTCTTGTCATTAGGAGCTTAAAAAACATATTAAAATCACATGCTAGGATTACAGAGCTGCACACCACCTCTTTAAACCTATTTGTTTTGGCCCAAAATTCAGAGTTAAGCATGCGAGGAACTCTTTCAGGTGCACTTGTTTCTGTTACTACTTCTTTAATAGCGCCTCTGAGATGTTTTCAAGGTTTGTGCTTTACACCTATGCAGGTGGCTTCGCAATTACATTCAGGGTTTAGCAATAAGATGTTATTTTCCTGGCAATTATTTGGCAGCAAAGTAGTTTTTTGTTTTGAAGTCTGGCTTTGCTTTTGATCGGTCTCATGTAGCCTTAGATCTTTTCATTACTTTGAAGATATGTGCCCTTTAAACCCCTCCATTTGACTTCATTCACACAATTAGGTTTTGCCTCTTTGGCTAGCTAGTCATCTGCCTGTCTTTTTGTATTTATGTTGAGTGCGAAGGCAAATGGGGAAGTAGGAGATACTAAAATTGTTTGGATAAAGTGACCAAATCCTCTGGACAAACTTTAACAGGTTCTGACGACAAACTAATTTTAGATAGTTTGATCAACCCAACGACTTGAGACTTTTATCTGAAAGGTCTAACTTGAGACTATTATCTGAAAGGTCTCTTATAACTTGATTGTTCATGCTGACCTGTCATTTTTAATATAAAATTTGCAGGCATATATTGACCAGTATAACCTTTCCAATTGTTTGATACATCCTAAAATGGATACTACAAAAATTGTAGTGTACACGCAGGGTGGGTTTTTCTACAAAAATATAGTGTTTTTTGATACATTTTTCTATAAAATTTGCAGGCATATATTGACCAGTATAACCTTTCCAATTGTTTGATACTCGCTCTATGTGATTAGATTGATTAGATGAATACTGGACACCTTGGTAAGAGCTTGTATTACCTGAAGTACTGTAGATATGCTGTTGTAAACAAGATACCTTAGTTCAATGAACCTATAGCATTAAATAACATACCTTAGTTCATTAACGTGGATTTAGAAAATTATGTGTTGCTCTTTCAGTTTGTATCTATGAGTTTGGGACCTGTGTCTAATTTCCACAGAATTGTGATCCAGAACATTTAAGTTGTCTAGTATTATGGATGAATGTCAGAAATAACTGAAATAAATACTCATAAATCACTGAAAACTGAGACTCAGAAATGAAAATAAATGAAAATAAAAGTGTAAGAAAGCTGAAATAAAGACTCAAAAATTAAAATAAAATTGTAGGAAGGATGTAAACTAACCTGAATATACTGTGTTCTGTTTTGGGGTGTGTTCTGTCTGGGTTGTCTCCAAGGCTGGGTGTGTTTTGTGCTGGATTGTCTCCAAGGCTGGTGAATAACTTGAAACTGAAAAATGTAACTTCAACAGTGGTTGAACTTTTTTTATAGTTATTTGCAGTTGAATTTTATTGGTGAAAATGATGGACATGGATTGCAATGGCTTCATTTTGCATGTGTGATCAGGATTGAATTTGATGTGATCTAATGGCTGAGAATTTGTTTTTGTTGATCCATGTGTTTGATCTGTTTTGATAGGAAATCATTTATTGAATTTATTGGGTGGGTGTCATTTATTGTACACATTGGGTTTAAATGTTGTTATGGGGTGGGTGTCATTTATTGAACACAATGGGTTTAAATGTTGAATAACACAGCAATTATGGTTGACATACATTTCTTTTTATTATGTGCAGGTATTGATATTTACTTCTCATACACAGCATCAGAGCTGATCAGATGGGTTGAAGTGACTGGCTTTTTGTACTTATTAACTTGACCATTTTGGAAGGAGAAATGGTTTTATGAGTTTTCTAGTTTAAATGTTGGGATTTGTAATCTTGATACTTATTAAGCTATTTATGGACAGTTGTGGGTTATTTATGGACACATGTGGGCCCAGTCAATGACTTGGGAAATTTTGAACATAATTTAATATATATATATATTTGAACTTCATGTTATTTTATTCTGTTTAATTATTGGTTGCATATATGTCTATTTTTGGTGGGTTGATGGGACCAGTACTATAACAATTACTGGTCCCTGCACAAGATTAGACAACTCTCCCCTATATATATAACATTTGTAATTGTTTTAATTTAGATTATAGAAAGAAAGAAATAAATGATGATTAACATCTATTGAGACCAATCTTTGGTCTATCGGAATTAAAAAAAAGAGTTATTTAGTTTGATTTAAGATTTTATTCTTATGTTCAAAAAAATTTGGAGAGAAACCTCTAGAGTTCACTATAATTTTGAGATCTTAAAAGGCTAGGAAGGTCAATATTGCAGCAAAGATTATGAAATTGAGCTCTAATGTGGTTGTACGCAGGGCACTCTAAGAGGAAGTGAATTTCATCCTCAATGTTCATATTCTCACAAAGATGACAGATCCTTTCCATCCATGGTGTTTTAGGGACTGTCCAACGACCTGTTTCACTATGGAGCTCATGAGAGTTTGTTTTAATCTTGCCTATATTAATTTTCTTCTTTGAGCTAGTTAAAACAAATAGACACTTTTAATCTTCTAGGGTGGGGTTGATGACCTCCTTATAATATCTTAATTTTCTTTTCACTGCTAGATCTTTCTCACACCACATTTTTTCTTTGAACTTAGAAGTAACAATTTTTTTAATGTTATTAATGTTTTGCAATGCAACATTGCCGTCGATCTCCCAATGGCTTAACCAGGCCATGGTGTCTTTATACCAACCTCGTTTAAGCCTTAGATGATTTTGGCTGGAATTTAAAGCTAGCTTAGGAAGTTTATTGTCTCCTATACTACTAAATATTATTCAGAATCCTCACACTTCGTCAATTTTGAAAAATCTCAATCAATTTGTTCAATCATTTCATACTTAATCCGAGTCATTATTTGAATATTTTTTTTAATCCCATTTGCAATATATAAAAGTTAAAATGACTTAGCAAAGGAGAAAAGCAAGATCATAATTGCAAATTATTTTCTTTATATTGGAGGTTTATATACGAGTTTTTTTTTTAAATTTTGTTACTAAAATATAATATTTACATTCCTAGAAACCTAAATTGAAATCTATTATAAAAAATTCATGTTGTGAGCTTTAATTTTTACAATAAATTTAGAATTAGTAAAAAAAAAAAAAATCATGAATGTCCATAATTGTCAAAATTAAAAATATATGTCTAAAATATCTTTGAAATATGTCTAAAACATTCCTAAAGTCTATTTGAATCATCCGTGAAATCTACCCAACGCATCTTACAAATGGTTGGTAAGTCCTTGAGTCTCCAATGAAGTCCCAAATGTTCCCAACCAAAACAAATGTTCCCAACCATTAAATCTATTCAAACTGTCTAACAAAATATTTTAAACTATTAAACCAGATTCTAAAATTTATAATCCAAATAAAAAATAAGTAGGAACATGGAATCAAGCTCCATTTGTCTTTTTTGTTTTATTTACACTAAAGTAATAATTAAACAAGATATTCAATTGAACTGCTAAGTCTACTCTACTCCTAATTTTAAACCCCATAACCTTTTAAAAAAAACACATATTAATATTTGTAAATAAGAGAAAACACATGTTTTCAACCATTAAATCCACTCAAACTATCTAAGACAATATTTTAACTATTAAACCCATGTAAAAAAATATGTTAAACAAAATCAAATAGTTACTTTCTATATTTTAAAATTTATAATCCAAATAAAAAATACCTGGTTACTTTCTATATTTTAAATTTATAATCCAAATAAAAAATACCTGGTTACTTTCTATATTTTAAATTTATAATCCAAATAAAAAATACCTGGGAACAGGGAATCAAGCTCCATTTGTCTTTTTTGCTTTATTACACCAAGTCAACTCTGTAATAATTGTAAACTAGGTGGCACAATATTAATATCTGTTGTTGAGAGAAAGCTTCTCATTCTGTCGCAGACAGACTGTATAGATGGAGAAAAAGCGCTCCGGAATTTCAAATTTGCAGGGCCTCACGCTGGCAATTCTGAGGCGCCGGCCTCAGAATTATGACAAGGCGAAGCAGCGTAGCGGAGGAGAGGCAAATGATAAAAAATGCAGGCTGCTCTCACGCCCTGGGAGTTGTTTATTCTCTGGCATGAAGAGGATTCAGCACAGGGTAGAAAACAGCAGGGGCGTTGAAACCATTAAGGATTTTGTCTTGGGGGGTTACCGGAGACTCCCCAAGCCTTCGTCCTTTCACTTATTTTCTTGTTACAGGGAGCCCAAGGTTCATGGCAGCAGAAAAAATCATTGCAGTTTCAGTTTCGACAGCGACGCTGATGGTTCTTGTGGTTGGAGTAGCGAAGGCGATCCTAATTCTCAGGCCGATTTCACGCCCAAGAAAGACGTCGACGTCGATTCCTGTGGGAAAAAAATGACAGGGAGCTTTCTTAACTTTGGCGGCTACCATGATGAGCGACCACCTCGGCAACCTTCGCTCCCTTCCAGTTCCAGGGCGGCCGCAGCCAAACCGAGGCCCGAGACGGCGCGGTCCGTGATTGACAAAAAGCTGGCGAAATCGAGAGCGGAGACGCGGTTCGTTATTGAGAAAAAGCTGAGAGAGATTGTGATGGAGGGCAACATAAGTTTGGAAGATGCGTTCGACATTGAAAAGTTTCTGCGTAGCTATTCTCATCTTACTTCTCCGTTCTACATTGACATGGTTAACCAGTTTTTAATGGATGTTTGCTGTGAGTTCGTAGAGTTGTTGAATGAATGATTTGAGCCATGGGATTCGAACCATGGAACTCATAAGTGTATCTCATACACTGATCTTATCTGTTTTCTTTTGTCAATTAATTGCATTATTGTTTTTCTGCATATCTGAGGTATTTTTTTCAACTAAATTGTGCCTGACCAGCTATCAGATATATCATTGGTATATATAATTATATATAGTTCTTGGGAATTAGATAAAAGAAATTAAATGTTTCGATCTAATAATTGGACCACATCCTCAGCACCTAAACAGTTAGACCAACCATTGGACCACATCCTCAGCACCTAATTGATGTGATCATTAATTACACCTAAACAGTTAGACTAACCATTGGACCACATCCTCAGCACCTAACTGATGTGATCATTAATTACAGCATTTTAATTTCAGACTTCATATTTGTTGTTTAAACCTTGTAAATATATAATTTTGGAGTTTTCTGGATTAAAGGACTAATCAAACAGAGTCATGGAACTTAGATTATATGATTTGGTGTATGGAAATATATATATATATATATATATATATATATATATATATATATATGAAGATCAAGTAAATGAATACGGTGTAATTTTTAATTTTTAAAATAACCTTTTTTTGGATAGGATGAGGACATGTGCGATGTTTTTGAAACATGTGTTTGTTAATATACACATAATTTTAGTATTTTTTTTATAGAGGTTGAAATTATGGTAGGTTTAGAGTATGTTTTAAAAGTATTTTTGTTTGGTAAAAAAGAAGGTAAAGATAAAGGAAATGCTAAAGCTGATCCAAATAGAAGAGGCAGGAAGTTTGGGAAAGAAATTATGGAGAATTTGTTTAGGTTTATTCAAAAGGAACACTCAGCCAAGTTAAATCTCTGATTTTTGGGTGGGAAAGAAGGAACACCTAGCCAAGTTAAATCTCTGATTTCTGGGTGGGAACAGGGTTATTCAGAAAGAACACCCAGCGAAGTTAAATCTCTTATTTCTGGGTGGGAACAAGATGCCAGAAGTAAGGTTGAAGAAGACCTTTCTAAGGAAGACATGGATCCAATTCTAATGGATCATGGTAATACTAGCAAATACTTGCAATAGACTAGACTGTCACTTTTCGTATTTACTAGACCTTGAAATGCTTACTGGCTAAGGTCATTGTAATAGTGCAAGAGATTGGGGGATCAACAGAGACATTCAAGAGATTCATCTACAACAACATTACCAAAATAGACAACTAGCACCAAGTTGACATGCCAGGGTCAAGTGTCAAGGACCGGACACCTATTGAATTATCACTGAATATTTTGAATTCCCACTTTTTGTTGACATGCATACTACGGATAGCATTTACTTTTTTTACATGTTTTTGGATGGCTTATAACTCTCTAAGATGGCCAACTTGTTGACTTGCATACTACCGATAGCATTTACTTTTTTCACATGTTTTTGGATGGCCTATAACTCTCTAAAATAGCCAATAACGTGGTTTTTATAAGTAAACATAATTATATATTGATGTAATCTGCATTTTGTCAATATTGAATGAATAGCCAAATACCACTAACTTTAAAAAAATGTTTTTATTTAATTAAAAGTTAGCTTTTTTAGATTTAAAAAAGTTGGTTAATGACTTAAAATACAGAGGCATTTGCAAGATTCGGCAGGATGACTTAAAGTTTCCCTAGGGGCAGGATGAGGTCGGGCATGAAAGGTTGTCTGTAGGAAGATCGTGAGTGAAGGAAGGTGTTCTAGCTGAAGCATCACTAAAAGCATCGAGTAAGCGACCAAAGCAAGGCCTTATGTAAAAATATTAAAAAAACCAAAAAATCATATAATTGCACTTATTGTACTAAAAAAATGTAATTGCCTTTTTGGCCAAATTTAAATGTTCATTGTATTTTTCTTTTCAAAATCGTGCGCTCAGAGTTTAGAGATTCTATAGTGTAATCGTATTTCGTTTGTTTTCTAAAAAAATGCAGTACCCCTAATCTCTGTGTTTTTCTTTTGAAATTATGCAATTATATAAGTTGCTACCGTGTTTGATTTGTTCCATGACACTTATTTTTGTAATTATATCGTAATGGTTTTCCTGACAGAGAACCACGGGTACAGGAATGTGTCCCGGAGGCCGGGACCACTAGAATGCACTTTTAAAATTTCCAGGTGAATATATATATAACATTTGTAATTGTTTTAATTTAGATTATAGAAAGAAAGAAAGAAATGATGATTAACGTCTATTAAGACCAATTTTTGGTCTTTAGTTTGATTTAAGATTTTATTTCTATGTTCAAAAAAGCTTGGAGAGAAGCCTCTCGAGTCACTATGATTTTGACATCTTAAAAGGCTAGGAAGGTCAGTATTGCAGCAAAAAGTATGAAATTGAGCTCTAATGTGGTTGTACGCGGGGCACTCTAAGAGGAAGTGAATTTCATCCTCGATGTTCATATTCTCACAAAGATGGCAGATCCTTTCCATCCATGGTGTTTTAGGAACTGTCCAACCACCTGTTTCACTATGGAGCTCATGAGAGTTCGTTTTAATCTTGGCTATATTAATTTTCTTCTTTGAGCTAGTTAAAACAGAAAGATACTTTTGATCTTTTAGGGTGGGGTTGATGACCTCTTTATAATATCTTAATTTTCTTTTCATTGCTAGATCTTTTTCACACCACATTTTTTCTTTGAACTTAGAAGTAACAATTTTTTTAATGTTATTAATGTTTTGCAATGCAACATTGTCGTCGATCTCTCAATGGTTTAACCAGGCCCTGGTGTCTTTATACCAACCTCGTTTAAGCCTTAGGTGGTTTTGGCTGGAATTTAAAGCTAGCTTAGGAAGTCTATTATCTCCTATCTTATTTAATATTATTCAGAATCCTAACACTTTGTCAATTTTGAAAAATCTCAATCAATTTGTTCAATCATTTCGTACTTAATCCGAGTCATTATTTGAATATTTTTTTTAATCCTATTTACAATATATAAAAGTTAAAATGACGTAACAAAGGAGAAAAGCAAGATCATAATTGCAAATTGTTTTCTTTATATTGGAGGTTTATATAGGTGGTCTTTTTTTTTGTAATTTTGTTACTAAAATATAATATTTACATTCCTAGAAACCTAAATTGAAATCTATTATACAAAATTCATGTTTTGAGCTTTAATTTTTACAACAAATTTAGAATTAGTACCAAAAAAAAAAATCATAAATGTTCATAATTGAGGATATATGTCTAAATTATCTTTGAAATATGTGTAGAACATTCCTAAAATCTATTTGAATCATCCGTGAAATCTACCCAACGCATCTTACAAATGGTTGATAAGTCCTTGAGTCTCCAATGAAGTCCCCTTTAGTTTGGAAACATTTCTTAACCGTTTACAAGTCCCCAAAATGTGGGAACTTAGGGTAAGTAGGGCGTGGTGGGGCTAGTCCTTTTGCAACGTAGTTTTTAAATATTGTCCAACCATATAGACTTCTGTGCCTTATGCTATATTTTAGTTACAATTTGGTTATTCTTTAAAATTGTGTTTTACAATCATTATTAATGTTAAAAATGTATGTAATAAAGTAGACTATATATAATTTATGTGAAATTATTAATATCAATTTGTTGTTAATTTATAAGTTAATTTTTGTTATCACTTAAAAATCAGTCATCTAACCATATTTTTTTTTTTTTTTTTGCTAGTTTAGACTAATCCTACACCCACGGGGGGATTGGAACCGGTGACCTATCGCATGGAGTGCCTTAACAGTGCACCCTTCACCGTCGAACCAAAGCCCCGTGGGCTATCTAACCATATTTTATTAAGTTTATTGAAATACGTCATTTAATATGGGTTTTACACATTAAAACTCACTTACGTCATTTAATATAGGTTTTACACATGAAAACTCACTTTTTTACACATTAAAACTCACTTACGTCATTTAATATAGGTTTTACACATGAAAACTCACTTTCAAGTTAAGAAATAGCCTAAAGAACCACTTTTCTTAAGTTATTTATGTTTAATTAATTTATCCACATGAGAATAACCCATAAAAATATTAATTTTAAATGTTATTCTAATATTTTTACCCATTAAAGTGAAAATAACTCCAAATATTTTCACTCACATTTTGGGTTCCATAGGAATAATTCAATAAATGATTTATTTATTGATTAAATTCCTTAATAAAGGTATTTGTTTATATATTGTTTGTTATTTATTTTACTCATTTTTATTAATTAAATTAATTAATCATTATTTTTTAGTCACTTATCTAAATAAATGTTATTAACCATTTCTTTGACCTTTTCCTCTTACAAATAATAATGGAAAAAAAAAGGTGGTTAGATCTTGATTTGATCCAACAAATATTTTATTATTTCACTATATTAAGTCTAATCTAGAATTTTGCTATAAATAGAGAGGTTTCTCAACTAATTTTTACCATGAACATTTCATCATCGAATTTTTGCTATTCGAGTATTCTTCATTAGAGTCTCATCATACTATTTTGTTCTATGCACACTTCAAAAGAAGGAGCTACTACAACAATAGAAAGGGGATAAAAAGAGCCTCCCAAGGAGGAGGATATTGTGAGCCACATATGTGTACCTTTCTCCACAGGTGATATATTTTCCTATTTTAATAAAATCTTATTCATTGGATATGGAAAAGTATAATATTGCCATGTTTTCAGATGTTGTTTCTTATTGCACATGTTTTTTTATTTTATTTTTTAATTGCACACTTTGTTTTAAGCATAGTCAATATTGCCACTTTTAGAGTTTTAACCCTCACTTTATTGTTAGCCTATAAGAACGACTGTAGCAAAAGGTGTTTTGCTAACTCTTGCGTAGGAAACCAATTGAAAAATGGTGAATCTAGTGGGGAGCTAAACACTTCAGTTCGTGGCGGTTTCTTTTGTGAGTCGTTATTTTAAATTTTTCTATTTTTGGCAAATATTTTATTTCATGGTGATTCTTCTTAAGAAATTTTTTTTGTTTGTTTGTTTTTGTTTATGTCCTATAGGTCATAGATCTAGTAGGCGGAAAAATATGAGCAGCATTACAAAAATTTTGAGGTCTAAAATGAGCCTCCTAAGGAATATTATAAAATAATAGTGGAAATAATAAAATAAGATTTGATTAGATCATCAAATTTAGAGGGAAAAATAAAAAGCTACTTTTTCAACTTATCTCCCTACAATTTTACTCAAAATTCGAGCGGGAACACTCATTGGATGCATAATTTAATTTCTCATCCAAGGAGTACCCATGTTGTATATTTTCAATGGACCTTGCTACACGGAAAATGAGAAATACATGAAAAATCATGATTGAAATCGTGCATTTTTCCTGTATTTCTCATTTTTCGTGTAGTAGGGTCCATCGAAAGTATGCAACATGGATACTCCTTGGAAGAGGAATTAAATTATTCATACAATGAGTTCTCTGCTCAAAATTTGAGTAAAATCGTAGGGAGATAAGTTGAAAAAGTAGTTTTTTTATTATTTTATTATTTTTTAATCATTTTAATTTTTTACTCAAAAATTGGTGAATCATCTGCCACGGTTTACATCATCATATTCAATCCTATTGGTTCTTATAAAGTTGATTTTGGTTGTACATTTTGAGACCCATTTTAAGCCTCAAAAGTTCTGTAATGACCACAAAGCTGAAACCTGTAGAAATTTGCTGAATAATGATTAATTATCCATCGAGACTATCCTGATCACATATCAATTCGAATTCATATGCAACACATAATCTCTTCCACTCAGATCATCACACATGCGAAAATAAAACAAGCGATAGCACATCAATTCATCATACACATTAACACAGTATGTATGGGGAAAGCTTATAGCTGAAAACCCCGCAGCTATTGTGTATATTATAATGGAGAAATCATGTAACAAAATCAGTACAATACTCCTCACAAGTACTCAGTATTTTCTCATGAAGTTACACACAAACTAGCTTGGTTTTGAACAGGTTACTGGTTCAAAACTCACCACTACTTGCCTTGCCTCTATTGCGCAATCATGGCTTGTCTAAATAGAGATCCAAGGTTCGAATCTCCTTGGCTTGACAGCGCAATCATCATGGGCAATTCCTCCAAGTGTGGTGCAAATCTCATGCACAACTGATGTCGCCATTGATAGCTAACTCCACCCTTTCATCTACCTCTTTCACTGGTCTCCACTGAACTGTTCATGCACTGTAGTGAACTGATGTGTTCTTGAGTTGAATAATGAGTTACTAATTAATGAATTAAATAATATTTAATTCACTCCACTCATAACTAATTGATTAGCTAGTTAAACTAATCTCAACCAGTTCAACTAAAATAAACCGAACACAACTCCACTAGTTGTCTCATTAACTCCACCAAACTTCTGCCACTGAAGTCCTAACTGAAGTCAACCATGCATGATGCCATCAAACCCTAGGAATAGTGTAATTCCTCTGTCAGATGCATGAGCCACTTCCAAGGCTCGAACTAAAGTGCTCCAAGAGAGTAAACTGAAGTTTATAGTCCAAATATTATTAAGGGTAAATAATATTTGACTTCCCTTTTTTTAGGATAGGCAGTCTAAAAATAGACATCGACCTATAGGTCAAAAAATAGAGGTCCATCTATTTTTACCAACATGACCAATACTCCAAGAATAACATACTGCAACCCCTGGACCATGCTCCATATGTCTAAAAATAGACTTTGCGCCAGAATTTGCCTGCGGGCCCACTTAGTGAAGGCGACTTCATTTCATTAAGCTCCATCATCTTGCTGCATTCTCAACACTCCCTCTCAGCAAGATATGGATTATCTGCAACCCCTATCCTGCCTCTGTGGAATTCAAACTTGCTCCTGGTGAGCGCCTTTGTCAGGATGTCGGCATCCTGATCCTCCGTGGGAACATATGAAAGCATCATGATTCTTCGCTGAACACAATCTCTGATATGATGGTACCTGATGTCGATGTGTTTGGACCTATCATGAAATACTGGATTAGCCGAGAGTTTAATGCAACTCTGGTTATCACAGTAGATCACTGTAGGCTCCAAATGCAACCTGAACAATCCTGCGAGGATCTTCCTCATCTAAATAGCCTCGCATGCAGCCAAGCTAGCTGCCATGTACTCGGCCTCTGCTGAACTGAGTGCCACGGATCTCTGCTTCCTGCTGTACCAGGAAACTGCTGTCGACCCAATGTTGAAAACTCCTCCAGAAGTGCTCTTCCGGTCCGTTGGACTCCCTGCCCAATCTGCATCAGTGAAGCCAGAAAGCTTCGCTCCATCCTCCTGTCTGTACCATAGACCATATCCCGATGTGCCTCTAATATAACGCAATACATGCTTGTCTGCCTTCCAAAAGAGCTTGGTAGGCTTAACCATAGCTTGCGAAAGCTAGTTAACAGCATAGCATATATCGGGTCGTGTATTGACCAGATACATAAGCGACCCCACCAACTGTCGATAGACAGTGGCATCCACTACCTCCGCTGAAGTAGCATCCTCCTTCCTCCAACCACCAGGAAGAGGAGTGTCAACAGGCTTGCAGCCTTGCATGTTGAACCTCTCCAGAATCTCCCGGGCATACTTGCCCCGAGAAACAAACAGTCCTCCGCTGCGCTGCCAAATCTCCAATCCCAGGAAATAATGAAGGATGCCCAAGTCCTTCATCTCAAACTCTTGTGCAAGATCCTCCTTGCATGAAAGTATCAACTGCTCATCGCCAGTCAAAATCAGATCATCTACATACAGTACGATGATCAACAGCTTCCCCTCCACCACAATCTGGTACAGGTTTGGATCCGCCTCACTCTCGGAGAATCCAAGCCCGGTGAAGTAGCTGTCTATCCGAGTGTACCAAGCACGAGGTGCTTGCTTCAGCCCGTACAGTGCTCTCTTGAGTCGGCGCACATGCGACTCACTGCTGAAGATCTCAAAACCTTCAGGCTGCTCTATGTACACCTCTTCCTCAATAACTCCATTGAGGAACGCAGTCTTCACATCCATCTGATGAATGTGCCACCCCATCTGCGCTGAGAGAGCAAGGATCGTACGTATGGAAGAGTACCTTGCGACAGGTGCAAAAGTCTCCTCATAGTCAATCCCCTAGATCTGTGAAAAGCCACGGGCGACAAATCTCGCCTTGTTCTTCTCCACACTCCCGTCAGCCGCCTGCTTCACTTTGTAGATCCATCGCGAACCCACAACGGATTTCCCCTCCGGTCTTGGGACAATCTCCCATGCACTGTTTCTGACGATCGAATCATATTCTTCGATCATGGCATCTACCCATGCGGGTTCCTCCACAACTTCCTCAAAAGAGGATGGCTCCGTCACGACACATTGACTCACAAGAGCCATGTATCTAGTGTACCGATCCGGTGACTGCCTCTGTCTGCGCTGTGCTGTAGTTGGTCCTACAACCTTCTGTGAATCTCGAGCCAGTCGCTCAGCTTCTGTAGTGTGCATGTGCCCTCTGATGGTTGGCGCTGCATGGGTGGTTTCTTCCACCTCCTGAACTTCCTCTTGTAGCTGATCCACATTCGGAAGCTCCTCCTTAGGAACTAACAGCTCCTCATCTACATGCAAGTGTAGCTCCCTCTCAAGCGAACAATGCATGAATTTCTCCTCCTGAAATTTTATATCCCGTCGCACAACAGTCTTGCGACTGTCTGACAAATACACCCGATAGTTGTGAGGTGTATTAGTGTACCCCACAAATATTCCAACCTCAGCAGTTGGATCCAGCTTCCTTCTCACATCCTTCGTCACATGCATGTAGACAGGAGAACCAAAAATCCGCAAATGGGAAATATCAGGCCTCTTGCCAGAATAAGCCTCCTCCGGTGTACTCATGCCAAGAACTTTGTGAGGACAACGGTTCTGCACATACACTGTTGTATTGCATGCCTCAGCCCACAAGTGAAGGGGTAGGCCCTGATCATGCAACATCGCCCGTGCAGCACCCACGATCGTTCTGTTCTTCCGCTCAACCACCCCGTTCTGCTGTGGGTTATGGGGTGCGATGAGCTCTCTCCGAATCCCTTCTGCGCTGCAGAACTCCTTGAATTCAGCCGAGATGAATTCACTACCGTTATCACTCCTTAGAGCAATCACCTTCTTCCCCGACTCCTTCTCGACCAGTGCTTTAAACTCACAGAACTTCGCGAATGTATCGCTCTTCTTCCGCATGAAGAAGATCCAGCACTTTCGAGAGAAATCATCAACAAAGATCACATAATACTTGTGCTTTGCTGTCGAAGCAACTGAGAAAGGACCACACACGTCTGTGTGAACTCTCTCAAGGATCGCCGTGGCACGACTATCCTTCTCGTGAAAGGTGGCTTTCACATACTTCTCTAAAGTACACCCCTTGCACTGATCTGACTGCGCAAGAGTGCCCTTAGGAAGTCCAGTAGAAATCTGCTGCAGAATCTTCAAAGCTCCATGGTGAAGGTGGCCCAATCTCCTGTGCCACAGTTCGCCCTCATCATCCCGACTCACCACTTCTCTCGCCTTGCATGCCATAGCTGCGCAGCCATCTACCTGCAACTGATAAAGGTTCTTGGTTCGAACCCCTATCTTCCGGGTCTCTCCAGTAGTCTTACTGCGCAGGAAGGCTTTTCCTTCGCTGAAGACCACATCATACCCCTTATTCTCCAACATCGCCACAGAGATCAAGTTCTTCTTCAATCCAGGTACATGCATGACATCCTTCAATACAAAGGGTTTACCAGACTCCCTCTGAAAGGATATGGTACCGATACCAGTCGCACTGTATCTACCATCATCGTCCATCTCGATGTGCACACCCAAATCTTTGTCCTCCAGATCTGAGAACAAATCCCGATCTCCCGTCATATGAAATGACGCACCGCTGTCCAAGAACCACACCGATCCCATCACACTTGAAACCAAGCATGCGTTCAGTGAAAAGTCAAGCTCGAACTGTGAAGCCAAAGCCTCTCCATCTGCAGATCTTCCCGCTTGCTTGTTTTTCTTCTTCTTTGGACAATTGGTAGCATAATGTCCGTGATCATGGCAGTGAAAACACTTCACTTTCGCCATATCCTGCTTCTTGCCCTTTGCACCAGAATGAGAAGTTTTCTTACCCTTCCCCTTCTTTGCTTTGGCAACCAAAGCACAATTTTCTTCATCAGCTCCCTTTGATGAAGATCCATCCCGAGTAGTCCTCCTTATCTCCTCCTGCATGAGATCCGCCCAAAGGCGCTCCCATCCCGGCAGCTTCTCCCGACCATTGACACTATCTTGATATGAGTGCCAAGCCTTCGTAAGACCAAGGAGAGCCAGGTCGACCATGTCCTCGTCTTCGACAGTCACCCCCACACTTCCCAGCTCATCTCTGCACTGAGTGAACTTCGTGAGGTATTTGGCGATACTGTCGCCCTTCTCCATCTTGATGTTCCCGAGCTTATCTTTGAGCGCCAGCTTCCTTTGGTTGCTCTTACTCTGGAATAGATCCGTCAAATATTTCCACATTAAATATGGAGTAGCCTTTCCATGCAGGCTGGATACAATATGATCCTTGACGCCCTCCAACAGGATCCTTCGACACTTCGCCATCTTCTTTTGCCATGCTTCGACTTCAGCAGGATCAGTGGGCTTTTGGACATCCGTATCCACGAACTCCTTCAGTCCATTATCTTCTAATACTGCCTCCATGCGATCCTTCCATGCAACATAATTCGAACTGCCTTCAAGAGCATATTCGAGTCGCAAACCGTTGAAAGACATTTTCAACACTGGCACTAAGAAAACAAAACTGCTGCAAAATTTCGAATTCCACCTCAAAGCTCAGCCGCTCTAGATCTGTGAGAACAAATTATTTCTAGCACAGAGATTGACTGCAAGGGGCATTTACCAGACCTTTCACTTTCCGAAGAAAGATGAATCCGGAGGCTACCTGGCCCGCATGCAGACTCTGTCTACCGAAATAAGTTTGTAATCACCGTGATGATCAATCTCTGCTTCAATAGCTCCGATACCATGTAGAAATTTGCTGAATAATGATTAATTATCCACCGAGACTATCCTGATCACATATCAATTCGAATTCATATTCAACACATAATCTCTTCCACTCAGATCATCACACATGCGGAAATAAAACAAGCGATAGCACATCAATTCATCATACACATTAACACAGTATGTATGGGGAAAGCTTATAGCTGAAAACCCCACAGCTATTGTGTATATTGTAATGGAGAAATCATGTAACAAACTCAGTACAATACTCCTCACAAGTACTCAGTACTATCTCATGAAGTTACACACAAACTAGCTTGGTTTTGAACAGGTTACTGGTTCAAAAATCACCACTAATTGCCTTGCCTCTATTGCGCAATCATGGCCTGTCTAAATAGAGATCCAAGGTTCGAATCTCCTTGGCTTGACAGTGCAATCATCATGGTAAATTCCTCCAAGTGTGGTGCAAATCTCATGCACAACTGATGTCGCCACTGATAGCTAACTCCACCCTTTCATCTACCTCTTTCACTGGTCTCCACTGAACTGTCCATGCACCGTAGTGAACTGATGTGTTCTTGAGTTGAATAATGAGTTACTAATTAATGAATTAAATAATATTTAATTCACTCCACTCATTACTAGTTGATTAGCTAGTTAAACTAATCTCAACTAGTTCAACTAAGTTAAACCGAACACAACTCCACTAGCTGTCCCATTAACTCCACCAAACTTCTGCCACTGAAGTCCTAACTGAAGTCAACCATGCATGAGCTCACCAAACTCCTAGGAATAGCATAATTCCTCTGTCAGATGCATGAGCCACTTCTGTAGCTCGAACTGAAGTGCTCCAAGAGAGTAAACTGAAGTTTAGAGTCCAAATATTATTAAGGGTAAATAATATTTGACTTCCCTATTTTTAGGATAGGCAATCTAAAAATAGACTTCGACCTATCGACCTATAGGTCAAAAAATAGAGGTCCATCTATTTTTACCAACATGACCAATACTCCAAGAATAACATACTGCAACCCCTGGACCATGCTCCATATGTCTAAAAATAGACATAGTCTAAAAATAGACTTTGCGCCAGAATTTGCCTGCGGGCCCACTTAGTGAAGGCGACTTCATTTCACTAAGTTCCATCATCTTGCTGCATTTTCAACAAAACCCTAGGAGTGCAATGCAACTTTTTGGACCAAAACTAAGTTGGGAAGCACACTGTTTTCCCAAGTACCTATATTAGGAAGAAACATAGGATCAACTCCATAACCTACAATAGTAACACACTTCCAGGTACACTTTCTGCAATAGGAAAAAAAATCACTTCTACAATTTTTCTTATTTTTCAATTTTTCAGTGGCTTTAGAATTTTGGGTACCCCTCTATACACATCCATTTAGAATATGTATATCAATTAATCATTCTAGCCTTTGGGAAAAAAGAAACTCTTTTTAGGTTTCTAATAATTCTTCATCCAAGGGGCTTAGAATTTTGAATTGGGAGTTTATTGTCTTCGAATGAGAAATCTATGTATCACCACTTTTTATTTCAGATCTAATAATTTTTTTTCTCGTTAGAGCTTCAATCGAAAAATAGTCCCTTGTTTCCTTATTTTTTTCTTCCATTACATAAATATTTTAAAACCTTGTATCGGTAGCTTTGTTTCTGACTTTTTACAGCCCCGAAACCCTTGTTTCTCTGCTATATTTTTTGCATTAGGTTGGTTTTTAGACACATATCTCTTTTCATTTCATCTTTGATTAGTTTCCATCATTCATAGCCTCCTTTTTCCTTTTGTTGATCTTATCCTTTTTGCATTAAATCCTCCAACTAGGTGGGAGTACATTGTTATTAGTAAGTCAATATTTTGTGTTCATCTACAACAATTTATTTACTATTCATGCAATTTATTTCCTTTACTTTCATGAAAAATATTTATTTATTTGCAGGTTATATCACAATCTTCACTTGCACACACTTATACACCATTAATCAAACAACACTTGGGTCGTGACCCCGATCTAACACCTTAAAATCAACCATTAACTTAACCAACATTGATTAAGCCCACTTGGGCACCAAAAAAAATCTGTTAGTTAGATTAAGAATGGTGGGTTAGGTATCTAAATGACACCCATAAATCACTATAAATTGAGACATAATTGGTTGAATTTATAGGGAGCTTAAAATTTGTCATCATCCAATGGCAAAAATTGGTGCATAATGGAAACCCGTGAAGGGGGTAAGGCTTAGACTATGGAGACTGGTAATTTCCTTTGAGGATACCAACTCCTAGTTGGGAATCTGGTTCCAAATTTGATACCCGGAAGCTAAGATTCCCTCACCCCCCTTGGACAAAGGTAAGCTTGGTGGAAAATATTTATAGGTGAAAGCACGTTATAAGTGGTGGTTGTGGGAAGCAACCCTACCTCTTCATACCTTCACTCAACCTTGTTTGTAGCCTTGGCCATCTAGGAACTTGGCTATTTGGAAGGAAAATTTGAAACATAGTTAGGACTTTGTTGGAGATTTCTAGAATAACATTCTGTAATATTTGTGATCTGTCCAATGTTTCGATAGTAACTCCATCCATCATCAGGGACCAAAGAGCCTTGTGAGTAAACGCCTAATTTTAGAGGGGTTTCCCATACCTCTAAGATTCAGTGATAGAATAGAGATCATTTGGACACTTATCGGGGATTGCATGCTCTAAGCGTCCCAATGTCACCAACAGCCGAGAAAGGAACATCAGTAAGATCATCAAAAACATCAGAGAACAGGGATTTAGAATTGGATTTCCCTTGAAAATGTCTTGACCCACCTCTAGAGTTCTTGCGTACTGTGATGTTATGACCCGATTTAGGAGGAATCGAAATCACATTTTGCGGGGGGGATTTATCAAACAAAGTTAATGCGACCAAGTCAAGGTTAGGATTTCCCAAAAGAGAGTCTATGTTACTTCCAACAGAATTTGTGGGAGACCCCGCAATGTCAATGGTGGCTTCATTTTGAGGAGGGGATGGAGATGCCCATTCAAGAGAGGGCATCGCAGGGGAAACATATAGCATTTCAGCAAATTTATGAGTATAGCCATAGGCAGAAGATAGATGGGGGATGATGGGGGTAGTAGGCGAAGTGGAAGAGAAGTGCATGTTAGGCTGTGTACCAGAGAAAAGGCAGATATTAAGATTGGAAACCCCCTATCATTTTCCGGAAACCTATATGTGGGAGACAAAAGAGTCTCATCCAACTTATCAATACAAATCGAGGAAGTTTAAGGAGTATCCATAGTCGGTCGTACTCCCCCCACTTCCTTTAGTAGACACACGTCATGGGGCATAGTAGGTGCATGATTATTACCCAATGTAGACTTAGAATTTGTGTTATTTTTACCAATAATTACTACCCCCCCAATAGCCTAGTCACATGAAGGGCCATTACGAACATCAACAAAAGGTAATTCTATATCAGGGTGATCAATATTTTCCCCATATTCGTTTGCCGATATATAATCCTCATCACCCGAAGATGGCAATAGAGACTTACCGGGATATGATAAAGGAGACCCTTCCGCGTGCAAGTCATCTGTAGCACCCACCGAAACAGCATGGGCCACCATGACAGGACGAGTGGATCGATAACGCATAGGAAAACAATTCTTCAAATGTCCCATGCAGTGACAGATGAGACACTGGAACGGTAAGCCCCAGTAATTGACCCATTGCATATGCCTACGTTGACCCCATATAAGGTCAATATCACTAGGCAAGCCACCCTGAAAATTAATCTCCACCAGAAGCCATGCAATACGCTTATCAGCAGAGCCAATAATTCGTGGGTCGATGTACTTGGTATTTCCAATTGACTCACCAATCGCCTTGAGTGCTTTTAATGTCCAGAATTCAAGGGGCAGGCCAGGCAACTTGACCCAAATCACCTTACTCTTGGGAGCTTCCATTACAGGATTAAAGCCCAAATACCATGGGAAAGAGGGAATAAAAGGCACCTGGGAGGGGGAGAAGGAATTTAGGTAGTGTCAAGATTCAATGGGTGAGATGGTAGATGCCGGGATTCCAAGATTCGCTAAGTCGATAATCATCCTCCTATTAAAGTTATTAGGGTTCTTCTCGATTTCGAGGGCTTCTAGAATAATATGAGAGTTGTAGAATGGTAGAAAGGTTAGGGTTTTTGATTGAATGAAACAAATTAAGTTCTTGGACTTATTTAAATGTTCAATGATAGAAAAATTTGAAATACGGTTATGGTTGGTGTTAGCTATGTGCTCCTTGAGGTGGGATTTGAAAGGATGACCAATTTAACCAATATAATATTTTCCGCAAGAAAAGGGAATTTGATAGACCCCTAATCCTAGCATGGGATTTGATATGTATTTGGCCTATCAAAACAATTTATTAAGGGTTTTATGGGGTTTAAGAATAGTTTTTATGTTTTTCTTAGCCAAAATATTTGTAATGAGATCAGTGGTCCCTTTAATGTATGGGAGGGTGACTTGGCAACAAGAGGGAGAGGGGTCCAAATTTTTGGATCTAGGGTTAGCAATAGAATGGAAAGATTTAAAGATTTGAGAAAAGGACTAAACATTGGCTTTGAAATCCTTGACCAAATGGGAATTTTCAGCTGAAAGGTATTGGAGAGAAGATATTTTTAAAGCTCTTGAGATGAGGGTTTTGAGAACACTAGAATTTTGGGATGGCTGGTGATGAGAAAGGGCATGGAGATAATAGCCGGTATGAGTATTTTTTATATATAATTGATGCGAGAGGGAGTCATTGGGGAAGCGGGTAATGATGGCATCAAAGAATGGAAGGGATTTATTAGATTCGATTTCCATAGTGAACTGGATATAAGGGGAAATGCCATTAAGTTGGGAATGAAAGTTGTCAAATGCAAGTCCACTGTGTTGCCAAATGAAAAAGGTGTTATCAACAAACAAAAACCAACATCTGGGTTTGATATGCCAAGAATGAAGAGCTCCAGTTTCAAAGTGTTCGATAAAGATGTTAGAAATTACTGGAGAAAGGGGAGAGCCAATAGATGTACCTTCTATCTGTTCATAGTGTTGAGAATTAGGTAGGGCTAGGTTTAATCAAAATTATCTATTTGATAATTAATTGTGATCTTACTTCTTTTACTTAGGTCTTTTCTTCTTAGCTTATTATCTCTTTCATCAAGTTAATTATTAAAACACAAGAGACACAAATTTAGGCTCTTCAAGCCAGGGCCAAAACCTCTCCCTCTTGGAGAGGAAACCCCACTAAAAATTATTCTTATAGTCTTTAAGATGACAAGTACCATGACCATGACACATACCCTTGACCCTTAAATGCCTCAAAGACCTTTTCACTGCTTCTTCCTTGACTCCTTAAGATGATCCTTCTTTTCTGCACCGTTCTGCACCATTCTGCACTAGCCTTAGAGAACTCGGTCTCTAGTCCTTGGTATCTCCTTTTATTTCTTGACTCTACCTCATATTCTTCTTAGCTTTTTCTTATCTTTCTTTATACCCAAGACAGTGGTACATACTTCTGCACCAATACTTCTAATGCAGCCCTAGATCGAACTTATAACAGAGCTTCTTCACACTGTATAAATATCCATTTTCTTGCACTATATGCTTTTTTGAGAAACACCTATCTTATTTCGCATTTCACTATAATTTTTTCCCTCTTTCACACCAAAGAATAGTCCTGCAACTTTGCATATCTCTCTCTCTCTCTCTCTTTCTCTCTCTATATATATGTATATGTGTCTCTTATGCTTCAATCCACAATAATTCTTTGATTATTTACTAATATGTCTCCCAAAAAATAGTCCTAACTTCACTTTATTACGGTCTTGCAACTCTTCATTTATTACAACCCCTTGTCTGCACTTCTTCCTACAACACTATTCGGAAAACTCAGAGAAAATCTGCGTTCTGCTCCTTTTATTTCTGCGCAGTCTAGTGGCCTATTTATAGTTGTCAGACCATATAAATAGTTGTGAATAGTTGTGACTATTCATTGAGGTGACTTGACCAGAGCCGACTTGTAGAGGATGTCTTCTAGTGTTCTGTAGATTGTCTTGAAGAGTACATTCATCATGAATTATGCTGGTGTTTAGTACCATTCTTGAGCCATATTGTTGATCTTCTTTGACAAGGTCTTTGAGGCATACTTCATTGACTTAACTCTTCATATACATGACTCTTAATTAATACATTTATGACAAAGATGAAAAATTCCTAAAATACATCAAGAAGAAGTCTTTTGACATATAATAAAAACCTTTCTCATGAAACCCATCAAGTAAGAAAAAAATATATATTTTATTACTTTTTTCTTCTTCCTTACATAAATATATAATTACATAGTCAATATGAAGACCGAACCTCGTTACACTTTCCAACACCCCGTATTAACTTGGGAGGTATTCATAATGGCACATGTTTACTTTCAATCTGAAGAATCTCATAAGAAGAATAATATCGGTAATCACATTTCTATAGCATGATATCAACCAACATTGTCCTAGTGCAAGGCCTTGTCTAATAGATCCATCTATCAACGAGACAATGGGCTACAATGCTGGTGAGACACATGACTTATAGACACCATAGTAATTTTCTCCTTAAGGTACATACTCCACCCAGGTGTTCCCAAAGTATGACCTTCTGTTGACGAGAAAATTTGTCCAACCAACAGTAGGGGATCTCCCCGGTAAAAAGTCCCAATTAGACCTTAAACCGTTTGGAGTAGGGATCCCGTCCGGGGTGTGGGTCCGGCTACCGCTTAAGACGCCTTCCCTTCTGGTCTCAAAAGAACCTGATTAAACCTGCGGACACACACTTATTCATAGGATACAAAATACATGATTGATGCATGGAACATGTCTACAACACTATGCGTAGCAAGAGAATGAATAAAACACATACGCCCAAAGAGATGCAGTTAACGACACGTCTTTGGGGTCATGCTAGCAAGGTATCTTACCACAGAAGAAATAGTTCTCAATGGCAAGATTCCTTCATACTTCTGAAAGATAAAAAAAAATGCTAATAGACAAAGGTATTAACATTCATTTAGAAAGCGATAAAACTGAACATCATTAATACAAGCATAGATAAACATGATGCATAAATGATATTATTAGAAATGTAGTTTCATTAATCATAGGATGTTCTGAAACTGTTCAAGAAATACACATAGTGCTGTCACAGCAAAATACATCATCCGACAAAGGGGTTTTAGCAAGTATTCGTATTCATATGCCTAAGAATATGGTCTTTCAATACAATACAATGTAGCTCTTGAGTCTTCCAAAAAGAAAAAGCCCCTATACAAGCTCCCGAAGGAGTATTTATAAAACAAAACCTGCCCTTTGGGCTTCCTGGACCTTTCATCTTCCTGACTGTTGGGCTGCCTTGTGACCCAGTCCCTTTGCGACCTGCGACTTGAGCTGCTATTGCGACTTGCGACCTGGTTGCCGTGGTGACCTGCGACCTGGCTGCTGTTGCAGGGTCGCAAGTTGTAATAAAATGAGAGCATGTGACCTTGCGACCTTGCGACTAGGTCGCTGGGTCGCGAGGTCGCAAAGGTGAGAAAACCGAAGGTATGCGACCTTGTGACCTTGCGACTAGGTCGCTGGGTCGCAGGGTCGCAAAAGGCCAGAAACCGAAGGTATGCGACCTTGCGACCTTGCGACTAGGTCGCTGGGTCGCAGGGTCGCAAAAGGCAAAAAACCGAAGGTATGCGACCTGTTGGGATTTTCGACCTGGGGTTTTATCCTTCTGCATTTGTCTTTCAAAGATATCATAACCTTGTTCTCCGAAGGCCTAGCTTAGCCTTCGCCATGTGAGACAGCAGCCTCTATCTGCCAGTGGTGTTATTTCTGCATTAAGGGAATTTGCATGAAATGATATATTACCTGCAAGAAAATAGAATCAATCAACATAGTCCCTTTTTCTTCTCGTACAACTTGCAGATAAATGAATTTATACTAGCCCTGTACATATATAACTATACACGAATGTCAGGGAATCAATATAAGAAATGAAATAATCTATCACAGCTAAAATCAGTTGGACCCCTGTGTGGTCAGGCACTGTGTCACTATGTCATCGGAGTGAATGGTGCAGGCTCTTCCTGCGTCTCTTCGACTGCTGCAAATGCATCTTAGTATGGTTGTAGACCGAGCTTGAAATGCAGACTCAATTGATGGGCAGTATCGGTTTGGGCCACATGCTCTGTATGCCTACCGGGACATGCATTATGATATGCACTAACAATACATTTTCCAATCCTTGAGGCGCGCTCACGATACTCTTGGGATGAGGCTGTAGAAAACCCAAATGTAGCCATGAATTCGGAATGGTTGCAAAGATTAGCTACGCACAGAAACTCGCTTTAAGGCAACGCCTTCACTAGCAATAATTCCTTGGGCTGTTGGTAAGGCCTGAAAATTACATGTAACTGTAACCCAGCTCTGACCTTCAGCATAAACAGGCTATATTCGTAACCTCGTGGGCGCCTTGGAGACACAGTTGAAGGCATTTCGGACTTACAGGTCATGGAGGTTGTGCTGGGCGCAGCGCACTGTAGAGGGCGCATATTTTCTCAGAAGTTTTGTTTGCCATGCTAACGCAACCAGAAGCGAAGGGATTCGACCCTTTTCTTGCACTGAATGTTATCCAGGGCAAGCGTTGTCATCGCATGCCAGACTTTCGGCTCCTGTCATGGAAATCAGCTGCACGTCTAAGTGTTCCATCTTCGTTTCTCTACTCAGCGATGCGTTACAGTCGCAACACCACCTCTATGCAGACATAAGCGTCGACCCATCTCTTTTACTGTGGCTCTTGCTAGTGCAACACTAGATTATAGACAATCTGTTCTCGTGGCAAGCAGCTCATTCCTTCGTGAGCCTGCAATAGAAAACGTACTGAATGAATCTGCATGTGATGTGATGATCCAGTTTTTTCCAGCGCTTTTTGGACAGAGTGGAGACAGCTTGATGTGGTCAGTAACGGCCATATTGATATCATATTTCTAAATGGGGCTAGCGCAGGTCATTTGCAGAAAGATTCTCTCCCAGAAAACCGCCGTCAGGGCTGCAAAAATAAGATTTTATCCATTCTTCTGAAAGTAGCGCAGCATGCCTTTTGTGGCGCTAGCTTTTCTGTCCGTGCCTTTGGTTGCAGTGCATGAATTATACAACGGTTGCCATGGAGACCTGGGACAGACACGTGAAATATTTCATCCATGCAGTTTGATTATCAACGCACCATGGTTAATATCTTGCTCCCTATTCAAACCAGCCTTTGACTACTACGTATATACCTTGCTCGGACGTTTCATTCTAGTTGAAACATCTGCCAATGAACGTTGGGTTCTATGCCACGTGGCCACGCCTTTGGACTATCGAACGTATGTATATCGGCTCTAAACTTTTTAAAACAGGGTGAAAATCGCGCTGATGTTTCCATATAATCCTGCAATTCTTCTGGCCAGACTGTTTGATAGTCGTTATTTATGCCGTCACTATAGGCTTGTTTAAAACGTTTTGCTTTCCTCAGTTGGACTTATACCCGTCAAGTGCTCCTGGCATAAGTTGAAACGCGCCATCAATCGTGCCATCGAACACAGAATTTGTGCACCTGCATACATGGATGTCTGGTGTTGGGCCTCAAACGAGGGGTTGACCGCTCCATGCAACGTGAATATCGAACGTTGGATCATCAAACATATATCTGCTCCACTTTGACTTTACTCGCCAACGGAGTGTTGGACTCCACGCATAGTAATTTCACCACCATCATATCTTGTAGTTTCAGCATAATGGTCATCAACACTTATAACAAATAACTCCACTATCGAATCTTCGCACCCGCTCCATGTTTTAAGAAATAAACCTTCGACCATTATATATGCTCAATACATTTGCTGAATTGGAAAACTTGCCACCGAATGCCACGTGTTGCACCATCTCTCATGGTTTGAAACGTATGGCTTCACTCCCTTCGCGCCTTAGTCGCATGCACTATAGTTATGATGAATGTTATATATGTATATTCTCCAAACGTTTATCTGCGTATATTTCGGCATTCCTCTTGATTAAACCCGCCAATAGTTGTTACAATATTTTCATCGTAAATCTGTTATAAAACGCAGGCTTGACCACTTATTGTATATCTTTCTCCAAGCTAACAAACGTCGGGCTCAGGCTCCATGCAACGTGTCCATGCACGTTGGCGCCATGCAACGTTGGACTACATATAGTTGTGATCCTCCATTTCAAACGTAACTTTGACCACCCCATGTACGTGCCATCGAATGTTTGACATTTTTTATGACTTGGAAATGACATGGGTTTGCACTTTGATTTTATTACATAACAACATCACCCTTTCCAATTGAATGTGCGCCCTTCATAATTTTTATGGTTTTCGAAACCATATGCTTATGAGCTTTGTTTTAGTTTGAATATTTGCTTTACCTCATAATACGAAGGAAGTTTGTTTTGAAAGGTGTTTCTCAAGCCACATTGATGGCTCTTTTAACATTTACCCTTCCTATTTCGTGGTTCCAAAGACTTTATTTGCATATGCACCAACGTGCCTAGCTATTAAAATGTGAATGCATTTAAACATAACCTTTTAGTTTCAATTTGAGGTTCCCCATCTCTTGTGATCCCGCATAGACAAGCTTTATGGATATGAAAGAACAAGGAGACTAGGGTTTTAATGTCATTTCCTTGCTCCACATTGTACTCCTTGCAGCGTAAATAATTTCACACCATGTAGCTTAGGATTCATAAAAGTTGCTTTTGAAAGGAGCGTCCTCATATTTGAAACTCTGTCGTTGGCTTGCCACACTACCCTGTATGTTTTCGCACTGCTGCCTGGCGCGAGGATGCCTCGAATGAGATTGTCATTGTCTAGAGAAATATTCTGAGTTCGCTTTGTTCCCCAGGCTAAACTTCAGGCTAGATTCATCGAAGTGGAGAAATATGTTCGTTTGCATGCACCCCTCGACATTCAGATGATATGGTGTAGGATCTAGACATTTCCAAACGAAACGCTTTAAGCATCTGGTGCGCACTAGTGAAGGAGACCTTTGCATCAGTGTCGTAAAAGGTTCCTTTCTGATCGATGTGCATCACACCATCCTCCTTTTAACAGTACTGATCACTTTCTCCTGATCCTCCCCTGTTCCGCCACTTTGGCCTCGTCATTGAGCCCAATTTTATTACCCTTGATGTCCTAACACGACTGAGGAGTTTGTCACCTGTGGGGTCAACCTGTGCGGAACATAACGACATCATAATTATTCTTGATAATGATGACGACAGATAAAACATATGAAACCAACATGCCTGAGAGAAGTATTCAAACAAAAGCTTAATGACCTATAGTGGGAAGGCTTTTATTCATCAATACACAAAAGGTTTCCATTCAAACGTATTCATGGAAATCTCATTACGCATGGCGCGACTGCGACAAGAGTGTTCGGGCATACGATGGATGATCCTTCCCACATATGGTGTGATTGCCCCAGCGACATTTGATCATGATGGTGAGACAACTCATGAGGGGTTGGGGATAGGTCGCAATGATGAAGTTGATTTGTGGAGTCGGTGAAAGACCTTGACAACTAAGCGAGCATAGGGGGACCTGAAATTTTAAATATACCCAAAATTTTTGGTGGTGTTGTAGCGGCTACAACAAATGGCGAACCACTGGTAGAATCCAACATCTCTGTCAATATCACCACAATAGTCTGAGTTCGGATAATGATGCAAGGGAATATTGAACAAGTTCCGTGGGTACCCTTTGTATTACTTTGGCCCTTTACAGGTATGCCCAATCCTTGTGCCTCAACTAAGTCCCGCTAATCAGAAACACATCAAAGAGATGGCTCACAGATGCCAGTAGCTTGTTGATGATGTGAAGAGCAAGGCATTGGGTTTATTATTCTCAGGATTTTTAAAGTAAGCTTCAAGTGTTGCTCCGCTACCAGCAGGCCTGGACAGTACCTCGGCGGAGTCACTTCAAGAAATCACAGACGTTGCTCCGCTGCCAGCGAGCCTGGTCAGTACCCCGGCGGAGTCATTGCATTACCTCTCTGCACAAGAAGCCTTTATCGATCCTTTACCCTTATTTGTTTCATGTGCTTGCAACACTTATTTTCATGTGCTCGTGGAACTTATTTTTCATGGGCAGATGAGGGATCCCGACTTATTTTACGAGAAAGAGAGGTTGTTTCTTGTTTTACATAAATTGAAAGATATCCTGATTTGGGTTTGCCCTTGTGCCAAACCTTCACATCCCATTTACCACAATAGGCGAAGTGCGCAAAACAGATCATTAAAACGTCTAAGACTATGCTGGGTCCAAGGCTTAGGCTTACGGGTATGGGCCATTTCAAACTCATAAGGTCTCCTACAAGCAACTGGCTCGTATCTCCCTGGCTAAATGAGTTTAGACTCACATGCATCTTGTTGAGAATGCGACTTTGATGGCTGGTCCTAAGAGAAAGCTGCCTCTTGAGATAGCCACCACAACCTCACGCAAAAAAAATGGGGTTACTGCTTCAGCAATCAGGGCAAAACAAGACTGCAAGGTGATAGGGTTGCAATGAGGGCTTATGCAGCGGTAGGTGACATGACATAAATGATGTGAGGAAGAAAGAGTACGACACAATGAAATAGGCGAGGCTTAAGATGAAATGCAACGCCATGTGTGAGAACAATCAACCAGTTGTAGGTGGCAAAGAGGCGTAATACAAGCAATGATTATTTATGCAGCAACAAGCAACTGAAAAGAAAATACTTGTAACATGATGTTGCCTAAGAACAACAAAACAAACTTTTAACCTATGAAGTACAAATTTGGAAAGTAAACCTAATTAAATTTGAACTAAAATTTTTATTGCAGGTCCTAGCTAGCCTACACCTAAACCCTAGTTTAACCAATGATGCGGTCGGGTTATGTAAAATCAGCTTTCCAGTGCAGCCACCACATTAGTCCCTGACCTGCAAGAACAACAATGATCAGGACCATAGCTAATATCCAAAAAAGTGTAACAGCAGCGAAACTTACCCGAGGAGCAGGTGCAATGGCAAAATGATCATAGATACCTACGAAAGAACATGCCAGAATAGATTGCGCAAGCTGAATCCCATTCTCATCTTGATAACCAATAATATGTTCTTGAAACTCAACATTATTGATAAATGACACAAAATCATTCGTGCACGATCCTGGATCTGAGGGGTGATGGGCAAGCCAGTTGCTATTGGCAAGCACATTCACCGGATGGGGTTGGTCGAATGAACCAGCATGCTCATTATGGTAGTGAGGATCATCAGTTTTATGGAATGGAAACAATAAGCAAGTGCCAGGCGAATTATAGATGCATGCGCATCCAAGCGTAGAAACCCTAGTTTGGAAAGCCCTAGCTCGAGGTTGCTCTTGGGTTTGGTCAAGGGTATGAGGATTCGAATCCATTTTCAATGTAGGCTGCAATTCCTCACTGCCTTGAACAAACTTCGGACTTTTGAGCGGAGGGCTTCCCAAATTTGATGGTTGGGCAAGATCAATAAGCGACTGGATGTGACCATGGATTGTGGTGAGTTGCAAAATGTCAGTGGGCTTTGTATCAATTTGGTCAAATGTTTGCGCACTGACAGGTTGATAATCCAAAATGTCAGATTCTCCAGATTTTCCAAGATGGGGTGAATTCGACGCATTTATGCTGGAAGGAGCATGGTACTGGGGAATGGTCATTTCAGAAACGGTTAGCGGAAGCTGAAGCATTTCGATTTTCTGGCGGGTACTTGAATCTTCCGAAAGCGAATCATCGAATTCAGGTGTCTTCATAGGGTCGGCCAAGAGATCCGAGTGATAGTCCTCTGTGGTACGATTAAACATGTTTTCAGATAAGCAGGGATCATTGTAATCATTGATTTGATCGAATTGGGTACCTGAGATGTCAGACTCCCCAAGAGTTACCGACTGGGATGGATCAATAGAGGGAACATCTTGAAGTTGTTCAGACGGGGAATCGCTCCTATGGCTGTCTAAAGATCCCAAGTGAGAAAAATCAGATTTAAAAGATTCATCGATTTTGGACTGTGATTGAGAAACACCATCTGCGTGCTTATGATTGTCGCCAATACCAGTATAAGGCAATTTTGAATGTCTCGAAGAAATTACTGGTGTGGCGGGATCGAGAAACAAACTAGGAAATAATGAACGAAAAGATTGAATCGCAGGGGTGTTAACCATACGAGGTTTTTCAACACGCACATCTGTGTCGTTCAGAGGACACAAAGATCTGGCAGAACTTGTAAGGGAATCAACTTTATGCGGGGTAGGAGTCAATTCATAATCCGTATGCGAACCAGCTTCATAGTCCGAATGTGAACTAGATTCATCATCCGAATCTGAACTAGATTTATAATCCAAATATGAACCAGATTCATAATCCGAATGTGAACAAGATTCATAATCCGAATATGAACCAGATTCATAATCCGACTGTGAACCAGATTCATAATCTGAATATGAACCAGATTTAGGACTAAGTCCAGGGAGACATCGAGTGGGCTTAGGGTAGGTTTCATGAGCCAAAAGAGATATTGAGCCACTGGGGTGTTCATATTCGAAATGGTGCGTGAAAGACTCAAAGTTAGAACAACCGTTGACTTGCGGGTTGTCATAGGGAACACTAGGCTCAGTTTGAGTTGCTAACTGAAATGGTTCAAGGGAAACGAGAATCTCATACGCGAACTATTCTCTTAACAACCTCCAATCGACATCCTTTTTAGGGAACTCGAAACAATAATGAGCGAATCTAATAGAGAACTCATCTAAAGATTCATGAGGTTCCATTCTGATGTCATTTATCTTTAGTAAAACGTTATGAAAATCATACCTGTGAAAAGTTTGTTGTAATTCACTGGCGAGTTGTTCAAATGAATGGATGGAAGATTCCGGAAAAGTGCAGCACCATTTCTTAGTGCGACCTTCGAGGGTGAGGAAGAAAAGAAAAGAAAACAAACCCTCATCGTCAATTTCATAACACTCACCAAAGTCACAAAAATCTGAACAGTGTTGGGTTATGGACACCCCATTTTCACCATCAAATTTTAACTGGGACAAGTGATACATAAGTTTATCGGGGATGAAGTATCTAGGTTCATAAAACTCCGACAAACATCTCGGGAGAATGATTTGGGGACGAGCCATTACAGATATGAGATTAACTACAGGCTCTAAGGGCTCAGCTTGTCATCTAGCCCCCCCCCCTTTTCGTTAAACACCTGGTCGGAGGTTCAGGCCCTCCTTCTAGCGCCAAATCTGTTGACGGGAAAATTTGTCCAGCCAACAGTAGGGGATCTCCCCGGTAAAAAGTCCCAATTAGACCTTAAACCATTTGGAGTAGGGATCCCATCCGGGGTGTGGGTCCGGTTACCGCTTAAGACGCCTTCCCTTCTGGTCTCAAAAGAACCTGATTACACCTGCGGACACACACTTATTCATAGGACACGAAATACATGATTGATGCATGGAACATGTCTACAACACTATGCGTAGCAAGAGAATGAATAAAACACATACGCCCGAAGAGATGCAGTTAACGGTACGTATTTGGGGTTATGCTTGCAAGGTATCTTACCACAGAAGAAATAGCTCTTAATGGCAAGATTCCTCCTTACTTCTGAAAGATAAAACGAAATCCCAATAGACAAAGGTATTAACATCCATTTAGAAAGCGATAAAACTGAACATCATTAACACAAGCATAGATAAACATGATGCATAAATGATGTTATTGGAAATGCAGTTTCATTAATCATAGGATGTTCTGAAACTGTTCAAGAAATACACACAGTGCTGTCATAGCAAAACACATCATCCGACAAGGGGGTTTTAGCAAGTATTCGTATTCATATGCCTAAGAATATGGTCTTTCAATACAATACAATGTAGCTCTTGAGTCTTCCAAAAAGAAAAATCCCATTATTACTTTCCTCGTAGGGAGTTTTATAGCACAAAACTTGCCCTTTGGGCTTCCCCCTCCCCGGACCTTTCATCTTCCTCGACCGTTGGGCCGCTTGCGACCCGCCCCGCGACCAAGGACTGAGCACACACTCGGTTGTCAGTGTGGGCGACCGCGACCCGTCACAGCAGCGTGTGGTCGCAAGTCGTAATAAATGAGAGATGCCTGCGACCTTGCGACTAGGTCGCTGGGTCGCAAGGTCGCAAAGGTGAAAAAACCGAAGGTATGCGACCTTGCGACCTTGCGACTAGGTCGCTGGGTCGCAAGGTTGCAAAAGGCCGAAAACTGAAGATATGCGACCTTGTGACCTTGCGACTAGGTCGCTGGGTCGCAGGGTCGCAAAAGGCTGGAAACCGAAGGTATGCGACCTTGCGACCTTGCGACTAGGTCGCTGGGTCGCAGGGTCGCAAAAGGCAAAAAACCGAAGGTATGCGACCTGTTGGGATTTGCGACCTGGGGTTTTATCCTTCTGCATTTTTCTTTCAAAGATATCATAACCTTGTTCTCCGAAGGCCTGGCTTAGCCTTGGCCATGTGAGACAACGACCTCTATCTGCCAGCGGTGTTATTTCTACATTAAGGGAATTTGCATGAAATGATATATTACCTGCAAGAAAACAAAATCATTCAACATAGTCCCTTTTTCTTCTCATACAACTTGCAGATAAATGAATTTATACTAGCCCTGTACATATATAACTATACACGAATGTCAGGGAATCAATATAAGAAATGCAATAATCTATCACAGCTAAAATCAGTTGGACCCCTGTGTGGTCAGGCACTATGTCACTATGTCATCAGAGTGAATGGTGTAGGCTCTTCCTGCGCCTCTTCGACTGCTGCAAATGCATCTTAGTATGGTTGTAGACCGAGCTTGAAATGCATACTCAATTGATGGGCAGTGTCAGTTTGGGCCACATGCTCTGTATGCCTGCCGGGACATGCATTATGATATGCACTAACAATACATTTTCCAATCCTTGAGGCGCGCTCACGATACTCTTGGGATGAGGCTGCAGAAAACCCAAACGTAGCCATGAATTCAGAATGGTTGCAAATATTAGCTACGCACAGAAACTCGCTTTAAGCCAACACCTTCACTAGAGATAATTCCTTGGGCTGCTGGTAAGGCCTGCAAATTATGTGTAACTGTAACCCAGCTCTGACCTTCAGCATAAACGGGCTGTATTCGTAACCTCGTGGGCGCCTTGGAGACACAGGTGAAGGCATTTCGGACTTACAGGTCATAGAGGTTGTGCTGGGCGCAGCGCACTGTAGAGGGCGCATATTTTCTCAGAAGTTTTGTTTGCCATGCTAACGCAACCAGAAGCGAAGGGATTCGACCCTTTTGTTGCACTGAATGTTAGCCAGGGCGAGCGTTATCATTGCATGCCAGACTTTCGGCTCCTGTCATGGAAATCAGCTGCACGTCTAAGTGTTCCATCTTTGTTTCTCTACTCAGTGACGCGTTACAGTCACAACACCACCTCTATGCAGACATACGCGTCGACCCATCTCTTTTACTGTGGCTCTTGCTAGTGCAACGCTGGATTATAGACAATCTGTTCTCGTGGCAAGCAGCTCATTCCTTCGTGAGCCTGCAATAGAAAACATACTAAATGAATCTGCGTGTGATGTGATGATCCAATTTTTTGCAGCGCTTTTTGGACAGAGTGGAGACAGCTCGATGTGGTCAGTAACGGCCATATTGATAGCATCTTTCTAAATGGGGCTAGCGCAGGTCATTTGCAGAAATATTCTCTCCCAGAAAACCGCCGTCAGGGCTGCAAAAATCAGATTTTATCCATTCTTCTGAAAGTAGCGCAGCATGCCTTTTGTGGCGCTGGCTTTTCGGTCTGTGCCTTTGGTTGCAGTGCATGAATTATACAATGGTTGCCATGTAGACTTGGGACAGACATGTGAAAGATTTCATCCATGCAGTTTGATTATCAACGCGCCATGGTTAATATCTTGCTCCCTATTCAAACCAGCCTTTGACTACTACGTATATACCTTGCTCGGACGTTTCATTCTGGTTGAAACATCTGCCAACGAACGTTGGGTTCTCTGCCACGTGGCCATGCCTTTGGACTATCGAACGTATGTATATCGGCTCTAAAATTTTTAAAACAGGGTGAAAATCGCGCTGATGTTTCCATATAATCCTGCAATTCTTCTGGCCAGACTGTTTGATAGTCGTTACGATGCTGGCCACTATAGGTTTGTTTAAAACGTTTTGCTTTGACTGTCGTATAATATACCTGCTCAAATGTTCTATCGTAAGTTGAAACGTGCCATCAATCGTGCCATCGAACATTTAAATTTGTGCAACGTGTACATGGATGTTTGGTGTTGGGCTTCAAACATAGGGTTGACCGCTCCATGCAACGTGAATATCGAACATTGGATCATCAAACATATATTTGCTCCACGCACTTACCTGCCAACGATGTTGGACTCCACGCATAGTAATTTCACCACCATCATATCTTGTAGTTTCACCATAATGGTCATCAACACTTATAACAAATAACTCCACTATCGAATCTTCGCACCCGCTCCATGTTTTAAGAAATAAACCTTCGACCATTATATATGCTCAATACATTTGCTGAATTGGAAAACTTGCCACCGAATGCCACGTGTTGCACCATCTCTCATGGTTTGAAACGTATGGCTTCACTCCCTTCGTGCCTTAGTCGCATGCACTATAGTTATGATGACTGTTATATATGTATATTCTCCAAACGTTTATCTGCGTATAGTTCGGCATTCCTCTTGATTAAACCCGCCAATAGTTGTTACGATATTTTCATCATAAATCCGTTATAAAACGCAGGCTTGACCACTTATTGTATATCTTGCGTTAACAAACGTCAGGCTCGGGCTCCATGAAACGTGTCCATGCATGTTGGCGCCATGCAACAGTGGACTACATATAGTTGTGATCCGCCATTTCAAACGTAACTTTGACCACCCCATGTACGTGCCATTGAATGTTTGACATTTTTTATGACTTGGAAATGACATGGGTTTGCACTTTGATTTTATTACATAACAACATCACCCTTTCCAATTGAATGTGCGCCCTTCATAATTTTTATGGTTTTCGAAACCATATGCTTACAAGCTTTGTTTTAGTTTGAATATTTGCTTTACCTCATAATACGAAGGAACTTTGTTTTGAAAGGTGTTTCTCAAGCCACATTGATGGCTCTTTTAACATTTACCCTTCCTATTTCGTGGTTCCAAAGACTTTATTTGCATATGCACCAACGTGCCTAGCTATTAAAATGTGTATGAATTTAAACATAACCTTTTAGTTTCAATTTGAGGTTCCCCATCTCTCGTGATCCCGCATAGACAAACTTTATGGGTATGAAAGAACAAGGAGACTAGGGTTTTAATGTCATTTCCTTGCTCCACATTGTACTCCTTGCAGCGTAAATAATTTCACACCATGTAGCTTAGGATTCATACATGTTGCTTTTGAAAGGAGCGTTCTCATATTTGAAACTCAGTCGTTGGCTTGCCACACCACACTGTATGTTTTCGCACTGCTGCCCGGTGCAAGAATGCCTCGAATGAGATTGTCATTGTCTAGAGAAATATTCTGAGTTCGCTTTGTTCCCCGGGCTAAAATTTAGGCTAGATTCATCGAAGTGGAGAAATATGTTCCTTTTCATGCACCCCTCGACATTCAGATGATATGGTGTAGGATCTAGACATTTCCAAACGGAACGCTTTAAGCATCTGGTGCGCACTAGTGAAGGAGACCTTTGCATCAGTGTCGTAAAAGGTTCTTTTCTGATCGATGTGCATCACACCATCCTCCTTTTAACAGTACTGATCACTTGCTCCTGATCCTCCCCTGTTCCGCCACTTTGGCCTCGTCGTTGAGCCCAATTTTATTACCCTTGATGTCCTGACACGACTGAGCAGTTTGTCACCTGTGGGGTCGACCTGTGCGGAACATAACGACATCATAATTATTCTTGATAATGATGAAGACAGATAAAACATATGAAACCAAAAATCCTGAGAGAAGTATTCAAACAAAAGCTTAATGACCTATAGTGGGAAGGCTTTTATTCATCAATACACAAAAGGTTTCCATTCAAACGTATGCATGGCAATCTCATTACGCATGGCGCGACTGCGACAAGAGTGTTCGGGCGTACGATGGATGATCCTTCCCACATATGGCGTGATTGCCCCAGCGACATTTGATCATGATGGCGAGACAACTCATGAGGGGTTGGGGATAGGTCGCTAGGATGAAGTTGATTTGTGGAGTCGGTGAAAGACCTTGACAACTAAGCGAGCATAGGGGGACCCGAAATTTTAAATATACCCAAAATTTTGGGTGGTGTTGTAGCGGCTACAACACCTTCCTGGACTATGATTCTCTTGTGTAGCTAGCCTTCAAAGATTATCAATCCTCGACTACTCTTATCCTGAATGCCCTATCTCATTCTCAAAGAGTATCATATGCCAAATGATTACCCAATCCTCCATTTTGTCTTCCAGGGGAAGACCATAATGACGTGTCTATCCATTATCTCCTCATGGCCTTCACTAAGACTTATGGCTGTTAGTCCTGGTCTACTGCATGACACATGAATTTAGAGAATCATATCCATCACTTCCTTTTAATTTAGGAACGACATAATTCAAGTTTCTTCCAAGTAAGAATTAGTACCAGGATCCCTCTTAACTAGGGACCTGCAACATCAAAGATGAAAACACCCAGTTTCTCATGAAGAATTCCTCCCCTCAATGTCATGGATTTCGATATTGAGGAATCTTCAACTTTTAGCTCCATAGGGCACAAATCATCCATCACTTCCATCCATAAGTCATGTCATCTTCCAGAAAGTCATTCATCAGTATTTCACATCTGGTCCATCTTTATGCCATGATACTTTCCTTTGTACCATCTCCCAAGGATATTACATCCTTCCACATGGTTGGAAGCCCTACATAAACTTATCTAGATAAGAATATACATAATAAATGATTAAATCAAATGTTATCTCAGTGATGATATTTTACCATGACATCTTCTTGCAGGCATCAACATCCTTTATTCATATTGACACATCTCCTATAGATTTGTATTTTCAAGGGTCTTCTTCTTTACCATACATATATGAGAGTCCACATATCTTCCCAAGAGATATCCTAGTCACATATTCTTGGCTTCCAGATGATAACCGCCTCTTGACATGGTTGCACTTCATGATCTCTTCCTTTCCTTCTCCACACAGCTTCATTCTCAGGAGCTTCCAGTATCCAGTTCCTTGTTTGTATACAACCGCCTCATATTCTATATGATGATATATTATGTTGATTTAATCTATTATTGACAGCTTATGTAACAGAAGAGATCCTCATTTCTCTGATCATACTTCTAAAGGTAGAATTCTGTCACCTACAACCAGTGTTAGAATATAAATACATGTACCTCATATTTTTCCTTTTGAGTCATCCTGCAACAATTTATTTAGAATGAAGAACTTCACGCCCTTTAACTTCTTTATCAATATGTCATCATATCCTAATCCCAAAATTTTGTTTCCATATGGATTATTAAATGATGACCCTTGATCTCGATGACTTCCTTCCATCAATGTTGTTATTAGTGAGGTTTCTAGGATCTAATTCTTTCATAGATGCATTGCAGACATCTTTCTATGACAAGTTCTCCTTCCATGCTTTTATCATGATGAAATTAATGTAAAATGATTCCCATAATACTATTTTTACAATCGACAGAAATCACTTACAGAGGAATATGATCTCAATCATAGTAGAGATCTTTCGCTTCTTCTTTCTTATATTTCTTTGCATCAGGTTATTCCCCTTCATCTGTGACATGTACTTCCTTTTTCCTCTTGTCATTTCCAGATTTAGGAAAATCCATTTTATAATGCCCAATTTCATTACATCCAAAACATCGTGCCTTGTCCATATTTTTCCTTTTATTTTGAGGACCAAATTTACTGAATCTTCCTTTCTTCCTAGACATGGCTATAAAGGCTTGATTCCCTTCACTTGATCATGTATCAACTTTGGCTTCCAATATTTTTTTTCTCTATTTTACATAGAGACCATAGATTCTGGAATGGTGTTGCTTCTTTCTTCGCATTTAAGCTTGAAGTGAAGTTTCCCAATTCTTCTGATAGAGCATTTAGCACCATTATAGTCATCTCACTATATAACATTGCTTCTCTCAATTCTTGCAATTGGTCTCTTATTTCAGAAATACCCATAAAATATGAAGTGATTCCTTCCTCCCTTGAAAATTATTTCTTGTATAGTTCTTGTCTCAGAGAGATTGTTTCTCCTACAGTACTCACAGAGAATAGATCCATCAGTTTCTCATATTTTATTTTGCAATTTCCAGTTTTGATACATAGGGTATGACTGAGTCCTTAATGGATTATATGAGAATCCTCTGGGCTCTGATTTCTCCTTTCATGTACTTGGCATGAGCTGGAGCATATTATTTTGAGGGTTGAATAGTGAATCCTTTGATGTAGCCCATAACTTGATCTTTGATTAGATTCAAATATGTCCTCTTGTTCCATGCACTAAAGTTTGATGACCCAACCAATTTGTTTCTCTATTTGTAATAAGTCATTTTGACATATTTATATGAGGTCATAGAGATATTTACTTGAGTAGAGTGACTTTCTCATTCTATCAGCTTCCTTGATGATGAAGATGATGAAATGAACTCCTTTTTAGATTGAATTCTTCAAATTACATGACCTTGAATCCTTAATGATAAAGGATGTCTTCAAAATGATGATTTCTTCGAAGGTGTTGGATAATGTTGGATGGTGCTTGATGATGTGGCTTCCAACATTGTCTTCAGTGTCATAAATATTTGATGGAAAAGATTATCTCCTTGATGAGTGTATCCTTTGAAGGTCTTCTTGAAATGGTTTGAGAATCTTCTTGCAAATTGATTTGAATTTCCAATACAAACTTTGACCTTGACTTTGATTCTTGTTTCCTAAAGTGTCTCCTTGTCAAGTAGCCCTTGCCTTCAGCACCTTAGCTCTGATTCCATGTTGAGAATTAGGTAGGGCTAGGTTTAATTCAAATTCTCTACTTGATAATAACTTGTAAGCTTAATTATTTTACTTAGGTTTTCTCTTCTTAGATTATTATGTTTTTCATCAAGTTAATTATCAAAACACAAGAGACATAAATTTAGGCTCTTCGAGCCAGGGCTAAAACCTCTCCCTCCTGGAGAGGAAAACCCACAAGAAATTCTTCTTATATTATTTCAGATGACAAGTACCATGAAAATGACACAAACCCTTGACCCTTGTATGCCTCGAAGACCTTGTCATTGCTTCTTCCTTGACTCCTTAAGTTGATCCTTCTTTTCTGCACCGTCCTGCACCATTCTTCACCAACCTTAGAGAACTCGGTTTCTTGTCCTTGGTATCTCCTTTTATTTCTTGACTCTACCTTATATTCTTCTCGACTTCTTCTTATCTTGCTTTATACCCAAGAGAGTGGTACATACTTTTGCACGAATACTTAAAATGCAGCCCTAGACCGAACTTATAACAAACCTTCTTCACACTGTATAAATATCCATTTTCTTGCACTGTATACTTTACTGAGAAACACCTATCTTATTTCACACTTCACTGTAATTTTGTCCCTCCTTCACACCAAATAACAATCTTACAACTTCGCATATATATATATATATATATATATATATATATATATATGTCTATCTCTCTATGCTTCAATCCAAAATACTTCTTTGCTTCTTTACTGATCTGTCTTCCAAACAACAGTCCTAAATTCACTTTATTATAGCTTTGCAAGTATGCATTTATTACAACTCCTTGTCCACACTTCTTCGTGAAACTCTATCCAAAAAGCTCAAACCAAATCCAAATTTTGTTCCTTCTATTTCTGTGTAGTCTAGTGGGATATTTATTGTGGTTAGCCCCTATAATTATCCGACCTGACAGTGAATAGTTTTGATTTTTCATTGAGCTGACTTGAACAAGGGTTTATGAGCCGACTTGTATACAATCTCTTCTATATTTTTGTAGGTTGTCTTGAAGAGTATATTCATCACGAATTATGCTGGTGTTTAGTACCATGCTTGAGCCATATTGTTGAGCTTCTTTGAAAAGGTCCTTGAGGCATACTTCATTGGCTTGAATCTTCATATAAAGGACTTTTAATTAATACATTTATGACAAGATGAAAAATCTTTAAATGGCATCAAGAAGAAGTATTTTGACATATAATAAAAACCTTGCTCATAAAACCCTTGAAGCAAGCATAACAAAAATAAATTTTATTAATTCATTCTTCTTCATTACATAAATGCATAATTACTTAGTCAATATGAAGACCGAACCTAGTTACACTTTCTGACACATAGATGGTACCTTTAAAATAAAAGAAATTGGAGTTGAAGAAAATTTTGATTAGGTTTAGGGTTTTAGGGTAAACTAATTAGGAGATCAAGTTCAAAGGTTTGGGGACTGGGATATTGGTGAAAAGGTAAATGTTGATGGCATTGGACCCACAAACGTTCACGGGATCTCCTTGATGTGAAGTCCTAATTAGACCTCACTCTGTTTTGTGTAGGAGTCCCATCCATAATAAAGGCTCGAATGTCGAATTATTAAAGATCTGCCTTGGCTCTAGTTGTCAGCAGGAGAGAGGAGTGAAAATGTACTTTCAAAAATCAAGGTGAGTGTGCTTAGTGAGTGTTTAGGTGTAAGTGTGTCAAGGTTCTTATACTACAGGGAGACAAAAACAACTTTCCCTCTAAGAGAGGGGTAATAGTACTACCCAAGAAGAGGCACAGTTGAACCAAAAGGATCCATCTAACATCTAGCGGAATAGTGTACAAGGGATGTGACGGTTCATACAACCAAAAAATAGGAAAGGTATGCCTAATGTCCTGCAGAATAATCCACAAGGACAAGACAACATTAGCAACCATTACAACACATTCTCAATAAGATAAGTACTAAATTAACCGAAATATTTCAACTATCTTAGAACATGTGAAAGTAAACATGAAATACAAACATCCACATAATAGTATTAAAAACATTCATAATATATGCATGAAGAACATGTTGGAATTGAAGGTTTCTATTATTAAGTAAAAGTTCCAAGATACATATGTACAGTCAACATCACAAGCTCCAATGGTGGGGCATTGGAGCCACTCCTTGCTCCATAAAAGAACTAGCTTATCAATCTAATGATTTGATGGTGGAGCCAAGGTGAAAATTCCTTTGTTCATACAATGAGGGATCATATATAACCAAGGGGTGATGCTTCCTCATTGTGACTCTTTAACTACGCTCATGACTGTTTGACTTCTTATGACATTTAAACTTACATGAATCTTCACATTCCATGTGTAACCTTTGAACTTCCACTTTACAAAACATTTTGAATAGAATATACACGATCCACAATAATGATGTGGAATATTAACACTCATGACATGAAATGACATGAAACCACTGACATGGACTGCTTGATGATGTGAAAATGTCAAGCCACTGTTGATGTTGAGTGTTGGATGTCTTCATGAAGATTCTTTTCTTTTCACCTCCACATGACTTGGTGATAGGGAATATTCAATTATCTCAAGTCTTGGATAGTGGTAAAAAACTAGTGTCCCTTCAATTTCTCTTGATCAATGAACTTGTAAGTTTAGCTGCAAGAGTGTCTTTGAGAATGATTTCCTCCTTATCCTCCTTCTTCATATTGCCATGACATGATAGGGTACCTATTCCTTGTTATAAGTTATTTTTTCACCATGAAATTTGACTATTCATATGGGTCTATCACCACCTATATCATGTTCCCTTAGAAGTCAAAAACCGTAAAGTTCCTAAATCAAGTCTTGGAATTGGAGAAAAGCTATTTAAAACCCTTAAAATTCTACCTGCGTGGTTTTTCTAGCCTTTCCTTGTGCATGCGCTACTGTTTGGTCAATAAACTGTGGCAACCCCAACAATTTTTGCTACTATTACCTGCGCACCCCTGCGAAAGGAAAATTAAAAGAAAAAGCAAGTTATAGAAGCGTAGTTGGTTAAATATTCTCCCAACTAGAAGCTTCTAGAGTCATGATCAGTTCAAGCTTTATCCCTCCACTCATGGAGCTTATCCCTTGGTCCATGGAGCTCAAATCCCTTCATGAGAGGAATCCATCCCTTTCTTCATGGAACTGAAACTACCTCCATTTCTGTATAAATTGAGCTCAAGTTTCAGGTTGAAGGGTAGACATACATGTTAATTACTGAAGAAATTCCCAAGAGTGCACACTTCTAAACTAGTAAGTTGTTGTTGGCATGATAATGATCACACCCTTGTGTCCATAAATCCATGCGGGTATTCAGAGAGGAAGGCTTATCAAACTGAAGGAGAAGTGATTGTTTAGGACCCCGGGAGAAGTCTGCACGACATCACGACATCAGGTTGTAAGATTACTATTTTTATTCAAGATAATAAATATGGATCTCTTTTTCTCATTGAGTTGTTCTTATGATTATTGAAATAACATCAATACTTAGACTCCTTGATCACTAAGTTGGGTTAGCTTTTCTTGATTATTATATGTTGCATATACTTTGATTCTTTGGTCTTGTCTTTGATTGCAGTTTCTACTTATTGAAGAAGCCACTTTGGAGCGACAAGATAAAAGACTACATCGAACATTTGGATTTCAAGGTAGGGGCATGTCCTCTTTAATTTCTTATAATAATTATGAAATGCAATTAATCTAGAGAAAAAAGGTTTCACATGGATGTTGTTTCTAGCTACTCACTGAGTACTAGGGAGATCACTGTTGTCAGCAAGAGGGATTAATCTGCATAACAAAATGGTGACTCCACTAGGGAACTAGAACTTAGTTTTATTTATTTTATTATCAGTTTGAATTTTAGAGTTTTACGATTTTGACTTCTTTGAAAACGAGTTGGGTAGATAAATTTTAAGAATCCCTAAGAAAGAAAGCTAATTATTTATTTTTTCCAAGTTTTTCCTTGCCTTCGTGGTTTTCAGCAGAAAATAGTGTGACAACCTACACAGGTTCTAGTTCAAAACAGTGCGCATGTGCTTTGTCTTCCACTATAAACTGTGCAGCACTGGAAAAATTTTGAAAAAATTAAAAATTCTCTTTTTTAGTGCCAGATCACTAGATTCTTTGTGTTTGACCCAATCTATCCTAGCTATCAAATCTCATGTGTGAATTTATTTTCAGCAACTTTTGCATTTGTGTGATTTATCATGCTATTTGCGTCTTCTAAGTGAGAGTTTTCCCTACTTTATTACTGCTCCATACAAGATACCTCCAGTTACCTTAGCCTACTAGTATGATGATATTATCTTTCTGAGCCATTAAGATCATTACAAACCTTAATTTTATGAAAATTGATTCCTTTTTCATTTGCAAATTTGGAAGAGCTTTTAGCTTACTGAGGCCTGATATCACCATTTTTTTTTGTATATTTTCATTTATGCTAAGATAAGTAGAAATTTTTCCTTGGTTTGATCAAAAACAAGGAGAAAACGTCCACAAACATTCTAGATAGACTTCAAAATCAGATTTTTTCTTTGATTTTGAAATTTATGTTTTTAGAGTTTTTACATATTATTTTCTTTTGGAAATGGTTTGTTTATTGATTTGTAGTTTCTAATTTGATTGTTCAAGGAATTTCATTTCAAAAGAGTAATTGATCATTTTTGTGAATTGAGTTCTTTACGAAAACATCTTCTTTTCAAGGATTTTGTTTATGAATGAAAGAATTGGTGCTTTGAAAATTGTTAAATCTCTCAATATTTCCCTTAAATAAAATTCATTGAAAAGAAAAGAGTTTCACTTCTCATTTAGATGCATTTAGCGTATTTTTGAGTTGGGTCACAACCATCATTGAAGTTTCAACTCCATACCTTTTGTCTTAAGCAACAACCAAATTAAAAACAACGCATTAATAAAATCAATCTAGATATTTTACATTTTCTAGGGCTGATTCCACCAACATAGATTAGGCTAGTGTTTTGGAGTAGGTTGTAGTTAACATTCCAAGGCAGTTTAAGCAAAAAAGTAGCATCTTGCAGTAGGAAAATCCAATTGTAGCATTTGTGCTCTGGGAAGCTCTTCTTAAAAGAGTCAAGCATGAGATCATGTCGGAACTAGTGAGGTAATCGTACCTATCTCATTAGGAAAGATGGTAAATGTGCACGTAATACAAATGGTAAACCTCAAATAGATCATTGTCGAGGAGCTTGTGGTCACTTATTGGCAAACCTCAGATTTACCATATCAGGGAGTGTTGGAACGAGGTTCCCTAACCTGTGTTTTTAGTACAATTTTGTTAAAGGCAGTCTTGCATAGGGGTTTTGGGGTGGGTAAAAGCCTCTAATGTCTATAATGGGTTAAAGGGTAGCTCTAGGATCCAAAAACCATGGTTTTCAGACCATCAGATAGCAAAGGATAAGTTGTTATAAATAGATAGATAGTTGGGTCTAGTAAGTAAGTAACTGGATATATTGATGCTATGTGTGAACTGTTAGATCTGTTTTGGGTTGTTTTGGGTAAGGAATCCTGCAGGTTGTGTGGGCAGAGATCCTAAGTCCTGCTGTGTGTAGACCTCGCTAGGCTGTGTGCACGAGTTGTGTTTTGGTTGTAAGTGGATCTGAATCTTAATAAATGTGAAGTATCGTTAAAGTATCTGTGTGTTACCTGAATTGGTTATGTTTACTGTTGAAGCGCATCTGTGACGCCTATTTAAGCTGCGAATGTGTAATTTCCCCACTTAACCTTAGCTAAGAGGAGACATTGAATTTTGATTTATTTTATGTTTTATGAATAAATGAATAAAGGAGGACATGTAAAACTCCTAATAAATCAATTCCCATGTGAACAAAGACAAATATGGGCTATGTAAATAATCACTTGCAGGTGTGAAAGAGGATTGAGCCAAATATTGGGTCCACCTTGACCAAATCAATTGCGCTGTCTAGGTTCAATGCATCACCAAGAGGGACTGTGCAGTTCTATAAGGGAGCTTCTAATGTGAAAAGGGCCAACTCATACAAGTGGTTTAGGGTTTGCAAAGGCTATCTCATGTTATAAAAAGGAGGAGAAGACACATGAAGAGGTTGTTGATGAATTATATTTTTGAAGTATTTGTCTGCTTAGACAAATACCATTCTCTGCTGTTTAGTGGAGGATTGTGATTGGGATTCCTGTTTAGGGATTTCATCTCTTCCCTTGAGGATCATTGGAGGATCTCTTTGCTAAATTTGGCCACTATCTGGTTTGAGACCAAGCTCTATCTTTCATGAGCAGCGCTGGCCCATTGAGGGTTTTGCAGCTACTATCTTTTGTAGCAAGTGGCATTGTAGATCTGCTTAGATTTAGCTGTTTTTGAAAGGCTTTCTCTATTGGAGAGTGTTATTCAGCCTCCAAGGAGTTAGCTGATCTATATTTTATATCATATCTATAATTTTCATTCCATGTACTCAGTCTCCTTCACCCTTTGCACAGTTTCTACTTCATACTGCGTTATTTTGTGAGAGGGCTTTGTTATTTCAGTTTGCTATCAATTTGGAGGAAGATCTCTTGGTGTTAGGCTTGCCTTCCCTTGGTGATCCGTGGATTGGGTTGCTGATCCATGTCTCTATAGATCTGATCTATTTTAGTAATAAAATTTATCTTCAGAAATTTTAGGGTTTTCTGCAACACAGTATATTGTAATTCATATCTACAGCTTAATATGCAGTATTTTGATGTAATTCCAATTGGATCTTGTTCTTAAAGTCTTGTAGCTTTTAGATCTGTATTATATCTGATGTTTCATCCATAGATCTGTCCTAGATCTGAAATGTAATGTACAACAGCTGAACCACCTGGAAAATAACGCTGTCTATGTTTTTCTGCAGTTTATTTCTAGTTGCAGCTCTTATTTCTGAAGGGATCTTTCCCTAGTTCTCCTTGTAATCAATTGTAAAGGAAATAAGCTAATATGTAATTCTGATTTACTATTACATTACTGAAATATCATACCTTTGGCTGACCTCCTCTGAGTTTCAGTTAGATCTGCGCAATTCTAGTAGCTGGGGTTTTCATTTTGTAGCAGTCTCTCTCTTTGGCTGATTTCTAGCTAGTCTTGTTATCGGGAGATCTATTTAACATGCTTAAACTTATTTTTTTCTGCTAAAATTGCATATGCATGTCACATACAGCTTTAATGAAGGGATCCCAGCCCCGATCTATGTTTTCATTGCTCATATTTACTTATACAACGTTTTCATTGAAGGCCTTGTTGATATTCCTGAATTGGGATTATTCCAAGTTCTATAGGCAGAGTCTACAGTTGGCCAGGTAGCCTCTAGTTCTCACCCTCTTTTCAGGGGTGAAATGACCAGTAAATGCCTCTATAATCCATCTCTGACATAGAATCTTGAGAATCCCCCAAAAGGGATATTACAGTGGTATCAGAGCTCCACTCTTGGCACAACCTGTGCTAGCTTTGGAGCCTTAGTCATGTTGCATTCCGAAGATGAAGATACTCTTTTTGAGAGGGAGAGGAGATACCAGAATAGAATTCATATAAAGTATGACTATACTACTGTTGACCTTGACAAGGGGAAAGGCCCTGAGTTGAATGATAAAGATAAGGAGGAAGAAGAGTTTGCAAAAACTCTCTTGGAAACCATGCAAGATATATCCAAGGAAATAAAGGAGATGAGGATAGAAAGAATGAGGGAGTCCCTTGGAAGACTCCATCAAGGAGAGAGTTCAGAAATGTCTCAGTTTGGGACTGGTCCACTGGTGAGCTTGCCACAAGCTCCACAGATCTCACAACGCTCTATAATGCCTACCTTCTTGGATGTAGAGAATGAAGGGCTTCAAGAGTCAACCTCTTTGGAAGGTTATTTTGCATAATATGATTCACAAAGCCAAAGGTTCAAGGATAACTTGAGCTTTCAAAATTTCTGCCATCTAAAATACCGGAGGATACCATTGCAGCAATATAGAGATGGAGGTTTCCTTCATGGGAGGCACCACACCATGGGCAGGTTCTTCTTGCCTAATTTTGATGGATCACCCTCTTGTTCAACTAAAGCATGGGTGGAAAATTTGGACATATACTTCCAGCTGAATAAAGTGCCTGAAGCAAAAGCCATTAAGATTGTTGCGCTACATTTTGATGGAGAAGCCCACAACTGGTGGTTTCATGGAATTTCTACATTGGGGCACAGCAATGTGTCCACTTATGCTGAGTTCACTAGGAGACTAGTGGAAAGATTTGATTGGAAGGATTCAGAGGCCCCTTTCATAAGCTTGGCCAAGCTTAAGTAGATAAGAGATGTTGAAGCCTATATTTCTGAATTTTTGAGGCTGTCTGTTATGGTTCTTGATATTTTAATTGCAAGGAGAGTCTATATGTTCATAGATGGCTTGGAGGAACCTTTGCATGGGTTGGTCAAGTCTACCAAACCCACCACACTGCATGATGCCATTGAAAGAACAAGAGATCTCGAAGATGCCTTGCCAAGAGCAAAGACAACCCTTCCTAGTAAAGCCACTCACTCTTCTAAAGGGAAGGAAGGGAAAGCTGCTCCACCCGGAGAGCTCACAGAAAAAGCTTATTGACAATGATCTCTGGAGGGAGTTGAGAAAGAATAAATTATGTTTTACTTGTCAAGAATCATGGGTGCCGGGACATAGATGTGCTGCTGGGAGAGCACATTATATTGAAGTCTTCTCTGATTATGAGGAGGAGGAAGGCAATGATGGACCTAGGAGAGGTCAAAGCGCTGGTGATGATGATGAGGAGGATCCATCATCATCCAAGGAAAAAGAAGGAGCATTTTCTCCAACCAGTGGGAATCTTGCTTCTTTGAGGGGAGTGCCCAAATATTTGACTCTTAGAGTGCAAGGTTTAGTTATGGACCAAAGAGTATCTATTCTTATTGATAGTGGGGCAACCCACAATTTTATTGATGCTCACTTTGTGCAGAGAAGAGGGATCCCTACTGATTCTTTTGATGGCTTCTCTGTTTTGGTTCCGGGGGACAGAACTATGTAGTGGATGCAGCATGTTCCCTCACTTTCTGTGACTATGGGGACCTACACTTTGAGGGACCACTTCTTTGTGGTAGACATACTAGACACCAACAACATATTAGGTGTCCAATGTTTGATTACTTTGGGAAAAGTCACCACTGATTGGAAGGCATTGCAGATGGAGTGGGTGGATTTGAAGAGTTGGAAGAAAAAAGTTATTCAAGGCGTGCACACCTACCCTTCACTTGATGTCTCTACCCACACAACAAAGATGGATTTGCACAGTGAGGGCAAGGATCTCATGGTTCTTTCTCTCATGTTCATGAGATTGCTGCAAGGGACATTCCTACATCATGGCAAGCCTCTTGGGATGCCATTAGATTCTGTGGAGAAAGCTTCACCAAGTGATGAAACAATGGAAGAAAGAGTCACTGCACTGTGGGAGGAAGCAAAGGGGAGGATCAACCTTCCTACACAAAATTTTGGCATGCATAATGCCAAAGGAGCAAGCAGCAATAAGGCAAGCACCACCGTAGATACATCTACAACGCTATCCTTGTTGAGAAGTGTAGATCCATATTGGAAGTCCCAGCTCCTTATAGAGTACTCCAAACATCTGCACACCGGGATGATTTTAGATGGTATAAAACAAGGAGGAGGCTATATGGTCCATGAAGGGGTCATCTATCATCGTGGAAAATTATTCTTGTCTCAAGCCTCAAATCTTAAGCAAGAAATACTACAAAGGGCACACAAGGAGTTCCTTTCGAGTTACATGCAATTAGCAAGAATCTACTCCCTAGTCTTGAAGAGTTTTGATTGGGAGGGTATGGAGGAGGAGCTACATCAGCATTATGATTGGGAGGAACTAAATAAGCACTTAAAAGAGTGCAATAGCTATGTGGAGATGGGGCAACCAAAGGATCCTATGCATGATATATTTCAACCATCTCTTTCTTCTCTCAAAAGAGGGGAAGAGTCCATGCCTAACTCTATGAGTATGGGCGGTTTGTATGGTAAGAAATCTGATCTTGTAGAGCAAGTTTGTTTTTATGATTTGGCACACTCTCTTACCATATGTATGCAGGACATGGCTCCTACAAGGAGCAATATTACATGCAGATATCATGGCAAAGATGGGGCCAATGAAAACTCCAAAGTTGGCCACGCCCTTGAGGTGCAAAGGGAGATTGTTTTTCATGATGGGTGCTTTCCAAAGGCACCTAATGAGAGTTTCACTTTCAGCCATGTCAAGGTGGCTTATGCAGAAAATATGTGGTGGGAGTACCACCTATCACATTCAGATCTACTTAGAACAAGGAGTGTATTGCGCTGGTACCTTATGTGGGATTGTGACCCACCTCCTCATGTGCAAATTTCAGTTTGCCTTTATGTGATTTTGCTACCATACATAGATGACATATTGGTTTTGTTTATGGGTATGTATGGGAAAAGAGTCAGTAGTGTACATGTACCACATGGGATGGAACTATATCCAGTACTTCATGATACATGTTTTAGATGTGACGTTAGTTCACCCATGCATATTTATGTTGAGTTTCACACTCTTGAAGGGGCAGATTATGAACCTATCATGCTAGCATTGGAGGAGCAGTTTTGATGTATTGCCTTGGTGAACAATTGCTTCATGATGAGAGCTTTATTCTTGATGGTGTCATCAATGGAGAAGGAGAAGAGACACAACTCTTGCCCTACCAGTTGCTTGAGGACAAGCAACATTTTGAGGGGGAGGATTGTAATGTCCCCACTTAGCCTTAGCTAAGAGGAGACATTGAATTTTGACTTATTTTATGTTTTATGAATAAATTAATAAAGGAGGACATGTAAAAATCCTAATAAATCAATGCCCATGTGAACAAAGACAAATCTGGGCTATGTAAATAATCACTTGCAGGTGTGAAAGAGGATTGAGCCAAAGATTGGGTCCACCTTGACCAAATCAACTGTGCTGTCTAGGTTCAATGCATCACCAAGAGGGATTGCGCAGTTCTAGAAGGGAGCTTCTAATGTGAAAAGGGCCAACTCATCCAAGTGGTTTAGGGTTTGCAAAGGCTATCTCATGTTATAAAAAGGAGGAGAATACACATGAAGAGCTTGTTGATGAATTATATTTCTGAAGTATTTGTCTGCTTATACAAATACCATTCTCTGTTGTTTAGTGGAGGATTGTGATTGGGATTCCTATTTAGAGATTTCATCTATTCCATTGAGGATTATTGGAGGAGTTATTTGTTGAATTTGGCCACTATCTGGTTTGAGACCAAGCTCTATCTTTCATGAGCAGCGCTGGCCCATTGAGGGTTTTGCAGCTGCTATCTTTTGTAGCAAGTGGCATTGTAGATCTGCTTAGATCTAGTTGTTTTTGAGAGGCTTTCTCTATTTGAGAGTGTTCTTCAGCCTCCAAGGAGTTAGCCGATCTATATTTTATATCATATCTGTAATTTTCATTCGATGTACTCAGTCTCCTTCACCCTCTGCGTAGTTTCTGCTTCATACTGCGTTATTTTGTGAGAGGGCTTTGTTATTTCAGTTTGCTATCAGTTTGGAGGAAGATCTCTTGGTGTTAGGCTTGCCTTCCCTTGGTGATCCGTGGATTGGGTTGCTGATCCATGTATCTATAGATCTGATCTATTTCAGTAATAAAATTTATCTTTATAAATTTTTGGGTTTTCTGCAGCACAGTATATTGTAATTCAGATTTACAGCTTAATATGCAGTATTTTGATGTAATTCCAATTGGAACTTGTTCTTAAAGTCTTGTAGCTTTCAGATCTGTATTAGATCTAATTTTTCATCCACAGATCTATCCTAGATCTGAAATGTAATGTACAACAGCTGAACCACCTGGAAAATAATGCTGTCTATGTATTTCTGCAATTTATTTCCAGTTGCAGCTCTTATTTCTGAAGGGATCTTGCCCTAGTTCTCCTTGTAATCAATTTTAAAGGAAATAAGCTAGTATGTAATTCTGATTTACTATTACAGTACTGAAATCTCATACCTTTGGCTGACCTCCTCTGAGCTTCAGTTAGATCTGCGCAATTCTAGTAGCTGGGGTTTTCATTTTGCAACAATCTCTCTCTTTGGCTGATTTATAGCTAGTCTTGTTCCCGGGAGATCTGTTTAACATGCTTAAACTTATTTTTTTCTACTGAAATTGCATATACATGTCACATACAGCTTGAATGAGGGGATCCCAATCGTAATATGCATTTTCATTGCTCATATTTTCTTATACAATGTTTTCATTGAAGGCCTTATTGAGATTCCTGAATTGGGATTATTCCAATTTCTATAGGCAGAGTCTACAGGTGGCCAGGTAGCCTCTGGTTCTCACCCTCTTTTCAGAGGTGACATAACTAGTAAATGCCTCTGTAGTCCATCTCTAACATATAATCTTGAGAATCCCCAAAAAGGGACATTACAGAATGTATCTGTGTTTTGAAACTAGCATAAGTATAACTGTGATCTGATATTGGCTGCGATTATAGTGCTCTGTGATGGTATTTGGTAATACGCATGTGGATGTGAATGTAATGATTAGAACTAATAGCTTTTTCATGGTTATATGCTAATTACACTGTTAAGACAGTTCCGAATATACTCATTCTATGCAAACCTAATAAGTTGCAGCCTAGATCTGCCTCGAATTACGTACTCTCTCTCAAGGTGTGGAAACTTGGTTCCAACACCCTCCCATACTGCTTCGGGTGAGACCTTGGCCTGCATAAGTGGGTCATTGCTGAAAGGGCCAGTAGTATAGTGGTTTTTTTGGCAAACCTTAACCTTCGAACCTGGGTCAGGACCCCTCAGGCCAAAAAATGGTTCCGTTGCCGGGACCAGGAGAATTTTGAGAGAGAGATCAGGTAATGCCACAAGGTCCTTGGAGGCCTGAGAGGGTGGAAATTGAAGATTGTTTTGAAAGGCAGATTCAAGAGTTTATTGTAAAGGAGAATCACAACATGAAGTTGATGGCTGAGAAGTGGAAGAAAAAGTACATCTTCATTGAAGTCTATGAAATTTTCTTTGTAACCTTTGCGCATGAGCTTCAAGAGTGGTTTCCAAGGCTCATAGAATTCTAGGCGTGCTAGAAGGACGATCAGGTTAAGCAGTGGAGACCAAAATTGATTCAACAACTGGAAAGGACTGAAAATACAATCACTCGTACAGTAGATCACTGGGTAGATAACATGCTGGGAGGATTCGTGACAGAATTCACAGTCGAATAGTTTATATACTATTTTGAAGCAGAGTGGAGGTTATTCAAATGTTTTTGGGGTATGTTCTTGAAAACACTGCCATTGTTAATCAAAATATTACTGTACGAAAAGGGCCTTCTGTGCAGCCACACCTAGTGAATGACCTCTGATCTAAGTGAGAGCACAACACGAAGTGGTAAGTACTACTAAACTAATCAAGAAGGAGATAGATCCGTCTACAGTCGATTGAGAGAATTAGCTGCACATATTCTTCTAGCTACACCACCTTCAAGTCAGCATAAGGGTAAGAACTCACCAATATCTCCACTGCCATCAGAAGACGATATGGCCATGCACAAGAAGCTACCTACCTTCAAGGGTGTAGGGGATGAAGATATGGACCAATTTTGGTTTGTCACAGAATCAGTATGGACTGCACAGAATGTGGCTACCGACACTGTAAAGAGAGCGCAACTATCACTTGCCTTTAAAGGAAGGGCCTTGGATTGGTATATGGGGTAAGTAGGAAAACATGTGGATCCATCTATTCATGAGATTAAGACATTGTTAAAACAACAGTTTCAGAAGCCTAATTCCTATTCTCAAATAGTGGTTGACTTGAAAGACTTTAGACAGGGACCCACTGAATCGGTATGGGAAGCTGATCAGTGGTTAAAAAAGGTTATTAGAGATGGGGAATTTTAGTATGATGATAGGCAACACAAGGAATGGTTTATCGATATGGTGTTGCCTCACCTACATGGACCTATGGGTCAACAGTCGATTGCAATGCAAGAGAAGGCCTTGGAGATTGTTATGAAACTAGAGGCTACGCCGAGCGACAATGCTCAGTTTGGGGTACAACAGATCCAAGGAAAGCTGGAGGAAATTCACCTTGAAATACAAAACCTGTGAAAAGAACGAATGAAAGAGGCTAGTCCAGACATATGGTGCATAAGATTCAGGGTGTCCAGCCATACCAAGGATCACTGTCCTCTACCAGCAGATTACATGTAGGCTAGGGGACCTAGCCCATTGCATCCTAAGAAGGCTGCGGGACCAAGTGGTCTGACGTTATGGTGCACTGATTGTCATATTGTCGGGCTACATGATACTAACCATTGTCCCCGTCTTGGTGCTTACGTTCCATATTTGAAGCAAAAATGGTGTTGATTCCGCTCTGTGGGGCATGAAGAGCATAACTATTGGACCTATGACTTGATGATAGATTGAGGAAACCTATACAGGGTACAGGTTGACCCTAATTCAACACTATCTCCCTCAAGTAGAGGAGGCTCCCCAGCCAGGGGCAGGGGAGGGGGAAGGGGTGGAGGCGCAGGTTGGGGAAGAGGAAAATTGATCTGTTACAACTATGGAGAAATAGGGCACTTTGCGAGGGACTTATCGAACCTTGTGTTAGCCATCTATAATTTATGTTATACCCAATGATAGCTAAATATGTTCTTAAGCCTTCAAGAAGAAATCTTCATGGAAAACTACTAGTTCTTGAAGCCTTCTTGGTGTCTTTTATCCTACAAATCATCTTCACTGCTATTTCCACAAGAAAAGTTTTAAAATAACCCTTCTGGTTCAAAGGAAAACTGATCCAAACTCCTCATTTCTTTCATTTTATCCTCCACCACAAGTGTTCTTATTCCCCCTTAAAGAGCCTATTTTTCCTGTTATCTTATCCTCCATTTCCTAAAAAATTCCCCTCAAGCCTTGTGAATCAATTTTACAAAGTTTAAAACCTTCTTCTCCTTTCTATCGGAACCTGAAAAAGCTCAAAATATCCCTTTTTGGGCCTAAAGACCAACTTTTTTCATTAAATAGACTTAAGCCCCTGCGGGCTTAGCTCCCAGCCCCTTCCTCCATATAACCGTGGACCCGCGACCGTCGGCTATAAGCCTTTAGCCCCTTTTTCACCATCGGAGGTCTTTCCGCCCCCTTGTTTCCTTTGTATATTCATTTTTCTTCTGCACGATGGTTTCCCCTCCAAATAAATCTCCACCGTTGATCTCACAGATCCTACAGTTGTCGGCAAATCGCCCCATTGCAAATCGGCTTTCCACTGGTCCTGCGTCCCTTTCCATTCTTCTCCATCGACGTGATCCCCCGACTCCACCTCAGTCATCCATTTCCCCTAAGATCCAACGACTATTCTCCATTGCATCGGGCTTCATCCTTATTCCCTTCCGCCTTCCTTTTCTCTGCTGATGCGATCCCCCGAGTCGATCTCCACTGTCGATCCAGATCCCAATCGGACGGTCTGCGCTACCCCTCATCGCATCAGCACTTCCCCACTGTATCGCTCATCGCCCATCGACAATTCCTTTTCCCATGCCCCCTGACCCTCTTCACCACCGATGTGTGAAGTTCCGAGCGAATCCTAGTCGTCGATCTCTATCCTAATCCTAAGGTCCTTCGTGCATTGCAGTTGCCCCCTCCCATTGGCATCAACCATCGCAAGTTCTAAAAGCCTTATCTGTGGACCCTCTGCTCCTCTGATTTCCGATCCACCAAAATTAATCTTCGCTGTCCATCCTTTGGATCCGATGGCCCGTGTTATGGCCTAAATCTACCTCAGGCTGAGAAAGGCAGAATCTAGGGTAACATCAAACCACGCTTAACATGATAGCTAGCCCTACTAGATCAAGAGAGGGCTCTCTCCTTGTCAATCTCAACAAAAAATAATCAATGAGGCTTGAGATGACTTGATATGAAGATTTATTTTAGGCTAGGTATGTGTGCAAAAGAGTTTAATTGAATTTAAGGATGTTTTGTTGGCTCAAAGGGAAAGGCAGATTTTGGGTCTTGGGAATGAGGCTAAGTTTTGCAGAGATCTCAATGGGGCAAGGTAGGAAATTAATTTGAAACTTGAATTTGAAAGAAATGGAGAGTTGAGATAGGTGAGGAGTTGAAGAGGGCAAGAAACCTTCAGGGATCCTCTTCAAATAGCTAAAAACATAGAAAATTAAACAAACCCTAGGTAGAGCACTGCAAATTTTAATGAATTCTACCTTTATCCTTGTTTGTTTAAGTTAAGAAGAAATAAGAGAGAAAATGGTATACATAAAACACTAGTAGACTTAAATTTACAGAGAGAAACACACTATCAAAGAAAAATGCCACATGAATCCCATAGAGTACTGCAAACCCTGGTCTATTCCTTTGCCAAACTGCAGAGATGAATGTACAATGATGCTCAAAGCATTCCCAAAAGTCCAACCCTGCTAATGAATGAAAAAACACAAGATATAGAAAAACAACCACTCATCCTATATTCTATAGGTCAAGCTCATGAGTTTAGGAGCTGCTCCAACAAAATCTAAACTGAGAACTAGAAAGTAGGCAGTGGAACAACTTGCCTCTAAAAACTAGGAAACTGATTCATTCAATTGCAAATTACCCTTTGATGGATGAATCTACCTCTATGAGTGAAAATTTAGAAAAATTACATCAAGATCCATCAAATTACATAAAATTACATCATGAGTTTTACATTTAGAAGTAAGAAAGTCAAACTGTCAGAAACTAGGCGAAAAACAGAGTTTCTGAGTCAAAAATAGGCAAAATCCTCCAATGCGATGTGCCTAATTTCCCTATACGTTTGCAGCTAATTTTGGAGGCCTTCCCTGATGCCCAAATTTTCTCCAAGTGGGCTTTTTGGAAAGGTCTACTTGTCTACTTTCCAACGCAAGTGGAATTTCTTAATTTGGGCTTCATTTTCCCCTCCAAAACTGAGTTCTCCCAACATTGCTTCCTGTGTGTCAAAAAAGGGGCAAAAAGGTCATTTTTGGGGTGTTTTTGACCCTTTTGGAAACCCAAAACCTGTCAAAATTTCTTAGCCATTGGTAGGCATGCATATTTTTCCATGCAAAATCCAAAAATTCTGAGTTTGCATCAAAAGGAGTCCCCTATCAAAAGTGTACGTCAGGTGGCGCGGTGCATAGAGCAGAAAAGTATGTTTTTAGGCCAAAAATTCAAAATTTGCAAAAAATGTCCCAATTTTTTTGAAATTTGGGCTGAATGTCCTCCATTAAGTACTATGTTGGGCCAAGGAAGCCTCGGCCAAGATTTGGAGTCTGTCATGCTTTTTCCATCGATTTGAGGCCTTCTTCAATTTGGCCTTCAAGATCTTGATCCTTGCTTTGCAAACATGGTTTCTCACCCAATAATGATTGACCATGTGCCTCAACATGTTCTTTTCCTTGTTGGATTTCTCCAACAGCTTTTTCGAATGCATATTTACTCTTTCAAGCCAATTTTCACGATCAACTTCAATTTCTTTCTCAAGTGATGTCATCTTGGTTTTGCTCTTTTTAGCAGCTTGTCGGTTCTCACGTATGTTTTGTAGCTCCATAATGGTTTGTTGATCCTCTAGCTAGCTATTTATTTTCTCAAGGTATTTGATTATCCACTGGGCTCTTCGCATTTTGAGGGATAAAGCATTGATATCTGCCCGTTGCTGCCGAATGATCTCTTTAAGCTTTGAGCTTGGTGATCCCAAATCAGTGTCATCATCCTGAATGAGGATGAAATATGTCTCCTGCCCTCCTAAAGGCCCCTCATCATGTAATTTCCTCTTACCCTTGTCCTGTACCTGCACTATTGATGGAGGAAGCGAGACCCCTTCCACCCCAGGTGGAGATAATACTCGCTTGGCTGCTGCAAACAAATTTCTAGTGCCCTTTTGATAGGTGAAAAACACCGGCACACTAGTGGTCTGTGTCTCATGACCCTCCTGCTGATGTGAAGGTCCACCTGTCTCATGAAAAGCTTCTAGAGGTACCTGAGGAGCTGTGAAGAACTCATGAGAAATGAAATCCTCCCAAGAAATGTCCTACAAACCAAGCTGATGCATGACCACAATTTTGATGAGTGAAAAATGATATATACTGTTCAACTGCTGCTGAGGAGTTTTCTTTTGCACTAGGGTGGTCATCTTATCAATATTTCGGCACATGAAGTAGGGGAGATTCATCATTATGACCCTGGTAAAGTGCATCAGTAATATGATATGATAGGTATACAGGCGAGAAAACCAGCCCTCACAACTAAAATATTTTATTATGAGTTTCATTAAAGGAGCATATGAGTGTCTCAGGTACCGGAAGGGAAAGACTCTGTTGAGTTGTCTCAAAAAACCAGGTTTGATGTATGGCTCGTGTTCCCTATCAATTTGCTGCCTTTTAATCCATTGCTCTCCAACATTTGGAATACTAGTTTCTAGGGAGATTGACTCCGGTGTCAAGGTGAATGTCACACCCACAAGAGTGACTTGGCCATCATGTAAATGAAGCACAAACAATTTGGCCAACTCATGATGGTACTTGATTCTAGCAACCATCTCACAAAACTAATAAAAAGACGGTTGTTGAAAACATGTGATAGAAAGAGGGTAGGTTTGCAGTTCAGCAAGTGAAGTAGGTTCCTCCCGTACATGTTTACCACTCTTGTGAGGTCTCCTTGGTGCATTCAATTCGGTTGGAGAGTCACTGTGTGTTTTTGCATCTCGGTCATAAGAGGAATCTGACTCCATTTTTGCCAAAGTTTGTGTTGTCTTAGATGAATGTGAAGAGTTTTAGGTGTCTTTGATCTTTTGTTTCCTAGTGTGGGAAAATGTGTGAGGGACTATGAAGGGAGAGGGGAAGAGGGATTTGGGATATTGCCAATTGAAATTTGGGGATTTGAAGGGTTCTAGGGAGAGTTTCTAGAATTTTGGGATAACAATTGGGGTTTGGGAATTTTGTAGCTAGGATTTGGGATAATGGGAATTTGGGATGGGAGTCAATAAATTTAGGGATATAGGGGATAGGGAAATGGTTTGATGAAACTAGAACAACAGTGAGGGGAGAAAGGTGAGGGAGTGATGGCCACAAAAAGTTAATTTGAAAACCCTAGGCAATCATATCTTGAGCAAGGAAGTAGGGTTTGATTTTTTTTTTATTAAATCCTCATAAAACATCTTAAGACACACGTTTATGGCAATAGAAAAGTGGTTTGACTTACTTTGGACCAGAGTAAATCGAGCAATTTGAAGATTTGAATGAAATCGTGGAGCAAATGGCTTGCGGCTCTATGCGCCGCACCACAAACCCAACGCGCCGCGCCACTCTGATGCGTCGCGCTAGTGCATTTTCAACACTATGGAGCTTGATCCAATGCACTGCGCCACTCAGCCTATGCGCCGCGCCACTCAGCCAATGCACCGCGCCCAAAAACTTGCATGACTTTGCTACAATTTTCTCCTTTCGGCCTTTTCTTTCTCACTCTTTCTTCTTGGAATGCAAATGAGCCCTTTAAACATGAAAAATGACTTATATACAAGAGACTTTAATTTTCCATTCATAAAAACCCACTTTTATAATGTTCACAATTGACACTTTCTTTCCAGACTTTGTTTTAGGCAGTTTGCTTCATTTTCCCTCTAATTAACTGAATGACTTGCTCTTTGTTTGCCTTGCAGGGGATGAAGTTGCTGATGTTTGACAAGGTGACCGGGGTTTCCATTGAAATTATTTACAAATGAGAGAACATGAAATTACATTAAATTTATACATAAAAAGATAAAATACTCTATTTTTCTCAAAATAGAGTTTTGAGGAAAAATACATTTCTAGGCATATGATGATGAAAATTATTTAGTACTGGAACTTTATTCTGCGCCTGTTGACCATTATTGGAAATTTTTAAGACTTTTGTGATGAAACCCTAGACCTAATGGGACTGAAAACCCTAGAAATGACTCTTACAAATTTAAAAACAAAAAGCGAGTGCAAATGATCTTGATGAATGAAAATGGGCTAGCAGGTAAAGGACATGAGGAAAAATGTATAAAAAGCGACTACCGTCAGATGATCCATGTTCCTAATGGAATGCAGCTGACCGAGTGAGACACCTAATATGCAATGCAACAAGAGAATTTTGATCACTGATAGAGGGATGAAGATACCGACACTAACATTGGCTCCAATGGGGATGGTAGCTCCTTGGAGGTGCCAAGAACTACAGATTTATGGGAAAGCAGGCAGTGCCTTCGTCCATTGGGCTCTGGAATCAATAACTTCGACAAACCAAAACCAGACTTTTGACTCAATTTCAAGACTGAAATCTGACTCAAGACTGACTCAATTTCAAGACTGAAATCGACTGAAAGACTTGACTCAAACAAACCAAACCAAAACCGAAATAAACCTTCAGTTTTATAGCCTTCACCTCAGGCCCCAAACTGAAAGAATGATGACAGCACACACTTGCAATGAACTTTAAACAAACCGGTATGTACAGTGATATATATGATAGAAGAAAACATTTCAAAAATAGTACTGCTTGAGTAGCCGACCATTGACTGGCCCACCTGGACAATCTTCTCCATTCATTTCTTTCAAAAGGAAATCATTTTGGCCTCAATATGCAGCAATTCTGAAAGGTCCTTTCCAAAGATTCTCAAACTTGCCATGCTTACCTTTATCTTTGTTTCTTGCGTCCCATTTTAGCACAACTTCTTCTATTTGAAACTTGTCCACTTTTGCCTTTCGATCATATATCTTTTTGATTCTCTCTTGCAGCTTGAAATTGTTCTGAAAAACCTCCTCTCTAGTTTGCTGTAAATGGATCATTTGATTAATTCTTCGTTGCAAATGATGATCTTCGCTGCCAGCTTCTTGCAGAATTTTAACCACTGGAACTACGAGAGAGTTCAGGAATACAGTGTCAACCCCATACACGAGCTCAAAAGGGGACATGCCTATAGATTTCTTTTGACTTACTCTATCTGCCCAAAGTGCATTAACCAGTTTCTTGTGCCAATTTTTCTTGATCATTTCCAACAGCTTTTTGATAATATTAACCAAGGATTTATTTGAGGACTCAGCCAATCCGATTCCTTTTGGATTGAAGAATGCCAGTGCGACTTTTCAATGGGCAATGGATATGGAATTTGCAAATGAAAAAGATGTATTTCTAGTTATTTATCTTGATGTCTTGACAATGTTTTCTAATTCAGATGAAGAGCATCTTTATCATTTGAAGATTGTATTTCAGCGGTGTAGAAAATATGGTGTATCTCTCAATCCAAAGAAGAGTCTGTTTTTGATGGATGAAGGCAAGCTTCTAGGCACAAATGAAGCATGAACAAGGTGTAAAATGACCCAGTGGAACTTGACATGATGATGACAACCCTCTGAATGATGGTACACTCAGCTGAATGCTGACATGGACCGACATTTGGACAAATTTGAAAGGAGTGTTAGCAAACCCTAGACCTAATACCTAGTGACCAAATTTTGCTTGAAGACTCATTGAAATGACAAAATTTGACCTTGACACCTTAAAATCACTTTGTAAGAGCATGTTTGATCACTGGAGGAAGGCTCCAAAGACTGACACTAACAACCCACATCGATTCTCATCCGTTCGCCCACGGACACTATCAACACATAAAATAACTTTATAAACAGCCCCGCTATGTGTATCTTCTTCAATTTCCCTATATCTCCACTGGTCCTACCCAACCACGATGGGGCCTTTCATTGGGTTTCTATATAATCTCTGCCGTTGATCTATTTTCCCCCCAGATCCAACGACCTAGATCCTATTTCGCATCCATGTTTCTCCCCCCTTCCCCTCTGTGCACCTTGAACACGAAATAGACAGTTTTCCCTTGCATATGTTTCATCCATTTACATGTATCGCATTCCCCCCACCCCAAACCGCTTACTGCCTTCACCCCACGCGAAAACCGTCGCTGGTTTTCTAATACCACCTTTCCAAATCTTTGTGACGAACTCAGTTTGAACCCTGGTTTTCATGGTGTTGCGTTATGAAACCTTTATCTACTGCATACACATTCTCTGCAATCGCTCCCCCACCTCCCCTAGAGCCTCTTGAAGCAGTGAATCGACATCCACAGGATTTCATAACTATTTTGTTTGTTTTGCAGGTTTTTATGGTGGCTAATGGTGTTAAAAGTATCCCACAGCCAAGGAAACGGTGGCAGGGGGGCGAGGGGTTGAATTTCAAAGTTTAATCAAATTTCATGGGCATTGGTTACACAGTAGACCCTCCAGTGCAGCCACCTATACACAAAGGAAGACAAGAAGATCAGTGAAAGTCAGAGGTTAAAGCATAAATTAGAAAATCAAAGCTTAACCCGCATGTTAAAGATAAAAACACAGTCAAAGCTAAATCAATGTTAAAGGAAAAAGACGGCCAAATCAGTAGAGGAGACATTTGACTGACACATCCGTGAAGCTATTTACTCTTCCCAGGACTAAAAGACACCTTGACAGTTATTGTGCTGACATAACCTCTTTAAAACTGTTAAGGAAGTTATTGTAAAGGTATGGGTGGTCTCAAAACCCATACTATCCATTTTACTCGTACCAGAAGAAAAAACAGGACTGTAACAACCAAAAGACTTCTGTACAAAGACACTCTTTGGTGTTATTTCCAGTCTGTCAATAAAGCCTCGAAGTCTACGAGAGTTACTAGAATGGGCAAGAAAGTTAATGTAATATTTATGGCACAGAATGGGCATTCAGACGCATTTCTTCTCTGTTTTAATTAACCATTGAGACCTTCTCTATAAATTCTCCTTCCCATTAACCTATAAATCATGTTTTAAATCTCATTGTAAAAGGTTGGCATTTGATGAATTCTGAAGTAATAGATAGACCACTGTTTTGAAGAAGAATTGGTGTTTTGAAGAAATGTGGATGTATTTGCTTTTCTGTTAATGAAGGAGGCCGGGCCATTGGATCCCTGAGCCTGGTTTTGGTGAAGTACTCTCTATTTGTTAATTTTATTCCCTATTCTTCACTTTGTTCCATTTTTCTTTGCTTGCAGTAGAGTAAAAAGCTTAGGCTAAGAAATGTCTCCTAGAAGCACCTTAGGCCTATGTACTCTTCACTGCCTTTATGTTTTCACCTGATGAAGGTTTTAATTAGTAGTTTGATTGCTTTTGAATCCTTAATTTTTTTTAATTTTAGAATAGTTTAAATCGTTGCTGTCAAGGTTGAAATATGGTTTGCCTTGTCTGCTTGCTGCCTCTTGAAAACTACTCTTGAAATCATCCTTCAAATGCCATTGTCTGCAGCTTGGCTGAGAGGATTTGTTCTGATCTTACCTTCTGTTTCTTGCTGAGATAGTCGTATTTTAAGTTCTTATAATTGCAGTCTTATATGCTTGGGCATTCCCCCTTTTATGAATGAAATTAGTTGTGTTTCTTATATGTTTTCTAATTCCTTTAAGTGAAACAATTAGAAGATACAGAGTGTTCCTCTCCTTCTTTGTCTTGCTTAAAAGTCTGTCTTGTATATGTTATCTGCGTAAAGTATGTTGGTAGAATTCATGGTTAGCCCTGACTATTGAGTATTTCTTTATGTTAGATAAGTGTTGCAAATCTCTTTGTTGAAAGGTATACATAATTAAGGAGCCTTAAAAAACCCTTAAAGCTCTACTTTTCCTTCCAAATCCTTGATGTTCATCTCATCTCATCTATATGATTTTGCAGATCCATTGACCAAGTTAGATTTTCCCTTTGTTTCCAAAAATTCATCAATCCAAACTGTTTAGACTTCCATATGACTCCATTGCCCAATGGCTCGTAGATTTTCACACTCTATTTATGCTGCCTAGATCATCTCTGTCCAACCAACCAAAAAACAAAATTTCACTTCAAAACTAGCCTTAAGTCAACCCTTTTTAAGCATAAAAGCTATATCCCACAAAAATATTGAGAGATCCCTCTTTGAGACTAGGAAGGCTAGGTCCTAGAGCTCTAAATCTTGGTTTATATGTTGCCTTGTCATTTGGTTTGCCAATCAGCCAAATCACAGGACCCCAACATTTTGGCGATCACAGTGGGACACTTTGAGTATATAGTCACATAAATACCTCTGAAGACTCATTATTCCTTCAATAAACTATATAAACTCAGAAACCCCAATAAAATTTCAGATTGGTTTCATAATAAACATAGGTGGTGGACCATAAAACATTTTACCTCCAAAAGAGCTAAACATTTTCACCTGGTGACTCCACTAGCCTCCAGTAGGCCTATTTCTTTACTAGTCCTTGTAAACTTCCTTGGGAATGCATTGAGCAAACCCAATCATGCTGTTGGTGGAAAAAAAAGTTCAAATCTTCCACCCAGCGACTCCACAACCTACAAAAGACCTAATGACTCCAATATAACTCTAGACTGGTTGAAAAGATTCAGTGACCCTTTTTGATTTACAAACATGGATCCAAGGATACAAAGGAGATATTCTCCAATGAATAGAGATCATATCCCTGGATTCCCACACAAAATGCCTGTAATATATTTGCTGAAAATCCTTCCTATTTTTCAAAATGAAAAGTTTTATGACCCTTTGTTACATCTCATCAAGTTTCATATACATGTATGGAGGTTAAAAGTTGAATGGCATGAGGACTGTCTTATGAAAATGTTCATGGCAACATTGGAAGGAAAGGCAAGGGATTGGTATGAATGGTTAGAACCTAAGAGATTGTTTTCTTTAAAGGAAATGCACCAAGTATTTTATGAAGAATATAAAGAAAACCCTTCATTTTATCATGGACTACAAACTATTGTGATCAATCTCAAAATATCATACAATACCTGTTAGATATTGATGAGGATTTGGTTAATATGCATTCTGAGGATCTCTTAGCAGCCATTCATGAATTTCATGCCCAAGACAACTATCATGAGAACCTAGATGAATGATTTGAGGAAGAGATTAATCAATAAATAAAGTAAATCCCTCAAGATATCCATCAAAGAAAAAATAATGATTCATCATCCCTTTTAGCTGAGGCTCAAGAAGACATCTAGCCTCAAATTCAGTCTTCTCAAGAGATGGAGAACTGCTTTACTTCTGCTTAAAGAGACATAGAAACATCTTCCCCTTTGATAGAAGAAGAAATTGATCAAATCATAAACAAATAGCCAGCCTCTGAAACTTTTTACAAAACAAACACTCTTGCCCATTCACCCAATCAAATTTGTTGTAAAATTTTAGAAATTTCCCTTGTAGATTAGAATAAAGAAAGATCTGTCGATAATCCAGTATGTTTGATTGGTGACATTACTTACATTAATGATTTTCATAATTTCGATTTTTCTGATGATGATGTTCTCCAAACTAAATTTGATCTTGCAGGACCATCATTAGTAAATTTGTGGGAGGAAGATCAGTTCCACCAACTCCAAGAAAGTAATGAGCCAAAGCAGGTTATTTATGATACTGATGAAGAAAGTTTCAACAATGTAGAAGAGGGAAAAATATCCCTGAATCTTTGCCCTGCTTCATTACAACTCATTAGTAACAATTTTCATGTGATTGGGAATCAACAGTCTTTCAACTCAAAGGTTGAGGAGGGAAACAATGAAGAATTTCTTAAGCAGAATGAAGACAAGGAGCCTTCTCCTGAAAGGGTTGAGGTAATCAAGGAGACCCCTGCTCAAGAATATAATGACCTCTTCATAGAGTACAGTCCACTGAATCAAATCATACCAGGACTACAAGAGAACATTGCTGCAATATACGATGAGTCCTCCAGTTCAGATAATAATGAGGATGGGGAAGAAGTTCTTTCTCAAAGAAATCTTAATCTTGATCCAGTGGAGGAAAAGGTAATCCTGGTTGAAACCTATCTTCCAAATATTCATAACCAGGCTTTATTTCAAGATCCCTATGTTCATTTCTTGAAGACATTTGAAGAGGGAATAAATGTTGTTAAGAGCAGTTTGTTGCAAATAGCAAGAAAATTTTCTAGCACTGCTGCTAAAAAACAAGCGAGATGGGAGTGGCCCTGTTTGTCCAACGTGTTCAAAGAGATGAGAAAAGAGCAGTCATGGAACCATCTGATTGAATGGATGTATTGGAAAAGAGAATTTACCAGCTAAATATGTAAATATTACAGAGTTAGACTAGGTTAGATAGAAATGCAATAAAGCTCAGCCTTTGAGCATTTAGTTAGTTTTGTTTTTTCTTTGAAAAAGAAAAATTGCAAAAATACAAAAAATAATAGAAAAAGAGAAAAGAGGGTAGATGAAAAGAAGAAAGGTATAGCCCCATACCAAAAAGAGAAAAATTTGAAAGTGCGCAAGCCTAAATGCCACTACTTGAAGGAGCACTGATATTTAGTCATACAGCCTAATCATGACTAGATAGATTTCAATTTACTGCTGATAGGTTAGTGAAGGAGATTTTCCAAATTGTTTAATCTTGGCTTATCAGTGGAATAGATTAGGATAGAATAAAAGTGGTTCAAACATGCTCAAAATATGAACCAAAGAATGAAAAGAAGAAGAAAGAAAGAGATGGCTCTAACATGATAAAAACTTGAGCCAAATAAAGAAGGAAATGTTGGTTTTAATCTGCTAAAACCTGAACCAAGAGACGAGGATAGCTCAAAAGATCAAAATCAGAGTTGAAAAGGAAGGGAAGGATGCTTACTATTTCATATCTCAAGTCTTCCCAGTTTTGTTTTAATTATCTGCAAATAAAATTCTATGTGCAGCTGGAATCTTATGCCATAAACACCACATCAAATTAGACAGTCTAATCCTGGTTCGTCTGTGTTTAAATTTCTGTTTTAGAATGTAGAGAATGCAAATCAGTCAAACTGTTTAATCTTGGCTGATAGTAGGTTAGGTAGAGAAGCTTTAGGGTCCAATTGTTTAATCTGGACTCTTGGAAGAAATAAGGGTAGCATTAGATAGCTTTATCTTTCTGTTTTCAAAAATAATATGTAAAAGAGATGCCAGTCCCAATGCACTCAAGAGAAGAAAAAATGCTAGGAAAAATAGTGTGGGTAGGTAGAGAGGCTGTCTTAAAGTGTTTTCATGCTACAGATCATTGAAGAATTTTCAAAATATAAAGAAAATCAGCAAGAAAATAGAGAAATTATGCCCAATGGATAAGGCACTGGTTTGCTAAAAGCCAGAGATTGATCAACTGAGGTTTTGGACACCTAAAGGGCAAGCTGTCCTCCCCAAGTGGAGCCACTGTTAGTCATCTATAGTTTATTTTATACCCAATGATGGCTAAATATGTTCTTAAGCCTTCAAGAAGAAATCTTCATGGAAAACTACTAGTTCTTGAAGCCTTCTTGGTGTCTTTTATCCTACAAATCATCTTCACTGCTGTTTCCACAAGAAAATTTTCAAAATAACCCTGCTGGTTCAAAGGAAAACTGATCCAAACTCCTCATTTCTTTCATTTTCTCCTCCACCACAAGTGTTCTTCTTCCCCCTTAAAGAGCACATTTTTCCTGTTATCTTATCCTCCATTTCTTGAAAAATTCCCCTCAAGCCTTGTGAATCCCTTGTACAAAGTTTAAAACCTCCTTCTCCTTTCTATCGGAACCTGAAAAAGCTTAAAAAATCCCTTTTTGGGCCTAAAAACCAACTTTTTTCATTAAACAGACTTAAGCCCCCACGACTTAGCTCCCAGCCCCTTCCTCCATATAACCGTGGACCCGCGACCATCGGCTATAGGCCTGTTGACGGGAAAATTTGTCCGGCCAACAGTAGGGGATCTCCCTAGTAAAAAGTCCCAATTAGACCTTAAACCGTTTGGAGTAGGGATCCCATCCGGGGTGTGGGTCCGGCTACCGCTTAAGACCCCTTCCCTTCTGGTCTCAAAAGAACCTGATCAAAACTGTGAACACACACTTATTCATAGGATACGAAATACATGATTGATGCATGGAACATGTCTACAACACTATGCGTAGCAAGAGAATGAATAAAACACATACACTCGAAGAGATGCAGTTAACGACACGTCTTTGGGGTCATGCTTGCAAAGGTATCTTACCACAGAAGAAATAGTTCTTAATGGCAAGATCCCTCCTTACTTCTGAAAGATAAAACGAAATGCTAATAGAAAAAGGTATTAACATTCATTTAGAAAGCGATAAAACTGAACATCATTAACACAAGCATAGATAAACATGATGCGTAAATGATATTATTAGAAATGCAGTTTCATTAATCATAGGATGTTCTGAAACTGTTCAAGAAATACACATAGTGCTGTCACAACAAAATACATCATCCGACAAAGGGGTTTTAGCAAGTATTCGTATTCATATGCCTAAGAATATGGTCTTTCAATACAATGCAATGTAGCTCTTGAGTCTTCCAAAAAGAAAAGCCCCCTATTACTTTCCCCGTAGGGAGTTTTATAGCACAAAACTTGCCCTTTGGGCTTCCCGACCTTTCGCCTGCCTGCCTATTGAGTTGCCTCGCGACCTTAAAGAGATTGCGACCTGCGACCTATCTGGTATGCGCGACTTGCGACCTGCATAGGCAGTGCGACCTGTGACTTGTCCTGTTGGTGCGACTTGCGACCTAGCTCTAACTGCTGCTCATGACTTGCTGCTACCGGGCTGTGGAGATGGACGCGCAATGTTGATGTCAGGGGTGTCAATCTGTTGCTCCTTGAGAATGTCTTGCCATGTCTGGTACTCTGCCGCTATGGGGGAAACCAGAGGGACCTCCTCCTTCAATCGATGCATACATTCTAAAGCATTTGGTACTAAGGTTTCCCTTTTCTGCGAGATCTGATTTGAAAGCAAGGCAAGCTTGGTATAAATCCGCGCTGGAGTGGAAATAAACTGACTCAGATGTTCTTGAGATGCTGAGGGCTCTGGATCAACAGCGGCTTGCTTGATAGGTTTAAAAAATGACTGGATTTTCTGGTCCACTTGTTCCCAGGTTTTCTCTTTGTCCAATGCCCCAAGCGACGAAATGTGGTGTAAAGTGTGCATCGAGTCGTTACCGCTGATCAGGTGGTGGTACGAAGACATTACTTTGTCCAGGTCCTTATACAGTTTGTCTTTAGATTGTATCGCCATACGGAGCTGAACCTTAGCATCCTGTGTGTGAATCCAGTCCCTCTTGGGCAAATTTTCAGGCGCCTGAGGGTATTGTACTGTCCAGCCCATCATCCTGTCTAAGGCCTGTGAAGCCTCCCTGAGATGCTCGTGCTTTTGCTTGGTTTCTGCTCGTGCTCTTACCAGTGAGGCGACTGTTTGTTTGATGGTGAACATTTCACCATACACCTGCCTCATGGTTACTTCCAACACTTCACACTCCTTGAAAATGGCCAGTGGGACTTCATTTACCAGTGGAGCCTGGTTTCGAAGTTGTTGAATTTCTGCTTGCAACTCTGCTTTCTCCTGCTCTGCTCTTTTCTCGCGCTGCTTAGCTGCTTGCAGTCTATTTTGTAGAGAGACTATTTCTCTACTCATTCTGGTTACATTCTCTTCCGTGGCTGTGGCGAAAGCAGTACCCGCCGATGTTATCATTACAGGATTAGTCCTGGTATCAAGGACTATATCTTTGCCTATTGCAACTGTGGATGTGGCAGAGGGACTTTACGCCAGTGACCTTCTTTTCTCTTGCCGGATTTTGAAAGAGAATTTATCGAATGTGAGTCTGGTGAGGTCAAATACATCCTCTTCCTGCCCTTGGGGTGATCTAACATCAGAAAGCTTGGTACCGCCCAGAGGTATGTCGAGGGGATTTACCTCGATATCTTCCAGCATGTCATCCTCCCTTTCTTCTGTGTTCTTTTCTTCTTCTTCCTTTCGTTGGCGTTCAGCTTCTGCTGCTGCTTCTATTTCAGCCTTCCTTTTTCGCTCAGTTGCAGCAGCCTATTCGGCTTTCTTTTGGCGCTCAGCTTCCGCAACCTGTTCGGCCTTCTTTTGGCGTTTAGCTCTGCCTTAAGTGCCCGTTCTGTTGCGGCCTGTGCCTCCTTTCCCTCTTTTTCTTTCCTGGCCTCCCTGGCCTGCTTCTTCTTTTGTGTTGCTGTTGCACTCTTTTGGCGTGCTTCCTCATCCTCTTTTACCTTCTTTTCCCTTTCTTGCTGGGCTTTTGCTTCTGCTTCTTTCTATTGGATGGATGGGGTAAGCCCTGTGTTGGTCCAAGATTTCTTAGGTAAAGAGGAAGAGGAACCTCCTAACTAACGACTTCTGTCTTCTAAGCTCTGATCATCTGGATCTTCTTGGACTATGTTTACTCTCGGAGCAAATTGTCTCTCAGCATTGTACCAGTTCCTTCTCTCGTCTTCTGTCGGGCGCTCAATATGCTGATAAGTCCATTTGAATTTAGCTTTCAGGCAGTGTTCAGGAACTATTCTCTCCGAGTCATATGTTCGGTGTTCAAGCGCCCCAAGCTGATAACTTTTCATTGCTTCTCCCTCTGCTTCTACTTCCCTGAAGTCTTTAACTGTGCATGCGCCAATGGTGAGGGGTAGCGTGGGCCACGACTTCTTCTTGCCTTTAGACAGGACGCTGGAGAATCCCTGAGACATCTGGAAGCATACCTCCTGGAGGAGCATTTTGTCTGTCACAAAGCGAGGCATAGCATGGGGTGCCTTGTAAGTTCCAAAGACTCGGATGAAGGTATACCCGAGGAAAGGGAACCAGTGTGCCACTTTGACTAGAGTCTCCTTGGCCTGCCAAGACATGCAGGGGGCGTCTTGGCCAAATAAGTGTCTATATAGAGAGGGAATAAACACCTGGGAGATCTGATCTATGTCCTGTTTGTATTTGGACTCCAAAAATACCTTGAGTTGCAGGTGAATTGCACGTGACTGCTCGGAATCCCAGTTGTGTGCCCATCCTTTGAAGTGTACTCTTGCGCAGACAACATCCAGTAGGTAAGAGGCCATGTAAAATTCGGCAGAAGTTCCTTCATCCGGGGCCAGTGCTGCGTTCAAGTTGGTCTGCATTGAAGTCATAAATATGCCCGCCCAGTTGAAACGGGTGCCATGTGTTGTCACGTACTCCATGATGGTAGCCCAACTACCGCTGAAAGTGGAGCAATCCGGGCGCCCATAAAGCCTGCAAAGCATGGCAGCAACCAATTTATAAACCTTCCTCAGGCTAGCCACCAGGTATTCTTGGTATTTCTTGACCTTGAACTTCTCGGGCTCCTCCCACCATTGTCTAATAGTATCAACTATTGGAACAGCATGAGCAATAGCCCATTTTGGAGTGAAATGCTCATCCGGGCCAGGCAATGAGTAGTAGATGTGAGCATCCGCGCCTACGAGCGTAGCGAAAACCCTGCCTTCGCTGTCCCGGATCACAAACTTCTTAGGATTTGTCCTTTGTATGATCCAATATATCACCTCAGGACATGGAAATATGGCTGGATGCGCTCCTTCCAGGTGTAGTTTGGACTTCTTAACTGCCAAGTATATTTCCCGGTCTGGGAGATCTTCTGGAAATTCCTCTTCCGATATGGCGAACTCATGATACACCTGGTACCATCTCATACTATCTTCTTTTGCAAAGGTACATAGTGTATCCATGTATATTGGGGGTGGGGACACCACCTCCAGCTCATCAATCTCTTCCACTACTTGCTTGTCCCTCCTCCGAGATAGCGGGGGCACCATGTCACTAGAATCTGATAAAGCAGGTATGCACTCTATGTCTTCTTGAAGTTCACCTGTCAAATTCATAAAGGAATCCCAAGATAAGAACGACATGGTGATATAAAAACAGTTACCGTTTAGTGATGAAATTTAGCTGTGACACATGTAAAACTGGGTTACTAGTTTACTGGGTCACTGGGTCGCGGATTGCAAGAAAAAGGTTCAGGCGTGACCTTGCTACCTCGCGACCAGGTCGCTGGGTCGCTGGGTCGTAACTCTCCGAAAAAAATGGAAAATGCGACCTTGCGACTTCGCGACTAAGTCGCCGGGTCGCTGGGTCGCAGATTCCAGAAATTTGGAGAAATGTGACTTTGCGACCTCGCGACTAGGTCGCTGGGTCGCAGGTCGCGATAAGGCTTGCTGGGGGGGTTTTGCACGCGCGCGGCCGTGAGACTCCTTTTCTCCCCCCCCCTCTTGAGGATTTATAAGCTGGCTGAGTCCAGGCCGAGCTGAGGAATGGTTTTAAGAGCAAGGGGCACAGCTACGAGAGTTTGAAACAGAAATGTGGTGAGGCTGGACATTTGTGGAGAGAACTGATTCAAAAAACACTCAAAAAATATAAAATCTCAGACAAATGGAAATTTAAAGGCCTAAGGGGACATGGGTTTTGGCAAGAAAATCTCATAATGGAAACAACAGGAGGAAATGGCAACTTACCCGGGAAAAACGCGCCAGTTGAGCTGTCAGGGGCATTTTCTTTCAAATCGCTGAATGTGTAAAATGTGACCTGGCGACCTCCCTTATATAGAGGGTCGCACGTGCGGGCAATAAATGCGGGTCGCTGGGTCGCAAATCAGTTAATTCCAGAGTTTTGCGATCCTGTGACCTTGCGACCTGGCGACCTGGGGTCGCGGGGTCGCACTTTTCTTTAAAATTGGATAATTGTGACTTAGCGACCCGGCGACCTGGGGTCGCGGGGTCGCAAGGTCGCTGGGTCGCACTTTTCGTTAAATTTGGGGATTTGCGACCTTGCGACCTAGGGTCGCGGGGTCGCAAGGTCGCAAGGTCGCGGTTTTCATCAATAGTTTAACTTTGCGACTTGGCGACCTAATAGTTTCCTTTTAGTTTTAAGGGGCTCCAAAATTTGAAATGGTGGTATTTTTTGGAGGGTGTTGTAGGGGCTACAACAAATGGCAATTCACTGGATGAACTCAAAGTCTCTGCTGATGGTTAGTCTTGGCGGGGGGAGGGAGGGGCCTATGCTGACTATTTTCTTTTACCTTGTGGTTGGCATTTCCTAACCTTTAGCACCTAGCTGGGTTGCTCAATCTGCTAGCTTGTTTGGGCACCATTCAACCAAATTCATTTCTTCAGGTCTCCGGACTGGAAGGGTTGAAGAACTTCAGGCGGCTACAGGGTCTGGTACGATTATTTTGTCCTCATCGTGTTGCTCTGCTGCCAGCGAACCTCTCGGCCCCGGCGGAGTCACTGCCTAGGAATCGTGAACGTTGCTCCGCTGCCAGCGAGCCTGGTCAGTACCCCGACGGAGTCGTTACATCACCTATCTGCACAGGAAGCCTTTCTCAATCCTTTACCCTTTATTAGTGTGCTATTGCACTTATTTTGAATGTGCTTGAGGCACTTATTTAGATGTGCTCGTGGCACTTATTTGAGATGGCAATTTAGCCTGGGTGGATGAGGGATCCCGACTTATTTTTCTTGCAGAGAGGTTGTTCCTGGTCTAGTATGAGGACTTTGGTTTTTCCCAGACACCCTGTCGTAGCATAGAGTACCTCTTTTCCCTTCTGGTCTGGTTACCATTTACACTGCATCTTCTTTTGCGGACACCCTCTCAGACTGGCAAGGTAAGCTTTCCCGCTTGATGACTCGAGCTCGGTGATATGCTACCTTTAGGTGTGGAAAACAAGCAAGCTTTTGCCGCCTTTGAGTCTATCGGAAAAGGCTTTCCATCAGCATAGAACCTATTGAAGTGTGCCAATTGTGTGGCTCTAACAAATCCTTCCTTAAAATTTTATTTTATTATATATATATATATATATATATATTTTTTTTTTTGAAACAAAGGTGAGACAAGAAACTATGGTACAAAATAAGATAGCCCTCTAAGGGCTGCTAAGTGAAATAGTGTTTGAGGTCATGCCCATTTACCAGGAGGACCTCGACTCGTCCATCAAGGGTTTGCAATCTGAATGTGTGGGATCCTATCTTCTCATTAATTTGGAAAGAGCCTGTCCAAAGTGCTTGGAACTTGGCATGCTTCCCCTTTTCCTCATGGACTTTATCCCACTTAAGGACCAGGTCTCCTACTTCGAAAATTTTGTTCCCTGCGGACTTTTTATCAAACCAGCTTTTGATTCGGCTCTGATGGATGGCAAACTTTTCCCGGGTCTTTTGCCTTTCTTCCTCCAATTTCAGCAAGGTGTCGATTCGATTATGCAAGGTAGGGCACGGGGTACCATGACATTCTTGGGACAGTTGGAGGGCCGGGAGAGATAAATGAGAAGGAAGAAAAGCTTCTTTTCCATACACGAGAAAAAATGGGGAGGTTCCTAAAGAGGACTTGGGAGTGATACGGTCAGCCCACAGTGCATTGTGGAGGGCATTGTGCCAGTTGCGCTGGTGGGATAGCAGGGTCTTTTTGATAATACGGATAAGATTCTTGTTAGTGGACTCAGCTAATCCATTTCCCTGGGGATATTAATTTGCAGAATGCTTCATAATAATACCATTTTCCAGCGCAAAATCATATAATTTAAAAGATGAGAAATAAGTCGCATTATCGAAAACTAAAGAAGTTGGTACACTAAACCTGGTAATGATGGAATGCGTGAGGAATTATATTACCTCCTGATCGTTGATTTGGCGTAAAGGCGTTGCTTCGACCCACCTGGTGAAGTAATCAGTAGCTGTAAGGATATACCGATGCTGTTTAGAAGAGTGAGGTGTGATTTCACCAGTTACATCCAAACCCCACTGTTGGAAAGGTCCCTCTACTGCTACTGAGAGTAATGGGGCGACTGGCCGTGCTTCTCGGTTGGCGAACTTCTGGCACTGAATGCATTTTCGAACATATGCATGTGCATCTCTAAAAAGAGTAGGCCAATAATATCCTGCGCGCATTATCTTATGGGCAGTAGTATCTCCGGCAAAATAACCTCCAGCTGGTCCGTCATGCAGCTCAGTTAAGATTTTCTGCGCTTCGTCAGTTTCCAAGCAACGTAACAGGACCCCATCGTGGTGTTTCTTGAACAACTTACCTTGGATCAGTTGGTGAGATGCTGATTTGAGTCTTATTGCGCATTTCTGCCGGGCCGTAAGAGCAGGGTCCATGGTGCCTTGGGCCAAATATCTTGAAATGTCGGAATACCAAGAAGGGCTAATTTGCTGAGGCACATGGTCGCTTTGATACATGTCGATCTCTTGTTCCCAACATTCCTCTTCAATTTCATGAGCACTTGCAGCCTCCGCGGCCATTTGACATAAGCCCTGTCCTTTAACGGTATGTGTCGGTTTGAACTCTAAATCGTATTCTTGCAAACACGCCACCCAGTTGCCCCGCCTTTCGCCTAGCTCTTGCTGCACGAAAAGTGAGCGGACCGCTGGGTGTGGCACAAAAACCGTGATGTGATTTTTCAAGATGTAGGGCCTAAAATGTTTTACCGCCTTGTAGACCGCATAGGCTTGCTTGTCAATTTCTGGATAGTTTAACTCAGCTCCCTGTAGACCGGTGCTCATGAAGGAAATGGGTCGTTCATCTTTGTTGCCATCTTTCTGCGTAAAGACGGCCGCAAGTGAGGAATCTGAAGCAAAAGTATATAGGATAAAATCTTTGCCAAAATCAGGACTTTGTAGGGAGGGAGCTTCAGCTATAGCCTGTTTGATTTTGTCAAAGGCCTCCCTTTCCGGTAGGTTCCATTGGAACATAGCATTCTTTTTGATCATTCCCTGCAATGGCTTGACTATCTGTGTGAAATTTGATATAAATTTTCGTACGAAATTGATCTTCCCCAAGAAATATTGCATCGTTTTTTTACTCCTAGGAGGAGGAATTTGAGCAATGGCTTTCACCCGTTCCGGATCGACGATAATACCTTCTTTAGTTATGATATGGCCTAGCAAATTTCCTTCTGCCACGACGAAAACGCTCTTCTTTGGGTTAAGTGAAATTCCATATTTTCTACATATTTCAAAAATTTTCCTAAGGTGGCATATATGGTCACCTCGGTGTTTTGAAAACACGGTGACTTCATCTAAGTAGACCACCACACTTTGGCCTATCAGCCCCCTGAAGGCTATATCCATGGCCCTTTGGAAAGTTGCTCCTGCGTTGATTAATCCAAAAGGCATACGTCTGAACGCGAAAGTTCCCCACTTGGTTCGAAAAGTGGTCTTCAATCTATCCGGTTCAGCTACCAGCACTTCGTTGTAGCTGAAGAAACCGTCTAATAGGGAGAACATTTCAGACCCAGACACGGCTTGTAATATCTGTTCCATGGGTGGCACCGGATAGTTGTCTTTGTTTGAGGCATGATTCAGATTGCGGAAATCTACGCACAAACGGATTTCGCCAGACTTCTTTCGTACGGGTACCAAATTTGACACCCACATGGAGTGACGAATTTTGAAAATAATTCATGCATCCAAGAGCTTCTTGAGTTCTTTCAGAATCAATGGTTCCAGAGTAGGATGTACTTTTCTAAGTTTTTGCTGGAACGGTTTTGCGCCTTCCTTCATGGGTATAACATGCTGGATAATTCGAGTATCATACGTACGTAAGTCATCATATGTCCAAGCAAATACGTCACGATACTTGTGAAATAGTTGGGTGAAAGCCTGCGCCTCCTGGGTGGTGCAGTATTTCCCCAGGTTGACGAACTTAGGATTATCTTCTGATCCCAAGTTCACTTGTCGATGGGCCAAGATGGAGCTTTGCACTTTGGTATTCGGGGGCCCTCAAAAACGGCTCTGTAGATCGAAGAGTTTCTCAAGTGCCACTACTCCTTTTGGCATGGGGTTCTGTTGTAGCTCCTACAACACCCTCCAAAAATACATAAAATCATAACACACACTTCAAAATTTTTGGAGCCCCTTTGAAACTAAAGAAGGAAAAAACCAAGTAAAGTTTTAAAGAGCAAGTCGCTAAGTTGCGGATCCAGGATTTGCGACCCATGCGACCTATGCGACCCTAAGGTCGCATAGGTCGCCAGGTCGCAAGAGTCGGAAGTCAATCAATTTGCGACCTTGCGACCCAGCGACCTTAAGGTCGCAAGGTCGCAAAGTCCCAAAATGAAGTTTTAGGGAATTAGCGACTCAGCGACCTTTGCGACCCAGCAACCTTAAGGTCGCAAGGTCGCAAGGTCGCAAACTTACAACTTGCGACCTCATTAAGTATTCGCACGTGCGACCTTTTTATATAAGGACGGGTCGCTAGGTCGCATTTGTAGCTCTCAGCGAAAACCGTGGAATTACTCTGACAGGTCGACTGGCGCGTTTTCTTCCGGGTAAGTTTCCTTTTCCTCCCTATGTTTCCTTCTTGAGCATTTTTTGCCATTATTGAGCCTCCCCGCGGTCTTATTTACTTGCTGGTGAGTAGATAGGTTTTCCAGTTGATTTTATGTTTTGTTTTGGTTCCCACAAACCCCAGGGTCACCCGTCTCTTGCCTAATTCCTCATGGCTACGCCTTATTGTCAGTTTAGACCCTTTCAAGCCGCGTATTTTTCCCTGTAGGGAAAGTCTATCCGCAAAACCGCGCGCGCGCGAAACCCCCCGGCAGGCCCAAGTGCGACCTGCGACCTAGCGACCTGGTCGCAAGGTCGCAAGGTCGAAAAACTCCCTGTTAGCGACTCTGTGACCCTGCGACCTAGTCGCAAGGTCGCGAGGTCGCATGTGAGTCATTTTTGTGGATCAGCGACCCAGCGAATCCCAAAGAATAGTCAATTAAAATTTTTATGTGTTGACTCTATTTTAGCTGTTATCATCATGTCTTTCTCATCCTGGGATTCTGTCTTGAATGCAACAGGTGAATTCAGAGCAGACACAGTACCGGTCCTCTCCGACTCTAGCAATATGGCACCCCGGGTATCCCGAAGGAGAAGTAGGCAGGTGGTGGAGGAAGATTCAGACACAGACATACAAACATCTCCGCCGCCAATATACAGAGACACCCTTTGCACCTTCGCAAAGGAGGATAGCCTTAGGTGGTATGAGGTATACCGCGAGTTTGCCATACCAGAAGAGGAGTTCCCAGAAGATCTCCCGGACCGTGAAGTATACCTGAAAGTCAAGAAGTCCAAATTGCACCTAGCAGGGTCACATCCCGCCATCTTTCCGTGCCCAGAGATGTTGGACTGGATCATACAGAAGACGGATCCGAAGAACTTCGCAATCCAAGATAGTACAGGAAAAGCTTTCGCAACATTGGAGAGTTCAAAAGCACAGGTCTACTACTCGCTACCCAAACCAGAGGTGAACTTCACCCCAAGATGGTTTTCTGCAAATGAAGTGCCGATGGTTGATACAATCAGAAAATGGTGGGCAGAACCAGATAAGTTTAAAATAAAAAAGGACCAGGAGTACCCGGTGGCCAGTCTGAGGAAGGTGTATAAGTTAGTGGCCGCCATGCTGTGCAGAATATACGGGCGTTCGGACGCCACCACTTTCAACGGAACATGGGCAACCATTATGGAACACGTAACAGTACATGGCACTCAGTTCAATTGGGCTGGTATATTAATGGGCTCCATGCACACAAATTTGGCTTCAGCTTTAGCCCCAGATGAGGGAGCGCCATCAGAATTCTATATGGCTTCGTATCTATTAGATGATGTCTGTGCCCAGCTGCATGTTGAAGGATGGCCACATAACTGGGACTCCGAACAGACCCAGGCAATACATTTGCAGACCAAGGTATTCTGGGAATCCAGGTACAAGTCAGACATCGAGCAAATCTCTCATATATTCATTCCCGCCCTCTACGGGAAACTATTCGGTCAAGACACCCCCTACATGTCTTGGCGAGCAATGGAGACACTAGGTCAGGTGGCACACTGGTTCCCATTCGCTGAATTCACAATCATTCGAGTATTTGGCTCGTTTAAAGCACCACATGCTCTGCCTAAGTTTATTACCGATAAGGTGCTCATGCAGGAGGTATGTTTCCAGATGACCTCGGGCTTCTCTAACGTCCTTTCCAAAGGGAAGAAGAAACCTTGGCCCGCTCTACCTCTCACCATTGGTGCTTATACAGTCAAGGACTCCAGAGAAGTAGTGCGTGAAGGGGAAGAGGTAAAAAGTTATCACTTCAGAAATCTGGATTGCCGAACTTATGACCCAGTCAGGATAGTTCCTGAGCATTGTAAAAGGGCCAATTTTAGATGGAGTTATCAGCACGTCGAGCGCCCGACAGAGGACGAAAAAAGAAACTGGTACAACGCAGAAAGGCATCTAGCTCCAGGGATCGACTCTGACCGAGAAGAAGAGGATCACCAGAATTTAGGAGATAGAAGCCATAAGCTTGGAGGCTCTTCTTCCTCCAAAGATAAGAAAACACAGACCGGTACGGGGCCTGACACCACAGATCAGCAAAGGGAAGCAGAAGCCCAAGCCAAGAAGGAAGAGGAGAAGAAGATGAAGGAAGATGAAGAGAAACGTAAGAAATATGCCAGGACAGAGCGAAAAAAGAAAAAGGAAGAGGAGAAGGAAAGACAGGAAAATGAGGCACAGGTGGCGGCAGAAAAGGCACTTAAGGAAGAACTCGACAAAGTCGATCGTCAAAAGGAGGCAGAACAAGCCGCCGCGTCAGAGAGAAAGAGAAAAGCTGAAAAGGAGGCAGAGGCAGAGGCAGAAAGAAGGAAGAAGGAGGAACACGACAAGGAGGAGGCCGAGCGTCGGCAAAAGGAAAAGGAAAAAGATCAAACACAGGATGAGTAGGACGAGATAATAGACGACATTGACCTATCTCCCCTGGATATCCCTTCAGGTGGCGCGAAAAGTACCCTCAATGTTGATGATTTTCCCGGGACGCAGGAAGAAGAAGTCTTCGACCTGACTAGATTAACATTTGACCAATTCTCTTTCAAGATACGGCAAGAGAAAAGGAAATCCTTAGCGCAAGGCCATCCCGCCATCTCTACGGTCGCCACTGGAAAGGACATATTCCCAGATACAAGGACTAACCCTGTTATGATAGCATCAGCAGGCACCGCTTTTGCCGCGGCCACAGAGGAAAATGTCACTAGGATGAGCAGGGAAATTATTTCTTTGCAGAACAGGCTAAAAGCAGCAGAGCAAGAGAAATCAAGACTAGAAAGTGAGATGCTACAGCTCCAAAGTAGGCCCGCCCAAGTAAACGAGGTCCCACTGGCGGTCAAGAAAGAGTGTGATGTGTTGGAAATGACTATGAGGCAAGTATACAAAGAAATGCTCACACTAAAACAAACAGTGGCCCCATTGGCAGCGGCACGAGAGGAAACCAAACAGAAGCACGAGCAGCTCAGGGAAGCCTCGGCGACTTTGGACAAAATGATGAACTGGACAGCACAGTATCAGCAAGCTCCCGAACATGTGCCTAGGAAGGATTGGAGTCATACGCAAGAAGCCAAAGTACAAATTCGGATGAATATGCAGTCCAAAGACAAGCTGGCCAAGGATTTGGACAAAGTGATGTCTGCATATAATCACCTGATCAGTGGTATTGACTCTATGAATGCTCTTCATCACATTCCGTCATTAGGGGCACTGAATGAGACTAAAGACTGGGAGCAGGTAGAACAGGAAATTCAGTCTTTTCTGCAACCCATAAGACAAGCTGCTGCCACACCAGAATTCGAGGCATCACAAGAAAACCTAAACCGGTTGCTTGTCACTCCGGTACAAATCTACACCAAGCTTGCCTCCCTCTCGATGCTGATCTCTCAGAAGAAGGAGACTCTGGTACCGAATGCCCTAGAATGTATGCATCGAATAAAAGAGGAAAGCCCTCTTGTCGCTCCCATAACAGCAGATTACCAGACTTGGCGAGATTTTCTCAAGGGCAAGAAAGTTGACGATCCAGAAACTTCAATTACGCGACCACCTCCATAGTTTAACCGCTGAGTCGCAAGTCAATTTTTTGTTCCCCAGGTCGCAGGTCGCACCTGCGACCAGGTCGCAGGTCGCAAGTGTGACAAAGGTCGCAGGGAAGCTGAACCGTCGGGAAGTTGAAGCGTCGGAAGGCCATAAGGACGCCTTTTGAATCTATAAATACCCCTGTGGGGCACATAGTAAGGGGCTCCTCTTTTATGGATTGAAAGGAAACATTGCATTGTAATTGAAGGATCATACTCTTGACATATGTAATACAAATACTTGTTAAAATCCCTTTGATTGGATGATGTGTCTAGCTGTGACAACACTGCGTGTATTCTGCGTATAGTTTCAGAATATCTTTTGATTAATGAATCTGTGTTATTAATAGTATCATTCATGCTCCATAGCTATCTGTGATTGTGTTGATGATGCTCAAGTTTGCTATTTACTCTTATGATGAATGTTAATGAACTGTTTTATTAGCATTTCGTTGTATCTTTCGGAAAGTTAAGGGATATTCTCGCCATTAAAGAATTGTTTCTTTGGTGGTCAGATTATCTTGTATGCATTACCCCATAGATGTGTTGCTAACGACATTTCCTGGGCGCATGCATTTTGTTTATTACCTTGCTACGCACAGTGTCATATATCAGTTTTGATACATCAGTCATGTATTCTGTATCATGTGAATGAGTGTATGTTTGCAGATTCAATCAGGTTGTTCGAGACCGAAGAGGAAGTCATTCAAGTGGTAGCCGGACCCACACCCCGGACGGGATCCCTACTCCAAATGGTTCGAAGTCTAATTGGGACTTTTTACCGGGGAGATCCCCTACTGTTGGCCGGACATATTTTCCCGTCAACAGATTTGGCGCTAGAAGGAGGGCCATGGCATCCTCCCAGCATACGACCGATATTCCGTCACAAACTCCCCGCCGGGAGGTCAAAAATAACGAACCTCCTCTTCCCCCCTTAGAGGATATTCCCATGGAGGCGGCTCGATACTTTGAAATCACTAACGAATATTTGAGATCCTTACGCCCAGTTGCCCGTAATCTCGTCAGGGATTTACGATATGCCCCCATCATGGAATTTCTGGCTCACACTAGGACCCCTACTGAGAACATCACCCGTAATGGTGTGCTTGTCAGCACCATACCTGAACTCGTAAACTCCATGATTGAAGACCTCGGGCGGGCAGTCCAAGAAAATGACCCCATCCTCCAAGATAGTGAAGGTTTCCCTGATACTGAACCTTTCCCCGAACCTCAACCTGACTTACATCAGTGGAACGAAAACCAAGTGTACGACCTGCGAGAAGATGGAGAGGGGGGTCGAAGGAACGAGAGAGAGGTTAACACTTCCCAAAGGAATGTAAGAGAAGGAAATAGGCCCCGGAGGAATGAGGGTGGGGTTAATAGGGGTCACGGATGTGGAGGTAGAGGAGATATGATCCACGGCCGGAGACATCACAACAACCATCATCACCACCGAAACCAAAATAGACCCCCTCTCCACAACTGGGAGTACCTTAGAAACATGAATAACCGTGAAAGACACCGAGATGAGCACTCTCGCCATCAGGACGGAGCATCAGTATCAGGGACGGGAAGTGAATCCGAGGTCGAAACTCGTTATCATCAGCGCCCCAGGAGGGTGCAGCCCCTAGCCTGGATGGCTCAATCCCCATTGGCTCTTTTAGGTCCCCTCCATGATATGCCCAGACACCCGGAGAAGCATCTTCCTAAGTTTGATCCTGAGAAAGGTACCTCAGCGGAAGATCATATTAGTAGTTTCTATCTGGCCCTACAAATCATGAGAGTTCAGTCTGATGATGTCGCTTGTCGACTATTCCCGCACACTCTTGTAAACCTTGCGGCCACCTGGTACCGTTCCCTACCCAGTGCCTCTATTACTTCATGGGACCAGTTCCGTCGCGTGTTCCTGCAAAAGTTTGCAGAGGATAAAACACCCTCTATGCTCCTCACAGAGTTAAGCACCATCAAGTGTCACAGAAAAGAGAAGGTTAAAGACTTTAACCAACGCTTCGCCACAATATTGCAAAAATTTCCTCCAAACTTAGCTTTGGACGATTCTATCACCATCGACTACTACACGAAAGATCTCCCTAGGGATATTGCCGTTTTCGTCAAACGCGAGGCCCGCGCTACCCTTACAGCAAATTACGCTGCTGCTCTCGCGGTAGAGAAGGACATGTTGTCAATTGGAGTCATGGACCACGAAGGAAAAGATGATCACAAATCAACCACTAAAAAAGGTCAGTCTTCCACCCCCAATAGAGAGAGAGAAGCTTTTGATTTCGAGAGTATGGCCAAGACCCTCAAACTTCTAACGAATGAGGTCTCTGACTTAAAGAGAAAGGGTGTTGAAACCTCAACTACAAATAAACCCCCAAAACCATTTTTCAAGAAAAGTAATCCCAACACCAGCAGACCTCCGTCAAACTCCAGTGCCGCTCTCAACGTGGAAGAGATAGGGAAAGACAATTTTTTCTCTTTTCACCAAGCTGCCCATTCCGAAAAAACGTGCCCGCAATGGATTGGCAGCATGACCGCAGTGGTTAATCAACTTTTGGATGACCAAACTCTGGGAAACCAGACAGAGGATGATGTTTCTGATCGAGATGAAGGTTCGCTCCTGGATGTGGAATCAGGAGCCTCTGTCTTAACTTTTGATATAATCCGCGGGGGGGAGAGTCTTGTCCCCATTGATATCAACATGGCAGGCAGTCCCAAGGCTCAGCCCACATGAAACTATAGTCTTAGAAGCAAAGGATCTGTTCCTGAACAATCTTATGAAGACAAGAAAAGGGCTTTCCTGAGGAAAATTCTTCCCCCTGGAAACGAAGGGCACGCTACGCTGGATAAGCCCACAAATAGCAACAGCAAAGCTAGTCACAAGACCAAGCTCCCGGTAGAACCCTCGAAAACCGCTATCGAACCTAGTCCCCAAACCGATACTAGTTACAACATAGTGGAGGACATGAAAAAGACCAGAGCTAATATCTCACTCTACGAGCTGGCCCGCATCACAAATCAAAAGGAACTTATTTTAAAAGCCTTCGCCAACAACCAAAATACGAAAACTGTGAGCAACACATCTGCACAAACCAGTCCAGATATCCAATCTATAGTGAACGCTGTCAACGCGAATTCGAGAGGATCCACCCCTCCATTCCTCTTGTCTTTCGAGATGTTTAATTTCAACGTTCACAATTTTCTCGTTGACTCTGGTGCATCCACGAATGTCATGCCTCTATCTGTGTGCAAGAAACTCAACATCCTCCCAGAGAAAACTAACGCAAAAATCATTCAACTGGACAGATCTCAAGTACCAGCAGTTGGAGAGTTAAACAATGTCATCATTCGCCTCTCATTCGACTCTAGGGTCCATCAATGTATTGATATTGTGGTTGTTGACATCCCTGAAGCTTATGGTGTACTGCTTAGCAGGGACTGGTCTAGCAAGTTGCAAGGATACTTTGACACAGATTGGTCCCACTTATGGCTACCTTACAAGGGGAGAAATAACCAAATCAGAGTCGAAAGCGAACCATACATGAAACATACTGTAACTGATTTGGATGCCACAAATGAACCCATCAGCTTTGCCCAAGAGGAACTCGGGATTTGTTTCCTGGAGTCCATTTTTGGATGCTATCGACCTCCTCAGTCTTCAGTAGGCCCCGAGGTCCTTTCTGAAATGACGCTCGTCGCAGAGGAACAAGCCCAAACTGTCACACACCAAGCCGAAATTCCTCCGCAATCCATTACTCCCAAGGACCCGGAAAGCGACATATGGACCTTGTATTACGACGGTTCCAAGAATCTCGATGGTTCTGGCGCTGGCTGCGTTTTGCTCGATCCGCATAAGAAAAAGTTCTTAGTCTCTTGTCGACTTGAGTTCCAATGCACTAACAACACTGCCGAGTATGAAGCTTTGATCCTTGGGCTTAAAAAGGCACTGGATTTGAAGGTAAAATGCTTACGGGTCATTGGAGACTCCGAGATTATCACTCGGCAGGTACGCAATACTATTCACTGTTTGTCTCCACATTTGAAGGCGTATCAGCAAGAGGTATGGCGGCTAATTTCTGCTTTTGACGCTTTTGGTATTAAATCTGTTCTAAGAATGCATAACGCAGCAGCAGATACTCTAGCTAATGCTGCCGCCAGGTTCACTCCTTTGAGGGACGGTTTTTCTATTGAAGTTATGTATAAACCCTCCGTGCCAGACAATATCACTAATTTGCGTGTTTTTGATGATGATCAACAGGTGCTGGAATTTATGTGCAATTCAGAAATATTCAAAGACGCTGCTATAGATGAAGATGAGCATGACCAAGCTATGCAAAAGGAGTACGAGCAAGTCAAAGGAAACCCCATGCCTAAAGGGGTGGTATCACTGGAGAAGCTTTTCGATCTGCAAAATCGGTTCCGTGGGCCCCCAAATGCAAAAGTGCAGAGCTTGATCTTGGCTCATCGACAAGTGAACTTGGGATCAGAAGATAATCCTAAATTCGTCAACCTGGGGAAAGACTGCACCCCCCAAGAGGCTCAAGATTTCACTCAGCTATTTCGCAAGTATCGTGACGTATTCGCTTGGACATATGAGGACTTACGCACATACGATACCCGAATCATACAACATGTGATACCCATTAAAGAAAATGTAAAACCATTCCAACAAAAGCTTAGGAAAGTACATCCTACGATGGAGCCATTGATTCTAAAAGAACTCAAAAAACTTTTGGATGCCCGCATTATCTTCAAAGTTCGCCATTCCACATGGGTATCAAATTTGGTTCCGGTACGGAAGAAGTCAGGTGAAATTCGCTTATGTGTAGATTTCCGAAACTTAAACCAGGCCTCGAGTAAAGATAATTACCCAGTGCCCCCTATGGAGCAGATACTGCAAGCAGTGTCCGGCTCAGAAATGTTCTCCTTGTTGGACGGATTCTCTGGCTACAATCAAGTACTAGTGGCTGAACCAGACAGGTTAAAGACTACCTTTCGGACTAAGTGGGGAACCTTCGCGTACAGGCGTATGCCCTTTGGATTAATCAACGCAGGGGCAACTTTCCAAAGAGCTATGGATATAGCATTCAGGGGTCTGATAGGCCAGAGTGTGGTGGTCTACTTGGATGACGTTACTGTGTTTTCTAAACATCGGGGGGATCATTTGCGTCACCTCAGACAGATCTTCGAAAGGTGCAGAAAATACGGTATCTCGCTCAACCCAAAGAAGAGCATTTTCGCCGTAGCAGAAGGAAATCTACTGGGTCATATCATAACCAAGCAAGGCATTGTCGTTGATCCAGAACGTGCGAAAGCCATTGCTCAGATTCCTCCCCTCAGCGGTAAGAAAGAAATGCAGTCCTTCTTAGGAAAGATCAATTTTGTACGTAAATTTATATCAGATTTCGCCCAGATAGTTAAGCCACTGCAGGGAATGATAAAGAAAAATGCTACCTTCAAATGGAATCAACCCGAAAAGGAAGCTTTCGACCATATCAAGAAAGCTATAGCCGAAGCGCCTTCCCTCCAGAGCCCAGATTTCGACAGAGATTTCAGCTTGTATACGTTCGCTTCGGATTCGTCCCTGGCAGCCGTACTTACACAAAAGGACAGAAATAATGACGAGCGTCCCATTTCATTCATGAGCACCGGTCTGCAGGGAGCTGAATTAAATTATCCCGAAATCGAGAAACATGCCTATGCGGTATATAAAGCGGTCAAACATTTCAGACCATACATTTTGAAAAACCATGTCACAGTTTACGTTCCCCACCCAGCTGTTCGCTCACTGTTCATGCAGCAGGAGCTGGGCGAGAGACGAGGGAACTGGGTTGCGTGTATGCAAGAATACGACTTAGAGTTTAAGCCAGCACGCACAGTGAAAGGACAAGGTTTATGCCAGATGGCTGCAGAGGCCGCAAGTTCCCAACAGAGTGAAGAAGATAATTGGGAACAAGAAATTGATATGTATCAAACTGATGTCTTGCCTCAGGTAAAGGACCCTTCTTGGTACTCGGATATTTCAGGATATTTAACACATGGTACATTGGACCCCGCGCTAAACGCCCGGCAGAAACGTGCAATCAGACTCAAAGCTTCTCCTTACCAGTTAATCCAAGGGAAGCTTTTCAGGAAACATTCCGATGGGGTCATGTTACGCTGCCTGGAATATGATGAAGCTCAGAAGATCTTAATCGAGCTGCATGATGGACCAGCAGGAGGTCATTTCGCCGGGGATACTACAGCCCATAAAATAATGCGAGCAGGTTATTATTGGCCAACTCTTTTCAGAGATGCCCACGCATATGTTCGGAAGTGCGTTCAATGCCAGAAATTCACAAACCGAGAAGCGCGCCCCGCCGCCCCTTTATTGTCAGTAGCAGTGGAAGAGCCTTTTCAACAATGGGGTCTAGATGTCATTGGCGAGATCCTACCCCACTCTTCTAAGCAACACCGGTACATCCTAACAGCCACTTATTACTTCACCAGGTGGGTTGAAGCAGTACCATTACGCCAAGTCAACGACCAGGAGGTAATGAAATTTGTCATTCATTCCATCATTACCAGGTTTGGCGTTCCGACATCCTTGGTTTTTGATAATGCAACATATTTTTCATCTTTTAAATTATATGATTTTGCTTTAGAAAATGGTATCGTTCTTAAAAACTCTGCAAAATACTATCCCCAAGGAAACGGTCTAGCGGAATCAACCAATAAAAATCTGATTCGCATCATTAAAAAGACTTTACTGTCTCACCAACGCAACTGGCACAATGCTCTCCAAAATGCACTTTGGGCCGATCGTGTCACCCCTAAGTCCTCAATAGGCACCTCACCATATTTTCTCGTGTATGGGAAAGAAGCTGTCCTCCCACCCAATTTGTCTCTTCCCGCTTTACAGTTGTCTCAAGAGTGTCATGGTACCCCTTGCCCTACCTTGCAAACCCGCATTGACACCCTGTTGAAACTAGAAGAGGAAAGGCAGAAAACCCGGGAGAAATTCGCCATCCACCAGAGTCGGATCAAGAAATGGTTCGATAAAAAGTCTGCAGGAGATAAAAAATTTGAAGTAGGAGATCTTGTCCTAAAGTGGGATAAAGCACACGAAGAAAAGGGAAAACATGCCAAATTTCAAGCACTATGGATAGGTCCCTTTCAGGTTAAAGAAAAGGTGGGTCCCCATACTTTCCGATTGCAAACTTTGGAAGGAAAATTCGAAGTCCTCCCGGTAAACGGGCATGACCTCAAACACTATTTTACTTAAACCCCTTGAAAAAAAAAAAAAAAAACCTCTGTCTCTAACTCTTCAAATAAAACCTTGTCTAAGCTGCCCGCAACTGGCTCACTCCTTGAAGAGGTTCTATGCTGATGAAAGGCCCTTTCCCGCAAAACATAGGGCAGTCGAAACTCGCTTGTGATGGGCACCTAAGAATAGTACACGGCCTTACTAGAGTCTTCAAGCATAAGGAACCACCTAGCGGCTTCGAAGGGCGCAGGCAGAGAAGGTCTTGCATAGCAGCAACCGGATCGTGAGGGAACAGGGCTAACTCAAGAGAATTGCAGGTCATCCGGGAAAAACCCGAGTCCTCATATTAGACCAGGAGCAACCTCTCTGCAAGCAAAATAAGTCGGGATCCCTCATCCGCCCAGGCAAAATATGCCCATCTAAATAAGTGCTACAGGCACATTCTCAAATAAGTGCAATCGCACACAAATAAAGGGTAAAGGATTGAGAAAGGCTTCCTGTGCAGAGAGGTGTTGTAACGACTCCGCCGGGGTACTGACCAGGCTCGCTGGCAGTGGAGCAACGTTCATGACTCCTTAGGCAGTGACTCCGCCGGAGTCGAGAGGTTCGCTGGCAGCGGAGCAACACCATGAGGACGAAATAATTGTACCGGACCCTGCAGTTGTCCAAGGTTTCCCCGACCCTCTCGATCCTGGAGCGTGAGGAATTAAAATTCGGTTGATCTGCACCCAACAAGCCAAAAGGGCAGGCGACTATGCGGGGTGGCAAAGGAAGGAAGGTGTAAACTCTGAGGTAAAAGAACAAGCAAGTATTAGACCCCTCCCTCCTCCCTCATCGACCCTTCATCAGCAGAGACTCTGAATTCATCTACTGAATCGCCATTTGTTGTAGCTCCTACAACACCCTCCAAAAATACATAAAATCATAACACACACTTCAAAATTTTTGGAGCCCCTTTGAAACTAAAGAAGGAAAAAACCAAGTAAAGTTTTAAAGAGCAAGTCGCTAAGTCGCGGATCCATGATTTGCGACCCATGCGACCTATGCAACCCTAAGGTCGCATAGGTCTCCAGGTCGCAAGAGTCGGAAGTCAATCAATTTGCGACCTTGCGACCCAGCGACCTTAAGGTCGCAAGGTCGCAAAGTTGCAAAATGAAGTTTTAGGGAATTAGCGACTCAGCGACCTTTGCGACCCAACGACCTTAAGGTCGCAAGGTCGCAAGGTCGCAAACTTACAACTTGCGACCTCATTAAGTATTCACACGTGCGACCTTTTTATATAAGGACGGGTCGCTAGGTCGCATTTGTAGCTCTCAGCGAAAACCGTGGAATTACTCTGACAGGTCGACTGGCGCGTTTTCTTCCGGGTAAGTTGCCCTTTCCTCCCTATGTTTCCTTCTTGAGCATTTCTTGCCATTATTGAGCCTCCCCGCGGTCTTATTTACTTGCTGGTGAGCAGATAGGTTTTCCAGTTGATTTTATGTTTTGTTTTGGTTCCCACAAACCCCAGGGTCACCCGTCTCTTGCCCAATTCCTCATGGCTACGCCTTATTGTCAGTTTAGACCCTTTCAAGCCGCGTATTTTTCCCTGTAGGGAAAGTCTATCCGCAAAACCGCGCGCGCGCGAAACCACCCGGCAGGCTCAAGTGCGACCTGCGACCTAGCGACCCGGTCGCAAGGTCGCAAGGTCGCAAAACTCCCTGTTAGCGACTCTGCGACCCTGCGACCTAGTCGCAAGGTCGTGAGGTCGCATGTGAGTCCTTTTTGTGGATCAGCGACCCAGCGACTCCCAGAGAACAGTCAATTAAACTTTGTATGTGTTGACTCTATTTTAGCTGTTATCATCATGTCTTTCTCATCCTGGGATTCTGTCTTGAATGCAGCAGGTGAATTCAGAGCAGACACAGTACCGGTCCTCTCCGACTCTAGCAATATGGCACCCCGGGTATCCCGAAGGAGAAGTAGGCAGGTGGTGGAGGAAGAGTCAGACACAGACATACAAACATCTCCACTACCAATATACAAAGACACCCTTTGCACCTTCGCAAAGGAGGATAGCCTTAGGTGGTATGAAGTATACCGTGAGTTCACCATACCAGAAGAGGAGTTCCCAGAAGATCTCCCGGACCGTGATGTATCCCTGAAAGTCAAAAAGTCCAAATTGCACTTAGCAGGGTCACATCCCGCCATCTTTCCGTGCCCAGAGATGTTGGACTGGATCATACAGAAGACGGATCCGAAGAACTTCGCAATCCGAGATAGTGCAGGAAAAGCTTTCGCAACATTGGAGAGTTCAAAAGCACAGGTCTACTACTCGCTACCCAATCTAGAGGTGAACTTCACCCCAAGATGGTTTGCTGCAAATGAAGTGTCGATGGTTGATACAATCAGAAAATGGTGGGCAGAACCAGACAAATTTAAGATAAAAAAGGACCAGGAGTACCCGGTGGTCAGTCTGAGGAAGGTGTATAAGTTAGTGGCCGCCATGCTGTGCAGAATATACGGGCGTTCGGACGCCACCACCTTCAACGGAACATGGGCAACCATTATGGAAGACGTAACAGTACACGGCACTCGTTTCAATTGGGCTGGTATATTAATGGGCTCCATGCACACAAATTTGGCTTCAGCTTTAGCCCCAGATGAGGGAGCGCCATCAGAATTCTATATGGCTTCGTATCTTTTAGATGCTGTCTGTGCCCAGCTGCATGTTGAGGGATGGCCACATAACTGGGACTCCGAACAGACCCAGGAAATACATTTGCAGACCAAGGTATTCTGGGAATCCAGGTACAAGTCCGACATCGAGCAAATCTCTCATATATTCATTCCCGCCCTCTACGGGAAACTATTCGGTCAAGACACCCCCTGCATGTCTTGGCGAGCAATGGAGACACTAGGTCAGGTGGCACACTAGTTCCCATTTGCTGAATTCACAATCATCCGAGTATTTGGCTCGTTTAAAGCACCACATGCTCTGCCTAAGTTTATTACCGATAAGGTGCTCATGCAGGAGGTATGTTTCCAGATGACCTCGGGTTTTTCTAACGTCCTTTCCAAAGGGAAGAAGAAACCTTGGCCCGCTCTACCTCTCACCATTGGTGCTTATACAGTCAAGGACTTCAGAGAAGTAGGGCGTGAAGGGGAAGAGGTAAAAATTTATCACTTCAGAAATCTGGATTGCCGAACTTATGACCCAGTCAGGATAGTTCCTGAGCATTGTAAAAGGGCCAATTTTAGATGGAGTTATCAGCACGTCGAGCGCCCGGCAGAGGACGAAAAAAGAAACTGGTACAACGCAGAAAGGCATCTAGCTCCAGGGATCGACTCTGACCGAGAAGAAGAGGATCACCAGAATTTAGGAGATAGAAGCCATAAGCTTGGAGGCTCTTCTTTCTCCAAAGATAAGAAAACACAGACCGGTACGGGGCCTGACACCACAGATTAGCAAAGGGAAGAAGAAGCCCAAGCCAAGAAGGAAGAGGAGAAGAAGATGAAGGAAGATGAAGAGAAACGTAAGAAAGATGCCAGGACAGAGCGAAAAAAGAAAAAGGAAGAGGAGAAGGAAAGACAGGAAAAGGAGGCACAGGCGGCGGCAGAAAAGGCACTTAAGGAAGAACTCGACAAAGTCGATCGTCAAAAGGAGGTAGAACAAGCTGCCGCGGCAGAGAGAAAGAGAAAAGCTAAAAAGGAAGCAGAGGCAGAGGCAGAAAGAAGGAAGAAGGAGGAACACGACAAGGCGGAGGCCGAGCGCCGGCAAAAGGAAAAGGAAAAGGATCAAACACAGGATGAGGAGGACGAGCTAATAGACGACATTGACCTATCTCCCCTGGATATCCCTTCAGGTGGCGCGAAAAGTACCCTCAATATTGATGATTTTCCCGGGGAGCAGGAAGAAGAAGTCTTCGACCTAACCAGATTGACATTTGACCAATTCTCTTTCAAAATACGGCAAGAGAAAAGGAAATCCTTAGCGCAAGGCCATCCCGCCATCTCTACGGTTGCCACTGGAAAGGACATAGTCCCGGATACAAGGACTAACCCTGTTATGATAGCATCAGCAGGCACCGCTTTTGCCGCGGCCACAGAGGAAAATGTCACTAGGATGAGCAGGGAAATTATTTCTTTGCAGAACAGGCTAAAAGCAGCAGAGCAAGAGAAATCAAGACTAGAAAGTGAGATGCTACAGCTCCAAAGTAGGCCCGCCCAAGTAAACGAGGTCCCACTGGCAGTCAAGAAAGAGTGTGATGTGTTGGAAATGGCTATGAGGCAAGTATACAAAGAAATGCTCACACTAAAACAAACAGTGGCCCCATTGGCAGCGGCACGAGAGGAAACCAAACAGAAGCACGAGCACTGTGTGAGTTCTCACGACTTGGACAAAATGATGAATCCATTGACAACACAAAGACGCTAAGCTCCCGAACATGTGCCTGTAGTTGACGGAGTCATACGCAAGAAGCCAAGCATAATTTCCGATCTACGGAGGCATTCAAAGACAAGTTGGCCAAAGATTTGGACAAAGTAATGTCTGCATATAATCACCTGATCAGCGGCATTGACTCCATGAATGCTCTTCATCACATTCCATCATTAGGGGCACTGAATGAGACTAAAGGCTGGGAGCAGGTAGAACAGGAAATTCAGTCTTTTCTGCAACCCGTGAGACAAGCTGCTGCCACACCAGAATTCGAGGCATCACAAGAAAACCTAAATCGGTTGCTTGTCACTCCGGTACAAATCTACACCAAGCTTGCCTCCCTCTCAATGCTGATCTCTCAGAAGAAGGAGACTCTGGTACTGAATGCCTTAGAATGTATGCATCGAATAAAAGAGGAAAGCCCTCTTGTCGCTCCCATAACAGCAGATTACCAGACTTGGCGAGATTTCCTCAAGGGCAAGAAAGTTGACGATCCAGAAACTTCAATTACGCGACCACCTCCATAGTTTAACCTCTGGGTCGCAAGTCGTTTTTTGTCCCCAGGTCGCAGGTCGCACCTGCGACCAGGTCGCAGGTCGCACATGCGACCAAGTCGCAGGTCGCAATTTTCTGGTCGCAGGTCACAAGTGTGACAAAAGTCGCAGGGAAGCTGAACCGTCGGGAAGTTGAAGCGTCGGAAGGCCATAAGGACGCCTCTTGAATCTATAAATACCCCTGTGGGGCACATTGTAAGGGGCTCCTCTTTTGTGGACTGAAAGGCAATATTGAATTGTAATTGAAGAATCATACTCTTGACATATAATACAAATACTTGTTAAAACCCCTTTGATTGGATGATGTGTCTAGCTGTGACAACACTGCGTGTATTCTGCGTATTGTTTCAGAATATCTTTTGATTAATGAATCTGTGTTATCAATAGTATCATTCATGCTCCATAGCTATCTGTGATTGTGTTGATGATGCTCAAGTTTGCTATTTACTCTTATGATGAATGTTAATGAACTGTTTTATTAGCATTTCGTTATATCTTTCGGAAAGTTAAGGGATATTCTCGCCATTAAAGAACTGTTTCTTTGGTGGTCGGATTATCTTTTATGCATTACCCCATAGATGTGTTGCTAACGACATTTCCTGGGCGCATGCATTTTGTTTATTACCTTGCTACGCACAGTGTCATATATCGGTTTTGATACATCAGTCATGTATTCTGTATCATGTGAATGAGTGTATGTTTGCAGATTCAATCAGGCTGTTCGAGACCGAAGAGGGAGTCATTTAAGTGGTAGCCGGACCCACACCCCGGACGGGATCCCTACTCCAAACGGTTCAAAGTCTAATTGGGACTTTTTACCGGGGAGATCCCCTACTGTTGGCCGGACATATTTTCCCGTCAACAGATTTGGCGCTAGAAGGAGGGCCATGGCATCCTCCCAGCATACGACCGATATTCCGTCACAAACTCCCCGCCGGGAGGTCAAAAATAACGAACCTCCTCTTCCCCCCTTAGAGGATATTCCCATGGAGGCGGCTCGATACTTTGAAATCACTAACGAATATTTGAGATCCTTACGCCCAGTTGCCCGTAATCTCGTCAGGGATTTACGATATGCCCCCATCATGGAATTTCTGGCTCACACTAGGACCCCTACTGAGAACATCACCCGTAATGGTGTGCTTGTCAGCACCATACCTGAACTCGTAAACTCCATGATTGAAGACCTCGGGCGGGCAGTCCAAGAAAATGACCCCATCCTCCAAGATAGTGAAGGTTTCCCTGATACTGAACCTTTCCCCGAACCTCAACCTGACTTACATCAGTGGAACGAAAACCAAGTGTACGACCTGCGAGAAGATGGAGAGGGGGGTCGAAGGAACGAGAGAGAGGTTAACACTTCCCAAAGGAATGTAAGAGAAGGAAATAGGCCCCGGAGGAATGAGGGTGGGGTTAATAGGGGTCACGGATGTGGAGGTAGAGGAGATATGATCCACGGCCGGAGACATCACAACAACCATCATCACCACCGAAACCAAAATAGACCCCCTCTCCACAACTGGGAGTACCTTAGAAACATGAATAACCGTGAAAGACACCGAGATGAGCACTCTCGCCATCAGGACGGAGCATCAGTATCAGGGACGGGAAGTGAATCCGAGGTCGAAACTCGTTATCATCAGCGCCCCAGGAGGGTGCAGCCCCTAGCCTGGATGGCTCAATCCCCATTGGCTCTTTTAGGTCCCCTCCATGATATGCCCAGACACCCGGAGAAGCATCTTCCTAAGTTTGATCCTGAGAAAGGTACCTCAGCGGAAGATCATATTAGTAGTTTCTATCTGGCCCTACAAATCATGAGAGTTCAGTCTGATGATGTCGCTTGTCGACTATTCCCGCACACTCTTGTAAACCTTGCGGCCACCTGGTACCGTTCCCTACCCAGTGCCTCTATTACTTCATGGGACCAGTTCCGTCGCGTGTTCCTGCAAAAGTTTGCAGAGGATAAAACACCCTCTATGCTCCTCACAGAGTTAAGCACCATCAAGTGTCACAGAAAAGAGAAGGTTAAAGACTTTAACCAACGCTTCGCCACAATATTGCAAAAATTTCCTCCAAACTTAGCTTTGGACGATTCTATCACCATCGACTACTACACGAAAGATCTCCCTAGGGATATTGCCGTTTTCGTCAAACGCGAGGCCCGCGCTACCCTTACAGCAAATTACGCTGCTGCTCTCGCGGTAGAGAAGGACATGTTGTCAATTGGAGTCATGGACCACGAAGGAAAAGATGATCACAAATCAACCACTAAAAAAGGTCAGTCTTCCACCCCCAATAGAGAGAGAGAAGCTTTTGATTTCGAGAGTATGGCCAAGACCCTCAAACTTCTAACGAATGAGGTCTCTGACTTAAAGAGAAAGGGTGTTGAAACCTCAACTACAAATAAACCCCCAAAACCATTTTTCAAGAAAAGTAATCCCAACACCAGCAGACCTCCGTCAAACTCCAGTGCCGCTCTCAACGTGGAAGAGATAGGGAAAGACAATTTTTTCTCTTTTCACCAAGCTGCCCATTCCGAAAAAACGTGCCCGCAATGGATTGGCAGCATGACCGCAGTGGTTAATCAACTTTTGGATGACCAAACTCTGGGAAACCAGACAGAGGATGATGTTTCTGATCGAGATGAAGGTTCGCTCCTGGATGGGGAATCAGGAGCCTCTGTCTTAACTTTTGATATAATCCGCGGGGGGGAGAGTCTTGTCCCCATTGATATCAACATGGCAGGCAGTCCCAAGGCTTAGCCCACTCGAAACTATAGTCTTAGAAGCAAAGGATCTGTTCCTGAACAATCTTATGAAGACAAGAAAAGGGCTTTCCTGAGGAAAATTCTTCCCCCTGGAAACGAAGGGCACGCTACGCCGGATAAGCCCACAAATAGCAACAGCAAAGCTAGTCACAAGACCAAGCTCCCGGTAGAACCCTCGAAAACCGCTATCGAACCTAGTCCCCAAACCGATACTAGCTACAACATAGTGGAGGACATGAAAAATACCAGAGCTAATATCTCACTCTACGAGCTGGCCCGCATCACAAATCAAAAGGAACTTATTTTAAAAGCCTTCGCCAACAACCAAAATACGAAAACTGTGAGCAACACATCTGCACAAACCAGTCCAGATATCCAATCTATAGTGAACGCTGTCAACGCGAATTCGAGAGGATCCACCCCTCCATTCCTCTTGTCTTTCGAGATGTTTAATTTCAACGTTCACAATTTTCTCGTTGACTCTGGTGCATCCACGAATGTCATGCCTCTATCTGTGTGCAAGAAACTCAACATCCTCCCAGAGAAAACTAACGCAAAAATCATTCAACTGGACAGATCTCAAGTACCAGCAGTTGGAGAGTTAAACAATGTCATCATTCGCCTCTCATTCGACTCTAGGGTCCATCAATGTATTGATATTGTGGTTGTTGACATCCCTGAAGCTTATGGTGTACTGCTTAGCAGGGACTGGTCTAGCAAGTTGCAAGGATACTTTGACACAGATTGGTCCCACTTATGGCTACCTTACAAGGGGAGAAATAACCAAATCAGAGTCGAAAGCGAACCATACATGAAACATACTGTAACTGATTTGGATGCCACAAATGAACCCATCAGCTTTGCCCAAGAGGAACTTGGGATGTGTTTCCTGGAGTCCATTTTTGGATGCTATCGACCTCCTCAGTCTTCAGTAGGCCCCGAGGTCCTTTCTGAAATGACGCTCGTCGTAGAGGAACAAGCCCAAACTGTCACACACCAAGCCGAAATTCCTCCGCAATCCATTACTCCCAAGGACCCGGAAAGCGACATATGGACCTTGTATTACGACGGTTCCAAGAATCTCGATGGTTCTGGAGCTGGCTGCGTTTTGCTCGATCCGCATAAGAAAAAGTTCTTAGTCTCTTGTCGACTTGAGTTCCAATGCACTAACAACACTACCGAGTATGAAGCTTTGATCCTTGGGCTTAAAAAGGCGCTGGATTTGAAGGTAAAATGCTTACGGGTCATTGGAGACTCCGAGATCATCACTCGGCAGGTACGCAATACTATTCACTGTTTGTCTCCACATTTGAAGGCGTATCAGCAAGAGGTATGGCGATTGATTTCTGCTTTTGACGCTTTTGGAATTAAATCTGTTCTAAGAATGCATAACGCAGCAGTAGATACTCTAGCTAATGCTGCCGCCAGGTTCACCCCTTTGAGGGACGGTTTTTCTATTGAAGTTATGTATAAACCCTCCGTGCCAGACAATATCACTAATTTGCGTGTTTTTGATGATGATCAACAGGTGCTGGAATTTATGTGCAATTCAGAAATATTCAAAGACGCTGCTATAGATGAAGATGAGCATGACCAAGCTATGCAAAAGGAGTACAAGCAAGTCAAAGGAAACCCCATGCCTAAAGGGGTGGTATCACTGGAGAAGCTTTTCGATCTGCAAAATCGGTTCCGTGGGCCCCCAAATGCAAAAGTGCAGAGCTTGATCTTGGCTCATCGACAAGTGAACTTGGGATCAGAAGATAATCCTAAATTCGTCAACCTGGGGAAAGACTGCACCCCCCAAGAGGCTCAAGATTTCACTCAGCTATTTCGCAAGTATCGTGACGTATTCGCTTGGACATATGAGGACTTACGCACATACGATACTCGAATCATACAACATGTGATACCCATTAAAGAAAATGTAAAACCATTCCAAAAAAAGCTTAGGAAAGTACATCCTACAATGGAGCCATTGATTCTAAAAGAACTCAAAAAACTTTTGGATGCCCGCATTATCTTCAAAGTTCGCCATTCCACATGGGTATCCAATTTGGTTCCGGTACGGAAGAAGTCAGGTGAAATTCGCTTATGTGTAGATTTCCGAAACTTAAACCGGGCCTCGAGTAAAGATAATTACCCAGTGCCCCCTATGGAGCAGATACTACAAACAGTCTCCGGCTCAGAAATGTTCTCCTTGTTGGACGGATTCTCTGGCTACAATCAAGTACTAGTGGCCGAACCAGACAGGTTAAAGACTACCTTTCGGACTAAGTGGGGAACCTTCGCGTACAGGCGCATGCCCTTTGGATTAATCAACGCAGGGGCAACTTTCCAAAGAGCTATGGATATAGCATTCAGGGGTCTGATAGGCCAAAGTGTGGTGGTTTACTTAGATGACGTTACTGTGTTTTCTAAACATCGGGGGGATCATTTGCGTCACCTCAGACAGATCTTCGAAAGGTGCAGAAAATACGGTATCTCGCTCAACCCAAAGAAGAGCATTTTTGCCGTAGCAGAGGGAAATCTACTGGGTCACATCATAACTAAGCAAGGCATTGTCGTTGATCCAGAACGTGCGAAAGCCATTGCTCAGATTTCTCCCCCCAGCAGTAAGAAAGCAATGCAGTCCTTTTTGGGAAAGATCAATTTTGTACGTAAGTTCATATCAGATTTCGCCCAGATAGTGAAGCCACTGCAGGGAATGATAAAGAAAAATGCTACCTTCAAATGGAATCAACCCGAAAAGGAAGCTTTCGACCAGATCAAGAAAGCGATAGCCGAAGCACCTTCCCTCCAGAGCCCAGATTTCGGCAGGGATTTCAGCTTGTATACGTTCGCTTCGGATTCGTCCCTGGCAGCCGTACTCACACAAAAGGACAGAAATAATGACGAGCGTCCCATTTCATTCATGAGCACCGGTCTGCAGGGAGCTGAATTAAATTATCCCGAAATCGAGAAACAGGCCTATGCGGTGTATAAAGCAGTCAAACATTTCCGACCATACATTTTGAAAAACCACGTCACAGTTTACGTTCCCCACCCAGCCGTTCGTTCACTGTTCATGCAGCAGGAGCTGGGCGAGAGACGAGGGAACTGGGTTGCGTGTATGCAAGAATACGACTTAGATTTTAAGCCAGCACGCACAGTGAAAGGACAAGGTTTATGCCAGATGGCTGCAGAGGCCGCAAGTTCCCAACAGAGTGAAGAAGATAATTGGGAACAAGAAATTGATATGTACCAAACTGACGTCTTGCCTCAGGTAAGAAACCCTTCTTGGTACTCGGATATTTCGGGATATTTAGCACACGGTACATTGGACCCCGCTCTAAACGCCCGGCAAAAACGTGCAATCAGACTCAAAGCTACGCCTTAACAGTTAATTCAAGGGAAGCTTTTCAGGAAACATTCCGATGGGGTCATGTTACGCTGCCTGGAATATGATGAAGCTCAGAAGATCTTAATCGAGCTGCATGATGGACCAGCAGGAGGTCATTTTGCCGGGGATACTACAGCCCATAAAATAATGCGAGCAGGTTATTATTGGCCAACTCTTTTCAGAGATGCCCACGCATATGTTCGGAAGTGCGTTCAATGCCAGAAATTCACAAACCGAGAAGCGCGCCCCGCCGCCCCTTTATTGTCAGTAGCAGTGGAAGAGCCTTTTCAACAATGGGGTCTAGATGTCATTGGCGAGATCCTACCCCACTCTTCTAAGCAACACCGGTACATCCTAACAGCCACTTATTACTTCACCAGGTGGGTTGAAGCAGTACCATTACGCCAAGTCAACGACCAGGAGGTAATGAAATTTGTCATTCATTCCATCATTACCAGGTTTGGCGTTCCGACATCCTTGGTTTTTGATAATGCAACATATTTTTCATCTTTTAAATTATATGATTTTTCTTTAGAAAATGGTATCGTTCTTAAACACTCTGCAAAATACTATCCCCAAGGAAACGGTCTAGCGGAATCAACCAATAAAAATCTGATTCGCATCATTAAAAAGACTTTACTGTCTCACCAACGCAACTGGCACAATGCTCTCCAAAATGCACTTTGGGCCGATCGTGTCACCCCTAAGTCCTCAATAGGCACCTCACCATATTTTCTCGTGTATGGGAAAGAAGCTGTCCTCCCACCCAATTTGTCTCTTCCCGCTTTACAGCTGTCTCAAGAGTGTCATGGTACCCCTTGCCCTACCTTGCAAACCCGCATTGACACCCTGCTGAAACTAGAAGAGGAAAGGCAGAAAACCCGGGAGAAATTCGCCATCCACCAGAGTCAGATCAAGAAATGGTTCGATAAAAAGTCTGCAGGAGATAAAAAATTTGAAGTAGGAGATCTTGTCCTAAAGTGGGATAAAGCACACGAAGAAAAGGGAAAACATGCCAAATTTCAAGCACTATGGATAGGTCCCTTTCAGGTTAAAGAAAAGGTGGGTCCCCATACTTTCCGATTGCAAACTTTGGAAGGAAAATTCGAAGTCCTCCCGGTAAACGGGCATGACCTCAAACACTATTTTACTTAAACCCCTTGAAAAAAAAAAAAAAAAACCTCTGTCTCTAACTCTTCAAATAAAACCTTGTCTAAGCTGCCCGCAACTGGCTCACTCCTTGAAGAGGTTCTATGCTGATGAAAGGCCCTTTCCCGCAAAACATAGGGCAGTCGAAACTCGCTTGTGATGGGCACCTAAGAATAGTACACGGCCTTACTAGAGTCTTCAAGCATAAGGAACCACCTAGCGGCTTCGAAGGGCGCAGGCAGAGAAGGTCTTGCATAGCAGCAACCGGATCGTGAGGGAACAGGGCTAACTCAAGAGAATTGCAGGTCATCCGGGAAAAACCCGAGTCCTCATATTAGACCAGGAGCAACCTCTCTGCAAGCAAAATAAGTCGGGATCCCTCATCCGCCCAGGCAAAATATGCCCATCTAAATAAGTGCTACAGGCACATTCTCAAATAAGTGCAATCGCACACAAATAAAGGGTAAAGGATTGAGAAAGGCTTCCTGCGCAGAGAGGTGTTGTAACGACTCCGCCGGGGTACTGACCAGGCTCGCTGGCAGTGGAGCAACGTTCACGACTCCTTAGGCAGTGACTCCGCCGGAGCCGAGAGGTTCGCTGGCAGCGGAGCAACACCATGAGGACGAAATAATTGTACCGGACCCTGCAGTGGCCCAAGGTTTCCCCGACCCTCTCGATCCTGTAAGCGTGAGGAATTAAAATTCGGTTGGTCTGCACCCAACAAGCCAAAAGGGCAGGCGACTATGCGGGGTGGCAAAGGAAGGAAGGTGTAAACTCTGAGGTAAAAGAACAAGCAAGTATTAGACCCCTCCCTCCTCCCTCATCGACCCTTCATCAGCAGAGACTCTGAATTCATCCAATGAATCGCCATTTGTTGTAGCTCCTACAACACCCTCCAAAAATACATAAAATCATAACACACACTTCAAAATTTTTGGAGCCCCTTTGAAACTAAAGAAGGAAAAAACCAAGTAAAGTTTTAAAGAGCAAGTCGCTAAGTCGCGGATCCATGATTTGCGACCCATGCGACCTATGCAACCCTAAGGTCGCATAGGTCTCCAGGTCGCAAGAGTCGGAAGTCAATCAATTTGCGACCTTGCGACCCAGCGACCTTAAGGTCGCAAGGTCGCAAAGTTGCAAAATGAAGTTTTAGGGAATTAGCGACTCAGCGACCTTTGCGACCCAACGACCTTAAGGTCGCAAGGTCGCAAGGTCGCAAACTTACAACTTGCGACCTCATTAAGTATTCACACGTGCGACCTTTTTATATAAGGACGGGTCGCTAGGTCGCATTTGTAGCTCTCAGCGAAAACCGTGGAATTACTCTGACAGGTCGACTGGCGCGTTTTCTTCCGGGTAAGTTGCCCTTTCCTCCCTATGTTTCCTTCTTGAGCATTTCTTGCCATTATTGAGCCTCCCCGCGGTCTTATTTACTTGCTGGTGAGCAGATAGGTTTTCCAGTTGATTTTATGTTTTGTTTTGGTTCCCACAAACCCCAGGGTCACCCGTCTCTTGCCCAATTCCTCATGGCTACGCCTTATTGTCAGTTTCGACCCTTTCAAGCCGCGTATTTTTCCCTGTAGGGAAAGTCTATCTGCGAAACCGCGCGCGCGCGAAACCCCCCGGCAGGCTCAAGTGCGACCTGCGACCTAGCGACCCGGTCGCAAGGTCGCAAAACTCCCTGTTAGCGACTCTGCGACCCTGCGACCTAGTCGCAAGGTCGCGAAGTCGCATGTGAGTCCTTTTTGTGGATCAGTGACCCAGCTACTCCCAGAGAACATTCAATTAAACTTTGTGTGTGTTGACTCTATTTTAGCTGTGATCATCATGTCTTTCTCATCCTGGGATTCTGTCTTGAATGCAGCAGGTGAATTCAGAGCAGACACAGTACCGGTCCTCTCCGACTCTAGCAATATGGCACCCCGGGTATCCCGAAGGAGAAGTAAGCAGGTGGTGGAGGAAGAGTCAGACACAGACATACAAACATCTCCGCCGCCAATATACAGAGACACCCTTTGCACCTTCGCAAAGGAGGATAGCCTTAGGTGGTATGAAGTATACCGTGAGTTCGCCATACCAGAAGAGGAGTTCAATGAATATCTCCTGGACCGTGATGTATACCTGAAAGTCAAAAAGTCCAAATTGCACCTAGCAGGGTCACATCCCGCCATCTTTCCGTGCCCAGAGATGTTGGACTGGATCATACAGAAGACGGATCCGAAGAACTTCGCAATCCGAGATAGTGCAGGAAAAGCTTTCGCAACATTGGAGAGTTCAAAAGCACAGGTCTACTACTCGCTACCCAAACCAGAGGTGAACTTCACCCCAAGATGGTTTTCTGCAAATGAAGTGCCGATGGTTGATACAATCAGAAAATGGTGGGCAGAACCAGATAAATTTAAAATCAAGAAAGACCAGGAGTACCCGGTGGCCAGTCTGAGGAAGGTGTATAAGTTAGTGGCCGCCATGCTGTGCAGAGTGTACGGACGTTCGGACGCCACCACTTTCAACGGAACATGGGAAACCATTATGGAACACGTAACAGTACACGGCACTCGGTTCAATTGGGCTAGTATATTAATGGGCTCCATGCACACAAATTTGGCTTCAGCTTTAGCCCCAGATGAGGGAGCGTCGTCAGAATTCTATATGGCTTCGTATTTATTAGATGTTGTCTGTGCCCAGCTGCATGTTGAGGGATGGCCACATAACTGGGACTCCGAACAGACCCGGCAATCCATTTGCAGACCAAGGTATTCTGGGAATCCAGGTACAAGTCAGACATCGAGCAAATCTCTCATATATTCATTCCCTCCCTTTACGGGAAACTATTTGGTCAAGACACCCCCTGCATGTCTTGGCAAGCAATGGAGACACTAGGTCAGGTGGCACACTAGTTTCCATTCGCTGAATTCACAATCATCCGAGTATTTGGCTCATTCAAAGCACCACATGCTCTGCCTAAGTTTATTACCGATAAGGTGCTCATGCAGGAGGTATGTTCCCAGATGACCTCAGGCTTCTCCAATGTCCTTTCCAAAGGGAAGAAGAAACCTTGGCTCGCTCTACCTCTCACCATTGGTGCTTATACAGTCAAGGACTTCAGAGAAGTAGGGCGTGAAGGGGTAGAGATAAAAAGTTACCACTTCAGAAATCTGGATTGCTGAACTTATGACCCAGTCAGGATAGTTCCCGAGCATTGTAAAAGGGCCAATTTTAGATGGATTTATCAGCATGTCGAGCGCCCGGCAGAGGACGAAAAAAGAAACTGGTACAACGCAGACAGGCATCTAGCTCCAGGGATCGACTCTGACTGAGAAGAAGAGGATCACCAGAATTTAGAAGATAGGAGCCATAAGCCAGGAGGCTCTTCTTCCTCCAAAGATAAGAGAACACGGACCAGTACAGGGCCTGACACCTCGGATCAGCAACGAGCAGCAGAAGCCCAAGCCAAGAAGGAAGAGGAGTAGAAAATGAAGGAGGATGAAGAGAAACGTAAGAAAGATGCCAGGATAGAGCGAAAAAGGAAAAAGGAAGAGGAAAAAGAAAGACAGGAAAAGGAGGCACAGGCAGCGGCAGAAAAAGAACTTAAGGAAGAACTTGACAAAGTCGAGTGTCAAAAGAAGGCAGAACAAGCCGCCGCGGCAGAGCGAAAGAGAAAAGCTGAAAAGGAAGCAGAGGCAGAGACAGAACGCAGGAAGAAGGAGGAACACGACAAGGCGGAAGCCGAGCGCTGGCAAAAGGAGAAAGAAAAGGATCAAACACAGGATGAGGAGGACGAGCTAATAGACGACATTGACATATCTCCCCTGGATATCCCTTCAGGTGGCGCGAAAAGTACCCTCAATGTTGATGATTTTCCCGGGGAGCAAGAAGAAGAAGTCTTCGACCTGACCAGATTGACATTTGACCAATTCTCTTTCAAAATACGGCAAGAGAAAAGGAAATCCTTAGCGCAAGGCCATCCCGCCATCTCTACGGTCGCCACTGGAAAGGATATAGTCCCGGATACAAGGACTAACCCTGTTATGATAGCGTCAGTAGGCACTGCTTTTGCCGTGGCCACAGAGGAAAATGTCACTAAGATGAGCAGGGAAATTATTTCTTTGCAGAACAGGCTGAAAGCGGCGGAGCAAGAGAAATCAAGACTAGAAAGTGAGATGCTACAGCTCCAAAGCAAGCCCGCCCAAGTAAACGAGGTCCCACTGGCGGTCAAGAAAGAGTGTGATGTGTTGAAAATGACCATGAGGCAAGTATACAAAGAAATGCTCGCACTAAAACAAACAGTGGCCCCATTGGCAGCGGCACGAGAGGAAACCAAACAGAAGCACGAGCAGCTCGGGGAAGCCTCGGCGGCTTTGGACAAAATGATGAACTGGACAGCACAGTATCAGCAAGCTCCCGAACATGTGCCTAGGAAGGATTGGAGTCATACGCAAGAAGCCAAAGTACAAATTCGGATGAATATGCAGTCCAAAGACAAGCTGGCCAAGGATTTGGACAAAGTGATGTCTGCATATAATCACCTGATCAGTGGTATTGACTCTATGAACGCTCTTCATCACATTTCGTCATTAGGGGCATTGAATGAGACTAAAGACTGGGAGCAGGTAGAACAGGAAATTCAGTCTTTTCTGCAACCCGTGAGACAAGCTGCTGCCACACCAGAATTCGAGGCATCACAAGAAAACCTAAATCGGTTGCTTGTCACTCCGGTAAAAATCTACACCAAGCTTGCCTCCCTCTCAATGCTGATCTCTCAGAAGAAGGAGACTCTGGTACCGAATGCCCTAGAATGTATGCATCGAATAAAAGAGGAAAGCCCTCTTGTTACTCCCATAACAGCAGATTACCAGACTTGGCGAGACTTCCTCAAGGGCAAGAAAGTTGACGATCCAGAAACTTCAATTACGCGACCACCTCCATAGTTTAAACGCTGGGTCGCAAGTCACTTTTTGTCCCCAGGTCACAGGTCGCACCTGTGACCAAGTCACAGGTCGCAATTTTCTGGTCGCAGGTCGCAAGTGTGACAAAGGTCGCAGGGAAGCTGAACCGTCGGGAAGTTGAAGCGTCGGAAGGCCATAAGGACGCCTCTTGAATCTATAAATACCCCTCTGGGGCATATTGTAAAGGGCTCCTCTTTTGTGGACTGAAAGGCAATATTGCATTGTAATTGAAGGATCATACTCTTGACATATAATACAAATACTTGTTAAAACCCCTTTGATTGGATGATGTGTCTAGCTGTGACAACACTGCGTGTATTCTGCGTATAGTTTCAGAATATCTTTTGATTAATGAATCTGTGTTATTAATAGTATCATTCATGCTCCATAGCTATCTGTGATTGTGTTGATGATGCTCAAGTTTGCTATTTACTCTTATGATGAATGTTAATGAACTTTTTTATTAGCATTTCGTTATATCTTTCGGAAAGTTAAGGGATATTCTCGCCATTAAAGAACTGTTTCTTTGGTGGTCAGATTATCTTGTATGCATTACCCCATAGATGTGTTGCTAACAACATTTCCTGGGCGCATGCATTTTGTTTATTACCTTGCTACGCACAGTGTCATATATCGGTTTTGATACATCAGTCATGTATTCTGTATCATGTGAATGAGTGTATGTTTGCAGATTCAATCAGGCTGTTCGAGACCGAAGAGGAAGTCATTTAAGTGGTAGCCGGACCCACACCCCGAACGGGATCCCTACTCCAAACGGTTCAACGTCTAATTGGGAATTTTTACCGGGGAGATCCCCTACTGTTGGCCGGACATATTTTCCCGTCAACAGGTTCCCTATGTGTTTCTCAAACTCTTCTTGCACAGCTTGGTCGTGATCATCTTCATCTATTGCGGCGTCTTTGAATGTTTCTGATTTACACATAAACTCTAGTACCTGTTGATCATCATCAAAGACGCGTAAGTTAGTGATATTGTCTGGCACGAAGGGTTTATATATAATTTCAATAGAAAAACCATCCCTCAAAGGGGTGAATCTAGCAGCAGCATTAGCCAGAGTATCAGCTGCTGTATTGTGCATCCTGAGGACAGATTTAATTCCAAATGCATCAAAACCAGAAATCAATCGCCACACCTCTTGTTGATACGCCTTTAAATGTGGAGATAAACAGTGAATAGTGTTGCGTACCTGGCGGGTGATAATCTCAGAATCTCCGATGACCTGTAAGCATTTTACCTTCAAATCCAGTGCTTTCTTAAGTCCGAGGATTAATGCCTCGTACTCAGCAGAGTTGTTGGTGCACTGGAACTCTAACCGACATGAGATTAAGTATTTATTCTTGTGTGGGTCAAGCAATATGCAACCAGCACCGGCTCCGTCATGGGTCTTGGAACCATCATAATACAAGGTCCACATGTCACTTTCCGGCTCCTTCGGGGTACTAGGTTGTGGAGGGGTTCCTGCTGGTGGTGAGTCAGGGATAACTTGCTCCTCTGTGACAAGTGCTAGTTCAGATTGGACTTCGAGGCCTACGGAAGACTGAGGGGGTTGGTAGCATCCGAATATTGCTTCCAGAAAGCACTTGCCAAGCTCTTCTTGTGCAAAGCTGATGGGTTCATTAATGGCATCCAAATCAGTGACGGTGTGTTTCATATAAGGTTCACTTTCTACCCTGATTTGATTATTCCGCCCCTTGTAAGGAAGCCACAAGTGGGACCAGTCGGTGGCGAAGTAGCCTTGTAACTTGCTGGACCAATCCCTACTAAGCAATAGGCCGTATGCTTCCGGGATATCGACAATCACAATGTCAATGCATTGATGGACCCTAGAGTCTGACGACAAGCAGATAATGACATTGTTCAACTCTCCTACGGCTGGTACTTTTGATCTGTCAAGTTGTATAATCATTGCGTCAGTTTTCTCCAGGAGAATGTTCAGCTTTTTACAGACGGATAGGGGCATGACGTTTGTTGAGGCACCGGAGTCAACTAGACAGTTGTGGACGTTGAAGTTAAAAATCTCGAAGGACAAAAGGAAAGGAGGTGTGGATCCTCTTGAGTTGGTATTGATGGCGTTTACTATGGACTGTACATCTGGACCGGCTTGCGCAGACGTGTTGCTCACAGTCTTCGTAGCTGAATTATTTGCGAAATGCTTAAGAATGAGCTCCTTTTGATTAGTAATGCGGTCCAGCTCGTAGAGAGAAATGTTTGCTCTTGTTTTCTTCATATCTTCAACAATGTTATAGCTAGACTCTGGTTGAGGGCTAGGCTCGGTGGAGGTCTTAGAGGATTCTGTCGGAAGCTTGCTCTTTTGACTCGCTCGGGTAGTGTTGTTGGGGTGCTTCTCCGGGACAGATTGTTTCCCGCTTCCTGGGGGCAGGATTTTCCTTAGGAAAGCCCTTTTCTTGTCTTCATAGGATTGCTCAAGAATAGGTACTTTTCTCCTGAGGCTATAATTCCACACGGGCTGATCTTTGGGAGCATCTGCCATGTTGATATCAATGGAGGTAAGGTTGTCCCCACCTCGGATTATGTCAAAAGCAAGGATAGAGGATCCTGGTTCTTCGTTTGAGGGCGGATCCTCATCGTGATCTAAAACATCATCCTCCGTCACATCCCCTGGATTTTGGTCATCTAAAAGTTGATTAACTACTGCTATCATGCTGCCAATCCATTGAGGGCACGTTTTTTCAGAGTGGGCAGCTTGGTGGAAAGAACAAAAGCTATCTTTCCCTATCTCTTCCACATTGAGAGCGGTATTTGTGTTAGACGGAGGTCTGTTAGTGTTGGGATTACTTTTTCTGAAGAAAGGTTTGGGTGGTTTAGTGCTAGTTGTGGCTTCTATCCCCTTTCTTCTTAGGTCAGTGACTTCATTCGTTAAATTCTTGAGCGTTTTTGCCATGCTTTCAAAATCAAATGCATCCCTATCCCTATCGGTGGTCTTAGGAGTGGAGGACTGACCTCTTTTTGTGTTAGGCTTGTGATCATCTCTCCCTTCATGATCGATGGCTCCTATCGAAAGCATGTCTTTCTCTACGGCGAGATCAGCCTCATACTTAGCCGTAAGGGTAGCGCGGGCTTCACGTTTGACGAAAACGGAAATGTCCCTAGGGAGGGCCTTGGTATAGTAATCAATGGTGATTGAGTCATCCAATGCTAGGTTGGGGGGAAATTTCTGCAGTATGGTAGCGAAGCATTGGTTGAAGTCCTTAACCTTCTCCTTTTTATGACACTTGATGGTGCTCAATTCTGTGAGAAGCATGGAAGGAGTTTTATCTTCTGAAAACTTATGCAGGAATATGCGACGGAATTGGTACCATGAAGTGATAGAGGCACTGGGGAGAGAGCGGTACCATGTGGCTGCTTTGTTTTTGAGGGTATGGGGGAACAGTCGACATGCGACATCATCGAACTAGACTCTCATGATTTGCAGAGACAAATAGAAGCTGCTGATATGATCTTCAGCTAAGGTGCCTTTCTTAGGGTCGAACTTAGGGAGGTGTTTCTCCGGATGCCTAGGCAGATATTGGAGTGGGCCCAGAAGATTTAGTGGGGATTGAGCCATCTAGGCTAAGGGTTGCACTCTCCTAGCCCACTGGTGTTGCCTAAACTCATGTTCAGATTCACCTCCCGAACCTGAGACCGATGCTTCTGACTCGTGACGGGAGTGTTCGTCTTGGTGTCTCCCACGGTGAAGAAAATCTCCAAGATATCCCAAGTTGTGTACAGAAGGCCTCATTGGGTTTGGGTGACGGTTGCGAGCTTGGTTTCCTTGACCTCAGCCCCTATCTCCTCTACCTCTGGCCCCTCGGCCTCTATTTCCTTCTTCTTCATTTCTGCGAGCTCTATTCCTTTCTCCTTCATTTCTACGAGCCCTATTTCCCCCGTCTACATTTCCTCGGCCTCTGTCTTCCTCACCATCCCCGGGTGGGGGGTGTGCCTGGTTGTTGTTTTGCCAAGTTTGGTTAGGCTGGGAGTCGGGGAAAGGTTCGGTGTCAACAAATTCTTCGCCCTCTTGGAGAATCGGGTAATTTTCCTCAACAGCATTTGCGAGGTCTTCCAACATGAGATTTACGAGCTCGGGTATGGTACTCGCAAGGGCACCATTCCGAGTGATGTTCTCAGGAGGAGTTCTAGTATGGGCAATGTATTCCATGATTGGAGTAAACTGTAAGTTGTTGATAAGGTCTCGGGCAGCTGGGCGCAAGGCTCTCAACTGCGCCCTGGTGATTTCAAAATATCGAGTCTCCCTCTCTGGAATATCCTCTAGAGGAGGAGGGACAGTTTCATTTTTTATGATTTCCCCTTGGGGAGTTTGTGATGGAAAGTTCGTTGTATGCTGGGAGGCTGCCATTCAGGCCCTCCTTCTAGCGCCAAATCTATTGACAAAAAGAAAATCTCCATTCTTCACTAACAAGAGGGGATTCCCTTAAAAGTCCCAATTAGACCTTAAACCGTTTGAGTAGGGATCCCATCCAGGGTGTGCTCCGGCTACCGCTTAAGACGCCTTCCCTTCCTCATTCAGTACAACCCGATCAAACTCAAGGACACACACTTATTCATAGGATACGAAATATGATCGATGCATGGAACATGTCTACAATGCTTAGCAAGAGGAACAAACACATACACCAAGAGATGCAAGACCCGCACGTCTTGGGGTCATAGCCATGTATCTACGACGAAGAAATAGTTCTTAATGGCAAGATCCCTCCTTACTAAAAGATAAACGAAATGCCACTAGACAAAGGTATTAACATTCATTTAGAAAGCGATAAAACTGAACATCATTAACACAAGCATAGATAAACATGATGCGTAAATGATATTATTAGAAATGCAGTTTCATTAATCATAGGATGTTCTGAAACTGTTCAAGAAATACACATAGTGCTGTCACAGCAAAATACATCATCCGACAAAGGGGCTTTTCTTTTTGGAAGACTCAAGAGCTACATTGCATTGTATTGAAAGACCATATTCTTAGGCATATGAATACGAATACTTGCTAAAACCCCTTTGTCGGATGATGTATTTTGCTGTGACAACACTATGTGTATTTCTTGAACAATTTCAGAACATCCTATGATTAATGAAACTGCATTTATAATAATATCATTTACGCATCATGTTTATCTATGCTTGTGTTAATGATGTTCAGTTTTATCGCTTTCTAAATGAATGTTAATACCTTTGTCTATTAGCATTTCGTTTTATCTTTCAGAAGTAAGGAGGGATCTTGCCATTACGAACTATTTCTTCCGTGGTAAGATACCTTTGCAAGCATGACCCCAAAGACGTGCCGTTAACTGCATCTCTTCGGGTGTATGTGTTTTATTCATTCTCTTGCTACGCATAGTGTTGTAGACATGTTCCATGCATCAATCATGTATTTCGTATCCTATGAATAAGTGTGTGTCCGCAGGTTTGATCAGGTTCTTTTGAGACCAGAAGGGAAGGTGTCTTAAGCGATAGCCGGACCCACACCTCGGATGGGATCCCTACTCCAAACGGTTTAAGGTCTAATTGGGACTTTTTACCGGGGAGATCCCCTACTGTTGGCCGGACAAATTTTCCAGTCAAAAAGGCCTTTAGCCCCTTTTTCGCCATCGGAGGTCTTTCCGACCCCTTGTTTCCTTTGTATATTCATTTTTCTTCTGCGCGATGGTTTCCCCTCCAAATCAATCTCCATCATTCATCTCGCAAATCCTACGGTTGTCAGAAAATCGCCCCATCGTAAATCAGCTTTCCACCAATCCTGCGTCCCTTTCCCTTCTTCTCTGCTGACGTGATCCCCTGACTCGATCTCAGCCATCCATTTCCCCTAATATCCGATGGCTATTCTCCATTGCATCAGGCCTCATCCTTCTTCCCTTCCACCTTCCTTTTCTCCGCCGATGCAATCCCCCGAGTCGAACTCCACTGTCGATCCAGATACCAATCAGATGGTCTATGCTACCCCTCATCACATCGGCACTTCCCCACCGCATCGCTCATCGCTCATCGGAAATTCCTTTTCCCATGCCCCCTGACCCTCTTCACCACCAATGTGCGAAGTTCCGAGTGAATCCTAGCCGTTGATATCTATCCTGATCTTACGGTCCTCCATCCATCACAGTTGCCCCATCTCATCGGCATCGACCATTGCAAGTTCTGAAAGCGTTATCCCTGTACCCTATGCTCCTCCGATCGCTGATCCACCGAAATTAACCTTCGCCGTTCATCCTTCAGATTTGATGGCCCGCATTGATTCTCCTCCATATGTCCACGGACACTATCAGCACATAAAATAACTTTATAAACACCCCCTCTATGTGTATCTTCTTCAATTTCCATATATCCCTGCTGGTCACACCCTACCACGATGGGCCCTTTCATTGGGTTTCCTTATATTCTCCACCGTTGATCTATTTTCCTCCCCAGATCCAACGACCCAGATCCCATTTCGCATCCATGTTTCTCCCCCCTTCCCCTTTGTGCACCTTGAACGCGAAATAGGCGGTTTTCACTTGCATACATGTCAGCCATTTACACGTATCGTGTTCCCCCCACCTCGAACCACTTACCGCCTTCATCGCACGCGAAAACTGCGGTCGGTTTTCTAATACCACCTTTCCAAATATTCGTGCTGAACTCAGTTTGAACGCTGGTTTTCGTGGTGTTGCGCCATGAAACCTTTCTCTGCTGCATACACATTCTCTACAATCACTCCTCCACCTCTGCTAGAGCCTCCTGAAGCAGTGAATCCACATCCACAGGATTTTATAACAAGTTTGTTTGTTTTGCAGGTTTTTAAGGTGGCTAATGGCGTTAAAAGTCTCACACAACCAAGGAAACGGTGGCAAGGGGCCGAGGGGTTGAATTTCAAAGTTTAATCAAATTTCATGGGCATTGGTTACATAGTAAACCCTCCAGCGCAGCCACCTGTACACAAAGGAAGACAAGAATATCAGTGAAAGTCAGAGGTTAAAGAATAAATCAGGAAATCAAAGCTTAAATTGCATGTTAAAGATAAAAACATAGTCAAAGATAAATAAGTGTTAAAGAACAAAGACGGAAAAATCAGCAGAGGAGAGCTTCGACTAACACATCCGTGAAGCTATTTACTCTTCCCGGGACTAAAAGACACCTTGACAATTATTGAGTTGACAGAACCTCTTTAAAAATGTTAAGGCAGTTATTGTAAAGGTATGGGTGGTCTCAAAACCCATACTGTCCATTTTACTCGTACCAGAAGAAAAGACAGGACTGCAGCAGCCAAAAGACTTCTGTACAAAGACACTCTTTGGAGTTATTTCCAGTCTATCAATAAAGCCTCAAAGTCTACGAGAGTTACTAGAATGGGCAAGGAAGTTAATGTAATATTTATGGCACAGAATGGGCATTCGGATGCATTTCTTCTTTGTTTTAATTAACCATTGAGGCCATCTCTGTCACCTCTCCTTCCCATTCAAAAATAAATCATGTTCGAACTCTCATTGTAAAAGGTTTGCATTTGATGAATTCTGAAGTAATAGATAGACCACTATTTTGAAGAAGAATTGGTGTTTTGAAGAAATGTGGATGTATTTTCTTTTCTGTTGATGAAGGAGGCTGGACCATTGGATCCCTGAGCCTGGTTTTAGTGAAGTACTCTTTATTTGTTAATGTTATTCCCTGTTCTTCAGTTTTTTCCATTTTTATTTTTTTTCAGTAGAGTAAAAAGCTTAGGCTAAGAAATGTCTCCTAGAAGCACCTTAGGCCTGTTTACTCTTCACTGCCTTTATGTTTTCACCTGATGAAGGTTTTATTTAGTAGTTTGACTGCTTTTGAATCCTTAATTTTGTTTATTTCATAATAGTTTAAATTTTTTCTGTCAAGGTTGAAATATGGTCTGCCCTGTCTACTTGCTTCCTCTTAAAAACTACTCTTGAAATCATCCTTCAAATGCCATTGTCTGTAGCTTGGAAGAGAGGATTTGTTCTAATCTTGCCCTCTGTTTCTTGCTGAGATAATCGTATTTGAAGGTCTTATAATTTCAGTCTTAGATGCTTGGGCATTCCCCCTTTTATGAATGCAATTAGTTGTGTTTCTTATATGTTTTCTAATTCCTTTAAGTGAAAAAATTAGAAGATACAGAGTGTTCCTCTCCTTCTTTGTCTTACTTAAAATTCGATTTTGTATATGTTATCTACGTAAATTATGTTGGTATAATTCATGGTTAGCCCTGACTATTGAGTATTTCTTTATGTTAGATAAGTTTTGCAAGTCCCTTTGTTGAAAGGTACACATAATTAAGGAGCCTTAAACATCCCTTAAAGCTCTACTTTTCCTTCCAAATCCTTGATGTTCATCTCATCTCATCTATATGATTTCAAAGATCCATTGACCAAGTTGTATTTGCCCTTTGGTTCCCAAAATAAATCAATCTGAACTGTTTAGACTTCCATATGACTCTACTGCCCAATGGCTCGTATATTTTCACACTCTATTTATGCTGCCTAGATCATATCTGTCGAACCAACCAACAAACAAATTTGCACTTCAAAACTAGCCTTAAATCATCTCTTTTTAAGCATAAAAGCTATATCCCACAAACATATTGAGAGATCCCTCTCTGAGACTAGGAAGGCTAGGTCCTAGAGCTCTAAAGCTTGGTTTATATGTTGCCTTGTCATTTGGTTTTCCAATCATCCAAATCATAGGACCCCAACACCCTGCGAGACAATCTTTCCAGTATTGTAGACTACTGGATCATGTGATTCAAGATTGTCCAATACTGATAGCAAAAATGCTGAAAAAACAACAGACACGCATACAAAATGTGTAGAGGATTAAGGCAGATCCGCGTGATGAAGGACTAAGTATTAATGTCATAACGCACAACGGCATAGCTACTGGAGGAGCTGAGGAGAAAGCTGAAGCTGAACCTCTTATCCGGAAAGAAGCTGTCAAACAAGAAAGCTTGGACCTACAGAAGGAGAAGGAAACCTTTGTCACAGCTCACAAATACTTTACTAGGGATGAGACACCTATTTAAAAAGCCCCAACAAACCTGGGAATAGACGATGAAGTTAAACCATTTCTACAGGCAGGAGGAAGATGCTACACAACCAAAATAAAGTAGAAAATCTGCAAGCACTAATAGACAATTGTGCAAAGAGAACTAACCCTCCCCTAGAAGTCAAGGATGTGCACAAAATTTACAATAAAAAATGCACTGGTCGAGAAATGTGACTAAGAGCATAGATTGGTGACTATGGAATGGATCAAGCTATTTTGGACCTGGGGCCAGATGTGAATGTACTTCCCAAGTAAAATTGGCAGCCAATGGGAGAGCCTAAGTTGGAATGGTCTACTATCTTGCTGCACATGGCCAACTAGCAGAAGATCATACCATTAGGGAGGCTGTTAAGGATTATGGTAGATATCACAGGAGTTAAGGTCCGCGCCGATTTTGAGGTAATTCATATTGTGGAAGATGTGGACCCCTATCCTATGCTCCTAGGAAATGATTGGACAATAGACATGGGAGGCAGTATCAACCTAAAGAAAAGAAGTATGGTGTTTGAGAATGAGGGAACGAGGGTAATAGTCCCATTGGACCCTACGGAAGGAGAACGATATACAAAACCAGTGTGCAAAGAAGAGGATGTGGATCACATCTATAAGTTAACTGCTCAGGATGAAGATTGGATCAATCCTATGGCTAATGGTGTGCTTTGCTGGGAGAAGGAAAAAAAATGCTTCTCTAACTCCAACGGGGAGATAAAAAATTGGCAGAATCAGTTACATGATGTATCCGCGCTACGATGCCTTAGAAGCACAAAGAAATTTTTGTGTATCTCCTCAGAGGTATGATAACTGCCCTACTTTGATGGTTCTGGTAGTATCAGGGATTTTTTGTAAGCATTTGAAGCTGAAGTCCCATGAGAGCGAAGGATGTGGGCCCTTAGCCTAGCCATGCGCGCAACCCCTACGAGGTGGTGGGGCACGCATAAGGGGACGTTCCAGGATTGGGAAGAGTGTCGCGGAATGATGGTCTTACAGTTTGAGCCTCCGGTTCACATGTGTGTAAAGACTTTCCTTTGGCCAGGGGACCCGCGTGAGCACTTGTTCGTATGGATGGAGGAATGGTGAAAACGAACTATGGAGGAATGGGTCCATCTGTTCATTCATGCTTTGGGGCTGATATCAACTGCATGGTATTTAGATGCAGAACTACACCAGTGCACCCGCCACTGGGAAACCATGAAGGACGAGTTCGTAGGACATTTGGTTTGGTAGGTGGAATAGAGGCACTCGACGAAGCTCTGCATGATATAAATGCCTTAGTATTTGATGAATCATGCCCTTGCGCATCACATGGGGCACAAACATTGGAGACATAGATATAGGATATTGTCAACTATTGCAATCTATCAATGGAGGAATGTGATGAGGATTTGTGAAATATCACTATCCCAGAATCAGAGGAAGAGCGAGTAGTTGCTGGACCCCCACTGCAGACTGACGATGTCACTAAGCCTCTGAAGCTATGAGAATTCTACATTGGAATGGAGGAACAACTTAATATAGCTAAAATTTGGGACTACTGGGATGATGATACTATGGGAAAAGTTGTAGAACTCCTCACGGAATACCAGGACTTATTCCTGACAAAATTCTTAGAACTCAAGGGGATTACAAGGGACCTAGGGATCATTTGCATCACTTTAAAACCAAATGTGTGCCTTGTGAAGCAACGCCCTTATTGGTTGAACCCTAAGTACAAACAAAAATTCAAGCAAGAAATAAAAAAAAATGATAGCCGTAGGTATCATCGAACTAGTCGAATAGTCATATTGGGTAAGTCCTATGGTGGTTCAGGATAAAAATCCTAAGGGAGAAATACGGATCTGTGTTGACCTGCACAAATTAAATGATGCTTGTGTGCATGATCCCCTTCCTACGCCATTCTGAGATGAAATCCTAGATAGTGTGGGAGGGCAGGAAGCATACTCATTTACGGATGGGTTCTTGGGCTACCATCAGATCAGAATCGCACCTGAAGATCACAAAAAAACCACATTCGCCAATGAATGGGCATATTTTCAGTACACTATCATGCCATTTGGTCTCAAGAATTCCCCTACCATCTTTTCGTGGGTGGTGGTCGCAATGTTCAAAGATTTCATCCACAAGTTTTTGGAGGTATATTTTGATGACTAGACCATCTTTGGTTTGGGAAAGAATCATGTCTCAAACTTGCGAATGATGTTGGATGCCTGTCAAAAGCACCAGATTTCCCTGAATATCAAGAAATGCATATTTTGTGTACCCTTCAGGGTCTTGCTAGGTCACATAGTCTGTCAACAAGGATTGATGGTCGACCCTGCCAAGATAGCAGTTATCATAAACTTGGCAGCACCTACAACTGAGAAATAACCGTGCTCTATCCTCGGAAACACAGACTACTACATAAAGTTCATTCAAGGGTACGCGCTGATCACAACGCCATGGAAAAATTGCTAAAGAAGGAGATTTCTTTTTTTGGGACGAGGAGTGTCAGAAGAGCTTGAAGGTACTCAAGGAGAAGATGGTCTCTACGCCTATTCTCATCTTTCCTCACTGGGCGAAGGTGTTCCATGTTCATGTAGATGCATCGGGGATCACCCTGGGAGCTGTCCTTACACAGCCTAGAGACGGAGACATTGACCATCTAGTTGAATTTTCTAGTAGGAAAATTTTTGGTGCGGAGCACAATTACTCCACTACAGAGCGTGAGGGGTTGGCCATGGTATATGTCTTGCAGAAATACTGGCATTATCTATTAGGAGGGCACTTCAAGATGTTTACAAATCACTCGGCTTTGAAGTACCTAGTGAATAAGCCTATGTTGGGGGGGGGAATCTGTCATTGGCTACTGCTATTCCAAGAATATGATTTTGAGATCATCGTCAAGCTGGGGAAGTTGAATACTGGGCTGGACCACTTATCCTGAATCGAAAGTGGTGAAGAGCCGACCAAACTAGAAGAAGGATTGCCTGATGCGCAACTATTCGCTATTAAGGTAGTTGATGCACACTTCACTGACATCATTCACTTCTTGACTATGGGAATGGCACCTGTAGAGTATTCGGTACAATAGAGGAAAGAGTTGGTAACCCGCGCAACATATTTTACCATCATCACAGGCCATTTGTAAAAGCTATGAGCTAACGAGATGTTGTGAAGATACGTGTTGGAGCATGAAAGGCATGCCATCTTAGCAGAAGCTCATGGGGGCGTAGCAGGAGGTCACTATGCAGGGAAAGAAACGGCTCAGAATATCTTGAGGGCTGGGCTATGGTGGCCTACACTGCATAGTGACTCTCACGACTATTGTTAGGCCTTCGATATGTGCCAAAGGACAGGAAGGCCATCGCGCAGAGACAAAATGCCCCTACAACCGCAAATGGCCCTGCAAGCGTTTGAAAAATGGGTCATTGACTTCATTGGGCCTATCAACCCGTGAAGAAAGAAGACAGGTGTGTTAGCCACCTGTGAAATTTATTATACGAAAAGGTGGCTAAATCATTTTTTGGAGCCTTCAAGGAACAAATTTTATTGCAAAAATTGTTATCCCTTGAAGACTCTTGAAGGCCTCATGCCTCTATCCAAAATATTCCCTACTATGCCCATTTTACACTCTGGAATTCTGTTGATTTCATGAGAAGAAAATGCTACAAAATCACCTTTTCTCCCTTTCCTCACTTGAGAAACTAACCTCCATTTTGCTCCCCTTTTCCTCCATAAAAATTTCTCTATTTTTCATAATTCCCCTTTTTCCATTCATGTAAATCATTTTTTCCACCGTTGGTTGATGCCATCCAACGGCCACACTCCTCCCCACATCCTCTGAAGCAGTAAAACCAAATTATGCAGGATTTTGTAATGTTTTTTGGTATTTTGCAGGTGTTTGAATGAAATTCTGTTTTATGATTTAGGTTCTACACTTCATGATCGGCTATCGATCACTGGAAGGATTGATAGCACTCCAGTATGGTACTGTAATGTTGTTGCCCATAGGAGCTGCAAACCTTTTCCAAAGGAAGAACCCCACTTACAGAATAAATAAATCAGGAATGAGTTAATGGAGCCACAGTTCTGAGGTTTGAACTTGGATTTTAATGGACCGAAGCGCATAGGAAACAGGGTGTTAACCCCGGTTTAATCTACGGTCAATCACTGTATAGAATCAGAGCAGTTTTGATCGCATCGCCTTTGAAAGGAAAGATGTATTCCCCATTTGGACGCGATCAATGCCACAGGTCGACATGTGGCCTTGAGCGGTTTGGAGATACCGCCCTCCCCGGGTGTTAAATATTGACCGTGAGCTCAGCACGATATTGGCATACGCTGTCCGATCTAAGGCTGGCTCATCGGACGGTGATCGTGCTCAAAAGAAACTCAGGGATAAATTAAGGTTTGGCGCGACCCATGGCCCACAATGGGTCGCCCTAGTCCCCACAGCCACGACAGCAGTCAACAGTCCCCCGGAACCAGTGGTCCCAATGCCTAGTCGGCATACATGTCAGCGCACATGCAGAGACAAACGATTGGAGCGGGTCTCGTTTGATTGATCGCATAGTCGTGAAAGCCGGACCTTATAAGCTTTATAAAGCGGATTTCATAAAATTTCGGGTCACACTTGGGCTGACATCAGCAGGCCCCAAAAAGTACCCGGGGAACTTTATAGGGCGGATTTCATAAAATTTCAGGTCACAAACACCCTAACATCAGCAAGTCCCTTTTGTGACCCGAAATGGTTATACAACTTGGTTTTATCAAAATTTATGAAGTTAGGATATATTATTTGGTAAGGGTGATTAAATGGTTTTTTCTATTTTGCCGAAGAAAAAAACTGAAGGTTGGGGTTTAATTCTCACACCTTCAATTCTTTCAAAGAAAGCCATTCATGGTTTCAAATTTCCGTGCCTCATTAATACTCCAAAGGCACTGATGCCTCACGATCCCTGCACAGCACTGCACACCAACAAAACATAGTAAATCAATCACAAATCAAAGAGTATCAGTGTTAAAGACAGAACACACCAGAATGGAAGATTGAAGACAAATTTATGAGGATTACGGCTAAGATTGATTATCAAAAGCCTAATCCTCCCAATTAAGACACAGTTAAAAGAAAATCCTAAGTGTTTATCAGACAGAAAGGCCTCCACCACCACATCTAAGGCAAATTGATTCCTCCCAGCTACCACAGTGCCACTTGTGCCTCAAAGCATTCAAACAGAGGCCGAAGTTATTGATCAAGATCAGATATTTGCCTCAGCGCAGCCAGAGAGTTAATTCTGTAAATGAACTTAATGACAAAATATCAGCAGAGTTACTTTAACATAACACAGAGCCTCAAAAGTCAACAAGAGCTCCCACCGAGCTTAATCTTAAATGAAAAACATTAATACAGTCAGAAACATCTGTAAAATTCTTCATTGAGCCCCCTAAGGGCCAAGAAGCCATTAAGACTGTATTAATTATCTTTGGAGAACTTTTATCAGATCTCACCTCCTCATTCTTCTATAAATACTACTGGAAAAGATGAGAGAGGGGTTGGTTGAGTTGGTTGCTGAACTTTGAAATATAATTGAGCTTGAAAATTCTGATTGCAAATACTGTTCACTGGCTCTTGGAGCTCTGCTTGTGATAGATAAGTTAGTCGAGGAAGTGTAGATGATTGCTAAACTAAAGCATTGGACTTAAAGCTGTAACTGGTTTGGAGCATCAATACAAGCTGATTTATGGGATCCTAGTGTATGTCGATGGTGATGTTATTTCTTATTTTGAATTGTTATTTTATTTCTGTTTCCATTCTGTCCATATTCTCTTATAAAGAACAACATGGATAGAGTTAGGACCTACGGTATATGAGTACCCTTCTCTGACTGAAAATATTTATTTGTATGTTTTCTTCCAAATGGTGTTATTTAGGAATGATTTAATTCAGTTTAAGTAGTAGGAATGCTCGGGTTCCCTCGTCCTCCTTTCTTAGCTAAATATTGTTCTTGAATGTTGTTTTCAGTATATGTTAAGTAGAGATGAACTAAGGAAGATATGGTGTGCCCTGGTCCTACTTTTATCCCAAAAGACTGTTTAAAAGTTTCCCTTGGAATGTGTTAAAAGCTGGTTAGTTTGAAAGTACTTACCAGATCTTAGGCCATTCTTTGTTATCTTTGTGTTTGTCTTGAAAGTAACCAAGTAAAGAAGAGCTAGGAGAGGATTTGTGGTGAGCTCGACCCGCTAGTTTCTACTCCAACAGTTTCCTTCAAGTTTCCATCTATTTTTATATGTTTTCTATCGAAAGTGTATCAAAGGCTGGCTAGTTTCGAAGTACTTACCAGATCCTGGATTGCTTTTATGTATTTCTTAAGTGTTTGTCAAAGGCTGGCTAGTTTCAAAGTACTTACCAGATCCTAGGTTACTCTTTGTTCTTCATTTGTTTAATTCCCCTTCTTTTTGTCTCATTTCATTCCATAAATCAAACCTTAAAGAGATCCTTAGACATAGATGAATTTCCCCATGGACCACTCTTGCCCATTGTTGTTTCAATTAAACCCTATTATGACTCCATAGCCCAATGGACTAAAACTTGCAATTATCTATCTTTTTGGCCAAAGCTTGTTCTGATTACTTGCAACTTCACACCTTTGAAAATATTTGCATTTATAACTTTCCACTCAAGCGATTTTCATGCTCAACCATCCAAAAACAAAACAAAACCCTCGGCCTTCATAACTAGCCTAAAATTATTACACAAAACTCCAAAGAAAAATCCATCTTTGCACTTATTGGAGAGATCCCTCTCCGGATTCAAGAGGGTTAGATCCTAGAATCCTAAAGTGGTTGAAATAATGTTGTTTCTGTGATTGGACTTTGCTAATCTTGCTAATTACATATTCCTAACATTTCTGGCGACTCTGCTGGTGATCGAACCCAGAATCTCTGGTTCCCCTTAAAATTTCATACAAACATTGTTTAGTGAGTAAGAAGCAGCGTTTTCAAGCACTACCAAGAAATGGTAATCATGATGAAGCTTGTTTGAATCAATGAAAAACTAGGAAAAACCTAGGATTCTCATAAGAGTTGTCTAAACCTTGAAAAATCAGCTAGCTTAGCCATAAGAGTAGACTGTCTTTGTCTCATAACCGTAGCTAAGTTTTGAAATAGAGTTAGGACATTCTTAGAAACCACATAACTGAAAAACAACTCAGAAAACCAAAAAATATTTCAGATTGGTATCCAATAAACATGGTGATGGACCATAAAACCTTTTACCTCCTTAGGAGCTAAAAACTTCCACTTGGCGACTCCACAATCCTGAACAGAACTTAAGACTCCACTGGGAAGAACCCTTATCATTATAATATCATTTAAACTCAATTAGAGGACTGTAGGATTAAAATTTGTGTAAACAGATTAGTTGGCCTTTAAAATACTATCATACCTAGTTGAACTTTTCTTGTTTATTTGGGTCTGAAAAACACAACATAGTGGCTCCTAGAAAGATTCATACTAGGGCCTATCTTGACCCTGATCCACCTGAGATAGTTGATAACACAGAAAGTATCCTTAGGAAGTCTCCTAGGATTAAAACTGTTTTCAGATCACCCTTGAGAGCTAATTCAGTTCTTGAAAATATTTCAGCTCTACAACAATCACAAGTTGAATTAGTAAATCCCTTTAGAATTAGGTCTCTTGATGATTTAGATCAGTTAGATTTTGAGTCTTCACTTTCATCTCCTGAAACAAGTGAACATCTTGGTAGTAGAGAAACAACACCTCCTGATTTACATTTCCTTCACAACTTAGGTGTCTCTCATCCAAGATCAGCTCAACAATCTACTCCTGGTCCATCCACTTCTTCTCACCCTACATCCACTGTTCAAACCACTCCATTCCAGCCCACTTTCCCTCTTGTTAATCCACCTCTTATAAATCCACCTCCACCTCCTGCCATGGCTGCATGGTATGCTCCCTTAGTCCTTCCTGTACCATTAGTCAATCTTCCACAGGACTATCGGTTTAAAATTCCATTATATGATGCTAGCAATGATACAACTGCATCACAACATGTGGATAAGATGAATGAATACTTTGACAGAAATGAAATTGATGATGATTCTGTCAAGCTTAGATTATTTTCTCAAAGCTTAGGAGGGGAAGTTATAAAATGGTTTAAAGGCTTAAACCCCAAAGTATCAATGATCTCCAAGCTTTCCATCAAAAATTCTTAAACAAATAGGAAGTAAAGAAGAATCCTCTCCAAGTCCTTTCTGATTACAAGAACCTCCATAGAAATACGGGAGAAAGTGTACAAGCTTATTGTACTAGATTTAACAGTGTATATAATGCACTTTCCCTAGATCTAAAATCTCCACAAGGCTCAGCTTTAAACAAGTTTCCTGAAGGGTTCGACCCTGAGATGGCCTATCAGCTGAGAGAGAGAGATCCTACAACTCTTGAAGAAATGCAAAAAGTTGCTCTTGTTGTGGAAGTCAACTTGATGGAGAAGAGAGTAAGAATGAAAAATGAAAAGAGAGTGTCCTTTAGAGAGGAATATACACCCTCTAATTCCAACTCGAAGATGGAGAGAATGATGGAGAAAATGATGAAGAAAATGAGCATCCTTGAGAGAGCACAAGCCAGTCAAAACCAAATTTCTCCTCAAAACATAAACCATAACCAGAATCAGAATTTTAGAAGGAACCAACCTCCAAACAGACTTAGGGAAGATGATCAACATATCACTCCTCCCTTTCATCAAAACTATGTAAGCGAGGTTGAGGAAATAGATGAGATAACAGAGGAAGATGACATCAACATGCTGGGGGTAGATAATGATGACTTTGAGATTCATTACGATAGAAAACAAGGTCTATACACACCTTATGATGACAAAAAATATGATGATGAAAATTATTATCAAGACATGGAAAATGTCATCATAGAGTCTCAAAAGGAGTATGAACTTAGAATAAAAACCAATCAACAAAATCCCAGCACCAAAACCTATGACAAATCTTCTCAAAACAACACTCCAACCAAACCTAAAGTTGTCAAACAGAAGGACAAAATAGTAGCTGTGAATTCTGATAAAGGTAGAGAGAAAGGCACTCAAAGCAATGAAAAACAGAGTGCAGACATTAGTAATACTAACACTTCAACTAGTACTCTTGTTAAAACCATTTTTTCAAATATAAATAGAACCAATCAGCAAACTGATGTTGCTGATAGACTAGCAGCTAGTAAGGCTGAGACAAGTTTTTTAAAGAACCAAATTCCTTTCGGCCTAGAATAGGAAATTTCAAAGATAAAAATATCTGTTCCACTGACTGCGTTAGCTGCCCAGAATGTATATAGGACCCAAATTTTGAAGGCTTTGAATATTGAGGATAATAATGACACAGTCAATCTTAATGATGACCATCCAGAGCTCATTTTTGGTCCTAAGATTGAAGGTAGATATCAAGAGGGACCTGTTCCTCCCTTTTATATAAGTTTAAATGTTCATGACAAAATTTTGCACAACGCTATGCATGATTCCAAGGCTTCTCATAATTTAATGCCTAAAGCTGTAATGGAGAGCCTTGGTCTAGAAATCACCAGACCTTACAAAGACCTTTACTCCTTTGACTCAAGCAGAGTAAAATGTTTAGGATTAATCAAAGACCTCTGCAAAACTTCGCACAAATTCCAGCCAAATATTTAGTCATGGATATTGCTGTGGCTGATGTGCCCCCAAAGTATGGAATGCTATTATCTAGGTCTTGGGGAGCTAAGTTACAAGGAACTATGCAGATGGACATGACCTATGCGACCATCTCTGTTTTCAATCAGACAAGAAGACTTTACAGGGAGTCTCATATGCAATATATGGTGACTAGCCAAGACAGACCACAGAACTCTCCCCTTTATTCTGTAAACTCGGGCCTGGATTCATTTATCCTTTTCAATGATGAAACTTTTAGAGAACAAGTGACCTTGTCTGATTTAATGACAAATAGAGAGGAGGAAGAAGATAATGTAGGAGTGTCAGAACAGTTTGTTGAACCTGTAAACTCTAGCAAACAAAACACAGGTCTTGAGCTACAAGTCATGCGTCCTCTGCTTTTAAACGTTGATAGTCGACAAAGAAACCCTCAACACAGTGAAGAACCTGAGGATTTGAAACATTTTCAATTAAGTGCTGATATTCAAAAAACATCTGAAAGAATTTTAGTTGAAGAGGACAAACAAAAAATAGATGAAACAGAAAATAGTCCTCTGTGGAGTATGCACTTCAATGGGTCTTGCACTAAGACCAATGTTGGTGCAGGTGTCTGGATCTGCAACACTGAAACAACCACACAGAAAGCATTTCCTACAAATTAAACTTTCAATGTTCCAATAACATAGCGGAATATGAATCCCTGCTTCTAGGCTTGTGTTTGTTGAAAAAGTTAGGAGCCAAGAGAATCAATGTGTATGGGGATTCAGAGTTATTCATTAGGCAAGTCAATGGGGAGTATAACACAAATCATCCCAGACTTAGGGCCTACCGAAATGATGTCATGGACCTTTTAAAAACGTTCTAGGAGTCCAAATTTATTTTTGTCCCAAGAAAAAGAAATATTGCGGCCCACAACTTAGCCTTTGCAGCCAGAGAATGATTAACGCCATATGAGACTAAAGACTGCACAAATCAAATAAAATTCAGACCAGCCATACCTGATAATGAAAAATACTAGCAAGTGTTTGACGGGGACAAACAAATAGAAGACTTCATGCAATTCAGAAATGAATTCGAACTACACAGTTTGGACTCAGATTATGATACAGACTGCAATGAAGAAAATTTTCTTGGTGAAGAAGAATCATCTCCTGAATTTGTTAATATTAATCTACTGTCAAGCAAACTTCAAAACAAAACAGAACTAACTACAGAATTAGAAACAAAAGAGTTAGAAACCCTGCAGTCCAAAGATGAAAGTTTTCCAAAGGGTCTAGCACCTTTAGAAGATTTGTTTGATTTTAACGATGTGGCCATGAAGCCAAAACTAGAACCTGTAGAGACTGAAGTGGAAGAGTGCAATATAGGCAATGAACTTAAACCTAAGATGATTAAACTGTCTAAAACTTTACTAGCTCACATTAAACACAAATACATAGAGCTTTTTAAAGGGTTTTCTGATGTTTTTGCATGGAGTTACGAAGATATTAAATACTATGACACTGAAATAATACAACAAAAAATCCCTCTCAAAGAAAACCAAAAACCATTCAAATAGAAACTGCGCAGAATAAGCCCTGTTCAGCTGCCTTTGGTTGAGAAGGAGATTAGGAAAATGTATGAAGCTAGTATTATTGTCAATATTAGATACTCTGAGTGGGTGTCTAATCTGGTGTCAGTAAGGAAGAAAACTGGAGAGATCAGGCTTTGTATAGACTTTAGAGACTTAAACAAAGCTTCACTAAAATACAACTACCCTTTACCTAAGATGGATCATATTTTAAAAAGGGTGGTAGGGTCTAGAAGAATTTCTTTGCTTGATGGCTATTCAAGGTACAATCAAATTTTAGTCCACCCTGTTGATCAGTTAAAGACAACCTTTACTACACCATGGGGCACTTTCATATATGTTAAAATTCCCTTTGGTCTAATGAATGTTGGAGAAATTTTTTAGAGAGCCATGGACATAACATTCTCGGAAGAACTGGGCTACTTCATCATTATATACCTTGATGATGTCACTGTGTTTTAAAAAACAGATGAAGAGCACTTAAAACACTTAAGACAAGTTTTCGAGAAATGTAGAAAGTTTGGGATATCTTTAAACCCTAAGAAAACACTTTTTGGGCTCCAAGAAGGTAAAATTCTTGGGCACATTATCTCAGAAGAGGGCATTAAGATAGATCCCAAAAGGATTGAGGCCATATTGCAAATCTCTCATCCTCAAAACATCAAAGAGTTGCAATCTTTCATTGGAAAGATTAACTTTTTGAGAAGGTTCATCCCCAACTTAGCTGAGCTCCTTAGGAATATAACAAACATGTTGAAGAAGGAGCAAGGGGTAAAGTGGACCTTGCAAGCAAAGAAGTCCTTTGAGCTGGTGAAACAAGCGTTAACCAAAACACCGGTTCTAATAAGTCCTTATTTTTCAAAATATTTTTATATTTTTTCATTTGCATCAGAACATACCATAGCTGTTGTCCTTTTACAGAAAAATCCACAAGGACAAGAGCAACCTATTGCGTTCTTTAGCGGGGATTTGAGAGATGCTCCTCTGAAGTATAACATTATGGAAAAGCAAGCCTTTGGTTTGATTAAGGCTTTGAAAGACTTCAGAGTATACATCCTTCACTCACAAATCATTGCCTTTGTTCCAAATTCAGTTGTGAAAGACATTCTAACACAGGACCCAGATGGTAAGAGAGGTAAGTGGATTGTTGTTATCCTTGAATATGATTTAGAGATAAAACCCACTAAGCTGATCAAAGGCCAAGGTCTGGCTAGATTAATGGTTGAATCCAATTTTGAAGTTCTTGATATAAATATGATTGATGCTTTGGATGACCAAGAAGGATTTTCGACTCCCATTGTTGAAGACCATTTTATGAATTCCTCTTGGTATGATGATATTATTTATGTTTTTCTTAATTTAAATACACCTCTTGGTTTGACAAAAACAAAGGCAAGGTTCCTAAATTTAAAATATGTAAACTATTGCATTTTAGATAGATGTCTTTATTGGAAAATGGCAAGTGGTGTATTGCTTAAATGTTTTCCTGAGTATGATGCAGAGAAGGTGAAGCACGAGTTCCATGAAGGAGATTGTGGAGGTCATTTGTACTGGAAGACAACAACCAACAAGATTTTGAGGGCTGGTTTCTATTGGCTTACTCTCTTTCCTGATATACACAAGATTATCATTTCTTATCATAAATGTCAACTTTTTTAAGGCAAAATAAAACTGTTACCCCTACCTCTGCATCCAATCACTGTTGAAGCCCCTTTTCAACAGCGGGGACTTGACTTCATAGGAGAAATCCATCCACCATCTTCTGCTCAGTATAGATGGATTCTCACTGCCACAGGCTATTTCAGTAAGTGGATAGAAGCCATACCTTGTAGGCAGGCCAATGATTCTGTTATTATAAAATTCATGGATACTAACATTCTCTCCAGATTTGGCTGTCCTACCAAGATCATCACTGATAATGCAACAACATTTGGATCAAAGAAGATGGTTGAATTTTGTCATAGATATCAGATAACATTGGGGCATTCCATGGCCTATTACCCTCAAGGTAATGGACTTGAAGAATCCTCAAACAAGAGTTTAGTGAACATAATCAAGAAATTGTTGGAGGACAACAAAAAGTCTTGGCACACAAAGCTAGTTCAGGCACTTTGGGCTGACAGATTGACTTTAAAGAAATATATTGGCATGTCACCTTTCCAACTTGTGTATGGTACCGATGCAATTTTTGCAACCAACCTTGGTATACCAGTGATGAAGTTGATTCAAGAGTTGCAAACTGAAGATAATGACATTATCAGAAGAATAAATCAGACCATTCATATTCAACAAACTAGAGAGGAGGTTTATAACAAAGCATTGCAAAAGCAGGACATCATTAAAAAGCTTTTCGACAAAAGAACAAAAGCCAACAATTTCAATATTGGGGACAAAGTTTTGAAGTGGGACTCAAGGAGGGAAGACAAGGGAAATCATGGAAAATTTGACAACTTATGGCTTGGCCCTTACTCTATCCATTCAGCTGCTGGTAATAATGCCTATTTTTTGCAAGAGTTGAATGGGGCAGAATTGTTTGGGGGTCCTGTCAATGGCAGGATGCTTAAGAATTAATTCTCTTGATCCATTTTTATGATCTGAAAGCCTTTTTATCTTTTTTCTCATTGTAAATACTTCACCCATCATTGCATTCAAAGTTATAAAAATCAGAAATACAAAAACAGAGAAAGAAAGAAAAGAGGGCAGATTGTGAAAACAATAAAGGTACAACCCCATACCAAAAAGAGAAATAAATCTGAAAGTGTGCAAGCTCAAATTCCACTCCTAAAGAACACACTTCTGGTTAGTCAAACAACCTAATCTTGACTAATTAGTTTTAAATTTTCTGCTGATAGGATAGTGAATTCGATTTGCGAAACTGTTTAATCTTGGCTTATCAGTAGATAGTTTAGGATAGAAATTAAAGGTTAAAAAATGCTCAAAATCTGAACCTGAGTTTCCAAAGAGAATGACTCAAATCTGTTTCAAATTCTAAGTCAAAAAAGATGTAAATTTGGTTCCAATTAGCTCAAAATCTGAACCAGTTAACAAAGGAAAGACAACTCAAATAAGAGGAAAAAACAAAGCTGTGAAAAGATGAAGGAAGTGCTTTGAAATCTTAGATCCTAAGCCTTCTATTTTGTTTTAATTTTCTGCAAAATAAGATCTATGTGCAGCTTGTTTCTTATGCCATAGACCAGCATCAAGTTAGACTGTTTAATCCTGACTTGTATGTTTTTAAATTTCTGTTGTAGAAATTAGTGAATAAAATCTGTTGGACAGTTTAATCCTAACAGATAGTATATTAGGTAGAGAATCATATGGGCTCAACTGTTTAATCTGAGTCCATGGAGAAATAAGGAGTAGAAATAGATTAGATTTCTTTCTTTCAAAAGAATAAAATATTACAAAAGAGTTTGCCAATCCAAGTGCACTCTAAAGAAGAAAAAATGTTAGATCTGTAGGATTGGGTAGGTAGAAATCTTGATGATGAAAGATCCATTTTTTTTATGGCTACTAATATGTTTTCAGAGCAAAAGAAAATCATTCAAGGAAAGAAAGGCAACCCAATGAATGAGGCACTGATCAACCTCCCAGAGAAAGCAAGTCTGAAGTTCTTGATGCCTTCAAGAAGGCACCATCCCCAAGTGGAGCCACTGTTAGCCACATGTGAAATTTTTTATACCAAAAGGTGGCTAAATAATTTTTTGGAGCCTTCAAGGAAAACATTTTATTGCAAAAAGTGTTATCCCTTGAAGACTCTTGAAGGCCTCATGCCTCTGTCCAAAATCTTCCCTACTGTGCCCATTTTACACTCTAGAATTCTACTGATTTCATGAGAAGAAACTGCTGCAAAATCACCTTTTCTCCCTTTCCTCACTTGAGAAACTAACCTCCATTTTTCTCCCCTTTTCCTCCATAAAAATTTCTCTATTTTTCATAATTCCCCTTTTTCCATTCATGCAAATCATTTTTGCCACCGTTGGTTGATGCCATCCAATGGCCACACTCCTCCCCACGCCCTCTGAAGTAAAACCAAATAATGCATGATTTTGTAATGTTGTTTTGTATTGTGCAGGTGTTTGAATGAAATTTCGTTTTATGAGTTAGGTTCTACACTTCATGATCGGCTATCGATCACTGGAAGGATTGATAGTGCTCCAGTATGGTACCGTAATGTTGTTTCCCGTAGGAGCTGCAAACCTTGTCCAAAGGAAGAACCCCACTTATAGAAGAAATAAATCGGGAATGAGTTAATGGAGCCACAGTTACGAGGTTTGAACCTGGAGTTTAATGGACTGAAGCACATAGGAAATAGGGTGTTAACCCCAGTTTAATCTACAGTAAATCACTTTACAAAACTGGAGCAGTTTTGATCGCACCGCCTTTGAAAGGAAAGCTGTATTCCCTGTTTGGATGCGATAAATTCCACAAGCCTTGACCAGTTCAGAGATACCACCCTCCCCGGGTTTTAAATATCGACTGTGAGCTCAGTGCGATATTGGAATATGCTGTCTGATCTGAGGCTGGCTCATCGGACGGTGATCGCGCTCAAAAGAAGCTCAGGGGATAAATTAAGGTTTGGCGCAACCCATGGTCCACAATTGGTCGCCTTGGTCCCCATAGCCATGACAGCAGTCGACAGTCCCCCAGAACCAGTGGTCCCAATGCCTAGTTGACATACATGTCAGCGCACACGCGGCAGCAACCGATTGGAGTGGGTCTCGTTTGATTGATTGCATAGTCATGAAAGACGGACCCGATAAGCTTTATAAAGAGGATTTCATAAAATTTCGGGTCACACTTGGGTTGACATCAGCAGGCCCCAAAACAGACCCGGGGAACTTTATAGGGCGGATTTCATAAAATTTTGGGTCACAAACACCCTGACATCAGAAAGTCCCTTTTGTGACCCGAAATGGTTATATAGCTTGGTTTTATCAAAAGTTTTGAAGTTCGGATATATTATTTGGTAAGGGTGATTAAATGGTTTTTTCTATTTTGCCGAAGAAAAAAACCGAAGGTTGGGGTTTAATTCTCACGCCTTCGATTCTTTAAAAGAAAGCCATCCATGGTTTCAAATTGCCGCACCTCGTCAATACTCCAAAGGCACTGATGCCTCACGATTCCCGCGCAGCACTGCACACTAACAAAACACAGTAAATCAATCACAAATCAAAGAGTATTAGTGTGGAAGACAGAACGCACCAGAATGGAATATTGAAGACAAATTTACGAGGATTACGGCTAAGATTGATTATCAAAAGCCTAATACTCCCAATTAAGACACAGTTAAAAGAAAATCCTAAGTGTTTATCAGACAAAAAGGCCTCCACCGCCACATCTGAGGCAAATTGATTCCTCCCAGCTACTACAGTGCCACCTATGCCTCAAAGAATTCAAATAGAGGCCGAAGTTATTGATCAAGATCAGATATTTGCCTCAGCGTAGCCAGAGAGTTAATTATGCAAATGAACTTAATGACAAAATATCAGCAGAGTTACTTTAACATAACATAGAGCCTCGAAAGTCAACAAGAGCTCCCACCGAGCTTAATCTTAAATGAAAAAAATTAATACAGTCAGAAGCACCTGTAAACTTCTTCATCGAGCCCCCCAAGGGTCGAGAAGCCGTTAAGACTATATTAATTATCTTTGGAGATCTTTTATCAGATCTCACCTCCTCATTCTTCTATAAATACTACTGGAAAAGATGAGAGAGGGGTTGGTTGAGTTGGTTGCTAAAGTTTGAAATATAATTGAGCTTGAAACTTCTGATTGTAAATATTGTTCATTGGCTCTTGGAGCTTTGCTTGTGATAGATAAGGTAGTCTGGGAAGTGTAGATGATTGCTAAACTAAAGCATTGGACTTAAAGCTGTAACTGGTTTAGAGCATCAATACAAGTTGATTTATGGGATCCTAGTCTATGTCGACGGTGATGTTATTTCTTATTGTGAATTGTTATTTTATTTCTGTTTCCATTCTGTCCATCTTCTCTTATAAAGAATAGCATGGATAGAGTTAGTACCTACTGTATATCAGTACCCTTCTCTGACTGAAAATCTTTATCTGTATGTTTTCTTCCAAATGGTGTTATTTAGGAATGATTTAATTCAGTTTAAGCAGTAGGAATGCTAGGGTTCCCTCGTCCTCCTGTCTTAGCTAAATATTGTTCTTGAATGTTGTTTTCAATATATGTTAAGTAGAGATAAACTAAGGAAGATATGGTGTGCCCTGGTCCTACTTTTATCCCAAAAGACTGTTTAAAATTTTCCCTTGGAATGTGTTAAAAGCTGGCTAGTTTGAAAATACTTACCAGATCTTAGGCCATTCTTTGTTATCTTTGTGTTTGTCCTGAAAGTAACCAAGTAAAGAAGAGCTAGGAGAGGATTTGTGGTGAGCTCGACCCGCTAGTTTCTACTCCAACATTTGCCTTCAAGTTTCCATCTGTTTTTATATGTTTTCTATCGAAAGTGTATCAAAGGCTAGCTAGTTTCGAAATACTTACCAGATCCTGGATTGATTTTATGTCTTTCTTAAGCGTTTTTCAAAGGCTGGCTAGTTTCAAAGTACTTACCAAATCCTAGGTTACTCTTTGTTCTTCATTTGTTTAATTCCCCTTCTTTTTGTCTCATTTCATTCCATAAATCAAACCTTAAAGAGATCCTTAGATATAGATGAATTGCCCCATGGACCACTCTTGCCCATTGTTGTTTCAATTAAACCCTATTATGACTCCATAGACCAATGGACTAAAACCTGCAATTATCTATCTTTTTGGCCAAAGCTTGTTCTGATTACATGCAACTTCACACCTTTGAAAATCTTTTCATTTAGAACTTTCCACTCAAGCCATTTTCATGCTCAACCATCCCAAAAAAAAACAAAACCCTCGGCCTTCATAACTAGCCTAAAATTATTACACAAAACTCCAAAGAAAAATCCATCTTTGCACTTATTGGAGAGATCCCTCTCCAGATTCAGGAGGGCTGGATCCTAGAATCCCAAAGTGGTTGAAATAATGTTGTTTCTGTGATTGGAATTTTCCAATCTTGCTAATTACAGATTCCTAAAAAGGTGTGCACTACATCATCAATGCAACCGATTACGTAACTAGATGGGTCAAAGCACAAGCTGTGAAGGATTTCACTGCAGATACCGCTGCACACTTCATTTTTGAGCATATTCTGACCAGGTTTGGCTATCTGAAGATCTCAATGAGCGATAGAGGTACACATTTTGTTAATGAAACATTACATGCCTTGATTGAAGAATTTAAGATCCACCACGTGAAAAGCACCCTTTATCATCCATAGGAAAATGGAGCTATAGAAGATTTTAATAAGATCTTGGAGTAGGCACTGCCAAGATCTGTAATGCCGATGGTAGTGACTAGGACATGCGCATCCTGTCAGTTATTTGGGCCTATCAAACCACCTGCAGGAAGTTGACTGGGAAGGCACTGTTTAGGATGGTCTATGGCAAGGAGGCCATTATGCCCATGGAGTATATTGTTGCTAGCCTGTGCATCACAGGTTTTACCAATATGGCGAGCCTGATATCATGGAGGAATGGTTAACACAACTTGTGGCCTTGGAGGAAGATTGTTTCATTGCTAAATTCCATCAGCAAGTTCAAAAGGCCTGGGATAAGGCATGGCATGATCGACATATTCAGCAAAAGACATTTGTGGAGGGAGAATTTGTGCTGCTATACAATAGCTAGTTTGCGAAACAACCAGGGAAGTTTTGTCAACATTGGATAGGTCCTTATATGGTAAAGGAAATTACTGATGGAAGGGTGGTCCATTTAACTACATTGCGTGGTGATATGGTACCAGGCTATGTCAATTGCAGTTGGATCAAACCATATCGGATCAAATAACTATATGGCCAGAGTAGTTGTATGGGGCGGGATACGCGCAGAAAGGGGGATAAACACAGGCAGAACCATGGTATGCCTAGGCATCAATCGCAGGTCTGGAGACCTAGAGAGGTACGCTGAGAGCGTAGGGGTGCACTTAGAATGCAGAAGGTGGGCTGCGAGTGCAGGGGTGTGCTCAGAGCATAGGAGGTGTGCTGGAAGCGTAGGGGTAATATGCAGCTATGAAAACTAGTTGTTGGAACAGTAAAACGGGGTAAAAAGAAAATTTTACCATTGAAAGGAGCGTGTGGCCGGAAATTAATGTGGCGGTTTCTGAAGATTTTTTAATGTTTACTTGATGGTAAGTTTTTAATGAGCCTCACTCAACTATTGGTTGATCTCCATGGATATATAAGCAGAAGGATAGCCCAGAAGAGGGTTTCATGTATCTTGAGCAATTTGTGCTTTGCAAGAATCTGCGACTATTGTTCCTTGTTCATGTTTGAGTGTGCTTTCCCCTCTAATAGTAGCCACCGTGAGTTCATTTTTCGCAATAGAATGTGATCCAGGTGGATATTGGTGGCCACCCGCCTATTCCATTTGGACCCACACCATCAATTCTTGCAGCTTTTCACATTCAACACAACTTACTATTTTTAGCAGGTTTTCGAGTCCTGCACTCCCGGAGCTGTTTTGGGGCCTTAATGATCTAGGTGTATATTGGTGGCCACCCACCTATTCCATTTGAACCCCCACCATCAGTTCGTTCAATTTTTAAGTTGCAACACAACTTACTATTTTTAGTAGTTTTTCGGGTCCTGAACTTCTGGAGCCGTTTTGAGGCCCTAAACGACATATTTTGGGAAAACTGGGAGCAACATGGTTCCATGGATTGGTGCTGTTCACATTGAAAGTTGTACTCCTCAGATAGATATTTCTAGCAAGGTATTATATGTGTCAAACAGAGATCGTATGCCGAAGTTACCTCCCTGGGAAGTCGAAACACGAATTTACCCAAACGGGGTCCATAGTTTTCGTGCTTCATCTCCTAGGGTTAGGTTTTGGGACGTTTAGACTTATCCATTGTTTCTCAATAATAAATAGGCCCTCAAGCCTCATTGTAAAATATTTCAGAGGTATGTAGCCACCACATCTCTTCTCAGAGATACGCTACGAGCACCCTAGCTATTTTATTTCCATTATGTCTGTAAGAATATTTCAATCATTCTTTTATTAATAAAATGACGCATTATTTCCGCTGCATCTCTATATTTATGGTTATATCTCTACTCTGTTGCGTTCCTGCATAAAATCTGGATCAGTGGTATCAGAGCGGTCTACTCTTTCTCTATTTTTATTTGCATGTCCCCAACGTGGTCAGGGTATAAGAAGATAGGGCTCAATCTAGTTGAACCCTTTCAAGATCAGCCTCGCAAGAAAGACGAGGGAGCAGGAGATCCTATCAAAATATTGCTCGAGGAGGCCCTTGAGAAACAAAGAAACACGATGATGAATAACTTTGGCCAGATCCTTCAACGACTGCCCACCTACGACGCATCTGCATCCAACACCCACTCTGGAGGCGCCACTCCCTTCAAGGTACAGGTAAAATTTGACATTACTGTATTTGAAGGAAAAATAGATGCAAACACTGTAGATAGATGGTTAAATTTGCTGGAAGGGTATTTCTCGGTCCATGATTTTTCCGACTGAGAAAATATTATTTTTTCACTCATCAAAGCCGCTCCCCATGTTAAAGACTAGTGGAAAACCTACTGTGAGAAAGAGGACGAAGGGGAACCCTCTCTATTCTCGGCCACACCCACTTGGAATTCATTCTGAGACGGCATCAAGGAAAAATATTACCCCGTGGGGAGCTATGAGGACAAATACATCCAATGGACCACACTGCGGCAGGAAAGGGATCAAGATGTGCACAAACTAATGAATTTGATCCATACCCTGCGCACAAAGTTGGGTATAAAATATTCAGAGAGACATTTGGTGCTCAAGTACCACGGATGTCTACATAAAAACATTCAGGAGGAAATGGAGTTCCTCGACATTACATCGCTTGGCATGACATATTGCTATGCCACCAAGATCGAGCAAAAATTTGAGCAGAAGAAGTGAGACTTTGGATCTGTGAATCCGAAGTCAGGGAAAGGTGCCCCCAAACCACATAACAAGGGGAAAGGCCAAAGCGGGGTGACTTAGAACAAAAAAAAAAATCCAAATAAGGACACGGGGAAGTGGTGTGAATTTCATAATAGCCCCACTCATAGCACAAATGAGTGTCAAGCGAAACAGTCTTTGGCGGCTGAACTAAAGGAACCAGAATCAGATGCATTTTCTGATCCTAAGTCAGAACCAGACAAAGGCAATGAAAAAGGGAAGCAAATAATTGATGTGGATCCCAATGCCATTGTTGCCACCACCAAGATCCAGAGGGAGGATCCCAAGGATCCAGAGGAGGGGGGAGCGCCTCTTCCATTCTCAGATGTGGGTGAAGGGTTATCCACTGCAATATGGCCTTGTCGATAGCGAAAGCCAAAAGAACCTCATTTCAGCAGAGGTCGTGAAGCGGCTCGGCCTACTGAACATAGCACACCCGTAGTTGTATACCAATTGGTGGCTTCACCGAGGGAGAGATATCCACATCCGCCAACAGTGCCACCTTCCGTACAACATCAAGCCATTCATGGATGAGGTATTATGTGATGTTTCTCCTCTTGATATAGCTGATGTATTATTGGGCGAACCATACTTGTGGAGGCAAAATGCTGTGTATGAGTCTAGGCCTCGTGTTGTTATTATTACTTTGGGAAATAACTTGTATAGGATACCAGAGATAGTACCGCCTCCTATCATCGATTTGACTACTGCAAAAAAATGCAGTAAGATTGTTTCCCAAACCAAGAAATTTATTTTCCTTACAACTTGCTCATAGGGAAAGAAGAATATTGTGGCCACAACCTCGAAACAGGGCTCCCTTACACAACTGCATCAAATGGAAAAAGTCATGGAGGAATACAAGGACATTCTCTCCTCACTCACAAAGGTTCCTCTATATTGTCAGGACAAGCACTCCATTGATCTGAACCCCGACCCACCACCACATGATGTTCCCATACCTCCTGCAAATACATATACAAAATCCACACATGTACTTTTTGAGGCTTATAAAGAAACCAAAATTACCAAATGCATCCATCATGTCTGCCCGCGGGTCCATGTCATCTTTGACAAATCTAATACCTAGTTCAACAGAATTTGCCTCATCTCATGGAGGATCTCAATGCAATGGGGACTATTGCTTCCTAAGGAGGGAGGAATGATCCAGGTGGATGTCGGTGGCCACCCACCTATTCCATTTGGACCTGCACCATCAATTCTTGTAGCTTTTCACATTCAGCACAACTTACTATTTTTAGTAGGTTTTCAGGTCCTGCAATTCTGGAGCTGTTTTGGGGCCTTAATGATCTAGGTGGATATTGGTTGCCACCCACCTATTCCATTTGAACCCCCACCATTAGTTTGTTTAGTTTATAAGTTGAAGCACAACTTACTATTTTTAACAGTTTTTCGGGTCCTGATCTTTCGAAGCCGTTTTGAGGCCCTAATTGACATTTTTTGGGAAACCCAAGAGCAACATGGTTGTATGGACCAATGTTTCTCACATCAAAAGTTTTACTCCTTAGATAGATCTTTCTAACAAGGTATGATACATGTCAAACATAGATTGTATGCCGAAGTTACATCCTAGGGAAGTTGAAACAATTTACCCAAACGGGGCCCATATTTTTGGCTCTCCATCTCCTAGGGTTAGGTTTTTGGATGTTTAGACTTCTCCATTATTTCTCAATAATAAATAGGCCCTCGGGCCTCATTTTAAAATAGTTTAGAGGTCTGTAGCCACCACATCGCTTCTCAGAGGTATGCTACCAGCACCTTAGCTATTTTATTTCCATTTTGTCTGTAAGCATATTCAATCATTATTTTATTAATAAAATTAAGCATTATTTCCACTGCATCTATGTGTTTATGGTTATATCTATAATCTATTGTGTTCCTGCATAAAATCTGGATCAGAATGACTGCATATAATCCTGCTGAATATTCCGAGACTGTGGCCTCGATGGAGAAAGAGTCTGATGAAGTGCTAGAAGTTACCCCTGATGTTGAGGAGGTTATGTCTATGCCGAGAAAGGGAAAGCATAAAGGGAAGGAAAAAGGCCAAGGGTCAGGGAAACTTGTGAAGAGAGCTAGAGGGAAGCCCCGCACCTCCCCTTGGAATGTGAAATCCCCCCGAATGGTGCCTCAGGCATGTTTGCCTAACCCTTTGAAGCACCCTATTTTTGCTGAGGAAGAAGCCCAAATCCCTAGACTGATTAACTGGCTGACACCCTATGTTCGGCCTCGCAAGCCCTCGGCACGCACTCCTAAGAATCTTGATGGCCTGCGCACATATCTGCAAATTCTACTGATTCTGGGAGAGGTCCCCATAATTGGAGACTCCTTTGGAAAACTCCACTCAGTAAAATTCGATGACCACGACCTGGCCAATTTGGATGCCTTCCTAGAACTGGCACCTGAGCTATATCTTAAAAGGGTATTGGAGGATGACGTGCTGAAGGTAGTCCCCATGCCATGGGTGAGCATATTGGCTAGTTCCAGGCTATTAAACCTACTGCGGATGCCTCATTTTGGCCACTACAACGTCACAGACCGACTTGTGCGACAACTTCTTGCCTTGGTCTAGGATGGCAGCTTATGGATACAGGATAGAATTACCATAGACACAACACTCATTCATCATATCACTGGCCTACCCATGAAAGGGTTGAATCCCATGGAATGCGTGGGGAAGAAATATGAACAACAGATTGATGATAAGGTGCATGAGGATTATCATGTGTAAAGAAACACTAGGGGGTTCATGATAAGCACTATCACCGACCTCGGCGCACGCATGGGAACCTTTTTGTTAGCCTAAAAAATGATGCACAAATGCCAGGTTGAAACTGTACCTGCATATGTAATTCAGCTGGTTGGGCGCTGTGAAAAGGGGGTCTCCTACAACTGGTCCTAGTTCTTGTGCAACGAATTTCTAGAGATTGTGATCGAGGTCTAGGATCAGGGAAAAGAATTTTGCTACTCATGGATACTGCTCCTCATTGTGTTGGTTTCCTGCGAAGCCACTGAAGACTCATTTCTCCCTTTGCTTGAGCTAGGTATGTGTGAGGGAGCGTGATATGTGAACTTGTGGGATGCAAAGGACACGCAGCGTATTGAGGATAATCAAGTCTTATGAGTCCTCTTTCAGAGTAGGCTCGCAGCTACTATCGATTCCCGGTCATGCTTGTCACTAGCCATTTATAATAAGTATAAGAGCATCACAGAATTTTAGGTAATAATGCAAAATGTACATATCAGGGGCCGCAAGGATCCAACATGGGTATCACTCCCATATATGGTCACAGATGAGGAGATACTTATTCCCATATGGGTATCACTCCCATATTTCTGCTTGGCATCTGCATTGGAAACTCATCTTCAAGTCAAGTACGAAGGACAATATAGGTATGAACACCACAAGGGTCACCTCGTCCACCACCACCAAGGAGACTGGATGATAGGGAAAGAGTACTAGGAAGGGGGTGGAACTTGAACCACAAAAGGAATGACAGGGTAAGAGTACTGGGAAGGGAGTGGACTCGAAAGCACATAAGCATTCGCAGAAGGATTCATAGCAGGATCTGAGCGCAGAGGGTTTGGATGTGGGAGGTGCTGACTCCCCTCGGGATACGAAACAGACTAGTGACCCTGTTAAGGGACCACAGAAAAAGAAACGTGCTCAACGACTTTGACAGAGGAGGAATTGGAGCAGATCATGGACGCAGTCACCCTTGATGCAGGAGATAAATGGCTGGCTCTGGAAGAGAAGCATAAGGCCACGGTTGACAACCTCCAGGCTGATCTCTAAGCTCTGGGGCTGAAGTATGATCCAGGCAAGGTCTTTAATGTTCCCAAATTTTACCCTCAAAGCTAAATGGAACATTAGAGTTAGCAGTATCTCTAACCAGTGAATAAATGGGTAGAAAAGCCCATAAGTCTCCTAAGGAAGAATAAAAACACTTCAAGTGTGAAAGGAGACACTCTTTTCAGCCTAATAAAACACCTCCATGTGTGAACAGGGATAATATCAGGTTGATTTAGTCCACTTTGACTAAGTCAACAATGCAATTGTGGAGGAGCAGGAATCAAAGAAGGAATAATACAGTTTTGGAGGGAGATGAATATTTTGATGGGGATGACCTAATTGAGTGGGGCCAAGGGCAAGAAAACTCATATTTTATTAGAGGAAGAGGATGTCAGAATTATTCTCCATGTTTTAGATTATTATTTTGTCTACTCAGACTTTTTTCTTCCTCTTGCTGTTTAGCAGGGTTGCTGTGTTGTTTAGCACCGGGTGTTCCCGAGCGGGAATCCCACCTCTTTCCTTGAGGAGCCTCTTGGGAGAGTTTGAATTCATTTTCCACATCAGGTTTTTAGTCCAAGCTTCAACCTACTTCATCAGTGCAATTTCTGCAGGTTATTGTGTAGTGTTGCAGGGTGCAACAATGGAAGGGATTGGAATCCCTCTTTCTGAGCTAGTTTCTCATTGGAGGAAGGTTTCCTTCACTTGAGAGATATGTTTGGAGAGATATAGAGATCATTTTAGATTTGTGGCATCAGGCCACACATTTCCCTAACATTCCTAGCACTGTTCTAGCTAGGGAATGTGTTATTTTTGGAGGTAGCTTCAGTGGATGGTATAGTAGCTACGTTGCAGTGTTTTCTTGTGATTGAGAGGTTCATCCTTTCATGGGAGGAAGCCCTTGAGGGATATACATCAGATCAGACATCCTTCAGCCTTCTACACTCTCATGCTTCAGTGTTGCAGTGGTGATTCAGTAATTTTCTGAGGATCACATTTGTATGCAGAGTGTTTGACAAGAAACCCTTCCCAAGTTTTCTTGTAATTGTAATAAGGAGAATAGATATCAGTTTTTGAGCTTGATTGTCTAATATATGAGTAGATCTATTTGTTTCCTTAATTTTTGAGTGAAACCCTCTTATGAATGTGCAGTTTCCTTTCTGCATTATTTCTGAGTAGCAGTGTATGGATTTTAGTGTTTTTCAGCTACACTAGGTGGTGGGAGGTCTGTTTACCTCACCTAGTTTCATTTATTTCTGATCTCCTCTTGGACTTAGATGATATATGGATGTATCTAATGGATCTAAGTGATGATTTTAATTTATATGGAGATACATCCATGATCTGTGTTCAATTTATAGATGTACTGTAGGTAGTTTTGTAATCAATAACATTCCAAAAATAGGAAAGAAATGTTTCCATTCATGTAGATGTCAAATGGACACTTGGATCCAAAGCTTGACACATGTGAACCCTTCTAAAAGACATTGGCCAAGTGGAGATTCCGGAAAAATGAGAATTTCTCTTCCAATTTGACCAATGCACCTTTGAATGTCAAGAAGTGCTTTGCAGATAACCCTTGAATGGGGCTACCTGCATATGCAACACACTAAGGCCCCTTAGAGCCTGCATTCTTGAGCTCCCACATGTTTAATAATAAGCTTCAAACCATGGAAAAGCCTTGCTTTGATGAAAATATTTTGTTTGATTCATGTTGTTTCCTGTCTTAGGGCATATAGCAAATGAGACGATAGGGAATGATAGACCCTTGATCATCGGTCCTGGAGATGATGCCCAGTTAACCAGGTCATTGGGAATTGTGCCCAAATTGACCTATAACAAGAGCTGAAGAAAATAAGAATGGAGATGGGATCTCCAAAGGAGTTTGAATCTAGAGCTGAATCTAGATTTGCACATGGTGAGTGTGAGCATGCAGCTGCACACCATGATGCACAATGCAGTCAAGTGCCCAGATCTATCTTGAGATGGATGAAAGGAGGAAGAATGCCTAAGAGGAGAAATCTTAGTGATTTTTTGCAGGAGTATGAATCTCAAACTGAGAGGTTTAGAGATCATACTGATTTCCAAGAGTTTTGCAAGAACCAGGTGGAGAAGAGCAAGTAGCAGGATGCAGATAGATTTCTTCTATCTACTTTTGGAGGTTCACCTACATGTTCAGCTGGAGTTTGGGTGAAGGAGCTAGACTCCTATTTACAAAAACACCACATTTATGAAGATGACACCATCAGAGTTGCAGCGCTGCATTTCAGAGGTAAGGCCCATGCATGGTGTATTTTTGAATCTTGTTCTTTGAAAAATGCAAACACTTCATCTTATGCAAGATTCATTGAAACATTGATGGGAAAATTCCTAAGACACATAAGCAAGAGAAACTTGAGAGAAAAAAACCTTGCATGTGATGGAGGAGACTCCACTTCAGAAAACCATGGGAGAAGATGACATCTTGCATTACACATTTCCAGAGGCAAGACCTCTAGTTCATCTTCCTAAATAAGAGGGCATGAGGATATCTTTTTCTCAAGAGGATCCAATTGTTGAGATGTTGCCCATACACATTGATGAAGATGAGGGCAACAATGCTGTCACATCTAGAGCAAATCCAATACCACATGCAGAGGGAGAAGAAGCATATGCTCCAACATGAGGGATTATTGTATCCTTGCAAGAAGTTCCCCAAGATCTCATACATGGAGGTCCAATCACAATTAGTGAGCGGCATGATTGTGAAGCATTGCAGATGGAAGGAGAAGGTAGGAAGGAAGGGCAACATCATTCGATGAGAGGCACACACCATTCTCTATTTCAGAGAGCTAATGCAAAGAGGAGGCATACAGTACTGTGATGTGAAGGAAAGGGCAAGGTTACCCAACCATATAACAGTCCACTCTTGACATTAATGTCTCACTACATGGAGGCATCCCACCTGGGAGGCCAACAGATCACCACTCTTGGATTTTGGAGAGGTGAAGAGTTTGGAGGAGAAATTTGGCATGGGGGATGTCAAAGTAGCAGGAAGCAGCATGAGGAGAGCTTCACATGCCAGATCACCAACGCTGTCTCGTGGGAGGATTGATCCATATTGGAGGTCTCAAATCTTGGTAGAGTACTCCAAGGATATTGGTGCTTGCATGATTCTTGATGACCTTAATAGAGATGACAGATATATGGTGGATGATATGTTCATCTATTCTTATGGCATAGTCTTCTTGACTAGAGCTTCTAAGATCAAGGAGAAGTTTCTAGATGCAGCATATGAGGACTTCTTTTCCATGCATTTTTATGCATATATTTCCCTGGCAGAGGAGTTCATTTGGGAGGGCATCTAGCATGACATATTTCAACATATGGAGAGATGCATAGCCTAGATGATGATAGAGAGGAGGTCACAGCCACTTCCCTACTCATTGGAGGTGAGGGAGAGATTCCAGTTGAGCCATTTCAACTCAAGATCTCGAGTACATGATGGAGGAGGTATAATGTCACATTTTGTATTATACTTATTTTCATTGTTTGAGTAGCATGATGTGTCAAGAAGAATTATCTATTCTTGCATATTGTATGATGATTTACTTGCAACTACTTGTAGCATTGATTTTGGCTATCTTTTTGGTGGTATGTGGGGGAAGCAACATGATTCTTGGTGTACACCATTGACACCAAATTGTATAATCATGATTCCATCTTATGAGATGACTGTGGCAGAAAACAAGTGGTTGGGAAAGAACTTTTTATTTTTTGTTTCAATGCAGGAAAAGGATGCACTGCATTGGTTCCATTGGTGGAGCTATGGACCACTCTCCGGTTGTCATATGGAAGCTTGTGTTTATTGCATTTTTCTTCCATTTACTGCTGATATTTTTATATTTATGGGAGGCATTGTTTGGAGAGTGCTAGAGGTAGTAGAGATGCCCATTGGGAGCATGATTCTCCCCACTTTACATGTTGTAAATTTTAGGAGGAAACATGGGCAAACCATGACTGCCACATCACACTTTTTTCCTTCTTATGGGAGGAACCACTTGAAGAACTTGAGGAGGCACTTCATGGCTGAATTGTTTGATGGGGGAACTTGGGCCATTCTTGGAGGCCATGTTATTTCAGCCCAAGGATAGAGGCAACCCCATGTTTACCACAAATGGAGAGAGAAACCACTTGGATGGCAGAATCCAATCTCTCCATGCAGCCCCAACACATTATATAAAATCGGGGTTGATGATTCTTTTGATGAGCTACGTAGGATGGCTCATTTCATTTGGATGATAGCATGGGTGAGGGAGGCACTCATTCACCATGTTTTTCATCACTCCTACTTTGTGGAGGCCATGGGACAACAAGTAGGTTTCCATTCACACTTTCCACCTTTGATTGATGTAGACCATTTGGTTTTTCACACATGGGAGGTAACATTGGATGGCAGTTTTATAGCAGATTATCTTGATGCTGTGGTGGAGGCCATTGAGGGGAGGCCACAAGAGGAGGAGGGGAGAAATTTTTCTCTCCCTATACATTTTCTTGAGGACAAGCAAATATTTTGGAGGGGAGGACTGTAATGTTCCCAAATTTTAGCCTCAAAGCTAAATGGAGCATTAGAGTTAGCAGTATCTCTAGCCGGTGAATAAATGGGTAGAAAAGCCCATAAGTCTCCTAAGGAGGAATAAAAACACTTCAAGTGTGAAAGGAGACACTCCTTGCAGCATAATAAAACACATTCATGTGTGAACAGGGATAATATCAGGCTGATTCAATCCACTTTGACTAAGTCAATAGCGTAGTTGTGGAGGAGCAGGAATCAAAGAGGGAATAACGCAGTTTTGGAGGAAGATGAATATTTTGATGGGGATGAACTAAATGAGTGGGGCCAAAGGCAAGAAAACTCATATTTTATTTAAGGAAGAGGATGGAAGAATTATTTTCCATGTTTTAGATTATTATTTTGTCTGCTCAAACTTTTTTCTTCCTCTTGGTATTTAGCATGGTTGTTGTGCTGTTTAGCACTGGGTGTTCCCAAGCGGGAATCCCATATCTTTCCTTGAGGAGCCTCTTGGGAGAGTTTGCATTCATTTTCCACATCAGGTTTTTATGCCAAGCTTCAACCTACTTCATCAGCGCAGTTTCTGCAGGTTATTGTGTAGTGTTTCAGGGTGCAACAGTGGAAGGGATTGGAATCCCTCTTTCTGAGCTAGTTTCTCATTGGAGGAAGGTTTCCTTGACTTGAGAGATCTTCTTGGAGAGATATAGAGCTCATTTTGGATCTGTTGCATTAGGCCACACATTTCCCTAACATTCCCAACACTGTTCCATCTAGGGAATGCGTTATTTTTGGAGGCAGCTTCAGTGGATGGTTTAGTAGCTCCGTTGTAGTGTTTTCTTGTGATTGAGAGGTTCATCCTTTCATGGGAGAAAGCCATTGAGGGATAGACATCAGATCAGACATCATTAAGCCTTATACACTCTCATGCTTCAGTGTTGTAGCGGTTATTCAGTAATTTTCTGAAAATCACATTTGTATGCAGAGTGTTTGACAAGAAACCCTTCTCGAGTTTTATTGTAATTGTAATAAGGAGACTAGATCTTAGTTTTTGAGCTTTATTGTATAATATATGAGTAGATATATTTGTTTCCTTAATTTTTGAGTGAAACCCTCTTATGACTGCATATTTTCCTTTGTGCATTATTTCTGAGTAGTAGTGTTTGGGGTGTTAGTGTTTTTCAGCTACACTAGGTGGTGGGAGGTCTGTTTACCTCACATAGTTTCATTTCTTTCTGATCTCCTCTTGGATTTAGATGATATATGGATTTATATAATGGATAAAAGTGTTTATTTTCATTTTTATGGGATATATTTCTAGAAATGGGTTTTTCTGTGAATGCATAACTGAGTAGTCCATTTTAGTAATATTTTAAGATATTCCAAATACTGCTTATTTTCCCTATTTTGGGATATTAAAGTGGTATCAAAGCTTTGATATTGGCTCAACCCATGGATCTCATGCCATTATACCTTTAGGAGAGATGGACAGAAAAGAGAAGGCTTTAGTATGTGAAGGGAGAAAGGAAGACATGCTTACAAAGCTTCTTCCAAAATCTATGCAAAGATTTTAAGGAGAGCTGAAGAAAATAAGAATGGAGATGGGATCTCCAAAGGAGTTTGAATCTAGAGTTGAATCTATATTTTCACATGGTGAGTGTGATCATGCAGCTACACACCATGATGCACAGCGTAGTCAAGTGCCCAGATCTATCTTGAGATGGATAAAAGGAGGAAGAATTCCTAAGAGGATAACTCTTAGTGGTTTGTTGCTAGAGTATGAATCTCAAACTGAGAGGTTTAGAGATCATACGAATTTCCAAGATTTTGCAAGATCCAGGTGGAGAAGAGCAAGCAGCAGGATGCAGATATATTTCTTCTATCTACTTTTGGAGGTTCACCTATATGTTCAGCTAGAGCTTTGGTGAAGGAGCTAGACTCCTATTTACAGCAACACCACATTTCTGAAGATGAAGCCATCAAAGTTGCAGCGCTACATTTTAGAGGTAAGGCCCATGCATGGTGGATTTTTGAATCTTGTTCTTTGAAAAATACAAACACTTCCTCTTATGCAAGATTCATTGAAACATTTATGGGAAGGTTTGATGGGAAACTTCCTAAGACACATAAGCAAGAGAAAATTGAGAGAAAAAAAAACTTGAATGTGATGGAGGAGAATCCACTTCAGAAAACCATGGAAGAAGCTGACATCTTTCATTACACGTTGCCAGAGGCAAGACCTCTAGTTCATCTTCCTAAACAAGAGGGCATGGGGATCTCTTTTTTTCAAGAGGATCCAATTGTTGAGATGTTGCCCATACACATTGATGAAGATGAGGACAACAACATTGTCACATCTAGAGCACATCCAATACCTCATGCAGAGGGAGGAGGAGCACATGCTCCAACAGAAGGGATTCTTTTATCCTTGCAAGAAGTTCCCCAGGATCTCATACATGGAGTTCCAATCACAATCAGTGAGCAGCATGATTGTGAAGCATTGTAGATGGAAGGAGAAGGTAGGAAAGAAGGGCAAAATCATTTGATGAGAGGCACACACCCTTCTCTATTTTAGAGAGCTAATGCAAAGAGGAGGCATACAGTACTACGCTTTGAAGGCAAGGGAAAGGTTTCCCAACCATATGTACAATCCACTCTTGACATTAATGTGTCACTACATGGAGGCATCCCACTTGGGAGGCCACCAGATCTAACATTGATGAAAGACATCTTATCTTTGGATTCACCGCTCTTGGATTTTGGAGAGGTGAAGAGTTTGGAGGAGAAATTTGGCATGAGGGATGTCAAAGTAGCAGGTAGCAGCATGAGGAGAGCTTCACATGCCAGATCACCAGCGTTGTCTCTTGGGAGGATTGATCCATATTGGAGGTCTCAAATCTTGGTAGAGTACTCCAAGGATCTTGGTGCTTGCATGATTCTTGATGACCCTGACAGAGATGATAGATATATGGTGGCTGATATGGTCATCTATTCTTATGGCATAGTCTTCTTGACTAGAGCTTCTAAGCTCAAGGAGAAGCTGCTACATGCAACATATGAGGACTTCTTTTCCATGCATTTTGATGCATATCTTTCCTTGGCAGAGGAGTTCATTTGGGAGGGCATCCATCATGACATATTTCAGCATATGGAGAGATGCATAGCTTAGATGATGATAGAGAGGAGCTCACAGCCACTTCCCTACTCATTGGAGGTGAGGGAGAGATTCCAGTTGAGAAATTTCAGCTCAAGATCTCGAGTACATGATGGAGGAGGTATAATGTCACATTTTGTATTGTACTTATTTTGATTTTTTGAGCAGCATGATGTATCAAGAAGAATTATCTCTTCTTGCATATTGTATGATGATGTACTTGCAACTACTTGTAGCATTGATTTTGGCTATCTTTTTGGTGGTTTGTGGGGGAAGCCACATGATTCTTGGTGTACACCATTGACACCAAATTGTATATTCATGATTCCATCTTATGAGATGACTATGGCAGAAAACAAGTGGCTAGGAAAGAACTTGTTATTTTTTTTCAATGCAGGAAAAGGATGCACTGCATTGGTTCCATTGGTGGAGCTATGAACCACTCTCTGGTTGTCATATGGTAGCTTGTGTTTATTGCATTTTGCTTCCACTTACTGCTAATATTTTTATGTTTATAGGAGGCATTGTTTGGAGAGTGTTGGAGGTAGTAGAGATGCCCATTGGGAGCATGATTCTCCCCATTTTACATGTTTTACATTTTAGGAGGAACCACGGGCAAACCATGATTGCCACATCACACATTTTTCCTTCTTGTGGGAGGAACCACTTGAAGAACTTGATGAGGCACTTCATGGCTAAATTGTTTGATGGGGGGACTTGGGCCATTCTTGGAGGCCATGTTATTTCAGCCCAAGGACAGAGGCAGCCCCATGTTTACCACAAAAGGAGAGAGAAACCATTTGAATGGCAGAATCCAAGTTCTCCATGCAGCCCCAACACATTATATAAAACCGGGGTTGATGATTCTTTTGATGAGCTACCTAGGATGGCTCATTTCATTTGGATGATAGCATGGGTGAGGGAGGCACTCATCCACTATGTTTTTCATCGCTCCTACTTTGTGGAGGCCATGGGATAGCAAGCAGGTTTCCATTCACACTTTCCACCTTTGATTGATGTAGACCATTTGGTTTTTCACACTTGGGAGGAAACATTGGATGGAAGTTTTATTGCAGATTATGTTGATGCAGTGGTGGAGGCCATTGAGGGGAGGCCACAAGAGGAGGAGGGGAGAAATGTTTCTCTCCCTATGAATTTCATTGAGGAAAAGCAAATATTTTGGAGGGGAGGACTGTAATGTTCCCAAATTTTAGCCTCAAAGCTAAATGGAACTTTAGAGTTAGCAATATCTCTAACCGGTGAATAAATGGGTAGAAAAGACCATAAGTCTCCTAAGGAGGAATAAAAACACTTCAAGTGTGAAAGGAGACACTCCTTGCAGCCTAATAAAACACCTCCATGTGTGAACAAGGATAATATCAGGTTGATTTAGTCCACTTTGACTAAGCCAACAACGCAGTTGTGGAGAAGCAAGAATCAAAGAAGGAATAATGCAGTTTTGGAGGGAGATGAATCTTTTGATGGGGATGACCTAATTGAGTGGGGCTAAGGGCAAGAAAACTCATATTTTATTTAAGGAAGAGGATGATAGCATTAGTATCCATGTTTTAGATTATTATTTTGTTTGCTCAAAATTTTTTCTTCCTCTTGCTATTTAGTAGGGTTGCTGTGTTGTTTAGCACCAGGTGTTCCCGAGTGGGAATCCCACCTCTTTCCTTGAGGAGCCTCTTGGGAGAGTTTGAATTCATTTTCCACATCACGTTTTCAAGCCAAGCTTCAGCCTACTTTATCAGCGCAATTTCTGCAGGTTATTGTGCAGTGTTGTAGGGTGCAGCAGTGGAAGGGATTGGAATCCCTCTTTCTGAGCTAGTTTCTCATAGGAGGAAGGTTTCCTTCACTTGAGAGATATATTTGGAGAGATATAAAGATCATTTCAGATCTTTGGCATTAGGCCACACATTTCCCTAACAATCCTAGTGCTTTTCCAGCTAGGGAATGTGTTATTTTTGGAGGCAGCTTCAATGGATGGTCTAGTAGCTCCATTGTAGTGTTTTCTTGTGATTGAGAGGTTCATCCTTTCATGGGAGGAAGCCCTTGATGGATCTACATCAGATCAGTCATATTGCAAACTTCTACACTCTCATGCTTTAGTGTTGCAGTGGTGATTCAATAATTTTCTGAAGATCACATTTGTATGAAGAGTGTTTGATAAGAAACCCTTCCCGGGTTTTCTTGTAAATGTAATAAGGAGACTAGATCTCAGTTTTTTAGCTTGGTTGTCTAATATATGAGAAGATCTATTTGTTTCATTAATTTCTGAGTGAAACCATTTTATGACTGCATAGTTTTCTTTGTGCATTATTTCTGAGTAGCAGTGTTTGGGGTTTTAGTGTTTTTCAGCTACACTAGGTGGTGGAAGGTTTGTTTATCTCACCTAGTTTCATTTCTTTCTGATCTCCTCTTGGAATTAGATGATAGATGGATTTATCTAATGGATCCAAGTGATGATTTTAATTTCTATGGCATATATTTCTGGAAATGCATTTTTCTGTGAATGCATTGTCGAGGAGTCCATTTTAGGTATATTTTAAGATATTCCCAATACTGCTTATTTTACCTATTTTGGGATATTACAAGGTCGGACCCAGCAATATGTAGCGCATTGATCAGTAAAATGGAAAGCTACCTTTGCCCTCTACTAGGCGCAACCCTCATGATGAATCCACCCGACTTAGGAGTGCAAGTCTAGGCATGCATAGAGGTATAATTGGACCTAGCCTGCCTGCCACATGAACCATTACAGGTCCTCCATGAATTCCTGTTCGAAGAGATTCAACACAGGTACCACCAAGTGCACCAGTAGCTCAGTACAACTGAGCAAATGATAGAAGAAAAAACTGCTGTAGTATCCCAGGCACAGGCTGCATGTACCTTCGCTGTTGCGCAGCAAAAAGAGTTGGAACGCCTAATTAGTAGGCCCTCCGTAGATGTCACTGAATATATCCTAGCTTTTTCCACTCCCAAGGAAAATATTAAAGGGATTGTTGCAGCACTCAAGGCTTTGAGGACTGAGATACAGGTGGTCAAATTTGATATGGAACAGTAGATTGCAGCCTTGCAGGCCAAATTACAGCCAGAAACGCCACCAAAGGTAAGGGCCCAGTGAGTCGTGCTGGTCACAGAGGCTACTAATTTCTGTTGATCAGCAGTTTTCATTGATGTCAACCCAGGTAGCACCAGGGGCTAACCCAATATTGAATGGGATTTTTTACCTACCAAATTAATATATTCTGGGTCAATAATGATTTTAATGGTTTCTACTTGTTGAGATGTTTCCGTTGATATATGGCACACCATGTAATTCTTCACGGTTTGAGAGATATTCATGTTTAAATTTTGTACCCCAGTTAGTGGGCTAAAACCCCATGGGGTTGGGGCATGGGTCATTGAAAAGTCATAATTAATATTTTTTGAGCTCCTAAAATCCCTCCCACGTTCACTTGTTGAAGCCCCTCTAAACTTAAGCACTTATATAAATTGTGATCCTCATTTCCTCCTTATGTAAGGGATTCAACCATCTGAAACAGGTCAACATGGAATTTTCACTCTAATTTTTTTTCTAAGAATGTTCAAAAGCTGAAATTTTTGTGAGGCGAAGCCAAAATCTTGAGGAAGCTGCTGTAAAAATTTTAGATCAAGGTGCACAATATTTTTGGAGATATGATCTGCGGAAGTCATGGTTTTTGCAGGTTCCTGAAATTCATCTCAAAGAAGTGACCTTGGTAAAATCGTCATAACGCTCTCTCTGAGTATCGTATTGGAATTTTGTAAAAAGTGGCAGATTTTGCACATTATTTAATTTTTTCTCTATCAATTTAAGTGCCAAATGAAGAAACAGTTACACGTGGCACGCTGTAAAAGTGCGCCCAGCTGAAATAATCCATAATTAGGGCATTGTGAGAGATTGGGTATAACTCTCCCTTGAAGAATCCAAATTGGGTCAGACCTATGGAATTGGAAAGAAAACTCAGAGGAATACTACAGGACTAAAAATCAGATATTTAGGATCTAAAATAACAGAGATACACCAGATTCAATATCTAGCTCCTGGAAGGCAAGAAAAAGATAGATCATGTGTTGTCAAGGGTGGCAAAGGACCAGAATTTCTACGGCAGAAAAGCAAAGAAAGGTGTAGTAGAGGGTAGCATGACAAGAGTAGCAACCAAGGTGCATAACAATAGCAATAAGTTCATCATATGAAGTCTTCAAGTGGGCAACATTGCATACAATCATTGTAAAGGTATCATTGTACTTAGTCATTGTAAATACATTAATGTATAAAATGTACTAGTGTCTATCTTCCAAGGGTTGTATATGAATTGTTGGGAGGTCTAGGATCATCATTAGGTGGTTGTGTCAAAGTTGGGGTTATGGTCTAATATATCTTCTTCTTCTGCATCATTCTATATCATTGTAAAGTGGACCATTTTCCCTGGTACGGGAGACCATTCTTCTTGTATTCTTATATAGGGTGGTAAGGTGGTGCTGGGGTGAGTTGTAGCTCATTGGGTGTTGGGGAATCCGTTCAGTTGACTATTGAAGAATCTCGGGCGTTGGAGCATCCATCCAGTGGGAGCTGGAGAAGAATTCTTTTCTAGATTATAGGAAGTTGGAGCTTTATTTTCAATTGGAGTTGAATATTAAAGAATTATTAGAAAAACATTAGGTGGTTTTTGTCTCAGAGTGGGTTTCCACCTTAAAAACTATGTGCATTTGTGTTCCTCTTGTTTTCTGCTATCATTGTACAAACACTGATAATAATTAAAGATTAACTAATGCTCTAATTGAAAGGAATATTGATTCACCGCCCCCTAGTATTTCCAACAATTGGTATCGGAGCTTGGTTCCTTCAATAGTAGTTTAATCGCTGGAAGGAGGTCATGGAACATACTAAGAATGGTGTACCTCTATTCAATGAAAATAATTATGCACTTTGGAAAAGAAGAATGGAGGTCTATCTTTTGGTGCAAGGTTACGAAGTATGGGACACTGTTCAAAATGGATTTACATCAACTACGGATGAAAAAGGTAAGAAGAATTTGGTAAATGATGCTGTTAGCCACCTATAATATTTTGTTATACCAAAAGGTGGCTAAGATCTTTTTGAGCCTCCAAGGAACAAATTTTATCACTAAAAAATTGTTGGCTCTTGAAGTCTCCTTAAGGCCTCATGCCTCTGTCCAAAATCCTCATTTGCTGTCCCTTTTTATACTCAGAAAATTCTGCTAATTTCCTATAAAGAACTGCTGAAGAAACCATCATTTTCTTCCCCTTTTTTCTCCATATATTCCTCTACTTTTCATGAGTTTCTCCCTCCATCCGTAAAAATCTTCCTGACATGGTTTGAAACTTCTTTTTGAACTGTGCCGAAACCCCCGAATCCATTGAAAACCTTGAAATTTTTCATAAAAAACAAAGTTTTATTGCTATGGACCTAAGCCCCTTGGGCTAAGTCCTAAACCACTTCCCCCCACATGCCCATGTGTTAAAACCAAACGCCAAAGCTTTCGGCGCTAATCGCAAATAGCCAAATGGTGCATGACTTTGAACCATTACAAAGCTCATTTTCATTTGTAAACCCAAAAACCCACTTTCCGAAAGTTCTAAGTTAAAGACTTAAAACCATGTGCTGAATATGAATGGGTTGATTGAAAAGAGCCGATCATGCAATCGCAATTGGAAACAATAAAAATGGGTTGATCGGAAAGACCAGGCTCGATGGCCCGATTACGATTAGCCCTTGTCTTTATAACTCCTGGGCATATTACATTCCGTGAAAACCCCCGGCCCCGCAATCGGGCACCTTTTTCCTTACCTATATATTTTCTGCCCAATCCGTTAAACTTGTTTTATTCACAAAAAACTTTGGTTTTCATGTGTTTAAGGGTTTTTCCGCCGGTGCGTAGGTCGTAGCAATCCTGACCGTTGATCTAGTCCTTTGATCCAACGGCCAGCGCCCAATCGCATCGAGGTTTTTCCATCGCATGCATTTATTTTTTCCCCCTGATTGTTGTTCCTCCAATTCGCTCCCCGCCATTGATCTACTCCTCGGATCCAACGGCTATCGCTTAATCGCCTGTCCCCTCCCGATTGCGCAATCGCATTGGAGTTTTTTGTTTAAATCGCACTCTTTTCCTCATCCCTCTGATTGCGACTATCCCGATTCATTTCCCACCGTTGATCTGAATCTTAGATCGACGGTCTGCGCTAAATCGCATCGCATGTTTCAAATCGGTGCATTTGCTCGCTACCCCCGATTGCGATCCTCCGATTGAATCTGGACCGTCCACGTGTCCAGATCGGACGGTCCAAGATCACTCCGACTTGTTCATCTCCCCGCTCTCCTTTTCGCCTCGTCTACGCAAATCTCCACCGTTGGTTGCCTTCATCTGACGGCTACGCTCCTCCCCCGCCATATGAAGCAGTTTAAACCTATTTCCGCAGGATTTCTTAACTATTTTTGTGTTTTGCAGGTGTTTTAATGGTTTTCCATTGTATAATGAAAGAAAGCCGAGGGTTGGGAAAGACGTTTCCTGCGCCTTCGAGCTGTTAAAAGGAACCATTCACATGGTTGGATTCAATGATTTGTCAATGTTTCATGAGCATTGATGCCGAAAAGCCCAGCGCGGCCCTGCACATCGACAAGACACTGTTTTATTCGAAAGAACAGTTAAAGAGTATCAGTTTTGAGAATAAAGCACAACAGAAGAAGATTGAAGACAGTATTACGGGGATTACAGCTAAGACAGTTATCAAAAGCCTAATCCCCGACTCAAAACACAGTTTAAAGAAAACCTAAAGTGTTTTATCAGACAGAAAGCCTCCACCGCCACAACTCGAGGCAAATTGATTCCTCAGCTACTACAAAGAACCACCTGTTGCCTCAAACCTTTCAAACAGAGGCCGAAGTTATTGATTCAGGAAATATCTACCTCCAGTGCTGCCAGGAAGTTAATTCTGCCAAAGGAGTGTAATAGAAAATAGCTGCAGAGTTGCTCCGGACAGAACATAGAGCCTCAAATTCAAATAAAGCTCCCACCGAGCTTTGATATTAATTGTAAAACATTAATACAGTGATCCACCTGTACACCTCTCCATCGAACCCCTCAAGAGACCGAGAAGTCATTTAATCTGTATTAATGGTTCACGAGATATTTTTGTTAGTTCTCACCTCCTCATCTTCCTATAAGTACTTCTACATAAGATGAGAAGGTTGGTTGCTGTTTGATCACAAGTTGTAATATTGAAACTCTCTGAAATAAATATACAAGTCTGTTGAAGTTGAAAATAATTTGGAGTCTTGGATGTCTTGATGATGTCGTTGCATGTCTATTCCTGAGAAGGCTCTATCATTGGATCCATGAGCTTGGCTATTGGTGAAGTGCTCTGAACTGTTAAATGTTTTTTCCCTTGTTTTCATTATGTTCCATAATTTCTTACTACAATAGGCTGAAAGTTTTAGGCTAAGAAATGACTCCTGGAAGCACCTTAGACCTGTTCACCCTTCACGGTTTTATGTTTTCTTCTGCTGAAGTATTTTAGAGGCTTTAAACCTTCTCTTTAGTCTTCATGCTCGTTTATTTCCTTGATAGCTCAAATAGTTGGTTTCAGCATGTTATGGTTCTCCCTGCTTGTCTGCCATCACTTGAAAGCCATTATTGAAATCTCCCTTAGAAGTACCATTGTCTTAAGTTAACCAAAGAGGTTGGTTTTGATCTTACCCTTTGCCCCTGCTTAAACAGCTATTTTGAAGGTCTTTATAGTTGCAAACAAAGATGTTATTTAGGTGTTCCCTCTTCTATGAATGCAACTATTAGTGAATCTTTTATGTTTTCTAAATCCTTTAAAATAAGATCTTTGAGGAAATAGGGTGTTCCCCGAATCTTAGATTTCATTTTAGAAGTTGTCTTGAAATCATTATTTGCTTAAAGAATGTTTGTAGAATTTATGGTTAGCCCTGTCTATCGAATATCTCTTTATTGATAAGTCATGTTTCTCAAGTTCCCTTTGTTGAGAATTAATTTCTTTTTCCAAATCATTAATGTCCATCTCATTCCAAAAAAAAGGATCCTGTGGCCAAGTTAGATTTGCCCTTTGATATCCCATATCCCTTGAAGAGTTTGTCATGATCTTATTTTGACTCCATTGCCCAATGAACCAGATATTTCATCTTTCTGTCTATCTTTCCTAGACCTTTCATATTCTGTTGTATCAACTCAACCCAACCAAACAAACATCTGCACATAATAACTAGTCTAAAATCCATAACCAAAGCAAACAAGATAAACCTTTGCAAACAAATATTTGAGAGATCCCTCTCTGAGAACAGGAGGACTAGATCCTGGAACTCTAAATATTGGTTCTGATGTTGCCTTGTCTTTTGATTTGCCAAACTGTCAAAACACGGGATACCAACATAATGGCGATCACGGTGGGACCTGCTGAGAATTAGAGGTTTGCGAAACCTTTCCTTCAACTGTAGGTCCAGTATAACATAAGTAAATTTCTTCAAGCACTGCCTAACATAATGGCAATCATGATAGGACTCTTTTGAATCAGTGACAAACTAAGTAACCCTTAGGATTCCTTTAAATCCTTATCAAACCTTGAAGGAACCAGTTACCAAGCCATAAGAGCAACTCTATTTGTTTGAAAACCTTAGCTAAGTGCAAAATCAGACTTAGAACACTCTCTTAACCTATAAAAACAAAATAAACTCAGAAAAACCCAAAATATTTCAAGTTTGGCTTCATAATAAACATGGTGGTGGACCATAAAACATTTTACCTCCTTAGGAGCTAAAAAGCTTCCACCTGGCGACTCCATAATCCTGAGCAGACCTTAAAGACTCCACTGGAAAGAACCCTTACCATTATACAGTTTCCTAATCTAGTTAGAGGATTGTAAGATCAAAAATTGTGTAAACAGATCAGTTAACCTCTCAAAGATTGTCATACTTGGTTGAACTTTTCCTGTCATTTGGATCTCAAATTACGGCATAGTGGCTTCTAGGAAGATTTATACTAGAGCCCATCCTGACCCCGATCCACCTGAGATAGTTGATGACCCAGAAAGTATCATTTGGGATTCTCCTAAGGTTAAATTTTCAACTGTTTTCAGATCACCCTTGAGAGCTAATTCAGTTCCTGAAAATCTTTTAGCTCTACAACAATCACAAGTTGACTTAGTAAACCCATTTAGAACTAGGTCATTTGATGATATAATTCAGATAGATCCTGAGTCTTCACTTTCATCCCCGGAAACAAGTGAATATCCTGATAGAGAATCAACACCTCCTGATCCACATTTTCTTTTTAACCTAGGTGTCTCTCATCCAAAATCAGCTCAACAATCTGCTACTGTTCTATCCACTTCTGTACACCATTCATCCACTGTTCAAACCACTCCACTCCAGCCAAATCCCCCTCTTGTAAATCCCCCTCTTGTTAATCCACCCCCACCACATATCATGGCAGCATGGTATGCTCCCTTAGCCCTTAATATACCACTAGTCAATCTTCCACAGGACTATCAGTCCAAAATTCCATTATATGATGCTAATAATGTTACAACTGCATCACAACATGTGGATAAGATGAATGACTATTTTGATCGAAATGAAATCAATGATGATTCTATCAAACTCAGACTGTTTTCTCAGAGCTTAGGGGGAGAAGTAAGAAAATGGTTTAAAGGTTTAGCCCCCCGTAGTATAAATGACCTCCAAGGCTTCCATCAAACATACTTAAACAAGTGGGAAGTGAGAAAAAATCCTCTCCAAGTCCTTGCTGATTATAAAAATCTCCATAGGAACCCTGAGGAAAGTGTACAAGCTTATTGTACCAGATTTAACAGCGTGTATAACGCACTTTCCCCTGAACTAAAACCTCCTCAGGGCTCATCTTTAAACAAATTTCCTGAAGGGTTTGACCCATACATGACATATTCACTCAGAGAAAGAGTTTTTGCAACTTTGGAAGATATGCAAAGAGGTGCCCTTTCTGTGGAAGTAAACTTAATAGAAAAGAGAGCAAGAATGAAAACTGAGAAGAGAGTATCTTTCAGAGAGGAATCCCCTCCCTCTACTTCAAGCTCAAAAATGGAGAGAATGTTGGAAGAAATGATGAAAGAGATGAGCGTAATTAAGAAAGCACAAGCAAATCAAAGCCAGATTGCACTTCAAAACAATCAAAACAGAAATAGAAATCAGAATTATAGAAAAGATAACAATTAGGATAAGAAAAAAGAAAGTGACCAACAAATCAGACCTCCCTTTCAACAGAACTATGTAAATCAATATGAGGAAGATAGGGAGTTGGAAAGATTGGAAGAATCACATGTAAACTTGATTGGATCAGACAGTGGGGATGATGTTTTCCTCACCGAGGAAGAACAAGGTTTCTTCTCAAATGATCAAAATACAAACACCTATGAAGATTCTGATGACTATAGATTGGGTTTTGAAAATGCAATCATGGAGGTGCACAAACAGTATGATCTTAGGAGCAAGGGAAGTGTAGAGAATTAAAAAGATAAGAATACTAGCATTGCTGTCAAGAAAAACATGGAAAACCAGTCCAAAAAGACAGCAGAAAAAACCAACATTTCGGCCAAGAAAACAGACTCAAACAAAGACAAGGGAATCCAGCCAAATGTTGAAAAAAGTACCCCTAGCACTTCAGCTAGTACTCCCAATAAAACCATCCCAATTACTATCCCAAACCAGGTTCAGCAAAGTAAAATTGCTGAAAGGAATTTAATTGAAAAAACAGATGTAAATATCAACAAGTCAATTATTCCTTTTAGCCTTGAGGGGGAGATTGCCAAGATTAAGATTACCATCCCCCTAGCTGAACTAGTAACCCAAGATGTGTACAAAAACCAAGTTTTAAAAGCTTTAAACTTAGGAAGTGATACTGACACCTTAAACTTGACAGACGACAAACCTGAGCTGTTGTTTGGCCCAAAAGTTGAAGGAAAATATCAAGAAGGACCAGTCCCTCCCTTCTATGTCAGTTTGAGCATACACGATAAAATTCTACACAATATCATGTTAGATTCCGGAGCTTCACACAATATAATGCCCAAAGTAGTAATGGAAAGCTTAGGCTTAGAAATTACTAAACCGTACAAAGATTTGTATTCCTTTGACTCAAGTAGAGTCAAATGTTTGGGTTTAATCAAAGATTTATGTGTTAACTTAGCTCAGATCCCTGCCAAGAATCTAGTGATGGACATTGTTGTAGCTGACATTCCCCCTAAGTATGGCATGCTTTTATCAATATCATGGGGAGCCAAACTTCAGGGAAGCCGTCAAATGAACATGTCTTATGCCACCATCCCTGTTTTCAACCAAAATACAAGACTATACAGGGAAGCCCACATGAAGTATATGGTGAGTAACATGGAAAAACCAAACAACACTCCGATATATTCTATTCAATCAAGTTTAGATTCATTTATCTTGTATAACGAAGATGAAATTACTCAACCATGTAAAGAAAATATAGACCCACCAAATTTCACCTCGAATAAACTTCAAAACGTTGACGATCAACATCGACAAGAAAATGAGAATGAGTCAAATATACTTTGGACAATAAATTTCGATGGATCCTGTAATAAAACTAGTGCAGGGGCAGGTGTCTGGATTCAAAACACAAATCGGATTTTTTCATACAAATTAGACTTCCCATGCACTAACAATATTGCTGAGTATGAAGCACTTCTCCTAGGCTTACAACTGCTTAAAGAATTAGAAGCCCAAAGGATATCCATTTTAGGGTATTCTGAGCTTATCATCAAACAAATCAAAGGAGAATACTCAACCAAGAATCCAAAGCTTAGGGAATATCAAAATGATGCCCTTGACCTGTTAAAAACTTTCGAAAAATATGAACTCATTTTTATCCCTAGAGCACGGAATCATCTAGCAAATGAACTTGCCTTCACTGCCAGCAATTGCCAAGTACCTGAGATAAATGAACAACTCAATATAAAGGTGAAACACAGACCTGCTGTGCCTGATAACGAAGATCACTGGCAAGTGTTCGAATCTGACAAACACATAGGTGATTTCTTAAAATCAGAAAATGATTTCAGCATACCAATACCAGAAGCTAGCCATGAAGAAAACTGCTTATATATTGAACAAATCCCAGAGGCTGAAATGAAATATCCTGCTGATATAAATCATTGCGAAAATCCTTTTGAAGTAGAGGTAGTGAACAATGAAGACCGAGAAGACTTGGAAGTATTACAATGCAAAAATGATAAAATCCCAAGAGGTCTCACACCTTTAGAACACTTGTTTGATCTAAACGATGTAGCTAAAGAAACCAGAATGGAGCCTGTGGAGACAAATGTAGAAGAACACAACATAGGCAGTCTCGCGGAACCAAAAATGATCAAGCTATCCAGCACCCTCCCAGCCCACATAAAATCACAGTACATAAAGCTTTTTAAAGAATTCAAGGATGTGTTTGCTTGGGAATACAAAGACTTGAAATCATATGATGCCAGCATCATCCAGCATAAAATTCCCTTGAAGGAAAATCAAAAGCCTTTTAACCAAAAACTAAGGAGAATAAATCCCCTTTTATTACCTTCGGTTAAGGCAGAAATTGAGAAAATGTACAACGCTGGGATCATAGTACCCATTAGATTTTCGGAATGGGTATCAAACTTAGTTTCTGTTAGAAAGAAAACTGGGGAGTTCAGGCTCTGTATTGACTTCAGAAATTTAAATAGAGCCTCTTTAAAAGACAACTACCCTTTACCTAAGATGGACCATATACTTCAAAGGGTAGTTGGATCAAGAAGAATATCCCTATTAGATGGGTTCTCGGGTTACAATCAGGTGTTAGTTTTCCCAAGTGATCAAATCAAAACTGCTTTTACCACACCTTGGGGAACTTTTATGTATGTCAAAATGCCTTTCGGATTAATGAACGCAGGGGCCACCTTCCAATAGGCCATGGACATAGCCTTCTCTGAATATATTGGCTATTTTATAATTATCTACCTTGATGACATAACTGTTTTCTCAAAAACTGATGAAGAACATTTGATTCACCTAAGGAAGGTTTTTGAGAAATGTAGAAAATTTGGCTTGTCACTAAATACCAAGAAGACCCTCTTTGGACTCCAAGAAGGGAAACTTCTTGATCACATAATTTCAGAAGAGGGAATCAAAATAGACCCTACGAGGATAGATGGCATATTGCAAATCAGCCATCCTAGAAGCCTCAAAGAATTGCAATCTTTCATTGGAAAGATTAATTTTTTGAGAAGGCTTATTCCCAACCTTGCTGAGCTATTGAAAAACATCACAAACATGCTTAAGAAAAATGTGGGTGTAAAATGGACTTTGCCAGCCAAACAATCATTCGAACTGGTCAAACAAGCTCTTACCCAAGCGCCAGTACTGATTAGTCCTGATTTTACCAAAGACTTTTACATTTTTTCTTTTGCATATGAACATACAATAGCTACAGTTCTGCTTCAAAAGAATGATCTCGGACAAGAACAACCAATATCATTTTTTAGTAGGGCCCTAAGAGACGCTCCTCTCAATTATAACATTATGGAAAAGCAAGCCTTAGCATTAGTAAAAGCATTAAAAGAATTTAGGGTTTATATTTTACACTCTCACATAATTGCTTTTGTTCCGCATACAGTTGTCAAGGATATTCTAAGTCAAGACCCTGATGGTAAAAGGGGAAAATGGATTGCAACTATTCTTGAATATGACTTAGAAATTAGGCCCACCAAACTTGTTAAGGGGCAAGGATTAGAAAAACTTATGGCCGAGTCCAACTTCCAAGCACTAGACATAAATATGGTGGATGTGTTGGAAGAAATGGAAGAATCTGATGCCCCTTTTATTGAGGAAACTTTCCTAAATTCCCCTTGGTATGCTGACATTGTTTATGTGCTTTTATATTTGAATACTCCTCCTTCTTTTTCTAAAACTAAAGCTAGATTTTTGAAACAGAAAGCTTTGAGTTTTTGCATTTTAGACGGGGTGTTATATTGGAAAAACGCTGTTGGAATTTTGCTTAAATGTTTACTTGAAGATGATGCAGGGAAGATCATGCACGAACTACATGATGGTGAATGTGGAGGACACCTCTACTGGAAGGCCACAGCAAACAAAATTCTCAGATTAGGTTACTATTGGCCTACACTTTTCCTAGATACTCAGAAGATGGTCATGTCTTTCCATAAGTGTCAAATCTTTGATGGCAAGAAAAAACTCCTTCCCTTACCCCTACATCCTATCAGAGTTGAGGCACCCTTTCAACAATGGGGGCTGGACTTCATTGGAGAAATTCATCCATCTTCCTTAGCTCAACATAAGTGGATCCTCACAGCCACTGACTTCTTCACCAAATGGATAGAAGCTATACCTACCAGGAATGCTAATGACTCTGTCATTATCAAGTTTCTTGAAACCCACATCCTATCCAGATTTGGTTGTCCCAGAAAAATCATAACAGACAATGCTGCTACTTTCAAATCCAAAAAGATGGTTGATTTCTATCACAAATACCATATAACCTTGGGCCATTCCACTGCTTACTACCCCCAAGGAAATGGATTAGCTGAATCCTCCAACAAGAGTCTCATCAATATCATTAAAAAACTGTTGGAAGAAAATAAAAAATCATGGCATAGTAAGTTGGTTCATGCCTTATGGGCTGATAGACTAACTACAAAGAAATCAATAAATATGTCCCCCTATCAGTTAGTTTATGGCATGGATGCAATTTTTCCTACCTCATTAGGAGTTCCAGTCATAAAAATCCTTCAAGAAGTACAGGTTGAGGAAAATGATATCCAGAGGAGGATCAACCAAACAATCCATTTGCAGCAGACTAGAGAAGAAGTTTATGAGAGAACACAGTTGGTCCAAGAAAATATGAAGAAGCAATTTGATAAGAGGACTAAGGCAAACAATTTCCAGGTTGGAAGTGTTGTTCTTAAGTGGGATTCACGGAGGGAAGAGAAGGGGAAACATGGCAAGTTTGAGAACTTATGGAAAGGGCCATATATTATTCATGCTGGGAGGGGTCATAATACATTTCTTGAAAGAATTGAATGGAGAAGACTTATATGGAGGTCCTGTCAATGGCAGGATGCTCAAGCATTACTTCTGCCAAGAGTCTTAAAGTTTCAAAGCATTTTTGTCTCCATTGTAAATATCATAGTCTAACCATTGCATTCAAAAGTTATAAAACTTCAAAAATACAAAAAACAATATGAAAAAGGAAAAGAGGGCAGGTTGTCAAAACAAGAAAGGTATAGCCCCATACCAAAAAAAGAAACAAATCTGAAATTGTGCAAGCTTAAATGCCACTCCCGTAAAACACACTTCTAGTTAGTCAAACTGTTTAATCTTGACTAATTAGCTTTCAATTTTCTGCTGATAGGGTAGTGAATTTGATTTGCCAAACTATTTAATCTTGGCTTATCAGTAGATAGATTAGGATAGAAATTGAAGGTTCAAACAAACTCAAAATCTGAACCTGAGTTTCCCAAAGAGAAATGACTCACACTTGTTTTATTTTTCTGAGTCAAGAAGATGTAAAAATCTGGTTCTAATCCGCTCAAAACCTGAATCAGATATCAAGGAAGAGACAACTCAAAACAAAATTAAAAACAGAGCTGTATAGAAAAAGAAGGCCATAATGAGAAACTTTCAGATCTTAAGCCTTCCATTTTGATTTAATTTTCTGCAAATAATAATCTATGTGTAGCTTGTTCTTATGCCATAGATCATAGCAAGTCAAACAGCTCAATCTTGACTTGACTATTTTTAAATTTCTGTTGTAGAATTTAGAGAATGAAAGTTTGTTGGACTGTTTAATCCCAACAGAGAGTAGACTAGGTAGAGAAATATCTGAGCTCAACTGTTTAATCTGAGTTCAGGGAGAAATAAGGAGTAGAAGTAGATTAGATTTCCTGCTTTCAAAAGAATAAAATGTTGTGAATAGAGTTTGCCAATCCAAGTGCACTCTGATGAAGAAAAAATGCTAGATCTGTAGGATTGGGTAGATAGCAAGCTTGTTGATAAAGGTCCATTGCTTTCATGGCTTCCAAATATGTTTTTAGATAATATCATTCAATCACAGAAGGACATCCCAATGGATGAGGCAACTAGTCACCCTCCCAGAAATCAAGTCTGAATTCTTGATGCCTTCAAGAAGGCACCATCCCCAAGTGGAGCCACTGTTAGCCACCTATAATATTTTGTTATACCAAAAGGTGGCTAAGATCTTTTTGAGCCTCCAAGGAACAAATTTTATCACTAAAAAATTGTTGGCTCTTGAATTCTCCTTAAGGCCTCATGCCCTTAGTCCAAAATCCTCATTTACTGTCCCTTTTATACTCAGAAAATTCTGTTGATTTCGTATAACAAACTGCTGAAGAAACCATCATTTTCTTCCCCTTTTTTCTCCATATATTCCTCTACTTTTCATAAGTTTCTCCCTCCATCCGTAAAAATCTTCCTGACATGGTTTGAAACTTCTTTTTGAACTGTGCCGAAACCCCCAAATCCATTGAAAACCTTGAAATTTTTCATAAAAAACAAAGTTTTATTGCTATGGACCTAAGCCCCTTGGGCTAAGTCCTAAACCACTCCCCCCCACATGCCCATGTGTTAAAACCAAACGCCAAAGCTTTCGGCGCTAATCGCAAATATCCAAACGGTGCATGACTTTGAACCATTACAAAGCTCATTTTCCTTTGTAAACCCAAAAACCCACTTTCCGAAAGTTCTAAGTTAAAGACTTAAAACCATGTGCTGAATATGAATGGGTTGATTGAAAAGAGCCGATCGCGCAATCGCAATCGGAAACAATACAAATGGGTTGATCGGAAAGACCAGGCTCGATGGCCCGATTGCGATTAGCCCTTGTCTTTATAACTCCCGGGCATATTACATTCTGTGAAAACCCCCGGCCCCGCAATCGGGCGTCTTTTTCCTTACCTATATATTTTCCGCCCAATCCGTTAAACTTGTTTTATTCACAAAAAACTTTGGTTTTCATGTGTTTAAGGGTTTTTCCGCCGGTGCGTAGGTCATAGCAATCCTGACCGTTGATCTAGTCCTTTGATCCAACGGCCAGCGCTTAATCGCATCAGAGTTTTCCATCGCATGCATTTATTTTTTCCCCCCGATTGTTGTTCCTCCGATTCGCTCCCCGTCGTTGATCTACTCCTCGGATCCAACGACTATCGCTTAATCGCCTCTCCCCTCCCGATTACGCAATCGCATTGGAGTTTTTTGTTTAAATCGCACTCTTTTCCTCATCCCTCCGATTGCGACTATCCTGATTCATTTCCCACCGTTGATCTGAATCTTAGATCGACGGTCTACGCTAAATCGCATCGCATGTTTCAAATCGGTGCATTTGCTCGCTACCCCCGATTGCGATCCTCCGATTGAATCTGGACCGTCCACGTGTCCAGATCGGATGGTCCAAAATCACTCCGACTTGTTCATCTCCCCGCTCTCCTTTTCGCCTCGTCTACGCAAATCTCCACCGTTGGTTGCCTTCATCCGACGGCTACGCTCCTCCCCCGCCATCTGAAGCAGTTTAAACCTATTTCCGCAGGATTTCTTAACTATTTTTGTGTTTTGCAAGTGTTTTAATGGTTTTCCATTATATAATGAAAGAAGGCCGAGGGTTGGGAAAGACGTTTCCTGCGCCTTCGAGCTGTTAAAAGGAACCATTCACACGGTTGGATTCAATGATTTGTCAATGTTTCATGAGCATTGATGCCGAAAAGCCCAGCGCGGCCCTGCACATCGACAAGACATTGTTTTATTCGAAAGAAAAGTTAAAGAGTATTAGTTTTGAGAATAAAGCACAGCAGAAGAAGATTGAAGACAGTATTACGGGGATTACGGCTAAGACAATTATCAAAGCCTAATCCCCGACTCAAAACACAGTTTAAAGAAAACCTAAAGTGTTTTATCAGACAGAAAGCCTCCACCACCACAACTCGAGGCAAATTGATTCCTCAGCTACTACAAAGAGCCACCTGTTGCCTCAAACCTTTCAAAAAGAGGCTGAAGTTATTGATTCAGGAAATATCTGCCTCCAGCGCTGCCAAGAAGTTAATTCTGCCAAAGGAGTGTAATAGAAAATAGCTGCAGAGTTGCTCCAGAAAAAACATAGAGCCTCAAAGCCAAATAAAGTTCCCACCGAGCTTTGATATTAATTGTAAAACATTAATACAGTGATCCACCTGTACACTTCTCCATCGAAACCCTCAAGAGACCGAGAAGTCATTTAATCTGTATTAATGGTTCACGAGATATTTTTGTTAGTTCTCACCTCCTCATCTTCCTATAAGTACTTTTGCATAAGATGAGAAGGTTGGTTGCTGTTTGATCACAAGTTGTAATATCGAAACTCTCTGAAATAAATATACAAGTCTGTTGAAGTTGAAAATAATTTGGAGTCTTGGATGTCTTGATGATGCCGTTGCATGTCCGTCTCCCAGAAGGTCTGATTTACTGATCCAAGAGTTTAGTCTATGTTGGTGAAGTTTAACTCAATTTTTTCCTTTAGTTTTTATTATGGTCCCAGATAATTTTTACTACAATAGCTAAAGCTGGGAATAGGAAATGACTCCTGAAGCACCTTAGACCTGTTCACCCTTCACTGTTTTATGTTTTCTTCTGCTGAAGTATTTTAGAGGCTTTAAACCTTCTCTTTAGTCTTCATGCTCGTTTATTTCCTTGATAGCTCAAATAGTTGGTTTTAGCATGTTATGGTTCTCCCTGCTTGTCTGCCATCACTTGAAAGCCGTTATTGAAATCTCCCTTCGAAGTACCATTGTCTTAAGTTAACCAAAGAGGTCGGTTTTGATCTTACCCTTTGCCCAAATCACAACAGCTTATTTTGAACCCTTCTGAAAGAATGTTACATGTGATTTTTGTTCTCTTCTGTTTAGCTGCAATTATTAGTGAATCTTTTATGTTTTCTAAATCATTTGAAATAAAATCTTTGAGGAAATAGGGCGTTCCCCGAATTTTAGATTTTCATTTTAAAAGTTGTTTTGAAATCATTATTTGCCAGCACTTTGTAATTATGGTTAGCCCTGTCTATCAAATATCTCTTTATTGATAAGTCATGTTTCTCAAGTTCCCTTTGTTGAGAATTAAATTTCTTTTTCCAAACCATTAATGTCCATCTCATTCCAAAACAAAGGATCCCGTGGCCAAGTTAGATTTTCCCTTTGATATCCCATATCCCTTGAAGAGTTTGTCATGATCTTATTTTGACTCCATAGCCCAATGAACCAGATATTTCCTCTCTCTGTCTATCTTTCCTAGACCTTTCATATTCTGCTGTATCAACTCAACCCAACCAACAAACATCTACACGTAATAACTAGTCTAAAATCCATAACCAAAGCAAACAAGATAAACCTTTGCAAATAAATATTTGAGAGATCCCTCTCTGAGAACAGGAGGACTAGATCCTGGAACTCAAGATTGGTCTATGTTGTCGTCTTTTGATTTTCACAATCAGCCAAAACACACTGGGATATCTGTGACAAAAGAAAAGAATATTATTATCAGTGGACTTATTGAATCTGCTTATCATAAGGTGTTGGGTTGTAAAACCACCAAAAATGTATGGGGAAAGCTTGAGAATATATATATGCAGGTGACTCAAATGTCAAAGAAGCAAAGCTTCAAATCTATAGAGAAAAATTTGAGCAACTCAGAATGAAAGAAGATTGCAACATTGTTGCATACTTCCAATACGTTGATGAAATAACCAATACTCTGGAAGGATTGGGAGAGCCAGTTGACGAGAAGACTATTATACGGAAGATTCTTAGAATGTTACTAGCGAGATTCAACCCAAAGGAATCGGTATTAGAACACAGTGCAAATCTGGACAAACTCAGCAAAGAGGAATTACATGGAGTTCTCATAGCATATGAAATGAGACTTGATGAAGAAGAGGGTACTTCACATCTAGAAACTACGTTCGTTTCATCTAAGAAAACCAATAAGGATAAACAACCTTCAATTGAAAAGACATGCACCTGCAAGTGTAAAGAAAAGGGAGATGATGATGAAGGTCTTTCAGAGGAAGAATATGCTTACCTCACAAGACAAATAAAAATTGGTAAGGGACAATTCAAAGGTAAACTTCCATTGATATGTTTCAGTTGTAATGAGGTTGGGAATTTTGCAGCAAAATGTCCAAACAGAAATAATGGCAACTCAAAAGGAAAGAAAGGCTTTAAGAAATTCAACAAGCAAGGATCCAAAAGGAACTTTCTCTCTAAAGAAGATAGCTCATCATCCGATGAAGACAATGACAGTGAAGAAGAAGCCAATGAGAGAGTATTGTTTATGGCCAAGAACAATAAACCCAAGAAAAATAAACAAGAGGTATCAAACAACGAAGAAGAAGGATGGACCATAGAATAATTTTATGAGGAAGCAATCAAGCTTATAAAATATCTCAAGGAGGAGAAGATACGTTCCAATACTCTTGAAGAACAAGTTCAAGGCCTTAAAATTGAAGTTGAAGAACACAAATGCATTGAAGAGTCACTTCAAAAGAGGTTGGAAGAAAGCAACCAAGAAAGGGAAGAATTAGAAGCCAAAGTAGTCTCGCTGCATGAGGAAGTGAAGAAAGGAAAAACTATCCAAAACTATGCCAACAGCTCAAGGGCATTGGAAGAAATCATCAACAATCAATGATCTTACAATGATAAAATTGGCATCAGTTACAAAGAAGAAGAAGTAGGACCTTCTACAACAAAATACAATGAACCTATGAGATCTGACATGCATGTAGACTTCATTAGACAAGATTCACAAGAACAACCTTGGAAGACAATTCCTCGACGAAAATTTCCATCCAGGTACCAACATATTTTTTATGGATACTGTTATTCATGTGGAAAATTTGGTCATAAAGCTGTATAATGTCACACGTACCCTAGGAACGAATATAATTCCAGGAGATCTGTCAAATATGAACCTCCTAGGGCTTAGCAAAACATCAATAGATTTGAACATTTAAGAAATAATATTGAATGTTACAAATGTCGAAACTTTGGACACATAGCCAAAGACTGCAGACTTGAAAATCCTCCAGAAGAATCTTCGAAGCCACAGAACGAAAGAACATGGAAGAAGAAGAAGAATGATAATTGGGCTCTAGCTCTCAAGGCTCAAAAGAATAAAGATGTGTGGTATGTTGATAGCAGTTTCTCAATGCACATGACTGGAGATAGAAATAAATTTGTTTCTCTGAAAGAGAAGAAGGATGGAACTGTGTCCTTTGGAAATGATGGATCTTCAAATGTTATAGGATCAGGTACTGTCACTCTCGGAAGCAAAGATACTCTAGCCAAGAATGTTCTATTGGTTGAAAACATGAATCACAATCTGCTCAGTGTTGGAAAAATGTGTGATCAAGGACACACAATACTATTCAACTCCACAAAATGTGAAATCAGGAAAGGCGTGTATGGTGAAATTGTGGCTATAGCAAGTCGAGCTCCAAATGACATATATGTTCTGGATGAAGCAACTAAAGCATGTCTAATAGCTAAAGAGGATGATCCAATAATTGGTAGCAATAATGATCAACTAAGTAAGAAGTTTGCTACAAAGGTGCAAAGTGATTTCGAGATGTCTTTACTTGGTGAGCTGACATACTTCTTAGGGCTTCAAATATCTTAGTAATAGAAAAGAATATTTATATGTCAAGCCAAGTACATCAAGGAAATGCTCAAGAAATTTAAAATGGAAGATTGCAAACCCATCCTTACTCCAATAGTAACAGGTTGCAAATTGACCATAGATGACTCATCTAAGGATGTGGATCAAAGGTTGTACAGATCTATGATTAGTAGTCTTCTATATGTAACAGCCTCCCGACCAGATGTTATGCAAGTAGTTGGATAAGTAGCAAGATTCCAAGCAACGCCAAAAGAATCACATATTAAATATTCACCAGCATTGGAATATCTTCTCCAGAAGCTTGGGGTTCTCCCAATTTATCATTAGATTTTCTTTTTCAGAATACAAAGGGGGAGTGGAAGTAGATTACAAGTCTGTAGGATAGTTGTGTGTCAGGAGGAGTGGAAGTCTGTACAGGTCCGTAGGATGGTTGTGTTTCAGGGGGAGTTACCCTTTTCCATTGGTGTCAAAGGGGGAGAGAATGTTGAAGGAAGAGGTGTCATGATCGCAGGGGGAGTACTTGTGTTGTCATCAATTCCAAAGGGGGAGTATTTGTGTGTGGATTGTCTCTTAGATTTTGTAGGCGTATGTTCAATTTTATTGTTTCCTCAACGACTTTAGGTTTATTTTGTTGACATTTTTATTGATTTTTGTGTGTTAAACACTTAACCATGGCTGAATTACCGAGACACTCTCGTAGAATGCAAGGGAAACCCCTTGAGTACACACCAAGTCAATTAGAAAAACTTAAATCTGAAAGAGGCCAATCATTAGGAACCAAATCAACTGAACAAGAGGAAACATCTATAATAATGCATCCTGATTATGAAGTATACCAACATTAAACAATAGAAAGTTACCAAAGACAACCATAAATTTCTGAACTAGTTGAAGTTGCATCTACAACTAGTGAATTATCAGCTACTAAACCTGAAATTTTTGAACCTGAAACTGAATATGCTTCATCTAAGTTTTCTTCAGAGTTCATAACCCGAACCCCTAGTTGTCCTCATTCACCTCGAGTGAAGCTTCATATCACTGAGAACCTTCCTCCTGGCCTCATTAGTATTGAAGATATTACTGACGCAGAAGAAGAGGTTTTACATCCTTTACTTCAAGAATCTTTATATCTAAGGAAAACTGAATCGATTTATTATATCCCTTTCAAGAAAGATCCTTGGTATTCTTATTTAATCGAATTTCACATAATTTTGGTCTTAGTTACTCGCCACCTCGTATTCCCTTTTACGCCTTACCCAAAGGTAGTTATAGACCTTCATTAGACATGTCTGGTGAGTCATCCATGTTTTCTTCATCACCAGAAACTTTTTTGTATGGTGGTCCATCTGTTCCTTCAGGATACCAGTCGCTTTTTTGAACTTTCTCAGGAGAATCTCCCTCTCCCGAAAAACTTGTACAATCACATGGTCTTAATGAATCTCATACCAAAAATTTGAAAATGGAACAAGTCTACATGATGTCTGGAAACCTTCCTAACCCCGACCCTCAAGGTAGTAATTTACCACCTAGGGGGCAACCTCAAGGTAGTAATTTACCGCCTGGGGGGCAACCTCAAGGAAAATACATACCTCAAGGGAAGTACATACCTCGAGGACAATATCAACCTCAAGGGAAATACTCTATTTAGGGGCCACAACCTCTTCAAGGGTAGTACCCTATGCCAGGGCAACAACCTTTCCAAGGACAACAACCTCCTTTGGGGCCACAGTTTTATCAAGAAAAAAAATTGTTTCAAGGAGGTTAATCTTTTAGTTTAAATTATCTAGAAAATTATGAAACTTATTTTCCAAATTATCAACCTAGTTATGGTCCATCTTACGCATCACAACCTTCAATAGGAGCCACTCAGATCCTGGAGTAAACACTGTGTGGAATCCATTGTTGAATCAACAGAATTTATAACCTACCATGCAAGTACCTTATAATCAACATGGTTAGCCATTTCATTTGGTATTCGACGTTTGATCATTAGGTTGGATTCAAAGCTCATTGTATCACATTTAAACAAAGTTTATGAAATTAGAAATCCAGTGTTATTGAGATTATTTTTGAAGGTTCGTCTCTTGGAACGAAAATTTGATTATATTGAATATCAACATATTTCAAGAAATTTAAACACATTGGCCGATGCATTAGCTAATCATGTTCTAAATATACATTTGCAACGTTAATAGGGTAAGCCAAAAAAACATTCAATCCATGTTGAACAAGATACTCAGACGAAAATGGTAATATCATTGAGATAGAATAGTTTGTTTTCAAAAAATATTACATCGTCTATGATCATAGGTTAAAAACAGCTTATGATCTAATAGATACTGATACAAAAAACAAAAATGTCGATCTACAATGATCATCCACTATCCATGATGATGATCATGGTAATAGACTATAGCATATGCCACCTTGCGCAAAAATATCCTAAATGGACTTGGAACACTTGTCACATGTCTCTAAAGCCTAAGAGGGATATCATCTGTTCCTGTCTCAAGAATGTCTATGGTCAACCTCTGAAGGTTGTGCTCCATGTATGTAAGCATCTATGCTTCCTGGTCTTGTGAAAGTGCTACAGGCTGTGCTTTCCGCCTATCAAAGTGGTGAAGTGTTGCTAGTTTTTGTGGACTGACATTTGCATTTAAATTTTTGTTAGTATTGGACGATAAAGATAAAAAAAAAATTAGATTAAAAACACCAAAATGATTCCCTTACCTGTCTCATCCCACTATGCCCCTCAAGGCAAAGATGTTTCAAGATCACCCCTGTAATCCATTCGTGCATAAGGGAAGTCTTCGATGGTGAAGACTTGGTTCCTAAGCCACATAAAGTATGCTGGAGTAAACCAATCTACTAAGCCACCCTTGCCTCCATGGCGAGCCATTAGTGCCACCCATCGCACCATCTGAGGTTCTTGAGGAGCCCCACTATTTATTGGAATCAACCGTGGAGAAAGAAGCAGAATTCACTCTAAAGAAAATGAAATGAGAATGGTGCCATATCTTGTAATATTCCTACATTAGCATGCAGCTAATAGGAATATTGATTTTTGATTTTTGCACCTAGTAGATGAATAAATGGAGGAAAGAGACCCATAATTAACGTAAAATAGCATAAAAACCCTCTTGGTGTGAAAGGGGATCATTATAGTAGTTGGATTTGACACCATCACGTGTGAACAAGGACAATTGGATGTGGAAAAAGTCAAGTTTTACCAAGTCAACACCATTCATGGAGAAGAGTGGATAAAAAATGAAAATAGCTCAATATGAAAAAAGATCAGTTTAAACAGACATATGAGAGCAAGCTAGAAGACACTTGGGTGTGAAAAGGGGTGAAGTAGGTTGAAGAGGTCAACTTTGACCAAATCAAACAGTGTGATTTTGGAGGAGTGGCCTTGATAGAGATACAACACAGTTTTGGATGGAGATTGATCATGTGATGTGGAAACCCTAATGGGTGGGACCCAAAGGTGAGGAGGCTCACATAGCTTATAAGGAAGAGGATGGAAAGCATTTGAGGTTAGCTTGATGATTATTGATGTATGGTCTGCATGATTATTTTGCATTCTCTTGCTATTTAGCAGAGTTGTAATGCTGTTTATTTTGCATTCTCTTGCTATTTAGCAGAGCTGTAGTGCTGTTTAGTGTAGAAATTAGCTGAATAAATCACTTATTCAATGGAGATTAACCCGATTACACATCAATTTCGAATTGCATGCATAACACATAATCTCTTCTACAATTAATTGTCATATGCGGAAATAATAGAAGCAATCTCACATCAAATCAATCACACATTAACTCAGTATGTATGGGGAAAGCCTATAGCTGAAAACCCCGCAGCTATTGTGTATATTATAATGGAGAAATCATGTAACCAAGCAAGTACAATACTCCTCACAAGTACTCAGTACTTTCTCATAAAGTCACACACAATCTAGCTTAGTTTTGAACAAGTCCTTTGGTTCATGTGTCCACCATAATTGCCTTGCCTCTGTTCGCATGATCATGGCACATGTGAAGAGATCCAAGGTTCGAATCCCCTTGGCTTGACTGCGCAATTGTCATGGACAATTCCTCCAAGTGTAGTGCAAATCCCATGCAAAACTGATCCTCCAACTGATAGCTTTACTCACCCTTTCATCTACCTCTTCCACTGGTCTCCACTGAACTGATCATGCACTGTAGTGAACTGAAGTGTTCCTGAGTTGACTAATGAGTTAATAATTAGTGAATTAAATATTATTTAATTCACTCCACTCATATCTAGTTGATTAGCTAGTTAACTAATCCCAACTAGTTCAACTAAAACAAACAGAACACAACTCCACTAACTGTCCCGTTAACTCCTCCAAAACTTCTGCCACTGAAGTCTAACTGAAGCCAACCATGCAAGATGCCATCAAACCCTAGGAACCACGTGATTCCTTATGTCAGTTGCATGAGCCACCTCCATGACTCAAACTGAAGTGCGCCAAGAGAGTAAACTGTTGTTTATAGTCAAAATATTATTAAGGGTAAATAATATTTGACTTCCATATTTTCAGGAGATCAGTCTAAAAATAGCCTGGGTCCTAAAAAATAGGGTCTCATCTATTTTTACCGACATGTCGCATCCATCAAGAATCTCCAAGTAGAATTCCCAAATTATGCTCCGTATGTCTAAAAATAGACATAGTCTAAAAATAGACTTTGCGCCAGAATTTGCCTGCGGGCCCACTTAGTGAAGGCGACTTCATTTCACTAAACTCCATCATCTTGCTGCATTCTCAACACTCCCTCTCAGCAAGATATGGATTATCTGCAACCCCTATCCTGCCTCTATGGAATTCGAACTTGCTCCTGGTGAGCGCCTTCGTCAGGATGTGGGCATCCTGATCCTCCGTGGGAACATATGAAAGCATCATGATTCTCCGCTGAACACAATCTCTGATATGATGGTACCTGATGTCGATGTGTTTGGACCTATCATGAAATACTGGATTAGTCGAGAGCTTGATGCAACTCTGGTTATCACAGTAGATCACTGTAGGCTCCAAATGCAACCTGAACAATCCTGCGAGGATCTTCCTCATCCAAATAGCCTCGCATGCAGCCAAGCTAGCTGCCATGTACTCGGCCTCTGCTGAACTGAGTGCCATGGATCTCTGCTTCCTACTGTACCAAGAAACTGCTGTCGACCCAATGCTGAAAACTCCTCCAGAAGTGCTCTTCCGGTCCGTTGGACTCCCTGCCCAATCTGCATCAGTGAAGCCAGAAAGCTTCGCTCCATCCTCCTGTCTGTGCCATAGACCATATCCCGATGTGCCTCTAATATAGCGCAATACATGCTTGCCTGCCTTCCAAAAGAGCTTGGTAGGCTTAACCATAGCTTGCGCGTTCTTCTGCTGTCGGGTCGTGTATTGACCCGAGATCGCAGCGACCCCACCAGCGTGATGAACGGTGGCATCCTACCTCCGGCGGTAGCATCCTCCTTCACTCCAACCACCCGGGAAGAGGTGTCAGCGAGCTTGCGGCCTTGCATGGCCCGAACCTCTCTCCCGAGAATATCCCGAGGATGCCCTTGCTGAGAAACAAACAGTCCTCCACTGCGCTGCCAAATCTCCAATCCGAGGAAATAATGAAGGATGCCCAAGTCCTTCATCTCAAACTCTCGTGCAAGATCCTCCTTGCATGAAAGTATCAACTGCTCATCGCCAGTCAAAATCAGATCATCTACATACAGTACGATGATCAACAGCTTCCCCTCCACCACAATCTGGTACAGGTTTGGATTCGCCTCACTCTTGGAGAATCCAAGCCCGGTGAAGTAGCTGTCTATCCGAGTGTACCAAGCACGAGGTGCTTGCTTCAGCCCGTACAGTGCTCTCTTGAGTCGGCACACATGCGACTCACTGCTGAAGATCTCAAAACCTTCAGGCTGCTCTATGTACACCTCCTCCTCAATAACTCCATTGAGGAACGCGGTCTTCACATCCATCTGATGAATGTGCCACCCCATCTGCGCTGAGAGAGCAAGGATCGTCCGTATGGAAGAGTACCTTGCGACAGGTGCAAAAGTCTTCTCATAGTCAATCCCCTCGATCTGTGAGAAGCCACGGGCGACAAATCTCGCCTTGTACTTCTCCACACTCCCGTCAGCCGCCTGCTTCACTTTGTAGATCCATCGCGAACCTACAACTGATTTCCCAACCGGTCTTGGGACAATCTCCCATACACTGTTCCTGATGATCGAATCATATTCTTCGATCATGGCATCAACCCATGCGGGTTCCTCCACAGCTTCCTCAAAAGAGGATGGCTCCGTCACAACACATTGACTCACAAGAGCCATGTATCCAGTGTACCGATCCGGTGACTGTCTCTGTCTGCGCTGTTGGACCTATCATGAAAAACTGGATTAGCCGAGAGCTTGATGCAGCTCTGGTTATCACAGTAGATCACCGTAGGCTCCAAATGCAACCTGAACAAACCTGCGAGGATCTTCCTCATCCAAATAGCCTCACATGCAGCCAAGCTTGCTGCCATGTACTCGGCCTCTGCTGAACTGAGTGCCACGGATCTCTGCTTCATGCTGTACCAGGAAACTGCTGTCGACCCAATGCTGAAAAATCCTCCAGAAGTGCTCTTCCGGTCCGTTGGACTCCCTGCCCAATCTGCATCAGTGAAACCAGAAAGTTTCACTCCATCCTCCTGTCTGTACCATAGACCATATCCCGATGTGCCTCTGATATAGCGCAATACATGCTTGCCCGCCTTCCAAAAGAGCTTGCAGATTAACCATGGTTATGTAAAAGTCAAGACCCAGATAGCATATATCGGGTCGGTATCGACTTGTGACATAAGCGACCACCAATCAAGCCGACAGATGCAGTATCCACTACCTCCACCAAGTGGCATCCTCCTTCCTCTCAAACTGCCTCAAAGAAGAGAGTGTCAACAAAGCCAGCCTGCAAAGAACCTCTCCAATATCCCGAAAGATACTTGCCCTGAAACAAATGTACCCTCCATCACAACAGCCAAATCTCCAATCCCAGGAAATAATGAAGGATGCCTAGGTCCTTCATCTCAAACTCTCGTGCAAGATCCTCCTTGCATGAAAGTATCAACTGCTCGTCGCCAGTCAAAATCAGATCATCTACATACAGTACGATGATCAACAGCTTCCCCTCCACCACAATCTGGTACAGGTTTGGATCCGCCTCACTCTTGGAGAACCCAAGCCCGGTGAAGTAGCTGTCTATCCGAGTGTACCAAGCACGAGGTGCTTGCTTCAGCCCGTACAGTGCTCTCTTGAGTCGGCACACATGCGACTCACTGCTGAAGATCTCAAAACCTTCAGGCTGCTCTATGTACACCTCCTCCTCAATAACTCCATTGAGGAACGCAGTCTTCACATCCATCCGATGAATGTGCCACCCCATCTGCGCTGAGAGAGCAAGGATCGTCCGTATGGAAGAGTACCTTGCGACAGGTGCAAAAGTCTCCTCATAGTCAATCCCTTCGATCTGTGAGAAGCCACGGGCGACAAATCTCGCCTTGTACTTCTCCACACTCCCGTCAGCCGCCTGCTTCACCTTGTAGATCCATCGCGAACCTACAACTGATTTCCCAACCGGCCTTGGGACAATCTCCCATGCACTGTTCCTGATGATCGAATCATATTCTTCGATCATGGCATCAACCCATGCGGGTTCCTCCACAGCTTCCTCAAAAGAGGATGGCTCCGTCAAAACACATTGACTCACAAGAGCCATGTATCCAGTGTACCGATCTGGTGACTGCCTCTATCTGCGCTGTGCTGTAGGTGGTCCTACAACCTTCTCTGCATCTCGAGCCAGTCGCTCAGCTTCTGTAGTGCGCATGCGCCCTCTGATGGTTGGCGCTGCATGGGTGGTTTCTTCCACCTCCTGAACTTCCTCTTGTGGCTGATCCACATCCGGAAGCTCCTCCTTAGGAACTAACAGCTCCTCATCTGCATGCAAGTGTAGCTCCCTCTCAAGCGAACACTGCATGGCTTTCTCCTCCTGAAATTTTATATCCCGTCGCACAACAATCTTGCGACTGTCTGGCACATACACTCGATAGTTATGAGGTGTATCAGTGTACCCCAAAAATATTCCAACTTCAGCAGTTGGATCCAGCTTCCTTCTTGCATCCTTCGTCACATGCATGTAGACAGGAGATCCGAAAATCCGCAAATGGGAAATATCAGGCCTCTTGCCAGAATAAGCCTCCTCTGGTGTACTCATGCTAAGAACCTTGTGAGGACAACGGTTCTGCACATACACTGCTGTATTGCATGCCTCAGCCCACAAGTGAAGGGGTAGGCCCTGATCATGTAACATCGCCCGTGCAGCACCCACGATCGTTCTGTTCTTCCGCTCAGCCACCCCGTTCTGCTGTGGGTTATGGGGTGCGATGAGCTCTCTCCGAATCCCTTCTGCGCTGCAGAACTCCTTGAATTCAGCCGAGATGAATTCACCACCGTTATCACACCTTAGAGCAATCACCTTCTTCCCCGACTCCTTCTCGACCAGTGCTTTAAACTCACAGAACTTCGCGAATGTATCGCTCTTCTTCTGCATGAAGAAGATCCAGCACTTTCGAGAGAAATCATCAACAAAGATCACATAATACTTGTGCTTTTTTGTCGAAGCAACTGAGAAAGGACCACACACGTCTGTGTGAACTCTCTCAAGGATCGTCGTGGCGCGACTATCCTTCTCGTGAAAGGTGGTTTTCACATACTTCCCTAAAGTACACCCCTTGCACTGATCTGACTGCGCAAGGGTGCCCTTAGGAAGTCCAGTAGAAATCTGCTGCAGAATCTTCAAAGCTCCATGGTGAAGATGGCCCAATCTCCCGTGCCATAGTTCGCCCTCATCATCCCTACCACTCCCACTATTTCTCCCGCGTATATCCCTCCACTCCACTAGGGCTATCTAATACAACCGATAGTTGCCAGAGTTCGAATTTCTATCTTCCTGTCTTCTCCAAAGAGTCTTGACGTTGTGATACTTTTCCTTCGCTGAAGACCACATCATACCCCTTATCCTCCAACATCGCCACGGAGATCAAGTTCTTCTTCAATCAAGTACATGCATGACATCCTTTAAGACAAAGGGTTTACCAGACTCCCTCTGAAAGGATACGGTACCGATACCAGTAGCACTGTATCTACCATCATCGCCCATCTCGATGTGCACACCCAAATATTTGTTCTCCAGATCTGAGAACAACTCCCGATCTCCCGTCATATGAAATGACGCACCGCTGTCCAAGAACCACACCGATCCCATCACACTTGAAACCAAGCATGCAATCAGTGAAAAGTCAAGCTCGAACTGTGAAGCCAAAGCTTCTCCATATGCAGATCTTCCCGCTTGCTTGTTCTTCTTCTTCTTTGGACAATTGGTAGCATAATGTCCGTGATCATGGCAGTGAAAACACTTCACTTTCACCATATCTTGCTTCTTGCCCTTAGCACCAGAATGAGAGGGTTTCTTACCCTTCCCCTTCTTTTCTTTGGACACCGTGTGCGCCAGCTTTTCTTCATCACCCTTGATGAAGATCCATCTCAGTAGTCCTCCTTATCTCCTCCGCATGAGATCCGCCCAAAGGCACTCCCATCCCTACAGCCTTTCTCCCGACCATTGACACTATCTTGATATGAGTGCCAAGCTTTCAGAAGACCAAGGAGAGCCAGGTCGACCATGTCCTCGTCTTCGACAGTCACCCCCACACTTCCCAGCTCATCTCTGCACTGAGTGAACTTCGTGAGGTATTTGGCGATACTGTCGCCTTTCTCCATCTTGATGTTCCTGAGCTTATCTTTGAGCGCCAACTTCCTTTGGTCACTCTTACTCTGGAATAGATCCGTCAAAGCTTTCCACATTAAATATGGAGAAGCCTTTCCATGCAGGCTAGATACAATATGATCCTTGACGCCCTCCAACAGAATCCTTCGACATTTCGACATCTTCTTTTGCTAAGCTTCGACTTCAGCAGGATCAGTGGGCTTTTGGACATCCGTATCTACGAACTCCTTCAGTCCATTATCTTCTAATACTTCCTCCATGCGATCCTTCCATGCAACACAATTCGAACTGCCTTCAAGAGCATATTCGAGTCGCAAACCGTTGAAAGAAGACATTTTCAACACCGCACCAAGAAAACAAGCTGCTGCAAAATTCGAATTCCAAACTCAAAAACTCAACTGCTTCTGGATCTGTGAGAACAAATTATTTCTAGCACAGAGATTGACTGTAAGGGCATTTACGACCTTTTCACTGTCCGAAGAAAGATGAATCCGAGGCTTCCGGTTCAGAGGCAGGCTCTGTCCGAGGAAATAAGTTTGTAATCACCGTAATAGATCTCGACAATTAATATTGCTCCGATACCATGTAGAAATTTGCTGAATAAATCACTTATTCAATGGAGATTAACCTGATCACACATAAATTCCGAATTGCATGCATAACACATAATATCTTCTACAATTAATTGTCACATGCGGAAAGAATAGAAGCGATAGCACATTAAATCATCACACACATTAACACAGTATGTATGGGGAAATATTATAGCTGAAAACCCCTCAGCTATTCTGTATATTATAATGGAGAAATCATGTAACCAAACAAGTACAATACTCCTCACAAGTACTCAAGACTTTCTCATAGTCACACACAATCTAGCTTTGCTTTGAACAAGTCACCTCCAAGTTCAAACTGCCAATTGCCTTCGTCTCTATTGCGCAATCATGGCCTATATATGAAGAGACAGGTTTGAATCCCCTTGGCTTGATCGGCGAATTGTCATGGACAATTCCTCCAAGTGTAATGCAAATCCTATGCAAACCGATCCTCCAACCGATAGCTATACTCCCCTTCTACCACTTCCTTCCAATTTGCTCCCACCGAATCGATCATGCACCGTAGTGAATCGAAGTGTTCTTGAGTTGACTAATGAGTTAACAATTAGTGAATTAAATATTATTTAATTCACCCACCATGTCTAGTTGATTAGCTAGTTAACCAATCCCAACTAGTTCAACTAAAACAAACAGAACACAACTCCACTATCTGTCCCGTTAACTCCTCCAAAACTCCTGCCACTGAAGTCTAACTGAAGCCAACCATGCAAGATGCCATCAAACCCTAGGAACCACGTGATTCCGTGTGTCAGTTGCATGAGCCACCTCCATGACTCAAACTGAAGTGCGCCAAGAGAGTAAACTGTTGTTTATAGTCAAAATATTATTAAGGGTAAATAATATTTGACTTCCATATTTTTAGGAGATCAGTCTAAAAATAGCCTGGGTCCTAAAAAATAGGGTCTCATCTATTTTTACCGACATGTCGCATACTTCAAGAATCTCCAAGTAGAATTCCTAAATTATGCTCCGTATGTCTAAAAATAGACATAGTCTAAAAATAGACTTTGCGCCAGAATTTGCCTGCGGGCCCACTTAGTGAAGGCGACTTCATTTCACTAAGCTCCATCATCTTGCTGCATTCTCAACATTTAGGAATTCCTTCTCCTGCCTTGAGAGGCCTCTTGGAGGAGTATTGTACTTCAGTTTTCCAGATTAAAGCTTGAGGCCAAGAATCCTCCTTCAGCTACAGTGTTATTTCTGCAGAGTACAACATTGTGTTGCAGGGTTTTACAGTGGAAGAACCACAACACCACTTCCAGAGCTTGTATTTCGGAGGAGGAAGCATTTCTTTCCATGGGAGATCAGTGAGGGAGTATTTGTGCTAATTTTCAGATCTTTTCATGTGGCCAATGTAATTTTGATCTCCTACAACGTAATCCTTTGCAGGAACTGCGTCATTTCTCTCTGTGTTGTAGTGGCAGGGTCAAGACCCTTGATCTTGAGCTTGTTCCTTGGGGAAAGGGCCAACCCTTCTCCCGGAAGGATTGTGTAGAAAATATTCTTTTGTTCCTTGTATTATTCAGCTATCTATTTATAGAGCTTCAATATGATTTCATTGTTTCAGATCTAGATCTTTAGATCTACTCTTGTATACTCATTCTCTTAAGAAACCCTTACCAGGTTATCTTCACATTGTGTAAAAGAGGTCAGATATCTAATTTTATTTGAGCTTGGGATAAATAAAATCCAAATATGATATTTATAACATATTTCTGTAGAAACCCTCTCATGATTATGCTCTATTTTCTTCAGTCATTTCTGCATTCCATAAGTCATGGGATTTGGGGATTTTTTAAGCCATATTTGAACCAGGAGATCTATTTAACTTGGCTAGAATGATTTGTTTTTGATCCCATTCTACATGTGAGATGTATACTGTATAAAATAAGGGATCCAAGTCCCATTTCTTATAGTTATATCATAATTCTTTGTAAATAACGTTTTCATGCCCTATGTTGCTGTATTTCCTCACTTTGGAATGAGTTCATAGGACATATTCTTGCTGATGAGAATTCATTTTATGGTTAGATATTCCTTTCACATCTTATGATCTTATTTACACTGCAATTGTGTTTAATTATTGCTGCATTCCATTTTGGAGATATTACATATCTGAAGTTTTTCAACTTTTCATTCTTTTCTCTAGTTAATTGGCCTTTCATATTGGCCAATACTTCTTTGCACCAGTTAAATATGGTTCCCCTAAGACACTTGTCTGTTGTTTGCATCAAATGAATCCTCATCAACCTGGACTTAGAGTTCAGACTACTGTTCAGACATCTGTAGGAAAACCTTGTACAAGTACAATTGTAACAAGCCAACCTTATACATGTCAGTTTGTTTATCAACTATATCAAGGGCAGTATAAATATGGACCTGTAGGAAAAAATATAGTATACCAGCATCAACCATACCCTAGTTACACATATTAGACACTAGCTCGACCTCAGTATGGTACGACTAATCCTAGTTATCCCGGAGGCATACCATTTCCAACTACATAGGCTATTCCAGGCTATCTTGGATATCCTCGTCCTGATACTGGAATCGTTCCTCAGGGTTATAAATTTTCTCAACAAGATCCTAACCATCGGTTACCATTCATTGCAACTTTGGATTTGCTAGATTTTTCACGTCTCACAAATGATCCGATTTATTATCTTCTGTTTTGGCCGCCAATGCCTAATAAGTTGCCCAGTGATATTCCCAATTTTGAAGGTAAATAGAGAGATGACCCCTCCAACCATGTCATGAATTACCACCTTTGGTGTGCATCCAACTCTTTAATCGATGATTCCATTGGATTAATATTGTTTCAAATAACATTGATAGGCTTAGCTGCAAAGTGGTATGTTGAACTACCACGTGGCTCATTCAAAAATTTCAATGCGTTAGCAACAAATTTCTTAATGCACTTTCAGTTGCCCTTCCATTATGACAGTGGAACAAAACTCTTAACTTCATTAAAACAATCTAGGTCCACACACATTTCAGATCACATACATGAATGGAGACGTAGACTACGTTTAGTGAAAGTTTTCATTCCAGACCAAATCTTAGGAGAATGGTTTAGAAAATCATTACTTCCAAAGATCACTGAAGATTTGACTAAGGGAGGTGTTGTTATGGAAGAACAGGTCATAGCTCAAGCACATTACTTAGACCTTGCATATACATAGCCTGGTAATTTATACAAAAAATTCCTGACTTGCCACGTCTAGGTCAAATAACTGCAACTCCTTCTGGTTCTCATACTGCAAATGGTGTAATTGGTTTAGTTAGCTCTAATAAGAGTAAGAATAAGTCATCCAAAACTACTTCTCCCATTATAAATTTACTACATTCACTAAAAGGAGATTCTTCCCTTGAAACTTCTACTAACATTCATGTTGTAGACTTATCCACAGCTAAATCTAAAACTGGTAATAAGAAGAAAGGAAAGAATAAAAAAAAAATACATCTACCAAAGAGAAAACTGAAAAGAATGAACCAGCTGATGAAAAATGGAAACCTTGTTATCCTTGTCTTATTTGTGACGAGGATCACTATACCAAAGAGTGTCCACATCGGTTTGAGGTCTCCAATTTTGTCAAAGGTTCACACACATCCATCATCTTGAAGGATCCTTTTCCCACTCAAGATAGTAAAATGATAGGATATTCTTCAAATTCATAGACATATATTCCAATGATGTATCAAGTTATGGTTGCAATGCAATCTCAAGACTATGGAACTAAAAATCTTGTAACTGGTAAAGAGACAAAAAATTCTAGCAAAAAACCAGCTATATCTCCTTCAATTTTCGATCCACTTTAAATCGAGAAACCTAATCCTGATCTAGTGATTAAATTGCTTGCTAAAGGAAGTACTTCGAAAGTCAACTTTCAATCCACATGCGAGAGCTACTCAGAATTAAAATATTGTTGAAGATTTGGCAATATCCCCTTCAACAACGTCATCCTTAGAAGTGCTACAATCATGTCCAGCACAAAGGAAATTACTATTATCAGCTATCGGAGCTACCGATCGTTGGGATTCTAGCCTCATGGTCTTTGATCTAGAAAATTTTACACCGAGACTCCCTCATCAGATGGTTTTTCAGATTCCAGTATTAGTCAAATCCAGATGATTTTTTCATACTTTAATTGATGAGGGGCCATCCATGTGCATAATGTCGTTAAATTGTTAGAAAAATATCGGTTCTCCAACACTCAACCAATCACCAAAAATCCTTAAAGCCTTTGATGGAAGAGGATCTCATCCATATGGAATACTCTAGGGTCTACCTATAGAAGGCAAAATTGTTAATATAGATGTGGAAGTTGTTGATGCCCCTCTTGATTACAACCTTATTTTGGGTCATAGTTGGTCTTATGCCATGACTACTGTCGTTTCATCCGTATTTTGGCTAATCATGTTTCCTCATAAAGGAAAGATTGTGAAAGTCAATTAGTTGTCATATTATTCATGAGACCCTACTTCTACAGACAATATCCAACATGTTGGAAAAACAACTATCCCATACAAAGGTGTTAGTGTAGGATTAGTAAAGGATTCTAATCTCATGGGAACTTTCTCTATAGCTCCACCCAATGTACCTCGCACGATTGGAAACATCAATATGATCTCATCAAGCACTATACCATTCGATGACACTTGGGTAGTTCCTTCAAAATCATAATTGGACTCTTTCAATGGCGATATGCCCTTGGGTCATTTTGAAATGACATATGTAGCAATGCAGTTGTATTCTGACACACTTTAAACTACTCTTGATCAAATTAATGTGATCACTGAAGAATCCTCTTCTCTATCAAGCTTAACCTTGCCATCATTCTCCGATCCCTTTCAACATGTATTTTACACTAATGAAAGTATTCGAGAAATTTTGTCCTCATATGAATTACCCTGTGATGATATACATCATAGATCTTCGTTTTTACTTGACCTTGATAAGTTTGAAAAAAAAAAATCATCTATTTTTATGATTGATTATGTCAAGGAACCACGGAATCCTATATCGATTACACATTCAGATTCTATGACTAATTTGCGAAATATTTCTACAACAAAACCTGGAATTATTGAAAACATTCATATAGGCACTTCTTGTAAGATTGAAGACATTAACTCTTACAAAGCCCTATTTCAAGAATTCTGAGAAATTTTTGCTTGGTCTTATGAAAAGATTCCAGGAATCGATCCTAAGATTGTCATTCATGGAATTAAGACATACCTGGATGCTAAGCCTATTAGACAAGGATTATGTCCAATAAATCTGTGAAAAGCTGTAGCTATCAAGGTTGAATTTGAGAAGCTATTATGAGCAGGATTTATCTATCCAATTCCATTGAACGATTAGGTATCTAATATAGTTCCCGTCACAAAAAAACAAGGGACTATAAGAGTATGCGTGGATTATAGGGATATTAATAAAGCATGTCCAAAAAAATTTATCCTACACCCTATATCAACCAAATTATCAATGATTATGTCGGAAATAAAATTTTCTCATTTATGGATGAATTTTCTGGCTATAATCAAATCAACATACTCCTTGATGATCAACCAAAAACAACATTTATATGTGCTTGGGTAACATTTTCTTATTGAAATCAAATTAATGCTAGTGCAAATTTTCAAAGGGCTATGTCTTATGCTTTCATGATATCAAACATATTGTACAACCTTATTTGGATGATTTACCTACTCACTCTTTGTGCATAGATGATCATCCTACACACTTACAAGCTATATTCATGAGATTTAGGCACTACAAGATTCGTTTGAGCCCACACAAATGTGCTTTTTGTGTGCAATCAGGATGATTAATTCGTTCGTCATTTCAAAACATGGGATTCATGTCAACCCCTCGAAGGTTGAGGCTATCATCAACTTACCTTCTCCTTCCATGCTTCGCGAACTCCAAAGTTTGCAAAGGAAAGAAATTTTTTTACATAGGTTTATCCCGAACTATGTTGAGTTAACAAAAGGTTTTACCCAGTGGTTGAAAAAAATGTTCCTTTTATTTGGTATGAGATTGCTGATAAATATTTTGATGCACTAAAACACACATTGACCCATGCACTATTATTGCATCCACCCAATTACCACCAGGACTACTTTTTATTCTTACCTGCCTATGATTACACCATTGGAATGGTTTTGGTTTAGGAGGATGAATCTCACAATGAACATGTGATATATTATCTAATTTGGAATCTCAATTCGACGGAAATGAAATATTCACATGTCGAGAAATTGGCCTTGGCAGCAGTCCAAGCTATCAAAAAATTCCATCACTACATATTGTTACGTAAAACAACTGTGATATCTAATTGCAACCCGATGATGTATAATTTGACAAAAAAATTACTCAGGGGAAAATACTCTAAATGGATTTTCGTCCTACAAGAGTTTGATTTGGAATTCAAGAAATATAAATCAAAGAAATCACTAGTGTTTGTAGAGGTTATGTGTGACTTTCCCAATACTGAGAAAGAAATCGTGGTAGAGAATCCCATCGTAGATGAATCTCTTTTTCTCATCATTACGTTAGATCCATGGTATGGAGATATCATTATATATATATATATATATATATATATATATATATATATATATATATATAATGATATCTCTTACGTTCATGGATATATATATATATATATATATATATATATATATATCCATGGTATGGAGATATTATATATATATATATATATATATATATATATATATATATATATATATTCAAACCCAAACCTTTCACCCAAAGCTTTCACGTTCAAATTGACAGAGAATCTGATATCAATCCCAACAATACAATATTGTTGGTGACACTCTTTATCACCGTGGTCCAGATTCCATTTTTCAACGTTGTATAAGTCACGAAGAGGCTCAAAGATTTTTGGATGCTTGCCACTCTGGAGCACGTGGTGGTCATATGTCTGGGTTTTCCATAGCCCAAAAGATATTGTGGGTTGGTTATTTTTTGCTGTTGTTATTCAAAGATTGTATCCTTGTGGTTTGAAAATGCACAACTGCCAAATTTTTGATTGAAAGATGCGTTCACCTCCAGCTCCTCTTCACCCTATCATTGCTATCAGTCCTTTTGAAAAATGGGGCATTGATTGCATTACATGTAACCCTCACTAGGACAGGGGGCATGGGTATATTATTCTCGCTGTAGATTACTTTACCAAATGGGCCAAGGCGATGCCTACATATGTATTAGATGGAAAAACTGTAGCTACTTTCATATTCAATCATGTGATTGCTTGTTTCGATGTGCCTCAAGCTATTATCACAGACCATGGGAGTCATTTTTGAAATATTATGATGACCAAACTTTCCGATCAACTTGGCCTACGCCATGATAATTCTACTCCATATTACCCACAGGCTAATGGTTAAGTTGAAGCCATCAACAAGGTTTTAACCACAAGGATTAAACAAATTATCGGAACTCACAAATAAAAATGGCATACCATGCTTTTTTCGGCACTATGGGCATACCGAACCTCTGCAAAAATGCTACAGGGTTCACTCCTTTTCAGCTTGTTTATGGTTTAGAAGTTGTGTTACCCATTGAATGTGAAATACCGTCACTTAAATTAGCCATTGAGTTGTTACCAGCTACCTCTGAAGAGGAAAAACGCTTTATGTACTTAACAAAATTAGATGAGACTCGGCACACCGTTGCATTGGCTACCAAAGCTCATAAGAAACATGTGAAATATCATTATGATCAAAGTGTTAACCCTCATGTTTTTTCAGAAGGTGACCTAATTTTAATATACGATCAAGCTAACGATAAGCTGGGTGTTGGAAAATTCGAACTGATGTGGCATGGTCCCTATATTTTCAAGCGCGTGCTTGCAAAAGGAGCCTATGAATTAACTAATTATGATGAGGTCTATTTAGATAAACCCATAAATTGTCTTTATCTTAAGAAATATTATGCTTGAATTTCGTGTGAAGACCTCTCTTGTACATTATTACTTTTTAGAATAGTGTGACTTATATTAGATAAGTGTGCCTATATTAGTTTTGTTGTTACTACTATCGCTGCTTATCTTGATTACTCTTGATATTGCAGATGTCAACATCCCTTCAAACATACATTGGTTTTATTGATGGTGCCTATCGTAGTACACAAAATATCTCTTCCATGGCTTGGGTTATCTATTTACCCACCAATGAGTTAATTTCTATTCATGGCATATGCCTTGGTCAAACAACGAACAATATTGCAAAATATAGCACAGTAATTGAGTTATTATCTGATGCCACTTAATTTTGTATTTGATGTTTGATCATTGGGTTGGATTCAGAACTCATTTTATCATATTTAAATAGAGTTTATGCAATTATAAATCCAGTGTTATTGAGATGATTTTTGAAGGTTCATCTCTTGGAACAACCATTTTATTATATTGAATATCAACATATTTCTATAAATTTAAACAAATTGGACGATGCATTAGCTAATCGTGTTCTAAATATACATTTTCAACATTAATAAAGTAAACCAAAACAATATTCAATCAATGTTGAACAAGATACTCATATAACGAAAGTAGTAATATCATTAAAATAGAATAGTTTGTTTTCAAAAAATATTACATCGTCTTTGATCATAGGTTCAAAACACCTTATGATCTAATATATACTGATACAAAAAACAAAAATGTTGATCTAGAATGATCATCCACTATCCATGATGATGATCATGGTAATAGACTATAGCATGCGCCGCCTTGCGCATAAATTACCTAAATGGACCTGGAACACTTGTCATGTGTCTCTGAAGACTGAGAGGGATATCATCTATTCCTGTCTTAGGAATATCTATGGTCAACCTCTCAATTTTGTGCTCCATGTCTGCTAGGATCTCTGATGCCTGGTCTTACGGAGGTGCTACAAGCTGTGCTTCCCACCTATCAAGGTGAAGAAGTGTTTTTGGTCGTTGTGGAATGAAATTTGCATATAAATTTTTGTCAGTATTGGATGAGAGAAATCAAATAAAAATAAGATTAAAAAAACCAAAATGATTCGCTTACCTATCTCGTCCCACTGTGCCCCTGGAGGAAAATATGTTTCAGGATCACCCTTGTAATCCATTCCTGCAAAAGGGAAGTCTTCGATGGTGAAGGCTTGGTTCCTAAGCCACATAAAGTATGCCAGAGTAAAATAAAATATTGAGCCACCCTTGCCTCCATAGCGAGCCATTAGTTCCACCCATCGCACCATCTGAGGTTCCTGAGGAGCCCCAATATCTACTGGAATGAACTGCGAAGCAAGAAGTGGAATTCTCTCTAAAGCAAATGAAATGAGAATGACGCCATATTTGAAGTTTTTCAACTTCACATTCTTTGCTCTAGTTAATTGGCCTTTCATATAAGCCAATACCCCTTCACACCAGTTAAATATGGTTCCCCGAAGGCACTCGACTTCTATTTACATCTGTGACTGAGTAGCCACATGAGGAGATGCACTCTTGCAAAATTTGGATACTATAAATTCTATTACTTTGAGATCCAATCACAAGATAGTTTTAATATCTATGCGACCATCCTTTAGATCTGCCTCATTACTACAATATTTCTCTTTGTAACTAGTAGTGGGTAGACGTCCCTGTCTAACCCCAAACAAGGATATGCTTCTTCCTCTCCGAGAAAATCTGGTAAGGAAATAAATGTCCTCAAGCTCAATTTCAAGCCAGTGGTCACCGATTATGAGCATTGGTCTTGAACATCCCATATTTTTACAAGCCAAAACATTAGCTCCACTTATGCTTTCATTCCTTGGATAGCCCATAATTTTTATAAGCCACAATTCTTCAACGCACGCATAGTTGTATCATCATCTATAGCTTCATTTCTATGAGCTCATGTTCACGTTCTCACCACTCCAACATGGTGGAACAACCTACAAATCAACACATTTAACAGTTAGAAACATTTGGAAGAGAAATTCAACCATTTTTTACAGAGAAATTTGGATTTTTAAAACGTTCACGACACCTCCACAGGTTCTGTGTGTAGACAGTGCGGATGTTCACATGCGCTCCATACAGAACCCACAACATCCCAATAATTTTTTATTTTAAAAATTATCGACGTCTGCAGTTATCGCTTACATTACTCGTGGACCCTTGAGGGCGTAATTTAAAACATAAAATCCTCTTAAAAAATGAAATCGAGGCTCAAAATGAAAAATGAAGTGGATATATTTGAAGACAAAGATGATGTGTATTACTGGTTCTGACGATTTAAGAAATGGACGACTCTCCCAATATTTACTTCGGAACTTTTTAACCAAAAACTTTCTCTGCACTGCTCTAAATAAAAAAGGTGAAAATGGTTTGTTTTAACCCCTTTTATAGTTTTTAAATGAATAAAATATTATTATTTTATTTATTTTTCACTTTAAAAGGTCATTTTTAAATATTTTACGTTTTGGAAATAGGTGTGTGTAATATTTTGAGTTTTTTTGTAGGATACAAGATTTTATGGTGAAAAGAATTATTTTGACATTGAGTATACTTTTATCACTTTTTCGGGCTCTGTAAAATTATGAAAAAGCAAAACCCTGGAGTTCTCTTTAAGTTCTTTACTCTCAAAATATGAAAATATCACCGAGTACTTGACTATTCGAACTCGTTAAATTAAATGAACAGTTGTTCCTTCAGTATAACTTTACCCCTTTTTTGGACTGAAATGGATTAATTACAAAAAAGGTATTCATTGACTAATCATGGTCAATAGAGTTCTCTCCTGCATTATTTTTTCCTTTTTTAGGTCTAAGAGACTAAATTTACGAATAAGAACAACTATCAAGTTTACTTATGTTTTTCGTCTGACTCCCTAAAACTAAAAACACTGAGTTTCTCCTATACTGGACTCATTAAAATTTAACAGTAAAGGACCTGTCAATTACAAATAGGATCAAACCACTCCTTCTTAGGGTTTGATTTTAATACTAATATGGACTCATCCGAAGGATGAGCTTACACAAAAAAGAAAATTTTATCCTCCTCAATCTTGTAAAAAATAAAGAGGTACTTGCCAGTAATGATGGGGGAAAAAGAGAGAAAAAGAATCGAATTGTCACCCTTGTTTAAAATACAACATGCCACTCTTGAACATGACACTTTGTCACACTTGTACCTGGGTTGGGAAATCCTTTGTCTAATAGTTAATCGAACCACATTGAAAGTCTTCAACCGGTTTCTGGGTATTAGCTTTAGGTCAAATTCTACCAAGACATATGCAGTGCTGTTATGTGTTTAAGAGAGAGTTCAAGTAAACCATTCATTACAAAAATTTGTCTTCATTCACGTTGACCATCCTTGAGTCAATCCTTGCAAATATTTTTTCAAAAATTGATCTAATGGTTTCATGTCGTGGGATTTCCTCCGACGGATCACTTTCTATCGACATCAACTCATCATCTAGAAAGTTGATCCATAATCCTATCATTACCTTGGGATCTGCATACCCTAATGGCATGTTTCTTGCCTTCGACAACATGTAACATCATTGACCTTCAATTGAACAATTTTATGAGTGTTCAAATGAAAATCATTCATTCACACTTCATGGATTGTACTAGAGTACTTTGAGAACCATTGTCATTATTGGTGGTTTCTCTCACACTTGTTAACGGTTCACATCATTGACCGGTAATCAAGTGGTTTCTACCATGTTCAACTTCGACACAATCAATCACATGGATAGATTCGTACTAGTTCGGGAAGTATAAATCAAGATCTTGGATCTAATTTCCACCATTGAGGCTGCGAGGAGTTTTATTATTCATGATATAGTAGACTACTCATGACAGATGGTTGCGCCCATACTGTGCCTACTTTTGATGTAATATTGAAATCATATCTATACCAGATCTTTTAGTTAGTTTTGATCTAGGTATGGGAATGACTACCTCAGTGATGATATAGATATATATATGTTTGCATTGAATTTTCCTATAGGTTTTCGACCAGTGTCTCCAATACAATCCTCAGAATGATAAAGCACTTCACTATTCAGAATAACCTCAGACTTCACACTTTAGGGGGAAATCTGTTACACATTATTTTGTCACCATGAAATTTTACTATTCATATGGGTCTATCGCCACCTATATCATGTTCCCTTAGAATTCAAAACCTTAAAGTTCCTCAATCAAGTCTTAGAATTGGATAAAAGCTCTTTAAAACCCTTAAAAGTCTACCTGCACGGTTTTTCTAGCCTTTCCCTACATGTGCTACAGTTTGGTTAATAAACTGCGAAAACAACCATATTTTTACTACTAATACCTGCACACCCTCGCAAAAGGAAAATTAAAAGAAAAAGTAAGTTCTAGAAGCCTAGCTGGTTGATATTCTCCCAACTAGAAGCTTATAGAGTCGCGATCAGTTCGATCTTTATCCCTCTGCTCACGGAGCTTATCCCTTGGTCCATGGAGCTCAAATCCCTTCATGTGAGGAATCCATCCCTCTCTTCATGGAACTGAAACTACCTCCATTTCCCTATAAATTGAGCTTAAGTTTCAGGTTGAAGGGTAGACATACATGTTAATTGCTAAAGAAATTCCCAAGAGTGCATACTTTCTACACTAGTAAGTTGTTGTTCGCATGAGAATGATCACACCCTTGTGTCCATAACTCCATGCTGGTATTCAGAGAGGAAGGTTTATCAAACTAAAGGAGAAGCAATTTTTCAGGACCCTGGGAAAAATCTGTACGACATCAAGGCATCAGGTTGTAAGATTACTCTTTTTATTCAAGATAATACATATGGATATCTTTTTCTCATTGAGTTGTTCTTATAATTATTGAAATAACATCAATACTTAGACTCCTTGATCACTAAGTTGGGTTAGATTTTCTTGATTATTACATGTTGCAGATGCTTTGATTCTTTTTTCTTGTCTTTGATTGCAGGTTCTACTTATCGAAGAAGCCACTTTGGAGCCAAAAGATAAAAGACTACATCGAACGTTTGGATTTTAAGGTAGGGGCATGTCCTCTTTACTTTATTATAATAATTCTGAAATGAAATTAATCTAGAGAAAAATGTTTTCACATGGATTTTTATTTCTAGCTACTCACTGAGTACTAGGGAGATTGCTTTTGTTAGCAAGAGGGATTAATTTGCATAACTTTCCTGCAATTCACTCACGATGAGACGACATCAATTTGAAAACCCCTAGCCTATGATGGTGCATTATGATCCATAAATTGAGCCTAGAACAAGTTATAAGTTGAGAAGAGGGGCTCAATGAATATTTAGTTATGAAGTTTAGGAAGGAAAGGGAAAACCTAAGCCTTGAGATTGTAAAATGTGCAGTTCAGGCTGGATTGAGGAAAGACTTCACAGTTTACAGAGCCAGTGGTATAGCCTGAGGGGATGTGCACTAGGAGAGCTCACTACGTAGTTCTAGGGGATAAGGAAGGTTGGGATACCGCACAACTGCACAGTTCAAGGGCTTAGGGATTGATCTTGAGGCTTGAGGTTGTGAAGTGTGAAGTTTAAGCTAGGTTGGGAGACTTGATTACATAATTATGGAGGTTAAGGCTAGAGATTGAGCACAAAAAGTGTGCAGTGAGGAATCCTAATGGGTAGGAACTGCACATTTCAAAGTGTGAATAATTAAGGTCACAACTAGAGGGATGAGACTGTACAATGCATAGCTCAGGGGAGGATGGGTGAAGTTAGGTTTCTTAGTTCGAAAGTTTTTTCAAAAATGGGTAAGTGTGGGATCATTGAGATTAGTGTGAATTGTGATAAACTTTGACTATGATCACAAAATTAGAGTAATTTAATGACTCAACAACATAGATAATCTATAACACATGAAAAAGAATTTCCCTCCGTGTGACAACTTTATGATTAGTTACGACAAGTGCGACACTAAAAATATACTTTGCGAAGACCTTGAAAACACTTGTACAACAACGCTCAAAACTTTGGAAAGTTGTGAGATATACACTTACAAGGTTAGATCAACTCATTTTCACAAATATGGCCTCTTTAAACTACTAGAAAAAGCTTATATTCATGATGCGACAACCAACACATGTCAAAATATGACACTTTTCCCAAATTGCAAAAGGGAACACAACATTCTCAGAAAACAAATGAAATGAGTTTCAAAGTTTATGAAACAATGAACAAGATCAAGGAAGGCTAGAAAACTGGGTATAGGAAAAAAATTTGGAGGGGGTTGTAGTAGCTACAACACTTGGCGACACACTGGTATAATTCCATCTTCTTTGTCTCGATTAACTTCTTTCATGTAGAGAAAACTTAGTACTTTGGGGAGTATTAATTCGTCGTGCATATTAGTTTGGTTTCCCCACTTACCCCATGAATAGAAAAAATCCTACATCATGCCTTTTCGATTTAACTCAACATAAAATTCAGCATTATCACAATGTTTCAAGTAGAAAAGGGTGGTGAAGCTCACAAGTTTAGGATTTTCAAAGTATTTTTTTTCATCTTTGGTGTTGCTCCGCTGCCAATATGCCTAGATATTACCCTAGTGGAGTCACTACATGAACACAAACATTACTCTGCTACTAGTGATCCTGAACAATAACTCGATGGAGTTTCTTTTTTCAGCTCTCTGCGTAGGAAGCCTTTCTCTTCTTTCATATTTATTTACTTATTTAAAAGAGGATTGTGCATTGTCAGTTATTCATTTTTGGTGGAAGAGGTATACCGACGTATTGCGAGAAGGAGAGGCTTTTCCTTCAAATAAACACCAAAACATAAAGGACCAAATACATGCACATGGTTTCCTAAATAGACACGAGTTCATGTTTTGAGCAAAACTCTCCTTATAGATGGATCATATTTTCCATCCAGAATTCATTGGAAAAAATACATAATCAACACAAGGAATATGGACCAAAGGCTAACCAAATGTTTAAGTGTGACAAGACTCCTTTAGACTTCAACCACATACATCCTTAGAAAACAACACATGGAAAAGAGCAATACTTATTCACATAATGAAAACAAAGCAAGAAACAAAGAAAAGGATAAGAAAAAATACAAACAAAAAAATATTATGTACATAATGTAGGGAACAACCCTTGATGATTATTAAAAATAATGGTTAAAATATTGGCCATTGAGATGGAGAGAGTCAATCTTCCCATCAAGTGATGAGGACGATAAGTGTGTTGGCCAAGCGTTTCATGCACTGTGAATGGCCCAATCCACTAGGACTAAAACTTAGTGTGTTTTCATTTGTCTTCATGGGATTTGTCCCACTTCAAAACTAATTCAACCACACTAAAGTTGTTGTTCCCTACATATTTCTTGTTTAACCACCTCTTGATATGACTATGGTGGAGTGAAAATTATTTTTAACTTTCAACCTTTATTTTTGTAGCTTGTAAAGGGTGTCCATCCTTCATTTCACTAATAAAAATGGTCTGCCTTGGAATTCTTGTGAGAGTTGGAGAGAAGGAAAGTATATATTTTGCAGGAGGATGGCTTCTTTTCTGTATATCAAGAAGTAAGGGGAGGTGTCTGTTAGCACTCAGATTGAACCTCAAGGTTGAGAAGAGGCAATCCGAAGTAACCACAGACCAAGCTTTCGATCTGGCATCTGTTAGGTTCTCGTGATTTGTTATATTGGTGAGATCAAATGCACAGGGTAACATTGGACTAGTATTTGGAGTCCTAGGACCTAGCCTTCTTGGACTTAGAGAGGGCTCTCTCTATTTTGTGCAAAGGACGTGAACTTGCTTGCTTTTAGGGTTTGATTTTAGGCTAGTTGTTAAGTGTAGGGTTTGTTTGTTTGTTTTGGTTGGGTAAGATGATCAAGTAGAATAGATAGAGTGAGGAAATCTTCAAGTCACTGGACTATGGAATTAATAAATTCATCGAAAGATTCAACCATAAATCGCGGTGGATCATAGGGAAAATCTAGCATGGTCAGATGGATTTTCAAGGTTTTTGTGAAATGAAATGAACATCAAGTTTGTTAACAAAGTAAGGCAAAGGGAAATTAAGAATCCTTTGTCATATACTTAAAAAAATAAGGGACTTCAACACTATTTAGCATAAATAAGTAATAAATAGACATGTAACACCAATAAATATTTGATTCAACTTAAGCAAATAAGCATTAGACAGACGATCCAATGAAATATAGAAGGTGAGAAACTCATTCAACGTCTAGTGATTTCACCTTCAAGGTTAGAAAACATTCAAGATAAACATATAACTTTAATCCAAGAAGAGGGAACATATAAACATCATTAATCATAGCCATAAATATCTCCAAAACAACTATTCAAGCGTGGAAAAAGGGTATGATCGAAACATAGCCTCTTTGGCAAACCTAATTAGTGGTACTTTAGAGAGAGATCTCAAGAACAATGTTTTAGTGACATAAAGAAAGCAGGGCTAACCATAAAACATCTTTGATACCTAATGTATTAAACCATTCATGAAATAAACAAGCTTAGGAGGTCTAGAGATCAATTAAGAATTCTCTAAAATGACCTAGCACAGGAAAACATAGAGGCGGTGAAGAACAAACAGAGCTAAGGTGCCTTTGAAAAACATTTCTTAGTATAAAATATTTGTCCTACTGAAATTTAGAAGGATGAAACACAATGATACATAAGAAAAAAAAAAATTAATAGAAGCACATCACCATTAACCAAGCTCAGTGATCCTACAAGCAACCTTCTCCATCATCAATCAAGACAAGCCATTCACAAACTCCACAACACCAATTTCTTCTCCAATCTCGAAAAAAAACTATGTATTGCTCCAAAGATTCACCAAATTCCATCCTTTTACAATGAGGCCCTCATGCTCTAATTATCTAGAAAAGGAGGGAAAAAGCCCTAACTAGGGTTTGAAAATGTCAAAATCGTCCATAAATGTCATTTATGCCCAAGAGACCATGCAAGGCCCAAGGCACAAAATATATCATGAAATAAATGCCAAAATAGATCCTAGCACCTCATTTTGGATTGATTTTCCTCAAAAAAAAATTAAAATATCATTTTTCAATTAATGAGTGTCTTTTGTTGACTTTTGGAAAAAAATGCACAGTGAGGTCTGAACACGCAGTGCCTTCCCAGGTAGAAAATGGTTCCACTTGTAGCCAAGTTTTAGTGATCTTCCCAATGTCACAAGTTTCTCCATGATGGCCTGTTGGAAATCTGGTTGAGTATACTTTCCAAATCTACTCTTTGTTTCTTGATTGAGCACCATTAACTTGTCAAAAAGGAAAAATTTCAAAAACTGCTCTAGGCATAGTGCCAGGTTTGAAAATGAAGCAGAAAGGTGAAAAATGAGGTGTGTTTTGGCCTTTGAGGGGTCAAAATTCTCCAAATGCTCTAAAATTTGGTGAGCATACTGTAATTGAGCCAAGGATTCCAAAAATTTTGAGTTTTCCTCCTGAGGATGCTTGAGATGAAAGTGTAGCGCCAGGGGTGCTGCCCTTAGAGGCCTTAAAATTTGTAAAAAAACAAAATTTGTCAAAATTATCCCAAATTTGGTGGATGTGCTCCTTATGGGGTTTGAGAGACCTGTAGAGAAGCTTGTGCCAAGATTTCAAGGTTATCTTGGCCTTTTTCCTCTTTGAGTTCTTAGATCTTGGTTTGGGCCTTTTTGAGTTTAGCCCTTGCAACTTGGTTTCTCCAGGCATAATGCTTGGTCATCTTCCTTTGGAGATCAAGATCCTTGTTATATTTCTCCAAATTTTCCTCCAAGTGTATGTTGGCTCTTTCCAACCAAGGCTCCCGATCATGTGCTATCTCCATGGCCAATAGCTCATCTAGAGGGATTTGCTATGCTAAGGCTGATTCTTTTTCTCTTTGTTTTGCCAATGTCTTTTTCCAACCCATGGTTCTTGGTCTCTTCGTAGACTATCCTTCTTCATCCTTACTCTCCTCATAAGTGACCATGAACTCTTCTATCTTTACCTGTTCCTTTTGAGCTTCTTTTCGGACCTTGATTGCTCTAGCCTCATAAATGGAAATTTGTGCTCCTAGTTGCTTGTTATCCATCTCAAGGGCATCATTCACACTCTTGGCCCTATCTAAATTTGCTTGGAGATCTTCAATTAGGGAATTTTTGTTCTGGATGAGAAATTTTGAGATCCTTGCTTCATTATCCTCATCATTTTCAATCTAAATTATCTCAAACTCCCTCTCAACCTCATGATCTTCTTCTTCTTCCTTTACCTTTTTTTTTCCTTTGTCAATCTTATGAGCTGAGGTGGATGGCATGGTCCCTTGCCTTTTAGAGGCAGGAAACACAAGCCTATGTCCTCTTTGATATTTAAATGGAAGAGGTGTGATTGTGGTCATTTCAGTGTCTTGATCATGGTTGCCTTCATTTGTTTCCATGTCTTCTTCTTCATTACCCAAACTACTTCTCACCTCTTTGCCTTCAAAATCAGCCTCACTTTCAACCTCTTCACTAATTTCATGACATTAATTTTATTCCTAATTTAAGCTGCTTGCATCATCATTACTATGATCTTCATCTTCATTATTAGTATCTTCACTTCTTTCACTATTTTCAAGGCTGTCATGACTGTTGTCATGACTGTCTTCTTCCTTGCTGTCTTGTTCCTCACTGATGCTTGCTTCATGAGTTTAACTACTGCCTTCAGCCTCTGCCTTTTCCTCAATGTTTTCATCTTCATCTTGGCTGCTCTCTTCATCTTTTCCCTCATCTATGTCATGGCTAGGAGTGTCACTATTTTGACTGTCATTAGGGCTCTTAGTCTCACTGCTGCCCTTAGGTTCATACTTTGTTTCTTTGCCACTTGCTTCATCTTCATCATTATCCACCTCCATGTCTTCTGCTTCATTGCTGACATCTTCTTCATCACTGTTTAATTCATTTCCACTGTCAGCTTCCAAATTTTCTTCATTGTCATCCTATTCTTATTTTTCCATGTTTTCCACCTCTTGTTGGCTTGAATCATCATCACTCCCATCTTCATTTTGGTCTGATTCATTGTCACCCTCATCCTCATGGTCACTTTCTTGCTCACTGCCACTTCCTTCTTGGTCTGATGCATCAGGAGAAGATGGAGAAGGGAGTTTTTCTTGAGGAGAGGTATGTGTAGATGATGAGTCATGGTTTGTGGGAGGTGATGGAGGAGTGGAGGGAGGAGGATGAGATGATGAGGGAAAATTAGGCTAATGATGAGGTTGTGGGCTTGTGAATATTTCATGAGATATGAACCCTCCATGCCCTTTTTCTCCAGTTGATGTAGTACCACCATATTTCTCAAGGAGTGGTGGAACAAACTCTGCATTTTCTAGGTATAACTCCTCCTTCAGACAACATAAGTCATCTTGTCAATACTTCTATACAAGTAATAGGGAAATGAAGCATATTGACCATAGTGAAATGCATGAGTAATCTGACATGGTAGGAGTAGAGCCTAGAGTATCTTCCCTCACAGGTAAAATATTTCTTGATGACCTTCATTAAGGGTGCATACCTCTCCAACAGGTGTGAGAAAGGGAAAATAGTCTTGCAACCTTCTTTGTACCTAGGCTTGAGGAATGGCTCATAGCAGCTCATGTCCAACTTTTCCCTTTTGAACCATTTCTCACCAACATCAGGAAGTCCAGTACCATGGGCAATGGTATTTGATGATAGCTCAAAGTCTACCCCTTCAAGATTTACTTGTTTATTATGTAGGTTGAGGACAAACATCCTAGTGAGCTCAAGGTGACTTTGCACTTGTTTGACCCTTTCACAAAACTGAAAACATCCTACATTCTGAAAGCATGTGAGAATCACGAGAGAGGTATTAATCTCCACAGTGTCTTTGGGCTCACATCTATTAACCTTCCCACCCTTGTGCTTTTGCCTCATAGGCACTTGGCCTCCTTCACTATTGACACTCCCTTCTTCTCCTGACATGGTGACTAGGGCTGTCTTTAGACAAACTCAGGCCTGCTTGTAAAACTTGGTAGGAGGAATGAAATGAAAATATGGTGAGGGCAGTTCTTGTAAATGAATGATATGGATTTGTGGGTTTATGACTGACTTCCCTTGAGTTTTGGTGAAGGCATATCTTGAACTGGTTGCAATTACCCTAAATGACGCCCCCCTTAATTGATAATTTTTTGTTTAGAGGTCAGAACATGTTTGTTTGCCATGAGGAATTAGGGTTTCCAGTCACTAGGGTTTATTCATTTCTTTTAACTATTTAAATAGCCACCTACCAGCCTTTGACTTCTTTGTAGGTCCTTGGATGCAGCTTTGGAGGTGCTCCCTTGGGATTTTAGGCAAATTTTCAAGTGAAAAAGGCTTTCTACCCTAAGCGCATTGCGGGGAAAAATCTAGGTCTGTCGGGTCCTCCTGAGCACAACGCTACTTGCGTGCAGGCTTGTTGAGCTCCCAAGCCCAGCGCAAAATGTTTCTGGACCTGTCGGGCCTCTTTGAGCGCAACGCTGCCCATGTGCAGGCCTGCCGAGTCCTCCCTATCGAGAAAAAATTGGGCGAACATGTAGCGACGACCTGTAAGCATAGCGTGCTCCCTTGTAAGTGCAGCGCAGTGTAAAATTACACTGTGAAATTTTCCCTAAGCGCAGCGCCGGGTGCTCTAAGCGCAGTGCCTGCTCCAAATCGTAGTGCCAAGTAAATTTTCCCAGATTCTTACTGAAACTCAAAAATTATCTCATTGAATTTTTCTAGCTTTTTTCAAATGCAAAATGAGATGGGAGGAGAACAAAAATGGTCTTTATATCTTTAGGGAAATAAATTTAAATAAAAAACCCACTTTTATAATCTTTTTAGTCCTCTTTGTCATTTCATTGATATTCTTTTTGACCTTTTTGTAGTAGGTGACTTAAAAACATAAAAATGGTCCCTTCCCTTTCTAATAGTTCTTCTTTGTTGCTCTTCAGGTTGTTGAAATGGTGAAACTTGACTCCCTTTGGCCTGTTGATGCTTTTAACTCTCTGTTCTTACCCATTTTGTTATATCAGAACCCTAAAACTTCCTTCTCTGTTATTTGAAATCTAACTAATCCTTTTAGCTCATTTAGTAAGGGTAAGCTCTTTAAAACATTTTTGAGGGACTTGTCCTTACCTTAGCACTGTCAAAACCTCCTTTTGCTTGCATTGTGAATTTGAAATCATGTTTTTTACCCCCTTTGAACTTTTTTATTGTGGGTGACTTAAGGACATGGTTTTTTCCCTTTTTTACTGATCTTTGGGCATGATAAAATTACTTTCTACAATGACTACAATCATTTTTTCCATATCTCCTGTTGGCCACTTCTGATTTGTTGTACGTGCCATGACATAATGATTTAGCTCTGTATGATGTTCTTGGTGTTTGACACTTTTATTTATACAACAGTAGCAACCTTAAGGTCAACTTGACTTCTCATCTTCGAGTTTAACCCTATGTTTTTATTCCTTTGATCATTGAGTGCAAATGACTGAAAATGAAGGCTTGACCTTCCGGTCACTGATACTCTTTGCACGCTTTCCCTTTGAGGCAGTGAAACACTTTACCTTGGAAAACCCTAGAAGTCACCTTCAAGAGTTTCTTCAAACTCTCTTTCTACTGTCATTATGGAGGCTCATTTTCTTCATTTCACCCTGTTGCCTATCTTTCCAAAACCTTAGGTTTTTGGGTTGTTTGAGAAGAATCATTAGTGTTGTCTTCTAATTTATCTATAGCCCTTTCAAGTTCATTCATTTATGTTCAGTTCACCTCATATTTTTCCCTTTTCCATTTATAATTTCTAAAAATCTTCAATTCATGCTTGGTTGTGTTGGTGTGCCTCTGTCCTTGCGATTTGATGCATTATCTTTGCTTGGCATACTGTTGGCCCAATCAGTGCCTAGAAACCTTGATTTTTCTTGAACATAGGATGCTTCCTCTTTATTTGTTGTGGATGTCCTTTAATGAGGAGCATACCTCTTACCTTACCTATTCTCTGCTAATATTTATTTCGACACTCCTGCAGAAATTCCAAAATGGATAGTTGCCTTTGCAGAATTTTTTTCTTGGCAGAGCAGTCTTCCTTGGAGAATTTTCTGATCTATCTTGGACAAACAGGTGTTGACCTTCTTTCTCATTTGATTCAACTTCTAGTACATGGAAAATAGTGATTTAGAACACCAATATTAACCCTACAACCTATGAAACCCTAGTGACTGTTACACTAAAAACTGTCACCTTGACATTTTGCTAACTGTATGAGCTCATTAACACTCATACATGCCTCCTCTGCAAGTATTACAACCTTTGTTCCTCAATCCATGCCCTGAAACTGGAGAAAAAACCATTAAAACTCAAAAAAGCCTTGGGTACGTAGGTAACATGAAGCCTGCATGCATATTTAGCTAGGGTACGCAGGTAAAGTGAAGATAAACTGCGTTCTAGAACGCACTTTTCCAGTGTAATGCCTGCGGTACCCCTGTAAAGTCAAAAAAGCGCGAAATTAAACCAAAAAAGTTGAATTTTAGTCAATTCTGGAAGGTTCTGGATGAGATTTTTTGGGGATGAGTACGCTTTAGTAAGGTGCATGTATCCCACACCTTAAGGAACTAATCCCTTGATTTGAGGAGCCTATCCCTTTGAAGGAGGATTCTATCCCTTTAAAGGTGGAATCCTAACCTCCTCATCTGCTCTATAAAAGGAGGCATTGGGTAGCCTCAAAGGTTAAGTTTTTTGGAGAAGATTTTTGAGCTGAAGTGCTGTTGAGATTTAGATTTCCTTCTGCTGAGCTTTTGAGAGGAAAGATCACATACCTCTTTGTGCTCCTGAAGGAAGAGTGCAAGACTTATCAAAGTAGAGGAGATTCCTGCTTCGGACCCCGGGAAGACCTTTCGAACATCAAGGCTAAGGTTGTAAGGTTCTTTTGTATATTTTAAGATTAATATAATCAAGTTCTGTTTTTCTCAATAAATTGTCGTTCGATTGTTTATTTCAATAAGCTGTCGTTTGATCATTTATTTCATAGATTCCTTGATCACTCTGATAGGTATGTTTTATGATTATTTGTTATACAGGTGCTATTGATATTTTCTTGTTTGTGATTGCAGATCAACAAAAGATAATACTTTCTTGCGACAAAAGAGCTCTTGTTGCGACGAAGGATTATTGATGCAACGGAAGCACTGCGCCGCAAATAAGCATTTGGATCTAAGGTAGGATTGACACCTTCATAGCATTTATTTGTAAAACGAATATACTTAGAGAAAGACAAACTTAGTTGTTCGTTTGTTGCTAGATTGTCTTCTGACACTAGGGAGATCGGTCTTGTCCACAAGAACGATTTATCCGTCCAACAAATTGGCGACTCCACTGGGGAAAGAAACTTGTTGTTTTTGGTTCTCTTTTATTTTGATTTGAGGAAAAGTTTTTCCTGGTTTTTGATTGATTGATATCTGCCTAGGTAGCTTAGGTTTTCTCTGTTTTTGAAAGTTTTGAAGTCTTTTATGTTTTTCTTGAAGTTTTCAGGGGACCGCACTTTGTCTTCACACACAGTGCGGGCATATCCGCAATTTCCTTAAGTAACCAGTGCGGGACCGCACCTGTTACTTCTGGGAGCCTGCGGACCCTGTTAAAATTTTGGAAAAACTCCAGATTTCTTTTTTCTAGTTTAGTTTAGATTTAATTTAGGATTCTTAGCATCTACCCAGATCTGTATTTTTCTGTCAAAAATCTCTTGTTTCTGAATTTCCTTCAGCAATTCTTCATCTCTTCAATCTCCATTAAGTTAATTGGGTGTTTTGAGTCTCTTTTTTGAGAAATTCTTAATTTGATTTCCTTTGGTCATTAATTGAAGGTTTGTCTCAGTCTTTTCACAATTTTGCATCTTTTTGCTTTTGTTTTTGCAAAAAAATTTCTAAATTGTGTATGAGTGTTAATCACCTTTGAGTATTTTTATTTTTGATCTTTGGAACGCTCGCCCAATTTTCTTGACTTCCACTTGATTGGTTCTTAGATTACATTAGAATCAACTTGTGTTTGAGAATTCTCTTGCATAGATCACATTTGCATAATTAGAATTCTCATTTTCAGAATATGAATGAAAAATGTGCATAGATTACAACTGCATAGTTTACATTCTGAAAAATCAATCTTAGATTTAGATAAGTTTTCTTTGATTTGAATTTAGATGTTTTTATGCTTGTTTTAAAAAAAAAAAAAAAAAAAAATTAAAAACTGTTTTGGGATTGATTTGTATTAGTTTTTCTTGATAAAATTAGTGCATTAGAGAATTTGTTATATTTTCTCTTAGTGATCAATCTTTGCATTGTTGGAAGTGGATGGAAACTCTCTCCTTACTTTAGGTAGGATTCATCGAATTGAAAAGATTACATTATCATATTCGATTGCATTCAGTTTTGGTTCGGGTCATAACACCATTGGTTTCATGTCCATTTACCCTTTTGAGTAATAACAGCCTAAATAACACAGCGCTTAATTAAAATTCATCTAGTAATTTTTACATTTTTAGGGCTCTTTCCACCAATCTAGCTTAGGCTAGTGTCTTGGAATAGGTTTTAGTTAACTCTCCAAGACATTAAAACAAACAAGTAGTCGATCTTGCGGTAGGAAAAATTCCAATTGTTGCATGTATGCTCTGGGAAGCTCCTCCTAAAGGAGTCAAGCACGAGATCATATCTGAACCAGTGGGGTAATCAATCCTTCCTCATTGGGAACGATAGAAATAGTATATACCTATTAACAACGGTAAACTTTATAGACCATTGTCGAGCGTCACTACTTTGAGCCCAGATACTCGATTATGTCAAGGAGCCTTCAAGGGGATTGATGTGTTACTCATTTTCATGGTAAGGTTTGGATCGTAGACCTGCTCCTTGCATATTTAAGCTTCGTTGGTAACCTTAGTGGCCATAGCCCAGGGTTTCGGTGACGGGAGGGAAGATCCTAATCGGCACCCGACACGTCGACTAGACTCACCTTGACTAGGGTTTCTTCACATCGAGATGTTTGGTGAAGAAACTTGTACTAATTCTGTTTTATTAAGCAGCGCTGTTTGGTAACTGTTCCAACCGCCCTTTCTGTATTAAATTCTACGATGTTGGATTTCATCACCAACTAGTGTTTTTAGTACGGGAAGTTACTGTTTGGGTGTGGTTTGACTCCTAGATTTGATAGCGCGTGTTAATTTGTTTGTTTTTACTTTTAGAGACCATAGGTGTGAATTGTGAATTTTAATTGTTAGGTGTGAATTGTTATTTGTTGATTGTTAATTTTAGTTTTTAATTTGTTAATAAAATTCACTGAAGTTGAATAGAATGACAACTGTTCCGGAATTTACCAACCAAGGAATCCCTCTTAGTGAGAATCCTAGTACTTGTCCTTGCTTTGGAAATGTTGGTCCTCCTTATATGGCTACATTGTCATTACCTGGATTTACAATAGGTTTACCGATATGGTTATTTTCAACTTCGTTGACCCCGAATACTCCAATTGTTCCACCTCAACCGGATGCTTCACCTCAACAGAGTTCACCATCTCAACATCACCAACCTTCTGTTGACCCTTTACCTTCTTCGCCTAATATTTCTTCCTCCATTTCTTCCTCTTCGCTTGGTAAAAGCTTTGACGCTAGTAACCAGGTGACTAAGAAGAAGAAGAAGAAAGGGAAGAAGAATAAGAAGACGAAGAAGCAAGATAAGAAAGAAGTCAACCAACCAACCATGGCTGTAAGTGTTAGTTGTGTTGAGGAAACCTCCAACATGCATCGTAAACCCAAATACCCTTGCAGGATTTGTAAGGGTGACCACTTCCTTATCAATTGTCTTGGTATTCCAAAGGTCTTGGAAGTATGGTCAGAAACATCTCATCAACTTTCCGTTGATCCATCAACCAGTGATAGTCAGGTTCCTGAGAAAAAGGGTAAAGTTAGGTTTCCTTGTAAGTTATGCAAAGGGAGTCATCAAACTCACATTTTCCCTCACATGGATGAAGCCTCAAAACTGTTGGAAAATTCACTGCTTCCACAAATAAGCAACTTCAACCTGTTACCGTAAACTTTCCCAACCTACCATCAATTGAGTAAGTGATTGATCTAATTCCAATTATATTCAATCCCACTCTTCCATTGGAGAGTGAAACTGATACCACTCAGGTTGATGATCCATTAGTTGATCATGTGGTCGACTCGATTTCACATTTGGTCGATCCCATTCTCCTTGTAGAGAGTGAACTTCATACTGCTCAGGTTCTTCTTGTTACATCAGATTCTTCTACGCTAGGGGGAATTTCACCTGTTTCTACAGAACCCCCTCCAAGTACCGAGGTCTTTTCCTTTGATTGGAATAGACTAACAGAACCTCGTCTTCCTTCCTCCATCCCTTTCCAAATCATTGTGAAGTTTGGTGGTAGGGACATACACCGCACACAGGTAGATGAAGGTGCTTCTGTTAGTATTTTATCCTCAATTGCTTGGAAAGCTTTGGGTTACACAGAATCTGTCAGCTTTTAACATAACCATTAGTGAACCTTTAGGGATCCTTCCTAAGTTTTCTATTACTTTGGAAGGTAAAACTGTCTGTATTGATCTTATGGTAGTTCTAGGCCCCTTGGATTTCAATTTACTCCTTGGGTGAGACTACGTTTATGCAATGAAAGCTGTCGTATCGACACTCTTTCGCGTAATGTCTTTCCCTCACAATGGAAATATTGTGACTGTAGACCAACTTTCGTTCTCTAGTTTTGATTCGACTACCAATAAAATGACATCCCTGAATGTTCCTGATACGCAAGTGGTATCTACCCCGCCACGGGTTAATTATGTGGCAACTAGTCCCATGTTTTCAATTACCGATGAAAGTGAGCCTCTCACTGTTTGCTCGACTTCCTATGACTTAGATCCGGTAATTGACATGGAAAACTCTATGGGATTATTTGAACGCGATGTTCTTATCCATTTTGAATCCCTTGACATGTGTTCCTTCCAGAGAACTATTCTTCCTTCTGATGAAGATCTCTTGGAAGCCATGATCAAGGTGTGTCCATTGACATGTGTTTCTTCCAGTTGGAATCCACAGTCAGTGAGGAGAGTTCTTTTACTGTGTCAACCTCGTTAAAAAATGAATCAGTAAGTGTGAGGAAAGTTCCTTGTACTGTGTCAACCTCGTTAAAAAATGAATCAGTGAGTCTGAGGAGAGTTCCTTTTACTGTGTCAACCTCATTAAAAAATGAATCAGTGAGTGTGAGGAAAGTTCCTTGTACTGTGTCAACCTCGTTAAAAAATGAATCAGTGAGTGTGAGGAGAGTTCCTTTTACTGTGTCAACCTCGTTAAAAAATGAATCAGTCAGTGAGGAGAGTTCCTTTTACTGTGTCAACCTCGTTAAAAAATGAATCAGTGAGTCCGAGGATAGTTCCTTTTACTGTGTCAACCTCGTTAAAAAATGAATCAGTGCGAGTGAGCAGAGTTCTTGTCTTGTGTCAAGCTCCTTAAAAAATGAAACATGTAGGTAGATTGTAGAGAGTAGATTGGTAGATTAGAATAAATAGTTTATGAGGACAATTCTTTTCCTGTGTCAACCTCATTAAAAAATGAAACATGTAGGTGAGGATAGTTCCTGTTGCTGAGTCAACCTCATTAAAAAATAAATCAGGTATGAGGACAGTTCTTTTCCTGTGTCAACCTCGTTAAAAAATGAATCAGTTGGTCAGAGGATAGTTCCTGTTACTAAGTCAACCTCGTTAACAAATGAATCAGGTATGAGGACAGTTCTTTTCCTGTGTCAACCTCATTAAAAAATGAATCAGTAGGTTATGTAGGTAGATTAGAAATAGGTAGTTTTTGAGGACAGTTCCTGTTAATGTGTCAACCTCATTTAAAAAATGAAACATGTAGATGAGGACAGTTCCTGTTACTGTGTCAACCTCGTTAAAAAATGAAACACGTTGCCATGAGCATAGTTCTTTTCCTGTGTCAAGCTCGTTAAAAAATGAAACAAATCCTCCCTTAATTGAGTCGAGTCTTTGAATAGACCTCGTAGATGTTAAGTAATATATTTAGGTTAGTTTTTAGGTCAGGTCTTTCATATGATCTCGTAAATGAACCTTCATTCCATCCAGCTATTAATTACCAGTAGTATATTTAGTTGAATGAAATGAAGCTGGGGGGGCATGCGCTCTAGCAGTTATGCTTAGGGGGCATCAAGCACAGTTTTCTTTCTGTTTCAATCTTGTGCAAAAATGAAACTACTCTGAAGCATAGTTTTTCTCTATTTCAAGCTTTTGTAAAAAATGAAACTTATCTTGAGTCAATTTCGGTTATTATTTTCAAGACTCGTTAAACTCATGAAAATCCCGAGATCATTTTGCTATCTTTCATTCTCGTAAAACACATGAAAATGCTGAGTTCTTTCCGTCTTTTCCTACTCGTTAATTAAATTGAAAGTCGGCCATATGAGTATATTTTTATCCCTTTTTCAAACTCGTTAAAACTTATGAAAAAGTGAAAACCATGAGTACATTTTTATCCCTTTTTCAAACTCGTTAAAACTTACCGAAAAAGTGAAATCTGGAGTTCTCTTTTAAGCCCTTTTCAGACTCTCTAAACATGAAAAGATTGCCGAGCACTTGATTATTCGAACTCGTTAAAGTAAATGAATGATCGTCCCTTCAGTATAAGTTTACCCCTTTTACGGACTGAAATGGACTATTTACGAAAAAGGTATACGTTGACTAATTACGGTCAATAGAGTTCTCTCTCGCATTATTTTATCCTTTTTCGGGCTCGAGAGACTAAATTTACAAAAAAGTACACCCATGGATTTTTCTTAAGTTTTTTCTTCTGACTCCCTAAAATTGAAAAAACTCCGAGTTTCTCCTATACCGGACTCGTTAAAATTTAACATTAAAGGACCTGTTCAATTTTAAGCAGGAACGAACCACTCCTTCTTAGGGTTCGAATCATAAACTAAGTTGGACTCATCCGAAGGATGAGCTTATAAACAAGCAAATGTTATCCTCCTCAAGCTTGTCAAAAATAAAGAGGTACTTGCCAGAAATGGTGGGGGAAAAGAGAGAAAAACGAACCTGTTTGTTACATTTTTATTATTCGGAAAACCGTTAACCACTCTTGAACACGACACTTTTTGTTCACCTGGGTTGGGAAATCCTTTGCCTAACAGTTAATCAAACCATATTGAAAGTCTTTAGCCAGTTTCTGGGTATTAGCTTTGGGTCAATTGTCACCAAGCCATCTGCAGTGTCGTTATGTGTTCAAGAGGATAGTTCAGATAAACCATTCATCTGCAAAATATCTGTCATCCATTTTTGACCATCCCTGAGTCAGTCCTTGCCAATATATTTTCAAAACTTGATCTATGATTTCGTGTTGTGGGCTTGCCTACGACATATCACTTTCTATCGACATCAGCACATTATCTAGGAAGTTGATCCAGAAATTGTCAGTACCTTGAAATCTGCATGCCTCAATGGCAGGTTTCTCGCCTTCGACGACAGGTTGTATCATTGACCTTCGATCGAATGATTCCGTGACATGTTCGACTTCAGCTTATTCATTCACATTTCATGGATTGTACTGAGTACTTTGAGAGCCATTGACATTACTGGTGGTTTCTCTCACACTTGTTAACAGTTCACATCATTGACTCGTAATCAAGTGGTTTCTACCATGTTCGACTTCAACACATTTATTCACATGGATAGAATCGTACTAGTTCGAGATGCGGAAATCAAGACCCTGGATCTAGTTTCCACCATCCAGGCTGCGAGGAATTTTTTTATCATTCATACAGTAGACTATCTATAAACAGATGGCTGCGTCCATGCTGTGTCGACATATGTCTATACTGTGATGTATTCAAAATCATTCCTGTATCAGAACAATTTAGAGTTAGTTTCTAGTTAGTTTTGATCTGAGTATGGGAATGCCTACCTCAGCGATGATATGATTACATATATATATTTTTCATTGAATGTTTTTACAGGTTCCGACTGGGGTGTCCACAGGATGATCCCTGAAATGATAAAGTACTTCACTCTTCATATATGACAGACTTCATCTTCATCTATTTCAGACTTTTCACTTTAGGGGGCAATTTGTTACACTGAAAACTGTCACCTTGACATTTTGTTGACTGTATGAGCTCAGTAACACTCATACATGCCTCCTCTGCAAGTCTTACAACCTTTGTTCCTCATTCCAAGCCCTGAAACTGGAGGAAAAACCCTAAAAAGCTCAAAAAACCTTGGGTACGCAGTTAATATGAAGCCTGCCTGCGTTTTTAGCTAGGGTACGCAGGTAAGGTGAAGATAAAATGCGTTCTAGAACGCATTTTTCCAGTGTTATAGGTGCGGTACCCCTGTAAAGTCAAAAATGCGCGAAATTAAACCAAAAAAGTTGAATTTTGGTCAATTCTAGAAGGTTCTGGATGAGATTTTTTGGGGATGAGTACGCTTTGATAAGGTGCATGTATCCCACACCTTAAGGAACTAATCCCTTGATGTGAGGAGCCTATCCCTTTGAAGGAGGGTTTTATCCCTTTTAAGGTGGAATCCTAACCTCCTCATCTGCTCTATAAAAGGAGGCATTGGGAAGCCTTTTGGGTTAAGTTCAAGAAGTTAAGCTGTTGGAGATTGAGATTGAAGTGTTGTTGAGATTTAGAATTCTTTTTGCTGAGCTTTTGAGAGGAAAGATCACATACCTCTTATGCTTCTGAAGGAAGAGTGCAAGACTTATCAAAGTAGAGGAGATTCCTGCTTCGGACCCCGGGAAGGCCTTTCGAACATCAAGGCTAAGGTTGTAAGGTTCTTCTGTATATTTTAAGATTAATACAATCAAGTTCTGTTTTTCTCAATAAATTGTCGTTCGATTGTTTATTTCAATAAGATGTCGTTTGATCATTTATTTCATAGATTCCTTGATCACTATGATAGGTATGTTTTATAATTATTTGTTATACAGGTGCTATTGATATTTTCTTGTTTGTGATTGTAGATCAACGAAAGATGATACTTTCTTGTGACAAAAGAGCTCTTGTTGCGACGAAGGATTATTGATGCGATGGAAGCACTACGACCGCAAATAAGCATTTGGATCTAAGGTAGGATCGACACCTTCATAGCATTTATTTGTAAAACGAATATACTTAGAGAAAGAAAAACTTAGTTGTTCGTTTGTTGCTAGATTGTCTTCTGACACTAGGGAGATCGGTCTTGTCCGCAAGAACGATTTATCCGTCCAACAGTGACCTAGTGGAAGGCTCTTTGACTTGATCTTTGACTGAAATCTTGGCTTAGGGTCTTCAAGTGTCAAAAACATAGTTTTTTAGAAATTGATGCAATGAAGATCCAAAATCCAATGTACTTGATTTATCTAAAGAGCCTACAGAGATATCTTTAAAACCATCAATTCTTGAGGCATTTGATGAACATGGGAAAGGGTAGGTTGTTTGGCAATCCTAGATGGAAAGTGGAAGGGTTAAGCATAGGAAAAACTAAGTACTGAGGTTATGGGTGTGAAAATGGGAAAAAGATACATGTCATAAGCCCATGAGGGGTCTTCTAGCAATGATAGGTTAACCAGGGAATGGAAGAGTAGTAAAGTAGTGAAAATTTTGATTTAAGGATAATGAAGGCAGTGAGATTTCTAAAACTCACAATATTCATGAATCTTGTTTTTAGAAATCTAGGACAAGTATTTAGTCATCAACAACTAGCAAACATTACTGATGAATAACAGTGGCTCCACTTGGGGAGGGCAGCTCCTTTTCAGGAGGTGTCCAGAACATCAGATATCACATCTCTAATTTTATGAAGAACAGTGCCTCATCTATTGGGTAGATTTTTCTTCTTTCACTTGTTGATGTTTCTCTTGAAGCTATGATCTCAAAATCTGAAAGACATGTTTGCTTCAAACTCATCTCTACCTACCCATCATACCTGTGCCTATAATTTTTTCTTCTTGTGGGTGCATTTGGACTGGAAAACCCTTGAAATTGTTTTCTTTTGAAAGAAAAACAATATATCTAATTGTAACCTTATTACTTCCAAGAGTTCTGATTATGCTAGTGAACTCTTTTATTCTCTACCTAGACTATTCATCTGTCAAGATTAAGTTGTTTGACAGTCTTCATTATCTAACCTACTGACATGAAATTTAAAACATGATTTAAACCAGGATTAAGCTATTCGATTCACCATGGGCTATGGCATTGGGACAAGCTACACACAAACATTATTTTTGTACAAACACAACTAGAAAGTATGAGGGTTGTGTTTCATCATTTGTTAGTCATCCCTATCTTTCTCTTTGGTTCAGATTTGAGGATTTGAGAACCATCATTATTTATTCCTAATCTATTCCTACTGACAATTCAAGTTTAAATGATTTGGCAAGCCTTCTTTCACTAACCTATTAGCAAAAATTCAAAACATGTTCAGCCATGATAAGGCTAGATGACTGAACAAGACTCTTTTTTAACAAGTAGTGGCATTTACACTTGCACACTTTCAGTAGTAATATTTTTTGGGTATGGGGTTGCACCTCTTCTTTAAGTCTGCCCTCTTTTTCCTTTTTTTTTTTTTTGAGTTTATTTTTATTTTTATTTTTATTTTTATGATCTCTCATCATGCAATGTTATGTACAATGAATGAAGGCTTGAAACTAGAAATATTGACAAAGATAATGCTTGAGAATCTTTCCATTGATGGGATCTCCAAAATAACTCTTCTCCATTCAGCTCTTGTAAACAGAAAACATTGTTACCTCCATTTGAGTGCAAGGTGTAAGGATCTTTCCAAAAAATTTCAAATAGGCTAGGCTCTCCTTTTCATTTTCTCCTTCAGTCTTGCTTCCAAACTTTACTTCTATTAAAGATCCTTCTTAGCTGAAAAAGGTATTCTTCATTAGTTTTAAGACAGATAATGATATCATCAATGTATATCATAATGAAGTAACTTAAATCAGGAGCCATGACCCTTTGGAAAGTAGCTTTCACACTTCTTAACCCAGAAGGCATTTGGTCAAACATGTAGGTGTCCCAAGGTACTTTGAAAATGGCTTTATGCTGATCAGTTGGAAGTATTATCACCTGATTGTATCCTGAAACAATACCAAGCAATGACATCTTGATAGAAACTCCTACCCTTTGTAGAGTATGATTTATCTTGGGAAAAGGGTATTTGTCCTTCATGGAGGTTTTGTCTAGGAACCTAAAGTCTATACATAGCCTTTTTCCCTTTGCTTTCTTTCTTACTGACACAACTTCCTCAAAATTTTCTTGGTTTCTCATGAAAGGAAACCTTTTTTGAATAATGTTTGTGTCAAAATGTTTTAAGCTTTCATCACCCTATACAAAAGCATCTTGAAACTTTTTGCACAACATTATGTATTTCTGTTTCATGTGAGGTGGCAAACTTTTGGATAACTTAATCATTTTAGGTTTTTCTAGGATGCCTGTTGTGGTGGATTTGGTGCATGGATGTATGAAATCGCACCAGTTTAAGGGGTGTGGTTCATCCCTTTAAAATAAGAGTAACAGGTAGAAAGTGGTGGAGTTCAAAAGCATACAATCTAGAGGAAAAAGCATGAAAATGTATACGAAAATTAAACTAAAACTAAAACAAAAATATACAGAAGCTATTGAAGAGAGTCAAACAATAATAATGAAAATGGTGGCTCTAGGCCCCTTCTTATTAAGCATTTGATATGAAGAAGAAATTTTACCCACTTGCCAAAGGGACCCTAGACAATGGTTCTAGGTCCCGATGCAAGGATGTTGTTTTCCAAGCTCGCCTCGGTGCAAGCTCCCTCTCTCTCTGCTGTGATGAACTAATATTGTTGGATGGCCAACAATCAAGTCCTCTCTATCTCTAGCTTTGGGTCACACACTGCTGGTATTGCTTGGGAAATTCTAGCCAGCATAACAATGTGATCACCTATTCTTCATCTCATGGTGGCTTTATATAAGGGATTTCAAATCCTCCTTCCCTCCCTTGGTACATAGTGGATGGTGACCCAAGGGAGAGGTATGATTTCATTGTGTGCTCACATAGTGTCTAAGGAGGCACTAGTGGCTGTCCGTAGGTGGCTTCATGTAAGGAGTAACTTGTACTTTGCTTTTTTTGGTCCTAGATAGCGACATTTTTCCACTTTTAGGAATGCTCACTTATCGGGAAAAATGGCACGCCGAAGGTGCTCTTCTTGAAGGATAATGCGTGCAATCAACATTTAATACTAGTTCAAATTTGATTTTCTCAAAACCTTAGAGATTTTACATACTTTCTAGATTCCATAATGTCTTCCTGCCCTGTAAATCCTTTTGCTTGACATTAATTAATGCCATCTTCTGCTATACAATTTCTAGTGTTAGAATTTTTCCCCTAATGTGTCAGGTCTAGGAAGGACTGTATAGCCAAAATACATTATAGTTTCTTTTATTTATTGTGAACAGAGATAGAGGGAGACCTACGTGAAGCTTTGGAGTTGAAAACACCCTGCACCGGTTCCAAGAATGACCACGTCTAAGGGATCCCTGGAAGCAAATACAATTTACAATATATATACAGAATTTCAATGAGGCAAGCATGTCCCATGCTCTTGATGCTATGGCTAGTTAAACAAATTTGATAGATACATGTTCTGTCTGTGCCACTACTATGGTAGTGATGCTGTCGGTTGTTGACGATGACTGTTGACACCCTCAGAGGCATTTTTTTCTTTGAAAATAGGTGGAATGTGGTACCCATATGCGTAAAATTGGTATGGCATGTAACTATGCAATGTGCGCATAGGTGCTGGCTGGGACCTTCCCGTGTAAGAATTGTTGACAGAGACACTTATGGAGGCATGGGTCTTCGACGGATTTGATCAAAGTGAAATGGTTGTAAGGTACGATACCATCTTGATATGAAAGCTTTTGTTGTAGTCTAATGTTAGGAGGATTGATGACATCTATGGGAAATGATGTCTCCCATAGTTTCACCCGAGGATGCCCCTTTGTATGGAGAGAGGTGATCCAAGGTACCGCTTCCTTTTTGGAATGTGGGTGTTGAAGTCGACAAAAAGGAAGCCTCAATCAAATGAGGGGTCACCAATATGAGGGTTCGGGGACTTGGATGTGGTGGGTTTAACATAGGCATGTTGATGAGAGGTGATTGAAAACTGATGATGGGGATTTAATGTCCCGAGGTTGGAGTATACTTAAGCATCTTCATGGCAGTCATAGTTATTTCTGAAGGGAAAATCCTTAGAGGCTGTAGGAATTCTAGGGCAGATATAAACCAGCTATGAATGTCATGATGGTGTGTGCATGGGGGTGAAATACTCCAACCAAGGGGGATCGGGGACTGCTGCCATGGGAGAAAAGAAGAAATATGAGGGTGGAGGGGTGAAGTGCATCGTTTGCGGTCTTTGTACACTTACCAAAAGAATAAAAATAATGGGGTTTGGTTTGTACAAAACATAGAGACAGGTACCGAAAAACATGAAAATGTTCGCTCACTAATGTTGTGAGGAAGGTGTTTTTCTAGGGGTGGGGGTCCCATTGGTTGGTATCATGTGTGGTGTTGATGAAGTAGATGAAAAATTTTCACAGATGGGATTATGCTAGTGGAGGTATTGTGGGCCAAATGCGATGCGCGGTGGTGTGCGTTTTGTCTGCTTGTACAACCTAGTCGTCCGGGAAGGGGGTTTCAGTCTTCATGGTAAACTTGACCTTATGCATGATGAATGGATGGGCACGAGGTTCTTCCCGGACTAAAGTGGTATGGACATGGTGTCACTATTGCTATTATGTATGGTCTACTTTGGGTGACGAGCACCATGGAGGGGAGGCTCTACCGACCAACGCAGATGTTTATCATGTGTAGGATGAGGTGATGATAAAAAAAGTTGGGTATGAGGACCCTATGGTTTATTTCTGATGGAGAAATGATGTCAGGATATGCAAAGTTTTCTGGGACTCTATCATGCTGGGGGTAGAATGATACCTACTCTGGAACTTTCTATGGATGGTGCTGTGAATGGTTTGCAGGTTTTTCTTGCAAAAACAACTACCTCAAGTGAAAGCATCTTTGTTAGTATGAATCTTAATTCCAAGTGTGCGAAAAAAGATCACTTTAGCCATGCATAACAAAAATCCCTAATAGAAAAATATGGCTTCCAATATCTTCAGATCTGCAGTTAGTTGATCCAGATAAATGCTGAAAAAATCTAGATCTATGCATCAAAAGAAATTAAGTAGTAAATAAAACAAGATTTACTCCATGCATCCAATAGACAAGACAAGAATATGTTGAACGAAATTTATATTGAGGGCACCTGGGAGGAAAACATAGAAGGATGTTACTAGTTGTCCTCAATGGGATGGGTTCTTGTAAGTCCTCAGCACTTCAGATCTAAAATTCCTCTCTCTTGATGGTGTAGAAAACCCAGGAAAAATTGGATCTCAAAGGGAGCTCACAAGCAAAAGGATGGAAAAATATGATAATGATGGTGGATCAAATTTAGACCAAAATTATAGATCCAGAGTGATCTTAGGAAACAAAAGGTGATGAATGAATGGAAAAACCCTTCTATTTATAACAAATTATTGAGTTAGTCTAGATATTGGTGCATAATTAAACAAAAGGTGATGAATGAATGGAAAAACCCTTCTATTTATAACAAAATATTGAGTTAGTCTAAATATTGGTGCATAATTAAAATATTATTAACCAAATCAAGATCCAATTTTTATGGAATATTTTATTTTTTTTGTTGGAGGGAAGAGGAATTTGACTTGGGTCAAATCCCTTTATTTGTAAATAAATTAATGATTTATTTATCATTTTAAGGATGTGGTTAAGTAATAATTAAATAAATAATGATTTATTTAACTATTTATGAGTGATTTAGTCAAATTTAACAAGGAATATTATTTAAATAAGGTTTAAATAATTATTCCTAGAAAATAATAAGATAAATAATAATTTATCTAATTAATTTTCCTGTTTTGGGTTAAATATGACCAGGAATATTAATTAAATTGCTATTCAACTAATTATTCCTTGAGCAAAATCAAACAAATGTGGATTTATTTAATATTTCCTCATGGGGTTTCTAGTTTAGACCATAAACAACTTAATAAACGTGTTTTACTAAGTTATTTTTCATAGTGAAAGAAATTTTACTTAGGGTAAAATTGGTCTTACATGGTGTACTTGGGTCCATCTAATAGTAACTGGTTAGATGACCAAAAAATGGTGTAACAGATTGGCCCCCAGCGTGTGAGCGTTAGGAGCTAATAGTATGACTGAAGTACATTTTAAGAACTCAATCACTAGACACCGAAAGGGGATGTCAAAGAGAGAGAAATATAAGGTAAACCGAAGTGCTAAAGGACTAGACCCTGAGGAAGAGAGACTTACAAGTGCGACAAGTCTCTTTTATGAGTGAGTACTTGTGCTATAGGCCACGAGGGAGGCATACCTATGCCCTCCAAGACAAATTACAAAGAATATTGCATCTGGTAAACAAGGGACTGAACAATATTGTACATGCTGGCATAAACATGAGCCAGGTAAAAGCATGATAATGAATCCCACATACATACTGTGCCTGGGATAATAGTTAGGAATTATACAATAATATCTGAGTACATGAGATACAAATAAAACCAAAATGCCCCTATAAACAGGAAAGGGCTCTAAAAATATGACTGATACATGCAAACAAAAAGGCACTGTAAGCAGTTGAGGCCGACATCATCAAATATATGGAGCTGCATCGAAGGCTGCTATGAAGAGGTAATCTGGGCATGTGGGGGCTACTTGTAGGGCCACCACCTAATGAGGGCTAAGACATCTCACACACACCCGTGAATTGCTGGTATCATCTACTGCATCACTGAACCATCAAGTATACAGATCTCAACCATGCTGAAAGGAGCTGGAGCTGAGAAAAAATCAAGTCAAAGGGAAATAAGGAGTCCCTTTGCCTAATTTGAGGCACCAAACAAGAGTGGAAGATGGAACCAAGGTACACCGCCCCATAGACCTGTCTTCTGGAATGAGTGAGATGATGTCGACAGAAGGAGGTCTGCCATAGGTGAGGCAATAAGGGATCCTCAACTAAGGCATGAGAGAAAATAGTACGGCGACTGACACAATGACACTAGTGATGATGATGAAATGGGGGGTACTAAGTAGCAGATGTACGACTTCCATTGTTAGAGCATAAAGGGCATGGATGACCTAGCAGCGACTGACACAATATCATGAGGGATAGGGGACAATGGGACAGAAGGCCATAATGTGTGACACGAGAGATGAACCAAGCAATGAAGGATGGAGGACTATAGTGGGATACAAAGGGACTTGGGATAGACTCCATGAATGAAATGATGACTCAAATTTGATGCTCTAAAAAAGGGTGACTTGATGGTGCTGGCACATAGAAAAAGGTCCAATGTGTAATGTTCCAGATCTAGAATTTCTACAACAATGAGAATACCCTAAGGTATTATAGAGTTTTATATGCAGCAATATGACTAATAAATGATGTCAAATCACTTAAAATTCAATAAAATATGAAGCACCAACTTTATACAGTGTTTTATAAGCCAAAAGGCGGGGAAAAGTGATGATTTAGGCCCTAAAACGAATGTATTCAGAGATTTGCATAAAAATAAGATGGGCAAGTAGTTGGATCTGATAGCTAGGGTTATGAGGGACTCCCATGTCTAATTTTAGCAAAAAAATGTGTTTTTATATGTTAAACAGTTCATCCCTTCTTAACTAGGCTAGAAAACCCCGATTTCCCATGACCTGGAGTATACATAAATTTATTGAAGCACAAGAGCATAATTTTCTAATGGTTTTAGTGAATATGGAGTATGAAAATCAGTGAAACACATATAAGACATGGCCATAGCACTTTACATGAGAAATACAGTAGATTACATGAAGAATCCCTCAATATTGAGGAGTTGCAACACTATAATGGAACATAAAAGTCTTCAGCGTAAATTTCTGAAGACTGAAGCTTATTTTATTTGGAAATCAGATCTATGATAGATATTTTCATAATAACATAGATCTCTTACAGGTCTGGATACAAAAATTTCCCCTCTTTACATTCCCCTTAGGGATCTTAGCAAAAGATGAAAAACAAAGAGTAGATCTGAGATCTACTTCATAGATCTGCAAAATATATTCAAAAAATTACTGAATCATGTACATGTAGAATATCATATATGAATGGAACATAGATTTTTTGGCCAATCTATGGATCACCATAGTGAAGGATGGGTCCAATCACCAGAGATCTCTCCTCAAATGATAGTGCTAAGATTCTCTACAATTTTTCTCACCAAACTAACGCAGTCATGGAGGGAATACTGTGCTGTAGCTCTGAGTAGAATATGGCCTGATGCCAATGTGTGGATCTATAGCTCAAACCAAAGAGGCACTCTTCCAGGAGGTTAAAAGACACACTCCATGAGAAGAGACATAAAAAAAAAACTAGATCCCTGCAGATCTAGAACTCCACTTGTAGAAACCTACATAGATAGCTCACTCCAAATAGGATTGCACTGTAGATGTAAGATGAGGCTTGGCCAAAATGCCAGATAGTGGACTAATGCACCACATTCTCCTCCAAGAAACCCTCTATGAAGGAGGGAGGGTTCCTAAATAGGAAACCCTCTCTATCCTCTTGCTAAACAGCCTAGAGAATAATTCTCAAGAATAATAATCTCCTCAACAACCTTTTCCTTGATTCTTTCCCTTCCTTATATAAGATTAGGGTTTGCAAAACCCTAAACCATCTTCATTCATTTTTCCCCTTTCACATGGAGGACCTCCTCATAGGACTGCACTGATCATCTAGGAGGTTCATTGTATCTGGACTGCATTATGATTTGGTCCTGTTGACCCATTCAAACAGCTTGAACATGTTTCACATACAAGTGGATTTTAGTAAGCAAGCCCTGATTTGACTCTGTTCACATTGGGCATTGATTTATTTTGGTGTTTTGGATTTTTAGAGTTCCTCCTTTACACTTTTATTCATGAGTTAGGCAAACTGAAAATAAAATTTTATATTCCCATTAGATGCAAAATTTGGGAATATTACAGTCTCCCTTGGCAAAATGTTGCTTGCCCTCAAGAAAATCTTATTGTAGATGCAAACCATCTACTCCCCTCCAAATGGAATCCACATAAGGAAGGCTTCCTCCATTTGCTGCAATAGGTTATGTATGTTTGGTTCCATAGTTGTCTTCCACAAATGCATGACATGAATTCCAATTGTAAGGTTAGATGTCCTCTTCCTATCATGAAGTACAAAGTGACAATTACATGATGTCCAACACCATCATAAACACATGAGAGACATAAAATAAAGTATCTCCTTCCATAAAGGAAAAGCTTCATCATGCAAAACATTCCTCCATCCATGTTTTTATGAACTTGATTAAGCATTTTTATGCTTTCATTCTTAGCCCTGTTGGCCTTGTTGGATCCAAACTCCATCATTCCAGCATTATGCAAAAGAAGAATGGAAGGAACAACATGGGTGGACAAAGTTGTCAAACCATATTCCCCTAATAATAACCACTGGAGCAAGGCCCTTTGCTGCCATCCTCCATCTTCTCCATGTAAGATGGGAAATCCAAGCTTCCCAAAAGATGATGTACATGCCTTTCTTTGCTGTAATTTATCTTTGATACATAAGGCATGAATCAGAAAATGATGAGCTATGGGGTGGTCACCATACTCATTTAAAAGCAACCAAAGCAACAAGAGATCTTGCTGCCTTCTTTCCTCTTCATGTGCACCATGAAAACAAACCATACAATTGGACATATGACATGTCATATCAGCCCAATACAAAGTATCATTATCCATGCACATCATGATATCATTATGAAAAATTTTATACAACGCAAAACACATAGACATAGGAGATGTCACGTGGTGGCCATACTCTCTCAAGTGAATCAAAATTGTGCATGCATTCTCTTGTTGCAACATATCATTGAAATCCAAGGCATGATCCAGAAAATGAGGAGCTATTGGGTAGTAACCATACTCACCCAAGAGCAGTCATAGCAATACGGACTTTTGTAGCCTTCTTGACTTATCAACATGTGGATCATGGAGAAACAACACAATGATGGACATGTGAAATGTATCATAAACATAGTACAAGAAAGCTCCCTCATACCATATCATGTGGGAGTTATCCCTTCTCCTGAACCAAAGTACATGCATGAAATATTCCTCAAACAGAAATACAAGTAGACATATGAGACATACTTCAAACATGGATGAATACATGGACATGAGATTTAATATGTGATGTCCAAATTCTCTTTTTAACAACCACATTAACCATGCCTTATTTTCATACATCCTATTAGTGATGCATAAAGCATGAGATGAGAAAATGAGAATCTTTGGGTTGTGATCATGCTTACCCCAAAGCAACCAGCATTGCCATGCCTCCTTATTCATTTCATAACTATTATTTAGGGCATAGATCAAAGAATTAGGTGCCTTTGGAGAGTGATAGGAATCTCCCAAGGGCAACCAGCATAACCAAGCTTGTTGGTCCATATATGTCTGCAAGTGATCATGTGACCTCTTTCTCACCATCCTCATCAACTCACTCAAATATGGAAGTTGAGTGATGTGGTGCATAATCATGGCATCCTCACTTTGTATAACACCATCTTCTTCAAACTGATGAAGAGTATTGTACTCCATGAGATGTTGAAGTACACATTTTATGAGACCTCTTAAAGAGACCTCTTATTTCTTCACGACCTTCCAAAACTAGTGACTTTTTGGATCTGTTGTAGGTAGAAGTCTCTCTTTGAGCTGTAGCATGCTCATTAAGAGAGTGTCATCTAGAGGGGAGAAAATGATTCTCATCTCAATATGTCTACTCTTCCTCTTATTCTTCTCCATTGCTTCAAGGTTGAAGCTGCCTTTAGAATGCTTCAAGAGAGCTGAAGCCTTTTTGTTACAGTCACTAAATGAAAACGCTGCAGGTCTGTAGGGTGATGCATGCACTGTCTCAAAGCAAGTTACATTATTGATCTCGCAATCAGCCATTGAACATAGGATAGTACTAATCCCCTTTTTTGAAACTCTACATATCAACTCAAGAGATTGAATGCAGCTTAACAATGATGCATAGGGATAGTTTCCAGTCTCCTCCTTGATTAGATCAAGGGAGCTCTGCGCTATGATATGTCTTTGCTTCACATCAACAGTTTGATCTAATCCTTGGCTATGCATTGGTCTTGAATCAATATGTACTGAAATTTTCTGCATACCTTGGATCAACTGATATGTGGGAACCTCTTGATAGAACACAAGAGTCCTCCACCCAGATCAATGATGTCTCTAACTACTGGCAAGAATGATGGCTTCCTTCCTTCAAGTATACTAGCGCTGGTGTCTTCCTCTTCCTCATGCATTTCCTAATTCATGCATGAGACTCCATATGTTAAGAGCTCAAGGCTACCTTGCAAAAATGAAAGTGCCTCTCCTCTAGATGCAAGTACTTTAGTAGCAGGTGGTGAAAATGGAGATCTCTTGCCCAAAGTGATAAAATTGACATCCTCCTTGGTTTCCTTGGGAGATGTCTCTTTGTGGCTCATCTTTTTCCTCTTCTCCTCAAAATTTTTGAGATCTTCTTCAATACCCTTCAATGTTTGGAAAAGAAGCAATGAGATCTATTCTCTAGTCATTCTCCCTGATTTGTGATGATAGGAAGTGTATATTTCCTCCTCTTCATATTGAAACCCTTTAGGATTTTCTTTGCATCTCTCTTCTTCATTGCTATACCTCTCACTTTCTTCAAAGAAAGTAGGCATAGTGGATCTATGAGGAGATCTAGGATTCTTTGGTATTTTGATTTGCTGATAGGAAGTGCTGGGGCTTCCTTATTCTTCTTGAATCCTCATGCAGATCTCACTGCAGGTTGCTTCTTCTCGAAACTCTCTAGGAGTCTCGGTGCACCCTCTTTCTCTCTTCTGATTTACCTCTTGGGAGAGGCCTTCCTTAGATCTTAACACTGATGAGAGTAATATCATCCTCTCCATCATTCTGATATCTTATTCTCCTCTTTTCTCCTCTGATATCTTGATCTCATAGGCTGTGCCAGAGATCATGCTCTGATACCACTGTAATTTTCCAAATCTGAAATTTCTAAAACAATGAGAATACCCTAAGGTATTTCAGAGTTGGATATGTAGAAAAATGACTAATAAATAATTTAAAATCACTTAACCTTCAATAAAATATGTAGCAGAAACTTTATACAACGTTTCATAAACCAAAAGGTGGGGAAAAGTTATGATTTAGGCCCTAAAACGAATGTATTCAAATATATGCGTAAAAATAAGATGGGAAAGTGGTTGTATCTGATAGCTAGGGGTATGAGGGACTCCCATGTTGAATTTCAGAAGAAAAAAAATGTGTTTTTCTATGTTAAACAGTTCATCCCTTCCTAACTAGGCTAGAAAACCCTGATTTCCCATGACCTGGAGTATACATAAATTTATTGAAGCACAAGAGCATAATTTTCTAATGGTTTTAGTGAATATGGAGTATGAACATCAGTGAAACACATATAAGAAATGGCCATAGCACTTTACATGAGAAATACAGTAGATTACATGAAGAATCCCTCAATATTGAGGAGCTGCAACACTATAATGGAACAAAAAAGTCTTCAGCATAAATTTCTAAAGGTTGAAGCTTATTTTATTCAGAAATCAGATCTATGATAGATCTCTACATAAAAACATAGATCTCTTATAGATCTGGATACAAAAAATACCCCTCTTGAAATTCCCCTTAGGATCTTAGCAAAAGATGAAAAACAAAGAGTAGATCTGAGATCTACTTCACAGATATGCAAAAATATATTCAGAAAATTAATGAATCATGTACATGTAGAATATCAAATCTGAATGGAACATATATTGGTTGGCCAATCTATGGATCACCATAGTGAAGGATGGGTCCAATCACCGGAGATCTCTCCTCAAATGATAGTGCTAAGATGCTCTACAATTCTGCTCACCAAGCTAACGCAGTCATGGAGGAAATAATGCATTGTAGCTCTGAGTAGACTATGGCTTGATACCAATGTGTGGATTAATAGCTAAAACCAAAGAGGCACTCTTACAGGAGGTTAAAATACACACTCCATGAGAAGAGACACCCAAAACAAACTAGATCTCTGCAGATCTAGAACTCCACTTGTAGCAACCTACATAGACAGCTCACCCCAAACAGGACTATGATGTAGATGTAAGATGAGGCTTGGCCAAAATTCCAGATAGTGGAACAATGCAACACAATCTCCTTGAATAAACCCTCTAGGAAGGAGGGAGGGTTCCTAAACAGTAAACCCTCTCTATCCTCTTGCTAAACAGCCCAGAGAATAATTCTCAAGAATGACAATCTCCTCAACAACCTTTTCCTTGAGTATTTCCCTTTCTTATATAAGATTAGGGTTTGCAAAACCCTAAACCATATTCATTCATTTGTCCCCTTTCACATGGAGGACCTCCTCATAGGATTGCGCTGATCATCTAGGAGGTTAATTGTATTTGGACTGCATTATGATTTGGTCCTGTTGACCCATTCAAATAGCTTGAGCCTGTTTCACATACAAGTGGATTTTATTAAGCAAGCCCTGATTTGACTCTATTCACATTGGGAATTGATTTATTTTGGTGTTTTAAAGTTTTAGAGTTCCTCCTTTACACTTTTATTCAGGAGTTAGGCAAACTCAAAATAAAATTTTATATTCCCATTAGCTACAAAATTTGGGAATATTATACAATGGGGACCATAAAATCATGAGTACTTGATGGTTACTCACGACAAAAATTGACACGAGCATGGATAAGTATGAAGGAAAAGTGGTGCCCCAAGTACAAGTGTTGCAAGTGAAGAAATTAAATTTTGGGGAGTATTGAAGTGACGCTTCGTGGACAAAATGTGTCCTGGTGAAGTATCAAATCACAAAAAATAATAGATTCCAATTTGAGGGCTCGGTGAGAGCTTTCCAACGGTGCAGACAATTTGTCAAACTGAGCTACGGTTTGCCGCAACAGGTGAAAGAAAAATCAGGGGTTTCTATTTTAATATGGCATTTTCCCTTCAAATTCACTGATTTGCATGTGGAGCTGTGGTGAATGTAGAGAGGAAAGAAGGCCCTAAATCTTGCGGCGATCATAGCGGACAAACCGACTGTTGGAATCGAGATCCGTCAGTTGCAGGTAAGAGGCCTAACCATACTCTTTCATTTTAGTAGATTGAAAGTTCATTTTAAGTCCCCATAGCTTAGGACCAGACCCCTGCTCCTCTTCATGGCGAGGTCACACTTTTTGGGGCAAAAGCTACGACTTGGGTAGAAGGTTTTGGGCAGAAAAATGTGACCTATCCCAAGATTGGGCCTAGAAAGTGTGACCTGATAGGGAGGGGTTTTTATATGATGTTTTTTGGCTAAGAACTGAGTTTTTGTGTTTGGATATAGTCTTTCCTATCTGTATACTAAAAAGTATGATGGTTTTGTGCAGGCATGGTAGAATTACAGATCAACTAGAGAGAGAGAGACCTAGGCACATTACGGTTAGAGCTTTGGGAGGATCAGGGTGTCCACAGTGCATTGGCCAGTTTGGGGTTCTAAATTTTTTGGAGAACCCATTGATGAGAGCTGGAGAGCCCTTATTGGCTCGGATTTTCAGCTATTGGGATGTGGACCATGAGGTGTTTATAGTGCAGGGGCACCGGATCGAGTTTATGGTCCAGGATATATATTTTCTGACTGGTCTTCCACCACTTGGGATGGTTGGGAATACGTAGCCAGTGTTATCACAAGGGCAGAACATCATGGAGTTTGTAGAGCGCCATTTTCGACCAGTTCTCCAATTGAAGGTGACTTGGATTCCCATCGGCAATATAGAGAGGTTAGAGACCCGTGCTGTGGCCACAGCAGTGCTGCGGATCCTGGGCAACCAGGCACTCCACCACATCACTGGAGGGTAGATGATGCATGTGGAGAGTGTTTTGGGTGGGACCTACTATGGGTGGGCCCAGATGATGCTTTCATCGTTGAAACGAAAGTTTTCGCTATGCAGGTGGCAAGTGAACCATGACTGTGCATATGGTACAGTTTTGTGCTCGCTCTTCTTTGAGAATATCCCAACAGTACGACCTAGTATATAGCTCCAAGATGGGGGCCTGAGAGAGCCCAAGATGCACTGGTGGGGGTGACTACTATGTAGAGGAGGAGGTGAGGCAGTCGGATGGGTGTTCCGACTCGATTTCTTTGCGCATTGGGATCAGATGCCATTGTACATAGACAACTATCCCTATAGTGGGATGAGTTGTTTTGGGGACCTGGATTTGCCACTGCCTCCTGGTCAAGTATGGGGGTCCGATGGTAAGTGAAAAATTTCTAATAATTTTATGTGCATTGTAAGGTTTCAGAATATTGTATATGGTACTGATTCTTCCACTTTTGGTATGCAGATATAGCACCGGTAAAACTGGCTGGGTATATGGGACGGCCTGCAGTATCAGGAGCTGCAAGACCTAGTGGATCGAGGGCACAGCAAAATGAGGATGCAGCAGCCCTCCTAGAGGACATCCGTCGTAGATGTGAGAGGTTTCTGACTGGTGTTTCAGAGCACGGCTGGCAAGACTTAGAGGACTAGTACATAGAGCCATGTATTGGTCTACCCTTGGAGTGGCGAAGGGTTATGCGACACATGGCAATGGCCAGATAGGGGATGCATGATATACGAGCTGCGAGAGCAGAGCCATTGGCTCAGGATCCTCTAGATAGTGATTAGTGTGTAAGGGCAGGTGGTGCCCCCAGTTTTGAGTTTTTGTAACATGCTATGGGCATTTCATATGTATCAGAGTTGATGGACTCTACAACATTTTATACGGAACATATTATGGATATGCATCGTTTTGATAGTTTTATGTTATTGTCTTGTGTTAAATGTGTGTGCTAAATTCCAATCTAGAATATGATTTTCAATGCTATCTACATAGTGATTTTGTGCTCTAGGTACATGACTGAATGTAATGATTTCAAATTCACGCATCAAAAGCTTCACTCGTAAATATCTTCTAAAAAGGATATGATTGTGCACATGATAGATACCATTCAATCGCATGATAAGAAGTAGGGAATCTAAACGAACATGAAGGTGGAGTATGCGATGTGAAAAGGCATCGGCTAATAAACCTTGCACTGCATCATATTTTGCCTGATTATTGGTAGTAGTACCAATGAATACACCGTTCAAGAGAACAATTGAATGCAAGGGGGTAAAAATGGCCCAACCTGCCGAGGCTAGATTCTGGGAGTAGAAACTTGCACCATCAGTAAAACCAATATAAGGTGTGGATGGGAGGTCCATCTAAAAGGTGCCACAAGACAATAAATGGGAGGATGATGAACAATGCTTGCAACCTCAGCACAAAGTAGAAATCGAACGCCCTCCGCTAGAGGGAGTGATCTGAGTAAGATGTCTACTACTCACACACTGACAGTGAGGTGGAGTGTGGGAGCTACCAAAGGTGTAGCCTGTGATTAGGCCGCAAAATTCACCATAGGCACAGATGGTGCCATCCCGTTTATGGGCAGGAAAGATGAAGTCAAGGGTGGACATGGCTTCCATGATGTCGTCATCACAATAGAAGATGGAGTGACTAGACGAAGGGAGACCACATGACGCGGCGAAGCTACCTTACTCATCATCATGAGAAGAAAGGATCACATGTGCATCGTCACGAGGGATGACGGAAGAACAAGAAGATAAGGGATCTACTGATGTTAAGCCTAGGGTGATCGATGAAGGGAGGGCAAGCGAAACAATAGGGAAAGTTTCAAAGGGTGCTTCCACTATGATGATAGGTAGAGGATGGTGGTCACAGGATCTTTCATCTCAACATCAGTAGGGGGAATGTCAATGGGAGCAAGTAAATCCTCAGTCTGACCTAGAGCATATTGCGCAAGTACGGGAGAGGCGGATTGGTTCTGTTCAATCTCGTACTCCCAAACTACCTCTAAAGAGGCGCGGTAATGCATAAGGCAGGGAAAATGGTGGGAATTGTTAGACTCCTATACCAATAGGTGTCATTTTTCATGATTTTCTTGATTGAACTATGCAATATGTTCAAACCTTTTTCTTGTGCAAAGGTGTTCCATATTCTTGAAAAATTAAAAAATAAAAAATAAAAAAAAATGTAAAGAGGGTATACCCTAAAAGAAAATCAAAGGGTAAAAAGAATAAAATGGTCAAAAAAGTGAAAGAAATGAACCCCAAACAAAAATAGACCAGGAAAGTGTGCAAGTCTAAATGCCACTACTATTTCAATTTTTGTAATAAACAAAATTGTGTGCAGCTTGTCAAACTTTTGCCACAATTCATGAAGATTCAAACTGTTTAAACTTGACTCATTCATTTTTCAATTTCGTGTCGTAGAATAGAGAGTAAATATCTGACCAAACAGTTTAATATTAGCAGATAAGTAGATAGGTAGAGTAATAAAAGGTGCTCAACAGTTTAATCTGAGCCCTTGGATGTAATAAGTGTAGAAATAGATAGATTTTCCATGTAAAAGAAAAGAAGTTTGATGAGGGTTTGCCAGTCTAAGTGCACCCTAATAAAGAAAAGAAAATGATAGAGTAAGTAGGTAGGGTAGGTAGATGTTGTTGCTAAAATTACATGTGATGAATGCTGGCCCTAAATGTGTTCAATCCTACTTTCATCACAAGTGCAAAGGCAGATGCTACATTGGAAAAGTTCACAGAAAGCAAAGTCAAAATCATTAACTTCCCATCTCACTTTCTAAAGATTTTACTAATTTCCCCTAAGTGCTAAGGAATTTGAAGATTAGAGGGGCTCAAGGCATTTCCTTGACTTTTGGAGGGACCGGACCCTTGGCCCAATGATTGGAGAGAACCTTAGTATTTAAAGATATTCATCATTACACTCATTCACTTTTAATCTTTTCCTAAGTAAAATTCTATTTTACTTAGGAAAATCATGCTATATTTCATAAAAATCCCTCAAAATTACTTGTTATTCTAAAACTAAGTGTTGAAGTTGATATAATGCAATTTGCTTCAGAAATATTCACTTTCTTAGTTGTGTAAAGAATTTTGAGTTTTCCATGTTCCTTTGTCATATTATCATTTAACTTTAATTATCAAATCCTTATACAAATTACCTTTTCTTATATATATAACTCCTCCTATGTAATATCCCAAAAAACCTTTGTATTATACATTTTAGCCAAAGTATTTAAACCCATATGATAAAATCAAATACCCACATTATAAATCCCTTTGGCTAAAAACATATCTATATAACTAGTCCCGCCCCCTATGTTAATTGAATTGATTTAATTTAATTATCATATAATAAAAAATATATAAAAAACAAAGTTTAAACATGTATTTCATATGTTTAAAACGAAAAATAAATAAACCCCAAGTCCATCCGTAACCCCGACCCTCCATAAACCAAAGAGATTAATTATTCGCCTGGATTAATTAATAATCTTACCCCTCCACCAATCGAAAACATCCCGAAATGATTAACTCATAAATAATCATGTCGGGCCCACGCGTTAACTCCCCCGCCAGCTTCCCGTCCAATCCACCGTTGGATCACTCCGCTGGAGATCTACGACCCACAAACATTCCGCTAGCCATCCCCTATACGAAGACTAACGCGCGAAATCAGAGCGGTTTCCAAACAGTGCACTGGCCACGCGTCGTGTACTGAATGGAATCGCTACCAATTCATGAAATACCGCCTGCTCCAAAAAGTGGTGTGGAATTTACCACTTACCGCCCATTCTCCATGACGTGTCCATCGTACACCATGACGTCATAAAAAAAAATAATTAAAAATTCCCCATTTTGACTTTGCAAATAAAACAAAACTTCGCGCATTTTTTTTTCGTTTTGTGTGTTGAAAGCGACTGCGTCCTCCATTCTGAAAAGTTTCAAAATCCACTGTTAAACTGCCATTAACCGAATTTGCTGAAGACCTCCGTCAGTCCATCATCCTAGCGTCCATCAGCTGTCAATTAGTACCTGTTAAATACAACTTATTTTCTAAAAACAGGTATTTATATCATTCCCCATTTTTCACTCTGCAAAATCTTGTTGTTCGTTCAAAATTCTACACCAAAGACTGCTACAGAGTATTTTTAGTCTTCTTTTTTTCCTAGAATTTTAATTGTCTCTACAGAAAACTGTATTTTCGATCTTCAAACTGGTAATTGCGCCCGTTTCCGTGAAAAACCCCTGAACTTTCCATTTTGAATACACAAGAACCAAAATGGAAGTCCCGTTGGCTCTAAATGTTGCTCCATTAAACGCCCCTCATAGAGAATTGGAATATTTACCATTAGTGGATAAAGATTTTCAAATCAAAGACTTACTTTTTAGTGAAAATCCCCTTCGAATTTATTGTCGTTGCAGAGACGATTATTTGAAAGGCTCGGATATCATTGGATTGTGGGAATCAAATCTCCCAAGATACCTTTTACCCTCGGTCCATATCTTTCCTGAAATTATCCATTATTTCCATGATAATTATGACCCAATTCAGAGAGAAGTTTTATGCCCAAACCAGAATGTCCTTTTTCATATTACTGCTCAATCTATCAATGATATGCTTCAGTTTGAACCTGGTCAAAACCTCACTCCCTTGTTCATGGGAGAATTGCTTGAAAAATATACCCAGTTATCCCCTGAAGAATTAAAGCGCATTTGTCAGATTTTCATGCTACCTGAACATCAGCCCAAGTGCCCACCTCCCTATGGTTGTTCCTTTTTTACTGAATTGGGCCAGATTACTCTGAATATGATTTCTTCTATCATGGGCTTTAATACTAGTGAGTATGTTGATGAATTAACCCTAGTATTATTTTCTATCTTCACTCCTGGACAACCTCCTGCTGTCAAATATGACTATGCATCCTACATTGCAGACAAAATCCATGATCAATTCATGAGATTATAAAATGAGAAAGTTTTCAAGTACTCTTCAGTCATTTACCATCTAATGCTCTATTACCAGTCTGAAAACTTTCCCTTCCATGTTCGAAAGCTTGATACTAAGGGAAACCCAAGGTCTGTAATATTTTGGTCTGCCATCACACACAAATCCTATGCTTCCCCCTATTCCTATAATGAGTTCATTGAACTTTTCATACACCCTACAACCACCTTGTTGACAGGAGTTGCTCCTCTGAGGCTTAGCAATGAAATTAAGAAAACTTTGCAGTTCTCAAGGCTGTACAAAGTTGGGGACTGGTACTTGTACCAAAATTATTCAGAAATAAGAATATATGGATGTGAACTTTGTCCATTAAAGCTGCCTAAATATGTGCCTATGAGACTTTTTGCCCTAGAGTATTTCAGGCAAATGAATAACTCTGATATTATTCATTTTTGTAACACTAAGAAGAAAGCCCAACTCAGAATCAAAGGTCAGTTAGGTCCCTTTATATGCAATTCTAGGGATGTTGGACAAGAAGCAGAAACGATATTACAAGACCATTTCAAATTGCAAAAGAGTTTCTATTGGGTCCCCTATGACCCATTCAGCTTTATTTGTGACAAAAGAATGAAGAATAAATCAACACCATACTTCCACCACAGAATTCCAGAAATAGAACAGTATGCTAATAAAGATGAGTGGATGGAAGGAACATTAGTTGAACAGGATAGTGAAGAGATCAATGTAAACAATGTCATGAAAGATCTTGAGAAAAAGTTTGACCTCGAAACTTTTTGGCAAGTGCAGGTACCACATATTGGCACTTCTTCAGCAGGGAATTTTCAACAGGGATTACAGGAAAGCATTCCATCAATTGCAGTTGAATCCAAAGGCAAAGAGAAAGAACCAGAAGTACAAGTCATTGAAACATTCACCATGACAGAAAAACCTCAAACTTCCAAGGTACAAGATCAAACACAGGTTTCTCCTATTCAAGTCAATCAGCCTGAAGTTTCAAATTTGCAGACTCCGTCTAATGAGGAAAAAGGCAAGAAAAGACAAGTTAAAGATCCTACTCCTCCCAAGGAATCTTCACAACAACCTCAAGCTAAAAGGCAGAAACTAAATCCACTTCCCGAAGTAGAATCTATTGATGAAATATTTGATGAAGAAAGGGAGGATAGTCACTTTACTCATTCAGTTAGTGAAACATATACAGGTCATAAAGGAAAGGAAATACAAAGACAGTTAAGCACTGAAGTGTCTTCATTCAAACAGCCAAAGACAGATTTAGGAGACATAAAAAAGACATTTATCAGTATAAAAGCAAGGAATGATCCACTAAGGGTCCAGGTGTATAATCAGTATCTTAAAATGGCTCCACAAAATCAAGAGAGATTAATGTCAGCTTTTGACATTTAGCAAGGGAAAATGTTAATGAGCCATTTCAAATCTAAAGTGCCAAAACCATAGACAGCAACTGATTACATCAGGACCAATTTTGAGGTCCTAGCAAAAGATATTCATCCATTGGACCAGATAGAATTAAACAAGAAAACTGGAGAAATGATATATTCTACCCTTACTGACAAAGCAATGGCAGCTCATAAATTACAATATTCTTTGAACAATACAAGTACCCAGTTGCAGATTGAGAAAGATTCATCTCAAGCAAAGGATAACAAAATAAAATATTTGGAGGAAATAATCATCAGTTTGGGTCATAATCCCAAAGATATAAAAGGCATTGAAGCATTGATTACAAATAAGGATGATGACATTGCTGCATTGAGGAAGCAATTAAAATTACCAGCTTCAAGGCATCCTCAAACTGAAGAAGTATTGAAGAAAAATTCAGAAGAAGAAATGATGGAGTTGATCCTGAAAATGAATGAACAACTAAGTGAAACATAAAAGGAACTGGAGCAAGCATTGAAAGAAAAGTATTCTATCATTCATACATCCAAAACAGAGGCTACTACAGGTACAATGGCAGCAGACCAGCAAACAGACCCATCACAGGTGAATACTTCTAGTTTAAGTTCTGAAGAATTAGTGAAACAAATGGAAAGTTTAAAACTTAGAGTAACAGAACTTCAAACTACAAAGTTACAGCTCACTAATTTAGAACAAAAATATGATACTTCAAAAAAGACTATTGCTGATCATACAAGAGAAATCAAAAGACTGGAAAAATTGGTTAAAGCTTTAGAAAAGGATCTCTCATTGGAGAAGCCTTTAAGAGAAATCAATGAAATTCTTTGGAATAATATTATTCAGTCAATAAAGGATATTTGGTCATTCATTAAAATAATCTTTGAACAAAATGACTTGGTCAAAATAGCTCTGGAGGAAATTGACAAAACAAGAGAAGAATTGAGAGATAGACCTGAACAAGCAAATCAACTCATACAGTTCTTAAACACCCAGACCAGACAGCAGCTTGCAGAGCTTGGAATTGAGGATATAACAGGTACAATTTTAGAAATAAAAAGAGTTTTTACTAAGAGAACTCTTATGCAAAATCTGGAACGTAAGTGCTCAGATATTCAAGAAGAGATCATTGCCTTCAAAGAAAGGTTTAATGTTTTATTAGCCAGCGGGCTGCCCATTCCTATGATTTTAGAAGACAAAATAATGGACTTGGAAACTTATGTTAATAGATTGGACATACATGCTCACAATTTAACCTGTTCCTCTATCAGTTCATCAGAATCGACATTGCCTACAGGAAAGAATCTTTATGACAGATTAAAGAATTTATTTCATCTTGAACATGAAATAAGATATTTATTCCCAACCCAACCCAATTTCTTCAGATACACAGAGGCTGATGAAACATTAAGAAAACTCAAATGAACCAAAATAGTAGAAGACAAATGGGGGGAAGACCTGTTAGAAATTTTGTAAAATTCATCTTCATATGGGAAATTTTGCCTTTTTACTATAATGTGAAAGATAAATAGATGAACAAAGGTTAAAGAGTATCAGCTTAGCAGTTGAAAGTGTATCAGTAGAAATAAAGAGTATCAGAGAAGCTAGGCAGTTAAAAAAGAATTACCAAAGAGGACAGCATCGAGCTAGATTGTAGGAACTGCCTCCAGCACATGCATAAAAGGAGGAAACAACACAACAACAATTGTCTTTTATCCTATCTATGAGACCATCTGTCTCTCTTTATGTTGTAACCTATTCATTAGTCACCCTAGATTATTTCCTAGGTTGTTGTAAGATATTTTTAATTATTTTTTGTATAAATAAGCCCTCAAATGGAGTATTGAGGGTGGATTCTACTACTTTGCTGTAACATTGATCTTTTAAAATAAAAGTGCTTTGGAGAAACTTCTTTGTGGCTTGTTGGATGATGATTTGAAGCTCAAGACTTTTTGCAGGATTCATGTGTCTGACTACAGTTCAATAAGTCTTTTCTATCCTATGTTTTAAGTTTTATATCTGTTTATAATATCACTCTGTTCCATTTCTGAATAATTGACATAAAAGAATCAATCAGAATTTACTTAAGTGTACTCTGATTTCAATTGTGATTATTCTAAATGTTTTCTGCTAAACCGGTTATAAGCAACGAATTCTTAATTGCTCTTGTTTCATTGGTTTAACCATTTTGATTACTATAGTCAAGAATTCTTAATTTCTCTTTACTTGTAATCATTCACTTTCTTCCTTTGAACATGTTGAAAGATTCTTAATTTCTTTTCATCCCTTCAAAACCCATTCCATTCACTTTAATTTCTAAAAGTGTTCTCTGTTTGGCTATCTTGCCCTGCAAAGCCATCTTGTGTGTAGAAGATTAATCCAATAAAGCCATCCTTTCAACTCCATAGCCCAATGGCCTGAAAATACTCAACCTTGCCCTTAGTTGGCGGATTCCCCCATTTAAATTCAAACAAAACTCTTGAACTTATAACTAGCCTAATACTAAATTTTAAAGAGAGAGCCCTCTCTAGATACAGATTGGCTAGATTCTATATCTGAAGGTTGGTTTGTGGTTACCTCGGGTTTACTTTCCTTTTCCACAACTTCAAGGAAAACCTGAGTGATAACAGGAATAACGGCCATGGAGATCAGAAAAAGCATAGGGATGGTTGGTGTGAATAGTTTTAGGATTCTCGGCTGCACTCAAGGAAGAAACAGAGGATTTAGGGACTGTAGACTTAGGGAACACAACTTTAACCATGGGCTTGATATGGGGTAGTTCAGGACAGTTATTGGTGGCATGGCCGATGACATCACACAAATCACAGGGTTTTGCATGCAGGGGAGGTTCAGGGTTAGTCGGGGAAGCCTTGTCCTTTGAGGCCCTCTTGCGAGCTTTTCCCTTCTTGCCCAAAGTGGTCGCAATAGGAGGGGGTTCTTGTTGAGGTGGTTGAGGCAATGTTGCAACGGGAGAAGTCATGGGAACTAGTTGAACTGAGGTCAAAGCAAGATAAGGTTTGGGTTGACCAGGCAGGGTAGCAGCTAAAGGATCAAGGTACCAGACAGGAATCCCAAGGGTCAAGTTAGGAAGAGAGAGGGTGGCCATGACAGGTACCGTGTACACTCCTGGGGGTGGAGCTAGGAACGGTATTTGACCGGAGGGGTAATGGCGAGGCGGGATAGCTCCTAAATGGTTAAGGCCTGGAGGAACCATTACAGGAGGGTAAAGAGGCTCATGGATACCATCTGAAGGGCTAGGAGGAGGTGGTCTAGAAGGTTGAATCGAAGGGCTGGGAGTAGGTTGTGGATCTACGCAAGGCAGGCCGCTTGAGGGCAGCCCAAGATGATTGCATCATGAAAATATTTGATGAGTTGGGATCAAAGACAGGAGGGGGAAGACCAGGGAATGTACCAAGCAATGAGGAATCTTTGTAGACTCCAAGTGAGACACTGGTCAAAGGATCGACGGTTTGCTTATTGGCCACTGAAGAGACGATGGACTTAGGGGAGGTTTGAGACTTCGATTTGTAATATGTCAACTGATCAATGATGACTATATTTCCATTATGAGGGAAGGAAATCTTGTGGTGGACCGTGAAAGGGAAAACAGACATCACATAAGTGTAGCTAGGACCCAATAGAATGTTGTAATCTAAGGGGCATCTATGACTTCTACATCAACGTAAACAGTCTTGCCCGCAAGAGTTATAGGAAAATTTCGGAATAAGCCAATGGGCTGGGAGGCATGGCTATCCCACGCTCAGAGAGTGATCATGGAAGGAGCCAACTCAGGTGATCCGAGTTGCTTCCAAACTGAAGCAAACATCACACAGGTGGATGCCCCCTCATCAATGATGCACCAGGAAACGTTGGCATTCCGGATCTTGACTGGGATTTGGAATGCGACAAAAGTAGGGAGAGGAGGATGTTCTAACTGGTCAACATCAAAGAAAATCAATCGATCGTCGGAAGGATCTACAGCGCCCATGGCAGATACTAGAGCTTGTCATTGTGAAGGGCATGACAAGAGGAGTTCCATCATTGAAATGGCAACAAGAGATTTCTCCAAATCATCTACTATGCTATACAAATGGGCAGCTTTTCCAGAAGCAGCATTTCGGTGTAGTGGTCCCTTAGGGATCTTGGTATGAACCTATGCCTTAGGCTGAGGGATCTGCAATGGACCATTAGGTGTCGAAAGAGGCTCTATAGAGACTGAAGGAGGCAACTCGGGGACAAACGTAGTGGGAGGCTTGTTGTACTGATGGGACCAATTCTAAAGATTGATGTCTGCGATTAGAGGTTGATCAGAGTTCATCATGAGAATCTAGTAATCGTAGGTACCAGATGGAAGAGGTTGAGTGGATACCTGACCTTTAGGTGGTTGGGTAGCCACAAATCCTTACTGAGGGAAAGGATTAGTGAGAACAACTAGCTGAATAGGTGGATCACTGGGAGGGACGAAAGGGGAGGCTTGCTATGCTCGCAATGTTGCTTGAGACGGCCACATCTGCTTCATTTTCGATAAAAGAGGACAATCATGTGTGTAATGAACATAAACACCACAACAAGAAAAAGGCTTGTTTGTGTGAACAGGCCTGTCTTACTTGGGATAAGTGCTCTGTTGCTTGTTAGCAGTGTTAGGGGCATTATTTTGGGGATTATATCCAGGATTACTGGGAGAATATTGATTTTGAGTGCCTTTCCTCTTCTTTTTGGAGAGAGGAGGTTTAGTCGCACCTTGCAGTGCATACACCTGCCCCTGAGGGGGTGGTGGCTGCTGTTGTAGGGGTTGAAAAGGCAAGGGAGGAGGTGGTGCTAATGTTGGAGGAGCTGGAGCACCAGGCTGTTGATACAGATAATAAGGAGGTTGGGTAACAGTGTGGTAAACAGGAGGTTGAGCAAAAAGAGGAGTCATTTAGTATCCTAGATACATGCTACTGGGAGGGGGAAAAGTGTAGGAGGTACTGGCCCCCCCTGAGGAAAACCATAGCCCATGGGAGGTTGTGCGTATGGATGAGAGAGAGCTCAATCGATACTGTCGGTGACATGAGATGCCCCCAGTGCATTGGCACCACCGGGTCTAGCAAGATCAGGTAGAACAGTATAAACATAACCCGACTGAGCGTAGATCAGGTCGTATTTTAACGCAATTTGGAGAGCGGCTTCTTTGGTTTCAGGGAAATGTGATGTGACATATTTTCTGATAGGGGGAAAGAGAGATCTAAGGAACCAGTCCATGTAGACATGGTCTTCGAAGGTAGGGGCTAGACATCGGCTCTTTCTTCTCCCCATTCCTAGACATGATCGGATAGGCGGGTCGCAAACGATTGACGAAAAGAAGTCAAAAGTTCGGTACTAGTGTCATAACAAAGAGGAAGCTGGAAAAAAGATAGAAAAGCCCGAGCAAGAGTTACAAAGGTGGTATGAGGGGATGAGGCCTGATCAAAATATCATTTAGAAGCTTCATCTGTAAGCCTACGTTGGAACAACGGAAGACGGACAGAGTCATCGGTAATGGAGTTAGACGAACACCACATGTGGAAAGATCGAACATGATTTGTAGGATCTTCTCCAGCAAGGCCTTCATACTTGGGGATGTTGGAAGGGATCTTGGTCGGCATAGTAGGCCAACTAGAGTCATGGTGTATAGGGTCATTTATCAACTGGTCAAAATCGGGAAGACTGAGGCCTTCCATATAGGGGAGCAAGGGAGCAGCCGGGATAGTTCCTGTTGCGGTCCCACTAGTAGTATTGCCAGCATTAGGGCCAGGGCTACCACCAACATTAGGTCCTCAACCATACATGGTGAAGGTGACAGGAGGAGAACTGGGGGCGGAAGGAGAACCCAATGGACTAGAAGAAGAGTCGGAGTGTAGACTCAGAGGGGGAATAACTTGAATCCTATGCGGAGGAGTAAGTCTTCCTACTGGAAACTGAGGATGAAGGCCAAGAAGTCTCCGGGGTAAACACCTTTGTGGTGCAATGGTGATGACACAAACACGACACAAATGAAAAAGAGAATGACAAGGGCAAGGAGGTACAGGATCAACTGATTTCAAAGTTGAAACAAGGGCGAAGAGGTGTAGGATCAATTGATTTCAATGTGTTAGAGTCTTTGCTTGGTGGTGTTAACCAAGCCCTTTTTCAATTAGGGTGTGCAAAGTGTGTCAATTTTATTTTTTAAACCTAGACGTTTGTAGAGAAAGAGAAAAAGTGTGTTGTGTAAATGTAAATAAACCTGTAGATAATAGTATATGAAACTGAAATAACAGTAAATAAACAGCTAATAATGCAATAATATAAATCCAAGAAGGCGGGCCTCTCAACAAGTAGTCTGAAGGTGGGAAAAAAAATAGTCAAAACACACCAAAATATCCAATAGATCTAAGGTCGAGAGGGACAAGGATCTAAAGGTCAAAATCTGCTGGAAAGTGGTGCAGAAAACAACAACAAATCAGAGGAAAGATTCCTGTAAATGAGGTGGCAAAAGGCTATCTCCTAGAGGGAAACGGCGTGAACCCTAGAGGAAAACCCAAAAAAAACTAAATGAGGTGATTTGGATGGATAAATAGCCAATCTGAAGTGGATCTGAAGGTGAGGTATTAGATCTGAAAAATGGTTGAACACTCTGAAAATTTCAGACAACCTGCAACAGCTAAAACTCTTCCACAAAGTGTGGAGGGTAATGAAGCCCTAGGGGGTAAGTTCCCGCTTATTTGAGTAAAATATAACAATCACAAGTCCAAAACGGGAAGAGACGGAGGTCAGAAAACCCTGAACAGAGGCCCAAAGAAACCCAAAAAACTTTCAGAAAAACTCCCGCAAAAAATCTAGGTCACAGTTTCTTACCTCTTTTCAGTAGAGGTCACAGTTTTAGGGCTGAAAAGTGCGTCCTGAAGCTCCAGGTCACAAGTTTAGGACCAAAAAGTGTGACCTGCACTTCCGTCACTCTCGGCGACAGATTTCAATAAAATGTGTCATCTCAACTGCGGCTAATGTCCGTCACCTACGCAATAGGTATGGAAACACACGAAAGTTAGAATTTTTACTGTTTTAGGGTTTTATAGGTTAAAAAAAACATCAAGAAAAGAAAAAAAAAGAGGCTGAAGAGAAATCCTAGGATTTGAAGCAGCTGGATATGCACGGATCAGAAAAACGACAACAATCATAATCGTAAACCCATGTGGAGTCACTAGTTGTTAGTATGAATCTTAATTCCAAGTGTGTGAAAGAAGAACACTTCATTTGCGCATAACAAACAACCCTAACAATAAAAGATGGCTGCCAATATATTTAGATATGCAGTTAGTTGATCCAGATAAATGCTACAAAAATCTAGATCTATGCATCAAAAGACATTAAGCAGTAAATAAAACAAGATTTACTCCATGCATCCAATAGACAAGATAAGAATATGTTGAATGAATTTTATATTAAGGGTACCTAGGAGGAAAACATAGAAGGATGTTACCAGTTCTCCTCAATGGGATGGGTTCTTGTAAGTCATCAGCACTTCAGATCTAAAATTCCTCTCTCTTGATGGTGTAGAAAACCCAGACAAAAATGGAACTCAAAGGGAGCTCACAAGCAAAAGGATGGAAAAATATGACAATGACAGTGGATCAAAGTCAGACCAAAAGTATAGATCCAGAGTGATCTTAGGCAACAAAAGGTGATGAATGAATGGAAAAACTCTTCTATTTATAACAAAATATTGAGTTAGTCTAGATATTGGTGCATAATTAAAATATTATTAACCAAATCAAGATCCAACTTTTATGGAATATATTATTATTTTTGTTGGAGGGAAAAGAAATTTGACTTGGGTTAAATCCCTTTATTTGTAAATAATAAATAATTAAATTATGGTGGTGAAACTTATGATTCATAGAATGGAACCTCTAATCTCTCGTTATGGCGCTCCAATTTTTTTGAAAAGGGCAATAAATAGGTGAATATGGCCCTTATTCAATTCATTTGTACTTGTTGAGGTTTGAGAGGTCAAAGGTGTTTGCGTAGCATTCCTTTCCGTTGCGGTCAGACTGTGTACCATGGACTAGCGATACTATGCCGAGGTAACTTCCATGTCATCCTGCATTTTAATTTTTACAATTTGAAGCTATTGGGGTCCATACAAATTGGGTTTGTACAGACTCTGGGTGACTTTTGCCCTAGATTGCGCGGGCGATCTGGGAAAAAGCGCACCTTCCTTGTGCGCAATTTTGAGGGACAGTCACGAGAGGACATTCTATTCCGAAATTTTAGTGCGCCTTAGGTGCACTTGTGAAAAATACAGGCGTGCGCTAAGCACGCCTATTTGAGGGACAAGCATGCAAAGGCCGAGGTGACAAAAAATAATGGTTTTTTGTTTATTTTTTAGGTTTTTTCTCTATACTAATGGGTACCTGTGTTGATGATAGGTTATTATGGAGGGAGAAGAATTGGCCCGAGTTACGGACCGCTCTAGCTGTTGATGCTGGGGCACGATATTAGTTGGCCACATGGGTCCTTATTAAGTTTGCTGAAAATGAGTTTCTTTGGTTGTAGGACCGATTGCTGCGCTATTTTATACCGCACTCATGCAGGAGGCACAACATGTTCATTTTACGGGGGACGAACTTGGTGATCCGTCCCGAGATGGATATCCACTTTGTGACTGGGTTACTACCTCAGGGTGAGGTGCTGAGGTACCCACTCCCCTCTGGGAGAGTGAACTTGGATAGATTTCAGAGTCATCATTGCGGTGGGGTGCCTCTTACCGAGGGATGCATCAGCATTGCATCAGTTACATATGTCATAGAGTGGTGTGCTCTAGCAGTGATCATATGACTGGCGGGGTCGGTGGCTCCATATCGGGCGTCTGGCTCGCAAGTTGGAGTTTTGCATTGGTTGAGGTCTAGGTATTTTTTGACTTCGCCCGCTTTTGTTTTGATGGGATGGTGTCACATTTGAACAAGGTCCAATGTGGATCTAAGTCATTTGTGTACGCTAGCATCTTGTGCAGCATCATGTACGAGAGGGTGGTGCTGCTGAGGCCGATGGTGGTGGTGCCTATTAAGGGGCCACGGGAGCCACATATGAGGAGGTGGGTTTGGTGATGCTGCGGGGTGGTGGTGGCATGGTGGGGCATTATTGGAATGCCATGACAGAGGCCTGGTTTGAGGCGAACCCACAAATGTTCTTGCCATACCCGTATGCGGGAATGGACTTCTAGGGTGACCCAGACATGGGTCTCCCTTTTGGTTATGTTTGGGGACCTATAGGCACATGTTATATTTTTTCTGCATTTGTTTGAGTATGTATGTACTTATGTGTTTTTCTAGTGACACTGACATTGTTTTGAGTACTTGTACAGATGTTAGCGAGGTGGGTCGCCCCATGGCTCGACTGGTGGGACACAATCCTCCGTGACGACCTCGGGGTGGTCAGGGAGGAGGTGATGTAGGTGGACTAGGTGGTGGCGCTGGTGGGCCTGGTGGAGATGGTGCTAGCCCCTCAGGTGAGGGCAGCAGCTCGACTGCTGCAAAGGTTGCAGTCGAGCGAGCTCATGCTGATGCAGCAGAGGCGTGTATTGCAAAACTGACAGCTCAGGTGACTTCTCTTGAGGACTTACAGGGTTGAGTGGACCTCTTGACTTAAGGTATGCCTGCTCGAGGTTTCATGGATGACTTCGAGGAGGTTTGGTTAGAGATAGTGATGGCCGACAAGAGGGATTATCAGCCCACTCTACATCGGGTGGCGATCGTAGTTGCGAAATTAGCTCCAGTGGTGGTACTGGGAGTAGTGGTGGGTCCAGGTGCCCCTCTTGAAATGGCACCCCCCTAGAGTAGTTTTGTACACAGTGAAAGCACCCATTATGAGGATGATTCCCTTATTTTTTATGACTTTTGTATCTTTGGGTTGGAAATTGGGCCAACGACACTATTTTTTGTACTCAGATATATATATATATATATATATATATATATATATATATATATATATATATATATATATATATATATATATATATATATATATATATATATATATATATATATATATATATATATATATATATATATATATGTATATATATATATATATATGAGAGATTTTTTTTTGTAGCTCTACATGATGTATCACATGTTTCAGTTTATGTATTTTTTTATGCTGATGGATATCTATATTTTTGGTTTTATGTATGATGGTTTATTTGAGATGCATTCCAGTTTAGGATATTGTTAGCTATGCGATCAACTGTTTGGTTTTGACTCGTTGGTACATGTGAAAATGTGATATAGTCAAATTTTCTGCTTAATATTTTGGCACACAAATATTTTCTAAATAGATGTGTATCTCTTGTCTCAAATGTTTAGTTTAGCTGTGATACTAACAACTAGGAATCGATGTAGATATGCATATGGCGAATGCCCTGATGGAGGGCATCGCACATAAGTCCGATGACGACATCATATTCTACCTAATTTTTTGTTGCTGAACCGATACACACACCGTTTGAACATAGAGGTGATCAGCCAGGGTGGTAAATGACTAGGCAACTGTGGCTATATTTTGAGACCATCTTGATGCTCCATCAGCAAATCTGAAATAAGGTTCGTTTTGGTGATCCGTGGTGATACTATAATCACTTTTAAATAAGTCTTTGGTTCAAAAATTTTGAGTGGTTGGGTTTTTTTGTACTCTCACTCTAGGGGAAGGGCCGTCACGGCCCTTATGGGTATAATTTCTTGAGGTAAAGGCCATTGACAAGGTGTTGAAAGGAAAATTTGTTCGGCCAACAGTAAGGGATCTCCCCGGTGAAAAGTCCCAATTAGAGCTTAAACTGTTTGGAGTACGGATCCCATCCGGGGTGTGGGTCCGGTTACCGCCTAAGACGCCTTCCCTTCTGGTCTCAAAAGAACCTGATCAAACCTGCAGACACACACTTATTCATAGGATACGAAATACATGATTGATGCATGGAACATGTCTACAACACTATGCGTAGCAAGAGAATGAATAAAACACATATGCCCGAAGAAATGCAGTTAACGACACGTCTTTGGGGTCATGCTTGCAAGGTATCTTACCACAGAAGAAATAGTTCTTGATGGCAAGATCCTCCTTACTTCTGAAAGATAAAATGAAATGCTAATAGACAAAGGTATTAACATTCATTTAGAAAGCGATAAAACTTACTTATGAAAGATAAAACGAAATGCTAATAGACAAAGGTATTAACATTCATTTAGAAAGCGATATAACTGAACATCATCAACACAATCATAGATAAACATGATGCATAAATGATATTATCAAAAGGGCAGTTTCATTAATCATAGGATGTTCTGAAACTGTTCAGGAAATACACATAGTACTGTCACAGCAAAATACATCATCCGACAAAGGGGATTTAGCAAGTATTCGTATTCATATGTCTAAGAATATGGTCTTTCAATACAATACAATGTAGCTCTTGAGTCTTCCAAAAAGAAAAAGCCTTTATACAAGCTCCCGTAGGAGTATTTATAATGCCAAAACTGCCCGTTGGGTTTCCTTGACTGTTCACCTTCTTGACCGTTGGGTTACCTTGCGACCCATTCTTTCTGCGACCTGACTGGTATGCGCGACTTGCGACCTGGGTAGGTGATGCGACCTGCGACCTAGCTCTACTTGCTGCTCATGACTTGCTGCTACCGGGCTGTGGAGATGGACGCGAAATGTTAATGTCAGGGACATCAACCTGTTGCTCCTTGAGGAAATCCTGCCATGTCCGGTACTCTGCCGCTATGGGGGAAACCAGAGGTACCTCCTCCCTCAATCGATGCACACATTCCAAAGCATTTGGTACTAAGGTTTCCCTTTTCTGTGCGATCTGATTTGAAAGCGAGGCAAGCTTGGTATAAATCCGTGCTGGAGTGGCAATAAATTGACTCAGATGCTCTTGAGATGCTGAGGGCTCTGGATCAGCAGCGGCTTGCTTGATAGGTTGCAAAAATGATTGGATGTCCTGGTCCACTTGTTCCCAGGTTCTCTCTTCGTCTAATGCCCCAAGCGATGGAATGTGGTGCAATGTATGCATTGAGTCGATACCACTAATCAGGTGGTTGTACGAGGACATTACTTTGTCCAGGTCTTTAGACAATTTGTCTCCAGATTGCATCGCCATGCGGAGTTGAACTTTTGCATCCTGCGTGTGAATCCAGTCCCTCTTAGGCAAATTTTCAGGTGCCTGAGGGTACTGTATTGTCCAACCCATCATCCTGTCCAAAGCCTCTGAAGCCTCTTTGAGCTGATCTTGTCTTTGCCTGGTTTCCATTCGTGCTCTTGCCAGAGGAGCGACTGTTTGTTTGATGGTGAAAATTTCACCATATACCTGTCTCATAGTCACTTCCAACACCTCACACTCCTTGAAAATGGCAAGCGAGACTTCATTTGCTGGTAGAGCTTGGTTTCGAAGTTGCTGGACTTCTGCTTGCAGTTCTGCTTTCTCCTGCTCTGCTATCTTTTCGCGTTGCTCAGCTGCGTGCAGTCTGTTTTGTAGAGATACTATTTCTCTACTCATCCGGGTTACATTCTCTTCCGTAGCCGCAGCGAAGGCAGTACCTGCTGATGCTATCATTACCGGATTAGTCCTGGTATCCAAAACTATATCCTTGCCTGTTGACACTGCGAATGATGCAGAGGGACTTTGTGCCAACGATCTCCTCTTCTCTTGCCGGATTTTGAACGAAAACTGATCGAATATGAGTCTGGTCAGGTCAAACACATCTTCTTCCTGTCCCCGGGGTGATCTAACGTCATGGAGTTTGGTACGGATCAGAGGTATATCGAGGGGAGTCACCTCAAGGTCGTCTAGCATGTCATCCTCCCTTTCCTCTGTGTTCTTTTCTTCTTCTTCCTTCCGCCGGCGTTCAGCTTCTGCTGCTGCTTCTATTTCAGCCTTCTTCCTCTGCTCAGCTGTAGCAGCCTGTTCGGCTTTCTTTTGGCGTTCAGCCTCTGCTTTGTCCAGCTCTGCCTTAAGTGCTCGTTCTGCTGCGGCCTGTGCCTCCTTGCCCTCTTTTTCTTTCCTGGCCTCTTTGGCCTGCTTCTTCTTTTGTGTTGCTGTTGCACTCTTTTGGCGTGCTTCCTCATCCTCTTTTAGCTTCTTCTCCCTTTCTTACTGGGCTTTTGCCTCTGCTTCCTTTTGTTTGATGGATGGAATAAGCCCTGTGTTGGTTCGAGATTTCTTGGGTAAAGAGGAAGAGGAACCTCCTAACTGACGACTTCTGTCTTCTAAGCTCTGATCATCTGGGTCTTCTTGGACCACGTCTGCGCCCGGGGCAATTTGTCTTTCAGCATTATACCAGTTCCTTTTCTCATCTTCCGCCGGGCGCTCAAGATGCTGATAAGTCCACTTGAATTTAGCTCTCAAGCAGTGTTCAGGAACTATTTTCTCTGGGTCATAGGTTCGGTGTTCAAGCGCCCCGAGCTGATAACTTCTCATTGCTTCTACTTCTGCTGCTACTTCCCTGAAGTCTTTAACTGTATATGCACCAATGGTGAGGGGTAGCGTGGGCCACGGCTTCTTTTTGCCTTTAGACAGGATGCTGGAGAATCCGTGTGACATTTGAAAACATACCTCCTGAATAAGCATTTTGTCTGTCACAAAGCGAGGCATAGCATGTGGCACCTTGTAAGTTCCAAAGACCTGACGCGAAGGCATCTGTGTGAAAGGGAACTGTGCCACTTTGGACCGTAGTCTTCGCCCGCCAAGACATGAAGGCTCGCCAAATAAATGTCTGTACAAAGAGGGGATAAATACTTGGGAAATCTGATCTATGTCCTGTTTGTATTTGGACTCCCAAAATACCTTGAGTTGTAGATGAATTGTGCGCGACTGCTCGGAATCCCAGTTGTGCGCCCATCCCTCAAACTGTACTCTGGCGCAGACAGCATCTAGTAGGTAAGAGGCCATGTAAAATTCGGCAGGCATTCCTTCATCTGGGGCCAATGCCGCGTTCAAGTTGGTCTGCATCGAATGCATCAGTATGCCAGCCCAGTTGAAACGGGTGCCATATGTTGTCACATACTCCATGATAGTAGCCCAACTGCCGCTGAAGGTGGAGCAATCTGGGCGCCCGTAAAGTCTGCAGAGCATGGCGGCAACCAATTTGTAAACCTTCCTCAGGCTCGCCACTGGGTACTCTTGGTCTTTCTTGACCTTGAACTTCTCAGGCTCCTCCCACCATTGTCTAATAGTATCAACTATTGGAACGGCGTGAGCAACAGCCCATTCTGGAGAGAAATGCTCATCTGGGCGAGGCAGTGAGTAGTAAACGTGCGCATCCGCGCCTACCAGTGTAGCGAAAGCTCTGCCTTGGTTGTCTCTGATCACAAACTTCTCGGGGTCCGTCTTTTGTATGATCCAATCTATGACTTCCGGACATGGGAATATGGCTGGATGCGCCCCTGCCAGATGTAGTTTAGACTTCTTTACCGCCAAGTATACTTCCCGGTCTGGGAGATCTTCTGGAAATTCCTCCTCCGGTATGGCGAACTCATGATAAACTTGGTACCATCTCATGCTATCATCTTTTGTAAAATTACATAGTGTATCTCTGTATATTGGGGGTGAGGACACCACCTCCAGCTCGTCAATCTCTTCCACTATTTTCTTGTCCTTCCTCCGAGATAGCGGGGGCGCCATGTCACTAGAATCTGATAACACAGGTATGCACTCTATGTCTTCTTGAATTTCACCTGTCAAATTCATAAAGGAATCCCACGATAAGAACGACATGATGATAAAAACTAGTTACAATTTAGTGATGAAATTTTAGCTGCACCAATGCAAAATCGGGTGTCCGGGTCGCCGGTCGCGACTGTGTACCCAGGTCCAGCGCGACCTGCGACCTCGCGACCCGGTGTCGCCGAGTCGCTAGGTCGTAGATCTCAGAAAATGTGGGAAGACACCCGCACCACGACTACGTCGGGCGCCCAGGTCTTCTAATCTCAGAAACTAGAGAAAATGCGACTTTGCGACCTCGCGACTAGGTCGCTGGGTCGCAAGTCGCAATATGGCTTGCCCAGGGAGTTTACGTGAGTGCGGCCTTGAACCTCCTTTTCTCCCTCCTCTTGAGGATTTACAAGTTGGTTAGGTCCAGGTGGAGCTGTGGCAGTGTTTTAATAGCAAGGGATGATGCCATGGAGGTGTGAATCAGAAAAACAGTGAGGTTTGGACAATTCATGCAAAAAACAAATTCACAAAACCCTCAGAAACATAAAAGCTCAGTCAAAATACAATTTAAAGGCCTAAGGGGAGATGGGTTTGGTAAGAAAAGCATCAAAATGGAAACAACAGGAAGAAATGGCAACTTATCCGGGAAAAATGCGCCAGTTGAGCTGTCAGAGGCGTTTTCTTACAAATCGCTGAATGTGAAAAATGCGACCTGCGACCTCCCTTTTATAGAAAGTCGCACGTGCGAGCCATAAATGCAGGTCGCTGGGTCGCAAGTTGATTAGTTTCGGAGTTTTGCGACCTTGCGACCTTGCGACATGGCGACCTGGGGTCGCTGGGTCGCGCTTTTCATGACATTTGTAGAATTGCGACCTGGCGACCTGGCGACTTGGCGACTTGGGGTCGCTGGGTCGCTGGGTCGCATTTTCCATTAAATTTGGAGATTTGTGACCTGGCAACCTGAGGTCGCTAGGTTGCTAGGTCGCGGTTTTCATCAACTGTTTAACTTTGCGACTTGGCGACTTAGCGACTTAGTAATTTCTCTTTAGTTTTAGGGGGCTCCAAAAATTTGAAATGGTGATCTTTTTTGGAGGGTGTTGTAGGGGCTACAACAAATGGCGATTCACTAGATGAACTCAGAGTCTCTGCTGATGGTTAATCTTGGCGGGGGGAGGGAGGGGCCTATGCTGACTATTTTCTTTTACCTCTTGGTTGACATCTCCTAACTTTTGGCACCTAGCTGGATTGCTCAATCTGCTAGCCTGTTTGGGCGCCATTCAACCAAATTCATTTCATCAGGTCTCCGGACTGGAAGGGTTGGAGCACTTCAGGCGGCTACAGGGTCTGGTACGATTATTTTGTCCTCATCATGTTGCTCCGCTGCCAGCGAACCTCTCGGCCCCAGCGGAGTCACTGCCTAGGAATCGTGAACGTTGCTCCACTGCCAGCGAGCCTGGTCAGTACCCCGGCGGAGTCGTTACATCACCTCTCTGCGCAGGAATCCTTTCTCGATCCTTTACCATTTATTAGTGTGCTATTGCACTTATTTTGAATGTGCCTGAGGCACTTATTTAGATGTGGTCATGGCACTTATTTGAGATGGCCATTTAGCCTGGGCGGATGAGGGATCCCGACTTATTTTGCTTGCAGAGAGGTTGTTCCTGGTCTAGTATGAGGACTTTGGTTTTTCCCAGATACCCTGTCATAGCATAGAGTACCTCTTTTCCCTTCTGGTCCGGTTACCATTTACACTGCATTTTCTTTTGTGGACACCCTCTCAGACTGGTGAGGTAAGCTTTCCTGCTTGATGACTTGAGCTCAGCGATATGCTACCTTTAGGTGCGGAGAACAAGCCAGCTTTTGCCGCCTTTGAGTTTATCGGAAAAGGCTTTCCATCAGCGCAGAACCTGTTGCAGTATGCCCATTTGCGTGGCTCTAACAAATCCTTCCTTAAGCTTTTATTTTATTTTATTTTATTATTATTATTATTATTATTTATTTTTTTTTTTTTTTGAAACAAAGGTGAAACAAGGAACTATGGTACAAAATAAGACATCCCTCCAAGGGCTGCTAAGTGAAATAGTGTTTGAGGTCATGCCCGTTTACCGGGAGGACCTCGACTCGTCCATCAAGGGTTTGCAATCTGAACGTGTGTGATCCTATCTTTTCGTTAATTTGGAATGGGCCTATCCAAAGTGCTTGGAACTTGGCATGCTTCCCATTTTCCTCATGGGCTTTATCCCACTTAAGAACCAGGTCTCCTACTTCAAAATTTTTGTTTCCCGTAGACTTTTTATCAAACCATCTTTTGATTCGGCTCTGATGGATGGCAAAATTTTCCCGGGTCTTTTTCCTTTCTTCCTCCAATTTCAGCAAGGTATCGATTCAGGTCTGTAAGGTGGGACACGGGGTACCATGACATTATTGGGACAGTTGGAGGGCCGGGAGAGATAGATGAGAAGGGAGGACAACTTCTTTTCCATACACGAGGAAAAATGGGGAGGTGCCTAAAGAGGCCTTGGGAATAATATGGTCAGCCCACAATGCATTGTGAAGGGCATTGTGCCAGTTGCGCTGGTGGGATAGCAGAGTCTTCTTAATAATACGGATAAGGTTCTTGTTAGTGGACTCAGCCAATCCATTTCCCTGGGGGTAGTAATTTGCAGAATGTTTCAGAATAATACCATTTTCCAGCGCAAAATCATATAATTTAAAAGATGAGAAATAAGTCGCATTATCAAAAACTAAAGAAGTCGGAACGCCAAACCTGGTCATGATGGAATGCGTGAGGAATTCTATTACCTCTTGATCGTTGATTCGGCGTAATGGTGTTGCCTCGACCCACCTGGTGAAGTAATCAGTGGCTGTAAGGATATACCGATGTTGTTTAGAAGAGTGAGGTGTGATTTCACCAATTACATCCAAACCCCATTGTTGGAAAGGTTCCTCTACTGCTACTGAGAGTAGGGGTGCGGCTGGCCGTGCTTCTCGGTTGGCGAACTTCTGGCACTGAATGCATTTCCGAACATATGCATGCGCGTCTCTGAGAATAGTAGGCCAATAGTATCCTGCACGCATTATCTTATGGGCAGCAGTATCTCCGGAAAAATGACCTCCAGCTGGCCCGTCATGCAACTCAGTTAAGATTTTCTGCGCTTCGTCAGTTTCCAAGCAGCGTAACAGGACCCCATTATGGTGTTTCTTGAATAGCTTACCTTGGATCAGTTGGTGAGATGCGGCTTTGAGTCTTATTGCACGTTTCTGTCGGGCAGTAAGAGCAGGGTCCATGGTGCCTTGGGCCAGATATCTTGAAATATCAGAATACCAAGAAGGGCTATTTTGCTGAGGCACATGGTCGCTTTGATACATGTCAATCTCTTGTTCCCAACATTCCTCTTCACTTTCACGAGCACTTGCAGCCTCTGCGGCCATTTGACATAAGCCCTGTCCTTTAACGGTATGTGCTGGTTTGAACTCTAAATCGTATTCTTGTAAACACGCCATCCAGTTGCCCCGCCTTTCGCCTAGCTCTTGCTGCACGAAAAGTGAGCGGACTGCTGGGTGCGGTACAAAAACCGTGACGTGATTTTTCAAGATGTAGGGCCTAAAATGTTTTACAGCCTTGTAGACCACATAGGCTTGCTTGTCAATTTCTGGATAGTTTAACTCAGCTCCCTGTAGACCGGTGCTCATAAAGGAAATGGGTCGTTCATCATTATTACCATCTTTCTGCGTAAGGACGGCCGCGAGTGAGGAATCTGAAGCAAAAGTGTACAGGATGAAATCTTTGCCAAAATCTGGACTTTGTAGGGAAGGAGCTTCAGCTATCGCCTGTTTGATTTTGTCAAAGGCCTCCCTTTCCGGTAGGTTCCATTGGAACGTAGCATTTTTTTTTATCATTCCCTGTAATGGCTTGACTATCTGTGCGAAATCTGATATAAATTTTCGTACGAAATTGATCTTCCCCAAAAAAGATTGCATCGTTTTTTTACTCCTAGGAGGAGGAATTTGAGCAATGGCCTTTACCCGTTCCAGGTCGACGATAATACCTTGTTTGGTTATGATATGACCTAGAAAATTTCCTTCTGACACGACGAAAATGCTCTTCTTCGGGTTAAGTGAAATTCCATATTTTCTACATCTCTCAAAAATTTGCCTAAGGTGGCATATATGGTCGCCCCGGTGTTTTGAAAACACGGTGACATCATCTAAGTAGACCACCACACTTTGGCCTATCAGCCCTTTGAAGGCTATATCCATGGCCCTTTGGAAGGTTGCCCCTGCGTTGATTAATCCAAAAGGCATACGCCTGAATGCGAATGTTCCCCACTTGGTTCGAAAAGTGGTCTTCAATCTATCCGGTTCAGCTACCAGCACTTGGTTGTAGCCGGAGAAACCATCTAATAGGGAGAACATTTCAGACCCGGATACGGCTTGTAATATCTACTCCATGGGCGGCACTGGATAGTTGTCTTTGTTTGAGGCACAATTCAGATTGCGAAAATCTACGCACAAACGGATTTCGCCAGACTTCTTACGTACGGGTACCAAATTTGATACCCATGTAGAGTGACGGATTTTGAAAATAATTCGTGCATCTAAGAGCTTCTTGAGTTCTTTCAGGATCAATGGTTCCAGAGTAGGATGTACCTTTCTGAGCTTTTGCTGGAACGGCTTTGCGCCTTCCTTCATGGGTATAACATGCTGGATGATTCGAGTATCATACGTACGTAAGTCATCATATGTCCAAGCAAAGACGTCCCGATACTTGCGAAACAGTTGAGTGAACGCCTGCGCCTCCTGGGTGGTGCAGTCTTTCCCAAGGTTGACGAACTTAGGATTATCTTCTGATCCCAAATTCACTTGTCGATGGGCCAGGATGGAGCTTTGTACTTTGGGATTCGGGGGCCCACGAAAACGGCTCTGCAGATCGAAGAGTTTCTCAAGTGACACTACTCCTTTTGGCATGGGATTCCCTCTGTGTTTCTCAAACTCTTCCTGCACAGCTTGGTCATGCTCATCTTCATCTATTGCGGCATCTTTGAATGTTTATGAGTTACACATGAACTCTAGTACCTGTTGATCATCATCAAAGACGCGTAAGTTAGTTATGTTTTCTGGCACGGAGGGTGTATATATAATTTCAATAGAAAAACCATCCCTCAAAGGGGTGAATCTAGCAGCAGCATTAGCCAGAGTATCTGCCGCTGCATTGTGCATCCTAAGGACAGATTTAATTCCAAATGCATCAAAACCAGAAATCAATCGCCATACCTCTTGTTGATACGCCTTTAAATGCGGAGATAAACAGTGAATAGTGTTGCGTACCTGGCGGGTGATAATCTCGGAATCTCCAATGACCTGCAAACATTTTACCTTCAAGTCTAGTGCCTTTTTAAGTTCGAGGATTAATGCCTCGTACTCAGCAGAGTTGTTGGTGCACTGGAACTCTAGCCAGCATGAGATTAAGTATTTATTCTTGTGCGGGTCAAGAAATATGCAACGAGCACGGGCTCCGTCATGGGTCTTGGAGCCATCATAATACAAGGTCCACATGTCACTTTCCGTCTCCTTCAGGGTACTAGGTTGTGGAGGGGTCCCTGCTGGTGGTGAGTCAGGGATAACTTGCTCTTCTGTGACAAGTGCTAGTTCAGATTGGACTTCGGGGCCTACGGAAGACTGAGGGGGTTGGTAGCATCCGAATATTGCCTCCAGAAAGCACATGCCAAGCTCTTCTTGTGCAAAGCTGATGGGTTCATTAATGGCATCCAAATCAATGACGGTGTGTTTCATATAGGGTTCACTTTCTACCCTGATTTGATTATTCCGCCCCTTGTAAGGAAGCCACAAGTGGGACCAGTCGGTGGCGAAGTAGCCTTGTAATTTGCTGGACCAATCTCTACTAAGCAATAGGCTGTATGCTTCCGGGATATCGACAATCACAATGTCAATGCACTGATGGACCCTAGAGTCTGACGATAAGCAAATAATGACATTGTTCAACTCTCCTACGGCTGGTACTTGTGATCTGTCAAGTTGTATAATCTTTGCGTTAGTTTTTTCCGGGCGAATGTTCAGCTTTTTACAGACGGATAGGGGCATGACGTTTGTAGAGGCACCGGAGTCGACTAGACAGTTGTGGACATTGAAGTTAAAAATCTCGAAGGACAAAAGGAAAGGAGGTGTGGATCCTCTTGAATTGGTATTGATGGCGTTTACTATGGACTGTACATCTGGTCCGGCTTGCGCAGACGTGTTGCTCACAGTCTTCGTAGCTGAAGTATTTGCGAAAGCCTTAAGAATGAGCTCCTTTTGATTAGTAATGCGGGCCAGCTCATAGAGAGAAATGTTTTCTCTTGTTTTCTTCATATCTTCAACAATGTTATAGCTGGGCTCTGGTTGAGGGCTAGGCTCGGCGGAAGTCTTAGAGGATTCTGTCGGAAGTTTTCTCTTTTGACTCGCTCGGGTAGTGTTGTTGGGAAGTTTCTCCGGGACAGATTGTTTTCCATTTCCTGGGGGCAGGATTTTCCTTAGGAAAGCCCTTTTCTTGTCTTCATAGGATTGCTCGGGAACAGGTCCTTTGTTTCTGAGGCTATAATTCCGCACGGGCTGATCTTTGGGAGCATCTTCCATGTAGATATCAATGGGGGTAAGGTTTTCTCCACCTCGGATTATGTCAAAAGCAAGGATAGAAGATCCTGGTTCTTCGTTAGAGGGTGGATCCTCATCATGATCTGAAACATCATCCTCTGTCACATCTCCTGGAGTTTGTTCATCTAAAAGTTGATTAACTACTGCTATCATGTTGCCAATCCATTGAGGGCACGTTTTTTCAGAGTGGGCAGCTTGGTGGAACGAGTAGAAGTTGTCTTTCCCTATCTCTTCCACATTGAGAGCAGCATTTGTGTTAGACGGAGGTCTGTTAGTGTTGGGATTACTTTTTCTGAAGAAAGGTTTGGGTGGTTTAGTGCTAGTTGTGGCTTCTGTGCCTTTTCTCCTTAGGTCAGTGACTTCGTTCGTTAAATGCTTGAGCATTTTTGCCATGCTTTCAAAATCAAATGCATCCCTATCCCTATCAGTGGTCTTAGGAGTAGAGGACTGACCTCTTTTTGTGTTAGGCTTGTGATCATCTCTCCCTTCATGATCGATGGCTCCTATCGAAAGCATGTCTTTCTCTACGGCGAGAGCAGCCTCATAATTAGCCGTAAGGGTAGCGCGGGCTTCACGTTTGACGAAAACGGCAATGTCTCTAGGTAGGGCCTTGGTATAGTAGTCAATGGTGATTGAGTCATCCAACGCTAGGTTGGGGGGAAATTTCTACAGTATGGTAGGGAAGCGTTGGTTGAAGTCCTTAACCTTTTCCTTTTTATGACACTTGATGGTGCTCAATTCAGTGAGAAGCATGGAAGGAGTTTTATCTTCTGAAAACTTATGCAGGAACGTGTGACGGAATTGGTCCCATGAAGTGATAGAGGCACTGGGGAGAGAGCGGTACCATGTGGCTGCCTTGTTTTCGAGGGTATGGGGAAACAGTCGACATGCGACATCATCGGACTGGACTCTCATGATTTGCAGAGACAAATAGAAGCTGCTGATATGATCTTCAGCTAAGGTGCCTTTCTCAGGGTTAAAATTAGGGAGATGTTTCTCCGGATGCCTAGGCAGATCTTGGAGCGGGCCCAAAATATTTAATGGGGATTGAGCCATCCAAGCTAGGGGTTGCACTCTCCTGGCCCGCTGGTGTTGCCTAAACTCATGTTCAGATTCGTCTCCCGAACCTGAGACCGAGGCTTCTGACTCGTGACGGGAGTGTTCGTCTTGGTGTCTCCCACGGTGCAGAAAATCTCTAAGATATCCCAAATTGTGCACAGGGGGCCTCATTGGGTTTGGTTGACGATTGCGAGCTTGGTTTCCTTGACCTCGGCCCCTATCTCCTCTACCTCTAGCCCCTCAGCCTCTATTTCCTTCTTCTTCATTTCTGCGAGCTCTATTCCTTTCTCCTTCATTTCTACGAGCCCTGTTCCCCTCACCATCCCCGGGTGGGGGGTGTGCCTGGTTGTTGTTTTGTCGAGTCTGGTTCGGCTGGGAGTTGGGGAAAGGCTCGGTGTCAGTAAATTTTTTGCCCTCTTCAAGAATAGGGTCATTTTCTTCAACAGCATTTGCGAGGTCTTCCAACATGAGATTTACGAGCTCGAGTATGGTACTCGCAAGGGCACCGTTTCGGGTGATGTTCTCGGGCGGAGTTCTCGTATGTGCAAGGTATTCCATGATTGGAGTAAACCGTAAGTTGTTGATAAGATCGCGGGCAGCTGGGCGCAAGGCTCTCAGCTGCGCCCTAGTGATTTCAAAATATCGAAGCTCCCTCCCTGGAATATCTTCTAGAGGAGGAGGGATGGTTTCATTGTTTATGACCTCCCCTTGGGAAGTTTGTGATGGGATGTTTGTTGTGTGCTGGGAGGCTGCCATTCGGCCCTCCTTCTAGCGCCAAATCTGTTGATGGGAAAATTTGTCCGGCCAACAGTAGGGGATCTCCTCGGTGAAAATTCCCAATTAGACCTTAAACCGTTTGGAGTAGGGATCCCATCCGGGGTGTGGGTCCGGTTACCGCCTAAGACGCCTTCCCTTCTGGTCTCAAAAGAACCTGATCAAACCTGCAGACACACACTTATTCATAGGATACGAAATACATTATTGATGCATGGAACATGTCTATAACACTATGCGTAGCAAGAGAACGAATAAAACACATACGCCCGAAGAAATGCAGTTAACGGCACGTCTTTGGGGTCATGCTTGCAAGGTATCTTACCACAGAAGAAATAGTTATTGATGGCAAGATCCTCCTTACTTCTGAAAGATAAAATGAAATGCTAATAGACAAAGGTATTAACATTCATTTAGAAAGCGATAAAACTTACTTCTGAAAGATAAAACGAAATGCTAATAGACAAAGGTATTAACATTCATTTAGAAAGCGATATAATTGAACATCATCAACACAATCATAGATAAACATGATGCATAAATGATATTATCAAAAGGGCAGTTTCATTAATCATAGGATGTTCTGAAACTGTTCAGGAAATACACATAGTATTGTCACAGCAAAATACATCATCCGACAAAGGGGATTTAGCAAGTATTCGTATTCATATGTCTAAGAATATGGTCTTCAATACAATAAAATGTAGCTCTTGAGTCTTCCAAAAAGAAAATCCCCGATACAAGTTCCCGTAGGAGTATTTATAATGCCAAAACTGCCTGTTGGGTTTCCTTGACTGTTCACCTTCTTGTCTGTTGGGTTACCTTGCGACCCACTCTTTCTACGACCTGACTGGTATGCGCGACTTGTGACCTGAGTAGGTGATGCGACCTGTGAACTATCCTGTTGGTGCGACTTGCGACCTAGCTCTACCTGCTATTCATGACTTGCTGCTACTGGGCTGTGGAGATGGACGCGAAATGTTAAGGTCAGGGACGTCGAGCTGTTGCTCCTTGAGGAAATCCTGCCATGTACGGTACTCTGCCGCTATGGGGGAAACCAGAGGTACCTCCTCCTTCAATCGATGCACACATTCCAAAGCATTTGGTACTAAGGTTTCCCTTTTCTGTGCGATCTGATTTGAAAGCGATGCAAGCTTGGTATAAATCCGCGCTGGAGTGGCGATGAATTGACTCAGATGCTCTTGAGATGCTGAGGGCTCTGGATCAGCAGTGGCTTGCTTGATAGCTTGCAAAAATGATTGGATGTCCTGGTCCACTTGTTCCCAGGTTTTCTCTTCGTCTAATGCCCCAAGCGATGGAATGTGGTGCAATGTATGCATTGAGTCGATACCACTAATCAGGTGGTCGTACGAGGACATTACTTTGTCCAAGTCCTTAGACAGCTTGTCCCTAGACTGTATCGCCATGCGGAGTTGAACCTTTGCATCCTGCGTGTGAATCCAGTCCCTCTTAGGCAAACTTTCAGGTGCCTGAGGGTACTGTATTGTCCAACCCATCATCCTGTCTAAGGCTTGTGAAGCCTCTCTGAGCTGCTCGTGTCTTTGCCTGGTTTCCGCTTTTGCTCTTGCCAATGGAGCAACTGTTTGTTTGATGGTGAACATTTCACCATATACCTGCCTCATGGTCACTTCCAACACCTCACACTCCTTGAAGATGGCCAGTGAGACTTCATTTACTGGTGGAGCCTGGTTTCAAAGTTGCTGGACTTCTGCTTGCAATTCTGCTTTCTCTTGCTCTGCTCTCTTCTCACGTTGCTCAGCTGCGTGTAGTCTATTTTGTAGAGATACTATTTCTCTACTCATTCGGGTTACATTCTCTTCCATAGCCGCGGAAAAAGCAATACCCGCTGATGCTATCATTACAGGATTAGTCCTGGTATCCAGGACTATGTCTTTGCCTGTTGATACTATGGATGTGGAAGAGGGACTTTGCGCCAATGACCTCCTCTTCTCTTGACGGATTTTGAACGAAAACTGATCGAATGTGAGTCTGGTCAGGTCAAACACATCTTCCTCCTGTCCCCGGGGCGATCTAACGTCAGGGAGTTTGGTACGGCTCAGAGGTATATCGAGGGGAGTCACCTCAAGGTCGTCTAGCATGTCATCCTCCCTTTCCTCTGTGTTCTTTTCTTCTTCTTCCTTCCGCCGGCGTTCAGCTTCTGCTGCTGCTTCTATTTCGGCCTTCTTCTTCTGCTCAGCTGCAGCAGCCTGTTCGGCTTTCTTTTGGCGTTCAGCCTCTGCTTTGTCCAGCTCTGCCTTAAGTGCTCGTTCTGCTGCGGCCTGTGCCTCCTTGCCCTCTTTTTCTTTCTTGGCCTCTTTGTCCTGCTTCTTCTTTTGTGTTGATGTTGCACTCTTTTGGCGTGCTTCCTCATCCTCTTTTAGCTTCTTCTCCCTTTCTTGCTGGGCTTTTGCCTCTGCTTCCTTTTGATTGATGGAATAAGCCCTGTGTTGGTTCGAGCTTTCTTGGGTAAAGAGGAAGAGGCACCTTCTAACTGACGACTTCTGTCTTCTAAGCTCTGATCATCTGGGTCTTCTTGGACCACGTCTGCTCTCGGAGCACTTTGTCTTTCAGCATTATACTAGTTTCTTCTCTCATCTTCCGCCGGGCGCTCAAGATGCTGATAAGTCCACTTGAATTTAGCTCTCAAGCAGTGTTCAGGAACTATTTTCTCTGGGTCATAGGTTCGGTGTTCAAGCGCCCCAAGCTGATAACTTCTCATTACTTCTGCTTCTGCTGCTACTTCCCTGAAGTCTTTAACTGTGTATGCACCAATGGTGAGGGGTAGCGTGGGCCATGGCTTCTTTTTGCCTTTAGACAGGATGCTGGAGAATCCGTGTGACATTTGAAAGCATACCTCCTGAATAAGCATTTTGTCTGTCACAAAGCGAGGCATAGCATGTGGTACCTTGTAAGTTCCAAAGTCCTCAAGGAAGGTGGTCCTTCGGAAAGGGAACCAAGGTGCTGGAATTTTTCACCATAGCCCTCTGCCCGCCACGACATGCAGGGGGTGTCTTGGCCAAATAAATGTCTGTACAGAGAGGGGATAAATACTTGGGAAATCTGATCAATATCCTGTTTGTATTTGGACTCCCAAAATACCTTGAGTTGTAGATGAATTGCGCGCGATTGCTCGGAATCCCAGTTGTGCGCCCATCCCTCAAACTGTACTCTGGCGCAGACAACATCTAGTAGGTAAGAGGCCATGTAAAATTCGGCAGGCATTCCTTCATCCGGGGCCAATGCTGAGTTCAAGTTGGTCTGCATCGAAGTCATCAGTATGCCGGCCCAGTTGAAACGGGTGCCATATGTTGTCACATACTCCATGATAGTAGCCCAACTGCCGCTGAAGGTGGAGCAATCTGGGCGCCCGTAAAGTCTGCAGAGCATGGCGGCAACCAATTTGTAAACCTTCCTCAGGCTCGCCACTAGGTACTCTTGATCCTTCTTGACCTTGAAATTCTTGGGCTCCTCCCACCATTGTCTAATAGTATCAACTATTGGAACGGCGTGAGCAACAACCCATTCTAGAGAGAAATGCTCATCTGGGCGAGGTAGTGAGTAATAAACGTGCGCATTCGCGCCTACCAGTGTAGCGAAAGCTCTGCCTTGGTTGTCCCTGATCACAAACTTCTCGGGGTCCGTCTTTTGTATGATCCAATCTATGACTTCCGGACATGGGAATATGGTTGGATGCGCCCCTGCCAGATGTAGTTTAGACCTCTTTACCGCCAAGTATACTTCCCGGTCTGGGAGATCTTCTGGAAATTCCTCCTCCGGTATGGCGAACTCATGATAAACTTGGTACCATCTCATGCTGTCGTCTTTTGTAAAAGTACATAGTGTATCTCTGTATATTGGGGGTGGGGACACCACCTCCAGCTCATCAATCTCTTCCACTATTTTCTTGTCCTTCCTCCGAGATAACGGGGGCGCCATGTCACTAGAATCTGATAACACAGGTATGCACTCTATGTCTTCTTGAATTTCACCTGTCAAATTCATAAAGGAATCCCACGATAAGAACGACATGATGATAAAAACTAGTTACAATTTAGTGATGAAATTTTAGCTGCGCCAATGCAAAACTGGGCTACTGGGTCGCTGGGTCGCGGATTGTAAGAACAGGGTCCGGGCGCGACCTTGCGACCTCGCGACCAGGTCGCTGAGTCGCTAGGTCGTAGATCTCTAGAAAATGTGGAAGATGCGACCTTGCGACCTCACGACTAGGTCGCTGGGTCGCAGGGTCGCAAATCTCAGAAACTAGAGAAAATGCGACTTTGCGACCTCGCGACTAGGTCGCTGGGTCGCAAGTCGCAATATGGCTTGCCCAGGGAGTTTACGTGAGTGCGGCCTTGAACCTCCTTTTCTCCCTCCTCTTGAGGATTTACAAGTTGGTTAGGTCCAGGTGGAGCTGTGGCAGTGTTTTAATAGCAAGGGATGATGCCATGGAGGTGTGAATCAGAAAAACAGTGAGGTTTGGACAATTCATGCAAAAAACAAATTCACAAAACCCTCAGAAACATAAAAGCTCAGTCAAAATACAATTTAAAGGCCTAAGGGGAGATGGGTTTGGTAAGAAAAGCATCAAAATGGAAACAACAGGAAGAAATGGCAACTTATCCGGGAAAAATGCGCCAGTTGAGCTGTCAGAGGCGTTTTCTTACAAATCGCTGAATGTGAAAAATGCGACCTGCGACCTCCCTTTTATAGAAAGTCGCACGTGCGAGCCATAAATGCAGGTCGCTGGGTCGCAAGTTGATTAGTTTCGGAGTTTTGCGACCTTGCGACCTTGCGACCTGGCGACCTGGGGTCGCTGGGTCGCAAGGTCGCTGGGTCGCGCTTTTCATGACATTTGTAGAATTGCGACCTCGCGACCTGGTGACTTGGCGACCTGGGGTCGCTGGGTCGCTGGGTCACATTTTCCATTAAATTTGGAGATTTGCGACCTGGCGACCTGAGGTCGCTAGGTCGCTAGGTCGCGGTTTTCATCAACTGTTTAACTTTGCGACTTGGCGACTTGGCGACTTAGTAATTTCTCTTTAGTTTTAGGGGGCTCCAAAAATTTGAAATGGTGATCTTTTTTGGAGGGTGTTGTAGGGGCTACAACACAAGGTTAGTGAGGAAAGTACCGTCTGGTTCTGTTAAGATGTACGCCCCCTGTTGGAGGCAGTGTTTAATGATGTAAGGTCCTTTCCACAAGGTTTCAAACTTTCCTAGCCCTAAGGCATCTTTTGCGACATCATAGTGGAGGAATAATTCTCCCTCGATGAATGAGTGAGGGGTGATGTGGTGGTTGAATGATGATTTTACCCATTTCTTGTGGGCCTCGTTGTGTTGCAATGATTACCTTCGATTTTCGTCAACAAGCTCTAGTTGTACTAGGCACTACTCTAGAGGCTTGGTGTCATTAAGGAGTTCGATGGAGGCATGCAAATTTGGGATCTCGTGGAAATCAATGCAAAAACAGAAGGTACCTTGGTTTTTTGCAATTGGAATAAGGTGAAAATCCTAGGACAAGGGGAAGGCAGTAATCCTATCGCCAGTATGTGTTGATGCAAATCATATATGGTGGATTGTGTCATCGACGTTTGGCAGGGGAAGAATCTCTATAATGGGATTCTGTATGAGTGCAAGGTTGGGTTCAATGCTAGGATGGTTGATTTCCGATAGGTGGAAATTGTGCCTGCCACGGAGGTGCTTGAATGTTTCCATTAGTGGGCATGACTCCGGTGTGTTATTTTGGCCAATGCAGATGGTGCACGGTATCACTGAGCCACCAGAGTAGATAGTGTGGGATTCTATGCTACTCATTGTTCTTGATGTGGATGATTGGAAAGGGACGATCGTAGATGAGGTTGTCTTCTGCTTCCATTTCTGTATTGTTGGCTTAGGTGTGTCTACCTCTTTGGTGGAGTGTAGACTCAATGCAGCTCGTGCCGCTCTCAACTTGGGGAGATGTATACATTTAACCGTATGGTGAAAGTGTGAACAAATCTAACAATAGGTGCATGTGATCTTCTCTTGGTTGGAGAGATTTTTTTTAGGGAGAGAAGAGACTATTCAGATATTGTTTGCAAGAGGCTTTATTTCTCTGCATTGGTTGACTTGGTGATTGTTCAGATCACATAGGTTGCATGTTATCCTAGGCTTGGTTGAGGTTACACTTTTTTGGTTTGTTGTCTTAATTTTATTGATACACCATTGAGGGGGTGGGGACATTGACCTGACGATGTACTTTTTATGCCATTCCCAAAGTTCATCCTGTCTCTTCTCTATGGAATTAATCATGTCAATGGTGGGATGAATTTTCAAGGCATAAGTACAATGTCGCTCATAATGATTACCCTACATATCAGGAAAAATATCCTTGATATGAGGGTTTCGTCGAGTTCAGTTTGAGGTCTGATGGGGAACCAGCATTGGAAGGCTGCTAAATCAAGGCAATGGAGGACTGCATAATATATCTTTTTGCATAACATACATGTTGGTCATCCCTGTGAAGAGTGGTTGGGGGTAACTAGGGGTTCCCTGGTGGGCCGTTCTTCAGCTTTCAAGAACATGATGGATGTGCTCATCTCATCCACTTGGGTCATGGAGTTGCCTGTCGACTCGGAATCCATGTGGTGTTCTTGGGAAATGCGGACTATTGCTGAGCGAAGGCTGGTAAGGGCTAGCGAGAATCGAGGTATGTAGTGAAAATTCTCCAAAAGGTGATTGTTGGTGCATAATGAGCATGTGAATTGCGCTGGCTAAAATCCAACGTAGTAAACCCTTTCGATTGGATACCATCTGTGGATGAGCTCCAGGGCCACGCACTCTTCAAGGAAGTAACCGAGCTTATCGCATAGAGTACAATGTATAATGGGCATAACTGGGGGTCTTTCTACAACCCTATGTTCCTCTTGTAAATATAGGATGGTGCGAGGCTCATTGCCGACAAATTGGATGGAGGGATCCTCCTAATAGGATCACTCGATTGCATGAAAGGCATCCCTATATTGTGGTATCTCTGGACAATGGTGGGTATAGTGACCATATTTTCTATAGAGAGCGCATGTGTGATTGGTCCGCAGTGCTTTGCCTTTTCCTTTGGTCATAGGTTCCTTTTTACAGGAACACAGTGTCGAGATGTTTGTTTCAGAGCCAAGGAGTGGTTTTAATTCATCTAGCTCCAGACATATATGGGTAAGATGACCTATTACATCACATATGGTGCAGACTAGTGATTCCCATTGAATGGAATGGGTCACCATCTTCTTTCCTCTCTTCTCGGTTCTCCTGGCCGTGATCACCAGTTTTGTAATGGGAGCTTCCTTTGCGGGGGTGGTCTCGACCATTTCTTGGATGGGTGGGGGATCCTTGGGACTGAGGGGCTTCAACCCTATGGTAGTAATGTGGGTGGCTCCTATTCCAGATGGAGGAATGAGATACCAAACTGGGAATGCCAATGATATGCTGGGTAATACCAGTGTTGCCAAAACCTACTGGGAGACGAAGCCAGCTATGGGGTAGAGGAAATGGGTTTGGGAGGCAACGTATGCAAGAGAGGTTGTCTTGGCCGATGCTTCAGTGTCGTTACTACTTGAGTCTGTGTCCTGACTAGCCTCGGTTCTTGACGTCGACATCATGCATACAGGGGCCCCTACGAAATCGTGTGATGCCTTAGGGATAATGGGAGGATCTCCTAGGAATGACCCTAGAATGGATGATGGTTTGAATTGGCTAGTGCCATATTCTTGGTACCATGAAAGACCATCCGAGGCTATATCTACATAGGGTATAATTACATCCATGTTGGTTAGGGGATGCTTCTTGATGTATGTCAGCTGGTCTACAGTAATGATGCAGTCCTTGTGGGTGAACATCCTAATGCGGAATATGGAGGAGGCTATGGCGAACATGGCGTACATATAACTTTGTCGGAGGAGTATATTGTAATCCAAGTGCACATCCAAAAATTCAGTGTCTACGTGGACCATCTTTCCTGCTAAACAGATCGGGACATTCTGGTAGAGGCCGAAAAGTGTTGAGGGATGACCGTCATATGCTCGATGCGTGATGATTGAGGGTTTTAGTTTGGGAGAACCTAACTTCTGCCAAACATTTTTTGACATGATGCATGTCGATGCACCCTCGTCTATGACACATCAGTGAAAAGTAATATTCTGGACCAATACTGGTATCTGGAAGGTGACCATGGAAGGAAGTTGGGGGCGGGGGGGGGGGGTGACTTCGTCTAAGTCAAAAGCCATCAGGCGTGTATCGGCCAGGTCGATAGCGCCTAACGTGGAAAGTAGGGCTTTTTGTTGTTTTGGGCATGACTGCAGTACTTCCAGAGTTGACATAGCAATGGGAGATTGAGCTAAATCGTCCACGATGCCATAATTATGGGCCGCTTTGGAGTAGTTTCCTACTCGCCTATTGGGTCCCTTTTCCATCTTTGGCAATGGTTCTATAGGCATCTTTGAAATGGTCAAAGGTGCAGTCGGTGCACTAGTACTAGCCCCTGATGTAGTGGTGTCTAGTGGGGTGTTGTAGTTGCGATTCCATGTTTGGAAAAACATCTCTTCCCCAGTCATGTAGATTTCATGGCTGCTTCTCCCAGAGTCGTCTGGGTTTTGCTGCTGAGTGCTGACCGTCCCTTGATGGGGGAAAGGCTCGTGAATCACAACCGTTTGCTGGGAAGATCATCCTTGTCCTTGGTTACTATGTAGCTTTTTTATCTCAGGGAGATTGGGACAGTGGTGATTATAGTGCCCGTACTCTCCACATATCGAACACGAATGGTTTGTTCGAAGAGGAGGCATTTTTATTTGCCAATGGGCATTTCTTGGTGCCTGGTTCTGATTTTGGTTGGAGTTACTTTGACCTGTAATAGCGGTGGGTGCTTTTGACTGCTACCCCCTGTCCAGGGTTCCCTTTTGGCTTGTTTTTGAATTTTTGCTTTACCACGTTAGGAGGATAGTTCTCCTAGTTATATTGGTGTAGTTGGTTTTGGAACGACTACACAAATTTCACCTGTGCATTGGTTTGCGTAGGTGGGTTGTGTGCTGGGGACTGAGCATAACGTTGTCCCATGTTTGCACCTGGCCGTTGGAGGGGAGCTCTTCTGTCAGTGTTTATTTCTGCATATTGGGTCCCCTCAGCTGGAGGATAAGGTCCTCCCTAGTGATACGCTTGCGCCCTATTAGTCAAATTTTGTTGAGGCATATGATGAATTTGAAATCCGGGTTGAGACATGTTCTGGGTAGAACTATATGTGTAACCAGGGTTTTGACTGCTACTGCCTAGGTAACCTTGGGTCATTGACCCTATTGTACCATAAGAGACAATGCCTTAGATGTGATAAGGAATCAGTGCTTAAGACATTTATATGATTATGTCATGAAAATATCTGTCTCTGTTTTAATCACCTCAAGTATTTACAATTTAACCCTTTGATATCAATCACAATGAATGTCTGACAATGCTACCATTTGCTGATGTTGAATGAAATGACCAGAATAATATGAAAGAAATAAGCCCAAACTGATATGCTGTCACAAATAATATATCATCTCAAACTTCTAAAGAATTTATGAAGGAAATGGTTAAAACAAAGGAGTGCAAATTAAGTATTTTAACTCTTTCTTACATAGGTAAAAAGAGACCTGTTGTTCATTACTTTGTCTTATTCAAACAAAGAAAACACAGAATGTAAACTTAGATACATATCAACATAAACAGATGCCAAAAACTTGCTTACTCATTCATTAATCATTGAAATCTTTGATTACAAAATAATATTATGAAGGTCCCAAAACTCGGACCCTTATTCCTCTTGAAAATTACATTAAATACAGTGAAAAGCAGTTTGGAACTGATGTAACCAATCCTAACTACCACAAATACTTAGGACTTCGGAGGCTGTCTATTACATGCCTTGAAAATGTCTTATTACAATTACATTTTCTTTGAAAAAGTAATATAATGTAAAAATATATATCCTAATCTATAGGAATTTCTGATGATGCCACTACATTTCCTTGGTAAACTGATTTGTCTTTCTCTGATGTTGAAAACCCTTTCGGCAAGTCTATTGTCCAAGCTCTGCACTTTTTCCATATCTCTACCCTTGTCCAGGGCGAATGTGTTAGAATGTGATACTCGAATCTGAATGCAGTAATTCGATTATTGGATGGTCTTTCTGTGAAAAGAGTTTTTACCAACCACAGTAGCTGAAAATGTCTCTGTAGAAATTTGACCATTGTTTCCCTTTTAAGCACTTGAGTTTTTTCATGCCTGTTATCAACTTTAATTTTTTTAATAACTAGAAAATTCTCATAATAATCCCATGGAAAAATATTTCCTTCATCTCCCCAACATGATGGCATACCTATTCTTGTTAATTTGTCAAATAACTTATCAAACTGACTTAATGCTTCTTCAATTTCCATCAGTTTCCTTTCTGTAGCCTTTCTGTGGTCATTTCTGACAATCATCTTATTGATCTCTACTACATATAAGGTCCTGCCTTTAATGTCATTCTCTTCTAATTCCTGATCTATTTTAGAATTAATAAAGTCAATGAACCTTCTAGCCCAAATATCTCTATTAATTTCCTTTTGTTTATCTGTCATGATTGGTTCTTCACATTCCCTAATAAGAATTTTCTCCTCTGCAACTATCATAAAAAGGCTCCAAATGGATTTCATTTCTGAAATGATATCATTCCAAATGATATCTTTGTCTTGTATCAGTGAAATGTTTCCTTTCAGTCTTTCTTTGAGATTTTTAATCTCAGCATCAACATTCTGAATATCCATTTTGCACTTGTTAGCTTCATTCTCTATGGATTTAATAAGCTTTGTTGCAGTCTCCAGATCTTCTTGAGCCTTTTTCTGATCTCTTTTAGCCATTTGCAACTCAGTATTCAACTGAAAAATCTGTGCTTGTGGATCTTTGTTACCTGTAGGAAAAGAAAAAGGTACAATTATGGTTATCAATATGATTTTGTAGTGATATTGCAGTTTTCTTTATTTTGGAAATTTCTTCATCTTTTTGCATGAGTTGTTGTAAAAGATTTCCTTTTCCTTCTCCACCTCTGCAATTTCTGCAGCCATAGAATGTTCTCTTGTAGGCGATTTTAGCTTTTTCCTCAATGTAGATATTTCTGCCTCAGCACTTTACATAAATTTCTGTACATCCATCTTGTCACTAGGGTCCACTCCAATATTTACAATGATTTTCTTTAGCTCAACATTCTGAACTGTTAAATCTCTTGAGTTAGCTTTCTCTAACTTTAATTGCTTAAGTACCTTTCCAAACATATTTAATGCCTTCATTGCGATTACAATTTTCTTTGTCAGGTCATTCACAATCAACTGACAAATTTGCATATGTAAATTCATCTTAACCATCAGGGGAATCTTCTTCACAACTACACTCACATTTACAAGATTGAAATTGTTAGAAGAACCTATTGACATGTCTGAAGGATGTGACGAGGAAATTCTGAATTGATCTTTCTCAAGATCCATGACAGTCAAAAGTCTTGTTTGATCTGGAGCAACTTGATATTCAGCTTGGGCCTCCATGCTGGCCTTCATCTTCTGATTCCTTTCTTAAAATTGTATAAACATCTGTTTGATCAAAGGTACTTGTTCATGAGAGATTTCAAGACTCCTAGGTGAAGCAGGAACATTTTTTCTTCTCCCAAATGTAAAGAAAAACCAGGTGGGTTAGATGTAGATTCTTAGATAAACTTTGTCCTCTTCTCAGCTCCCTGCTCCTCATCATTTAAATCAATCACTGTTTCTTTGCTTCTTTTGTTTGATTTCTCTGATATGATAAGAGTTTGAATGTTTGAGCCTACTGAACTTATCACACCTTTACTTGCTATCTTCTCCAAATCTGGCCTGATTTCATAAATGAAAGTTGAATACCCATTCTGAATTCTTCTATTTGAAATTACACTGTGAGGGTCATAAGCCCAACTTTCCCCTAACAACATATGCATCTCACCTAACATTTTAGTAACCTCCTCAAATGCTTGTCTCATATTGACTATGAAAGGGCCTACAGTCATGGGTAGTTTGTACATATGCCCCTTTTTCATGGGCACAAAGTGAACTTGATCAACATTTAGGCTTTGTCGAATAAATTCCAAAGAAAATAGCCTCATAGGTACAAACGTTGAAATACTATAAGGCTCAACACTTTCTCCATATAGCCTAATTTCAGAGTAATCCTAAAAAACAAACCAATCTCCAAATTTTCAATTTACTCCTAAATGCAAATATTCCTAAGCTTTAGGTAAAAAACAGGGAGGAGGAACTCCATTCAAGATTTTATATGCAACTGACATGAAATAAATGGAAAAATCAAAAAATCCAGCTTCATTTTTCTCTCTTCTTACTACATCTGTCCAGAACACTACTGGTTTCCTTTTCTTGTTTATATCCATAATATTCAGACTTAGATGCATGACTTCTTCTACATTTTGATATAATAACAAGTAGACAATCACTGAAGGAAATTTAAAAGAACTTGTTAATGAAAGGCTCATTAGCTGTGAATTAACTGCTTCCTGCCAATATGATGGAATATCCAGCACTATTCCCAGCTTCGTCATCATGGAAAACATGCCCAAGACTGATTTATCCATTGTACTATCATCATCATTGCCCAGAATTTTCACAATGCTGCTTAATACTGGTCGAATTTCTGCATCAAAAATCTCCATGGAAAACTCTTTGTTGTTCAAATGAAATTGCTTCATTTTTGGCTTCAAAAAGTATATGAACTAATTAAACTATTAACCTGCAAGATTATCATAGTAAGTTACCAGATAATTGTCAGAGAACTAAACGAACGACTCTGAATCAGGATAGCAAAGGGCTTGGTGGATTAACTGGGTAGACACTTGCAAAACATTCTCTCCCTTACAATTCATAACAAAAAATTTCCCAAGGTACTCGAATGACACCAACCAATAGATAAACTCAGGAAAAAGGTGGGTCTTTGCGATACATGCAGAAAGCACTCTAGACTTGACCATGGCAATATAAACAAGGGAGGCTTTGTCATTCAGGATGACTTTATGATAAAACGTAAGATGAATTATAGAAAAAAGGGCATCTTGAATATCCCCCTCGGTGTCCATGAGAGGGATATGAATATCAGAACTTGACAAGGACGAATGCTTAGCCATGACTGAAAATTATCACAAAGAACAACTCACAGGGTGGTCAATTTTACTAGGGTGACAGAAAACTAAAACAAGAGGGAGCACAAACTAATCACAAATGATTTGAAAACAATGTATATTTTGTTTTAATAGGTGGTGCGGCCTTAAAATTTAATGTTGACATCATGCGCCAACGAGCCGTTGATTTCACCCGACGTGGAGGACAATTGTGAACAACTCAGCGCCCTACATCACTGCGAGGGGTCTTGAGGTATGGATGAAAATTTTGGTTGGTGCCGCCGCACTCAATATCCATTGTTCATCTCTGTTGTCCTCATAGTCAACCCAGTCAACTGCAGAGGCACTCATCTTATTATCTCGTGCGCTGGTTGTGCCCACGAGTTGGGCCTTTTGATAAGAATTTAAACCATCAACACTTTCCTCCCAACAAATTGATCGATCTTTAAACATAAATGTGAAACCCACTTTCATAAAGTTTAAAGTGTTTAAACCTTTAACTCCAATATATCAACATAAATGTTTTTTATGATAAAGTATAAGAATTTTAATACTTTAACATATTTTCAACAATTTTCTATTTTTTTATATTTTCAGGAATTGAAAATAAAAGGATATCCAATTGATCCACAACATCTGGCTCCACCTGGGGATAGTTTTTTTGCCACGAAAAACTAAGAACTTGTAGATCAATGCCTCCACTTGAGGCATGGAGTCAAAAATTGCTTGATGAGAAATATACAATGAGGGAAAACCAAATATGTACAATGATGAACTAGTTGTTTTCAGTGCTGGAAATAGTGTTTTAGATACTGCCCATTCACAGGTAGTCCTACTGCTTCTTCATCAATATTTTCAATCATAAAAGTGTTATTTGATCTAGCTTCAGTGATTTTGTAAGGACTATGCCATAAAGGATCAAACTTGCCATGTTTCCCTTTCTCCTCTCTTCTGGTATCCCATCTTAATACCAAATCTCCAGTTTGAAACACGATCTCCTTTGCCTTCCTGTAAAAAATGGACTTCATTTTTTCTTGATATGTGACCAAATTTTCTCTGACTTTATTTCTACTTTCACTCAATTCTATAAGCTTATTCATTCTTCTTATCAATGAATTAGGTTCTTGTTGATCTTCTTGAAGAGAAGAAATTACTGGTCTTGCTAGCTGAGTGGGAAACAAACCTTGAGTACCATATACTAATTCATAAGGTGAATTACCAATGGATCTTCTAGTAGTCATTCTCACTGTCTAGAGAGAAAAAAATAGCTTTGAGTCCCAATTCTTCTAGTTTTCATTGATTTTTTTCTTCAAGATCCTCACCAATGTCTTGTTAGATGATTCTGTTAATCCATTTCCTTGTGGGTGACATGCTGTGGAATGAGACAATATCACATTATAAGTTTGACAAAAATTTATGATTCTGACTGAGTTGAATACCTGAGCATTGTTTGTTACAATATTTACTGGACATCCAAACCTGCTGAAAATATTCTCTTCTAAGAACTTCATTACTACCAAATCATTTGTTTTTCTAGTAGGAATTGCCTCTACCCATTTTGTAAAATAATCTGTGGCAGTTAGAATCCATTTAAACTGTCCACTTGATGGTGGATTAATTTCCCCAATGAAACCCACTCCCCATTGTCTGAATGGTTATTCAATGAAAACGGGAAGAAGAGGTAAAGGTGCTAACCTTTTCTTTTCTACAAACAATTGGCATTTTTGACAACTTCTAACAACTCTGTATACATCAGAAAATAAAGAAGGCCAATAAAAACCTGATTTAAGAATATTATGAGAAGTTACTTTCCAGCTATAATGACCTCCACACAAGCATTCATGGTATTCTTTGATAAATTCCATTGTTTCTTCTTCTGTTAGAAATAACAACAAGACACCAGTAGGATCTTTCCAATACAGTTTTGCATCAATTATAACATAAGGATGAGCTTTAATTTTTAGAGCTCTGTACTTAGCTCTATTGATTGAGGGAGGACAAGAAAAGAAAAACAAATAGTGGATAATATCTTTATACCAGTCCGAGCAGAGAAATTTGTATTTGATTGCTAACTTTGTCTTAATATAATCATTTTCCTTAGCCACTTCATCTAAAGGTGCAAACAAATTAATTCCCAAATCCTGGAAATTAGATTTTGTCAGCAATTTAGCTAGTCCCTATCCTTTGACTAACTTAGTAGGCTTAATGTCCAAATCATATTCTTGGATTTTGGCAATCCATTTCCCTCTTTTCCCCTCCACATCACTATGTACTAGCACATCTCTTATAGCAGAATTAGGCACATGTGATACTACCTGAGAATGAAGTACATAGTTCCTGAAAGCTTTTAATGATTTAACTAAAGCATATACCTGCTTCTCCAAGATATCATACTTGAGCTCTTCATCTCTGAGGACCTTACTGAAAAAGGCTACAAGTTTCTCACTTCCTTCTTCATTTTTCTATAACAACACAACAGCGATAGTAGAGGATGATTCAAATGAGAATATTTGGAAATGCTTCAAGTAATATGGACTGATCAAAACTGGAGCTTCTTGGAGAGATTCTTTAATTCTGCCAAAGGATTCTCTTGCATCCTTGTCCCATTTCACTTCAATATTATTTTTCAACATATATGTTATTAGCCTGACAATCTTAGCATAATTTGGAACAAATCTTCTCAGAAAATTAATTTTCCCTAGAAACCTTTGGATATCCATTTTACTTCTAGGCAGTGGAATTGTTTGTATAGCCTCAACCCTTGCTGGATCAATTTTCACACCTTGATTTGAAACTATATGACCCAGAAACTTACCTTCCTCTAGAGCAAACAAGGATTTCTTGGGGTTCAAGGATAACCCAAATTTTCTGCATTTCAAGAAATATTTCTACAGGTTCTCTAAGTACTCATCATCAGAACCTGGAAAAATAGTAACATCATCAAGATAAGTGACTCAAAATTTTTCACTGACAAAAGCAATATCCATTGGCCTTTGGAAAGTATCTCTTGCATTCATGAGGTTGAATGGCATCCTGGCATACATGAAATTTCCCCAAGGTGTGGTTAAAGAAGTTTTCTTCTGATCTTCCTTCTCGACAGCTACCTGATTATATCCAGAAAAACCATCAACCATGGACAACCTGTAAGCTCCAGTCACTTTCTGCAGAACAAAATCCATTTTTAGCAAATGATAATTATCCTTTAGGAAAGCTCTGTTCAAATTTCTGAAATCCACACATAATCTTATCTCTCCATTTTTCGTCCTCACCGGTACCAGATTGGAAAGCCAATTTGAATATCTGAGTGGAACTATGATTTTTTCTTACAAATGTTTCTTTAACTTTTTTTCAATCGGGGAAAGTAACAATGGGTTAATTTGTCTGAGCTTTTGTCTGTGTGGCTTAACCCCATCTTTCAATGGTATTTTGTGTTGAATAATATCTAGATCATACGTCTTTAAATATTCATATGACCATGCAAACACATCCATTAATTGTTTGAAAAGATCTGCATACCTTTGTTTATATTCCTTAGGAACTCCTTTAAACAACTTGACCATTTTGGGCTCATGCTGAGTTCCTAAATTATAGTCCTCCATTTGTCCATACTGAGATACCTTTTTCTGATTCACTACCACATCATTAGCATCAAACAATCTCTCAAGAGGTACCAAACCTCTGGGCAAAATATTATCCTTCAATTGAATTATCTTTTGATCACCAATTAACTTCTTTAGGTTTCTAAACATGTCACTTTGATCACTTTCATCAACTTCTAAATCAATTTGACTATCTTCAAAATTTCCAATCATTGTTAAAAATTGAATAATCTGCTCATCATCCTCAAAAACCTTCCAATGCTTTACATTATCAGGGATTGAAGGCCTGTGTCTCAAATCAATTTCATATCCCAACCTTGGATTAATTGGTGGCTTAAATTTAATTGCTACAACTACCATTGAATTTGCCATTATATTCTCTTCTCTTGGAATAAATTGAAGATTAAAGGCTTCAAAATAATTTTCAACTAGATCCCACACCTCATTTCTATAGGACCTCAATCTGGGATGCTTATTTTGACACCATTCTTAATCTGTCTTATTATTAATTCAGAATGACCAAAAATAGAAATATACTGAATCCCCATTTGTTTGGTTGTTTGAAGTCTTAAAATCAATGCTTCATACTCAACCACATTATTAGTAGATTCAAATTCTAGTTTAAAGGAAAAGGCGAAAGGTTACATTCATGAGATATAAATATGAATCCAACTCTGGTGCCCTCTTTAGAAAATGCACCATCGAAATAACACTTCCAAATTTTATTTGAATGCAGCTCCTTATGTACATTGGCTGAAGAGAGATGCTTCTTTGAGTCTTCAGCAAATTCTACAACTTCATGCAGCATGAAACAAGAGAGATCCTCCTTATCTTGGCCATAAATGGGTGAATTACCTGCATATTTCTTGGTGGTAGTTTTTAGAAATCTAGTTTCTCTGTATAACCTCCTTTCCTCCCCATTAAAAACAGGAATGATGTCATATGTGAAATCCAATTTCAAGACACCTCCAAGCTTTTCTCCCCAGGATCTAGACAACAACATACCAAATCTGGCTGGAATATCTGCTACTACAACATCCATCATAATACTCTTAGTTGGAATTTGAGCTAAGGAAACAACCATGTCTTTGATAATACCTACACACTTCAACCTTTTTGAATCAAAGGAATAGAGGTCTCTATATGGCTTAGTGATTTGTAAATTTAGGTCATTCATCACAGACAATGGCATAAGATTATGTGATTTGCCAGAATCTAGCATACAATTATGTAAAATGAAATCATGGAATAGAAATGATATAAAAAGGTGGAATAGAAGAATCTACCTCTTCAACATGAGGCCCAAAAGTAACCACTGGCTTTTCTTCTTGCAAATTCACAATATCACCCACCTCATCAGACTAAGATAGATTAATAAACTCTGTAATTTCTTTCTTATAACTAGGTGTTTTAGCCAACTCAAAAAGAGGTACTTGTATTTTAACTTTTTCTAACTCTTTCGACAAAATGAAAGTTTGATTTTGTTTTGTCAAATTTTCAGGTTCTTCTTGATTTTTGTTTGGATTTGCATGTTGCTCAGGAAAAGTAAGAATCTTCTCCAAAATATAGAGTCATTAGACTTGATTTGGGAAGCCTCAACTTGTTTCTTCTCCTTTTCTTTTAATGGATTCATGGGCTGCTTCCCCTTGTCTGATTGTTTTATTGAATTTTTCTGTAGTGGAGTTTCCATTGGGGAAGGTACTGACTCTGATTCTTTCTCGTCATTATCTTGAGTTCTCAACCTCTTCTTTGATCTCAAGTCATACTTTTTATGCAATTCTGCTTGCATAAAATCAATAATTTTTTTGCAGTAATCATCCATTTCTTCTTGATCAAATGAAACATTAGCTTCTTTACATTATTCTACACATTCCTTTTCACATTCTTCTTCTGTTTCACCATCTTCCATATACACAGTAGAAATTTGATCTTCGTCTTCTTTCTGATCATCATCAACAGACTCTGATGGTGCTACTTCTATATATAAGGGCGCTTGAACTTGATCCTAATCTCTTCTTTCCCTCTGCAGAAACTGCAGGGGATGCTTTTTGAATTGGGGATTAAGAACCCCTCTGTTTTTTTGTACAAGTTTCTTGTTATCCATTTCCATCTTTACTAATTTGTTTGAAAAAATTTTAATGACCTTAGTCATGTCATCGATCCTTTGATCTGGTGATGACTCCTCTTTAGGTTTTCCTTTACCTTGAACTGACTATTTTTCTTGTACTTTTCCAGTAGTAGTCATATTTGCCTCAATATCTAAGGCATCAATTTGAATTTGTTCAAGAGTGGGTGATATTCTTTCTCTCAATGTAAAACTGAAATCTGATACAAATGCCCCAGCAAAAACAAACCTTTCTCCAATAGGAGGAGGTTTGATTTCCACATGCAAACTATTATACAATTTATTAAATCTTTTGATGAAATCACTCATGGTTTCATCTGATTTTTTCTTTATAGCATCAAATTCTGTTAAGGAATAACCATGATCTCTCTTTTCACCCCATATTTGGATGAAATGTCTCTCTAATTCATCCCAATCATTGATTGAGCCATTTGGTAATCCTTTGAACCATTTTCTTGCCTCTCCATTTAGAGACTGTACAAAAAGTCTCATTACAACATCAAGATGTTCTACATTGAAATTTTCGACAAAGGTGAAAAAAAAAGGCAAGTGTTGTTCTGTAGTTATTTGATCTTCACCAGTAAATCTAGGAAGCAGCTTAAGATACTCCTGAGGCATTGCATTAATTGGTTGGGGAAGATTTAATGGTGCATATCTATTCATCAAGAAAGCAGGGGATGCCATGTTTATGCCTTGATTGACTGCTCCTTGAGTAGGGGGAATATGAGTACCAGTTGTAGGTGTGGATGAATGGGGTAGAGAAAACTGATATGGGAAGGGGTTGATAAAAAATAGCAGAAGAACTGTCAACTGCATTAGGTTGAGTTTCTGTGAATGGAAATGATACAGACTTAAAAGATTGTTCTTTTAATGTTGGTTCTTGGAAATGAATGGATGAGGACAAGGATTCTCGTTCCGATAAAATGAGTTTCTAAGAAATATCCTTGGATGAAAGGGTATGAGAACTGCTGCCTGGTGCAAGCAGTGTGGCATCAGGTGTAGAAAATAGTTTTCATTTCTGGCCCTTTCTAGAAGCTAAATTTTCTGGATCTAACAAAATGGGGGATTTTTGTTGAGAGGTATCTAACCTCGTTTGAGGCCTCTTAGGAGCCAGAATTATAAAATTAAAACACAGCTTTAGTATTTTCTCCTCTCTGAACAACCAGAGGAAATATGAAAAAAACTCAGGGAAACCTTCTCTTCTTCATTCCCTGGCAACGCCGCCAATTAATGGTGTACCTTAAGAAACAATCCCTTAGCTGTGATAAGGAATCAGTGCTTAAGGAATTTATATGATTATGTCACGAAAATATCTGTCTTTGTTTTAATGACCTTCAAGTATTTACAATTAAACCCTTAGATATCAAATGCAATGAATGTCTCAAAATGCTACCATTTGCTGATGTTGAATGAAATGACCAGAAGAAGATGAAAGAAAGAAGCCCAAACTGATATGCTGTCACACAGAATATATCATCTCAAACTTCTGAAGAATTTATGAAGGAAACGATTAAAAAAAGGAGTGCCAATTAATTATTTTAACTCTTTCTTACATAGGTAAAAATAGACCTATTGCTCATTACTTTGTCTTATTCAAACAAAGAAAACACAAAATGTAAACTTAGATACATATCAACATAAACAGATGCCATAAACTTTCTTACTCATTCATTAATCATTGAAATCTCTGAGTACAAAATAATATTATGAAGGTCCCAAAATTCGGACCCTTCTTCCTCTTGAAAATTACATTAAATATAGTAAAAAGCAGTTTGGAACTCCTGTAACCAATCCTAACTACCACAACTACTTAGGACTTTGGAGGCTATCTATCACATTCCTTGAAAATTTCTTATTACAATTAGATTGTCTTTGAAAAAGTAATATAATGTAAAAATATATATCCTAATCTATAGGAATTTCTGATGATGCTGCTACATTTCCTTGGTCAGCTGATTTGTCTTTCTTTGATGCTGAAAACCCTTTTGGCAAGTCTATTGTCCAAGGTATGCATTTTTTCCATATCTCTACTTTTGTCCTGGGCGAATGTGTTAGATTTTGATACTCCAATATGAATGCAGTAATTCGATTATTGGATGGTCTTTCTGTGAAAAGAGTTTTTACCAACCACAATAGCTGAAAATGTCTCTGCAAAAATTTGACCATTGTTTCCCCTTTAAGCAACTGAGTTTTTTCATGCCTGTTATCAACTTTACTTTTTTTAATAACTAGAAAATTCTCATAAGAATCCCATGGCAAAAGATTTCCTTCATCTCCCCAACATTATGGCAGACCTATTCTTGTTAATTTGTCAAATAACTTATCAAACTAACTTAATGCTTCTTTAATTTCCATCAGCTTCTTTTTTGTAGCCTTTCTGTGGTCATTTCTGACAATCATCTTATTGATCTCTACTACATATAAGGTCTTGTCTTTAATGTCATTATCTTCTAATTCTGATTTATTTTAGAATTAATAAATTCAATGAACCTTCTAACCCAAATAGCTCTATTAATTGCCTTCTGTTTATTTGTCATGATTGGTTCTTCACATTCCCTAATAAGAATTTTCTCCTCTACAACTATCATCAAAAAGCTCCAAGTAGATTTCATTTCTGAAATGATATCATTCCAAATGATATCTTTGTCTTGTATCAGTGAAATTTTTCCTTCAATCTTTCTTTGATATTTTTAATCTCAGCATCAAAATTCTGAATATCCATTTTGTACTTTTTAGCTTCATTCTCTATGGCTTGAATAAGATTTGTTGCAGTTTGCAGATCTGCTTGAGCCTTTTTCCGATCTCTTTCAGCCATCTTCAACTCAGTATTAAACTGAGAAATCTATGCTTGTGGATCTTCGTTACCTGTAGAAAAAACAAAAGTACAATTATGGCCTTATCAATATGATTTTGCAGTGATATTGCAGTTTGCTTTATTTTGGAAATTTCTTGATATTTTTACATGAGTTGCTGTAAAAGATTTTCCTTTTCCTTCTCCACCTCTACAACTTCTATAGCCATAGAATGTTCTCCTGTAGGAAATTTTGGATTTTTCCTCAATGTAGATATTTCTGCCTCAGCACTTTGCATAAATTTCTGTACAACAATCTTATCTCTAACGTCCACTCCAATCTTTACAATGATTTTCTTTAGCTCATTATTCTTAACTGTTAAATATCTTGAGTTAGCTTTCTCTAACTTTAATTTCTTAAGTACCTTTCCCAACATATTATCTGCCTTCATTGCCATTGCATTGGTCTTTGACAGGTCATTCACAATCAACTCAATAGTTTGCATATGTAAATTCATCCTATCCATCAGGGGAATCTTCTTCACATCTACAGTCACATTTACAGTATTGAAATTGTTAGAAGAACCTATTGACATGTTTGAAGGATGTGACGGGGAGATATTTCTGAAGATCCATGATAGTCAAAAGTCTTGTTTGATCTAGAGCAACTTGATATTCAGCTTGGGCCTCCATGCTGGCCTTCATCTTCTGATTCCTTTCCTCAATTTGTATAAACATCTATTTGATTAGAGGTACTTGTTCATGAGAGATTTCAAGACTCCTAGGTGAAGCAGAAACATTTTTTTCTATTAGATGTAGACTTCCTTCTCTCTCTCCCTACTCCTCATCATCTAAATCAATCATTGTTTCTTTGCTTCTTTTGTTTGATTTCTCTGATATGATAGGAGTCTGAATGTTTGAGCCTACTAAACTCATCACACCATTACTGGCTATCTTCTCCAAATCTGGCCTGCTTTCATGAATGAAAGTTGAATACCCATTATGAATTCTTCTATTTGAAATTACACTGTGAGGGTCATAAGCCCAACTTTCACCTAACAACATATGCATCTCATCTAACATTTTAGTAACCTCCTCAAATGCCCGTCTCATATTTACTATGAAAGGGCCTATAGTCATGGGTAGTTTGTACATATGCCCCTTTTTCATGGGCACAAAGTGAACCTTATCAACATTTAGGCTTTGTCGAATAAATTCCAAGGCAAATAGCCTCATAGGTATAAACATTGAAAGTCTATAAGGCTCAACACTTGCTCCATATAGCCTAATTTCAGAGTAATCCTAAAAGAAAAACCAATCTCCAAATTTTAAATTTACTCCTAAATGAAAATATTCCTGAGCTTTAGGTAAAAAATAGGGAGGAGGAACTCCATTTAAGTTTTTATACGCAACTTACATGAAATAACTGGAAAAATCAAAAAATCTAGCTTCATTTTGCTCTCTTCTTACTACATCTGTCCAGAACACTACTAATTTCCTTTTCTTGTTTATATCCATAATATTCAGACCTAGATGCATGAACTCTTCTACATTTTGACATAAGAACAATTAGACAATCAATGAAGGAAATTTAAAAGAACCTGTTAATGAAAGGCTCATTAGCTGTGAATTAACTGCTTCCTGCCAATATGATGGAATATCCAACACTATTCCCGTCTTCATCATCATGGAAAACATCCCCAAGACTGATTTATCCACTGTACTGTCATCATCTTTGCCTAGAATTTTCGCAATGCTGCTTAATAATGGTCGAATTTTTGCATCAAAAATCTGCATGGAAAACTCTTTGTTGTCCAGCTGAAATTGCTTCATGTTTGGCTTAAAAAAGTATGTGAACTGATTAAACTCTTCACCTACAAGATTATCATAATAGGTTGAGAATCGTCAGAGAACTGAACGGATGACTCTGACTCAGGATATAAAAGGGCTTGGTGGATTATCTGGGTAGACACTTGCAAAACATTCTCTCCCTTACAATTCATAACAAAAAATTTCCCAGGGTACTCGAATGACACCAACCAATATATATACTCAGGAAAAAGGTGGGTCTTTGGGATACATGCAGAAAGTACTCCAGACTTGACCATGGTAGTATAAACAGGGGAGACTTTGTCATTTAGGATGACTTTATGATAAAATGGAAGATGAATTATAGAAAAAAGGGCATCTTGAATATCCCCCTCGGTGTCCTTGAGAGGATATGACTAGCAGAACCTGACAAGGACGAACGCTTAGCCATGACTGAAAATTATCGCAAATAACAACTCACAGGGTGGTCAATTTTACTAGGGTGATAGAAAACTAAAACACGACGCAGCGCAAACTAATCACAAATGATTTGAAAAACAATGTGATTTTTTTTTAGATATGTGGCGCGACCTTAAAATTTAATGCTGACATGATGCGCCAACGAGTCGTTGATTTCACCCGGCGTGGAAGACAAATGTGAACAACTCAGCGCCCTACGTCATTGTGAGGGGTCTCGAGGTATGGATGAAAATTTTGGCTGGTGCCCCTGCACTCAATCTCCATCGTTCATCTTTTTTGTCCTCACAGTCAACCTAGTCAACTATGGAGCACTCATCTTATTATCTTGTGCGCTAGTTGTGCCCACGGGTTGGGCATTTTGATAAGAATTTAAACCATCAATGCTTTCCACCCGAAAAATTGATCAATATTTAAACATAAATGTAGAACCTGTTAGCAACCTATAATATAGGGGTCATAATTTTGACTTGAATATTGATAATCTTGTAAATGTGTACATACTTTGCCTTCTGCAAGTTGTATTCACACATTTTGTAAAAAAATAAAAAAAATAGAAAAAATCAAAAATAAAATGAATAAAATATGAAAGTGAGCAAGCACAAATGCCACTACTTTTTACTTTTTCACTGTGGCGGAGTGTCAATAAATGCCATAGTCCATGATGAGTTAAATAGTTTAATATTAACTTGTCATTGTTTCAATTTCACTTGTTGTAGATAGAGAATAATGAGTTGTCATACTGCTAATCATGAAAATTTAGTAGTTAGGTAGAGAAATAAATGAATCCAACAGTTTAATCTAGATTCATGGATGAAATAAGTGTATAATTAGATAGTTTTACTTGCTTTCAGAAAGAATATTGCTGTGAAGGGTGCTAGCCTAAATGCGCCTTACTACAAAGGAAGAAAAAATGTTAGCATGGTAAGATGGGTAGGTAGAAGAAGGTGAAAATATCTCAATGTAAATATCATTCATCATGGGCTGCAAAATAACTAACTTCCCCTTCGCATAGTCATGAAACACTCTAAACTATTAGTCAGAAAGGCTCAAGGCATTTCCTTGACTTTTGTTGGGACCGGACCCAAGGCTCTATGACTGATCGGTTGAAAGTGTGAATGTCTGTATTAATCCCTAAAATCACTACATTTCCATTCATGCATTCATCTCCTTGAATAATCCTAAGTAAAACATCATTTTTACTTAAAGGCATTACAGTTCCCATTTTATTAACTTCCTACATCATTTGAAAACATTAAGCCCTCAAAATAACATTATATCATAAGTTAAGTGATAAGATCAATGCAAATTATCTTTTATAATCCACTTTACTTGTTATGTTTATGTATTTTGAGTATACCATCTCCTATTTTCATATTAACTCTAATTTATATATTAACTCCTTATAGAAATGACCTTCTTCTATCATATATAACTCTTTTTTATATAATAAACCCAAAAACCCACTTATTTTAACTTAAGCCAAAGTTATTTATTCCCACATGTTTAAATAAAAACCCTCTTTATAACCCCTTTGGCTAAGTTTATCTATATATAAATATACTACTCCCTATGGTAGTTAAATCAACCCGATTTAATTCACCATATAATAAAAATTTATGAGAAAAATCTTAAAACATGTCTTATATGTGTTTTAAACAAAAATTCGTCGAAGTTTTTTCAAAACTAAACTTCAAAAGAAATAAACCATTTCCTTGTATATTTTCCCCCGACTCCCTTAACCTAAGGTCTAATTCATAACTTAACCCCTTCCCTGCAATGTATATTCCATTATATCAGTCCCTAACCTCGATTAAAATCCTGAATAACCTTCCGGATCACCTTTTTCATTGGAAAAGTCATGTTTTATAGATAAAACCCATCAAAAACCTTTTTCCCATCGGATTAATTTTCAATCCTCCGATCCCCAAGTCCCTTTTAATCCAACGGTTAGAAATCTACATGATAATTCAATATATTTTTATCCCTCCCCATCGCACTTGATAACAACCATCTGATCTTCTTTTATTTCCTAGATCTATGGCCCAAAGTGAACCTGATAACTAATCTTTCCCCACACCTTCCCTTTTAATCTTGATCATTCGCTTCCCAAAGCCAGATCCGACGGCAATAATGCATTTTCACGCCCGTAAAGTAATCGACAAATGTTTTAGAAAAGTTGCGCGCAATGGGTGGTTTTCCCAAACCACCCCGCGTCGACGTGTCATAATCTTATTGGATCGCGTTCGAAAATCTATTACCACTTACAGTTTTTGAGCCGCGCGAATACCACCCAGTGGTATTCCAAAACCACTCCTGCCCAAAATATGGGTTAATATAATTCGACTATGGTTTAGACTATGGTTAATTCATAAAAACTCATAGTTTTCAATGAAATTTCACTTATTGGTGCTTTGAACCTATAAAGCTTCTGCTAAGCCCATTTTTCATCGAAATATCAGCATTTGTGCGCCATTACACCTTTAGAACCTGTGCATAGCCTTTTTTCACCATTTTAAAACCTACCAGCTCCATTTTTGAGCCAGTTTCCCTGCAATTCGACCACGACAAGCCACATTACCCTCTGAAAGAACAATTTTGCAGAATTGAAGACTGTGCGCAGCTGCGAAACGTCTTCAACCATGAATATACCTGTTTCAAGGTATTTTTCGTCAAAAATTATCCACTGAACTTCAATTTCTAAAGAAAAAACACCAAATTTTCTGTTATTCTCTGAAAATATCCTGAATTTTCGATATAGAAATTGCAAAAAACATCCATAGTACAAGGGAAACTCTGTCAAATTTTCCCCAGAATCCCTAATTGCTGTTTTTTGCAACTTTGATTCATACCCTGGTCTTTTCCACTGTTGGGATTGATTGTAACCTACTTTCTGAGCATTAAAACCTTCTTTCAATACAAAACCCTGCTCAGAACCCTATTTTACCAGAGAAATTCTCCAAGAAGCCCTTGTTTCCAACAAAAGAGCTCAGAAAACAGTCTAAGCTTGCTCTGCTCTATTCAAAAATGAAAAATTGATGTTGCAGAAATATTATGATCAAAAAATTAGAGCTCATGCTAAGAGCAAGCCAAACAACCACTGCCACAAGGATCACCAAGTGGCAAAGTGCTTCTTCAATATTTTGAAAATCTATTCTTTTTGGAAAACGAAATCAAGCATATGTTCACTGTAAAGCCTAACTTTGCCAAATATACAGAAGCTGATGAAAGTTATGGGAAATTGAAGAATATGAAGATCCCCACTGCTGAACAGTGGCAAGAATTCACAGATCTATTATGAATTTGATAGATAAAGGATAGGAAAATTACTTAGAAATTCATATTTTACTTTTATCTTATGGTGAAAAAATCAGTGTCAAAGTGTATTAGGGTCAAAGTGTATCAGTAAAAACCAATTGTTACTGCTGGTCATTTTTTAATTACAACAGTGAAACAGTGAAAAAGAAAAGATAAAGAGTATTAGAGCAGAAGATGAAAAGGAATAGTATTCCACAAGCTACCATCCACGAGAAGATGTGAATATTGCCAGCAAATACTCACAGCACATCAAAAATCAGTTTAGATAAGATAAAACAGTTCTTTTTTTTCTTGTAAAAGAGGACATCTTGCAAGTTGTTTTGTTGTTGTTCCTCTTATTATGCTCTTTTTCCTCTTTTTCTTTAAAACATTATCTCAATTTCTAAGATATTTTGTAAACAATCTTTGTGTATAAATAATTCATAACTCGAAGTATTCAGTGTGGAATAAAATTTCTCAAGATAATTATAGTCATTTTGCTGGACCTATTGAAGTTGGTGTGAGTTAATTAGCGAAGCAGCAGTCTGGAAACAAGCTTAGAGACATCATAACTAAGGATTCTCATGGTGATAAGATAAGTCTCGTATTTTTTCCTGTTTTCAACATTATTATTTTAAGTTTAAAAACATTCATTTTATGTGTTTCTATTCTGTAATGATCAACTAAGGAGAAATTAAACAGAATTAGTGATAATAAGCTCTCTATTTTAAACTAGTTGGCATTTTGATGTTTTCTGCTTGATAACAAGACCATAGAATTCTTAATTTCTCTAGGTCCTAGTTTGATTCCCTCCTTCAATCTTCTTATCTGTAACTTAAGGATTCTTAAGTGCCCTTTTTTTCAGATTTCACCCATTCCATCCTCAAAACCTATTCAAAGCCTTAGAAGGTCATATATCCCACCCTTAGTACATTTGCATCTTTAAGTCTTATTTCCTAGCCCTACTTGCCTAGAGAGTTGACTCCATTGCCCAATTTTCTGGTAGATCCCTCTGGTTTACCTTGAAATACTTTTTATTCCTACCAAACTTCTAAAATCAGTCCTATTGCTCACGAATAACTATCCTAAAATATTTTACTAAAATAAAGCTAAATCTTTAGGAGAGATCCCTCTCCGGGGCTTAGGAAGGCTAGATCCTGAATTCCCAAAGTGGTTCTTGGTTACCCCTGGTGTTCTTAACTACAAAAATCCCCATCCCACAACCTGAGATTTACTAGGGTGATAACAGAACCCACTTTCATAAATTTTAAAGTGTTTAAACTTTTAACTCCAATATATCAGCAGAAATGTTTTTTATGGTAAAGTATAAGAATTTTAATACTTTAACATATTTTCAACAATTTTGTAACTTTTTATATTTTCAAGAATTGAAAATAAAAGGATATCCAAATGATTCACAACATCTAGCTCCACCTGGGATAGTGTTTTTTCCATGAAACATTAAGTACCTGAAGATCAGTGCCTTCACTTCGGGCATGGAGTCAAAAATTTCTTGATGAGAAATATACAATGAGGGAAAACCGAATATGTACAATGATGGACCAACTGTTTTTAGTGGTAGAGATAGTGTTTCAGATACTGTCCATTCACAGACAGCCCTACTGCTTCTGCATCAATATTTTCCAACATAAAAGTGTTATTTGATCTAGCTTCTTGAAGAAAAGAAATTACTGGTCTTGCTAGCTGAGTGGGAAACAAAGCTTGAGTACCATATACTAATTCATAAGGTGACTCACCAATGGATGTTCTACTAGTCATTTTCACATCCCAGAGAGAAAAAATCAGCTTTGAGTCGCAATTCTTCTGGTTTTGATTGATTGTTTTCTTCAAGATCCTCACCAATGTCTTATTAGATGATTCTGCTAATCCATTTCCTTGTGGGTGATATACTATGGAATGAGGCAATATCACATTATAATTTTGACAAAAATGTATGAATCTGACTGAGTTTAATACCTGAGCATTGTTTGTTACAATCTTCATTGGACATCCAAACCTGCTGAAAATATTCTCTTCTAAAAACTTCATTACCACCAAATCATTTGTTTTTCTAGTAGGAATTGCCTCTACCCATTTTGTAAAATAATTCGTGGTAGTTAGAATGCATTTAAACTGCCCACTTGATGGTGGATTAATTCCCCCCATGAAATCCAATCCCCATTGTCTGAATGGTTCTTCAATGAAAATAGGAAGAAGAGGTAAAGGAGCTAACCATTTATTTTCTACAAACAATTGGTATTTATGATAACTTCTAACAACTCTGTATACATCATCAAATAAAGAAGGCCAATAAAAACATGATTTAAGAATCTTATGAGCAGTTACTTTCCATCTATAATGACCTCCACACAAGCATTCATGGTATTCTTTGATAACTTCCATTGTTTCTTCTTCTGTTAAACATAACAACAAGACACCAACATGATCTTTCCAATACAATTTTGCATCAATTATAACATAAGGTTGAGCTTTAAGTTTTAGAGCTCTGTACTTAGCTCTATTGATTGGGGAGGACAAGAAAAGAAACACAAATAGTGGATAATATCTTTATACTAGTCCAAGCAAAGAAATTTGTATTTGATTGCTGACTTTGTCTTAATCTGATCATTTTCCTCAGTCAATTCATCTAAAGGTGCAAAAAAATTAATTCCCAAAGCTTGGAAATTAGATTCTGTCAGCAATTTAGCTAGTCCTTGTCCTTTGACTAACATAGTAGGCTTAATGTCCAAATCATATTCTTGGATTTTGGCAATCCATTTCCCTCTTTTCCCCTCCACATCACTCTGTACTAGCACATCTTTTACAACAGAACTAGGCACATATGCTACTGCTTAAGAATGAAGTACATAGGTCCTAAAATATTTTAATGATTTAACTAAAGCATATACCTACTTCTCCAGGATATTATGCTTGAGCTCTTCATCTCTAAGGACCTTACTGAAAAAGGCTACAGGTTGCTCACTTCCTTCTTCATTTTTCTGTAACAACACAGCAACAATAATAGAGGATAATGGAAATGAGAATATTTGGAAAGGCTTCAAGTAATATGGACTGATCAAAAGTGGAGCTTCTTGGAGAGCTTATTTAATTTTTACAAAGGATGCTCTTGCATCCTTGTCCCATTTCACTTCAGTATTATTTTTCAACATATCTGTTATTCTCCTGACAATCTCAGCATAATTTGGAACAAATATTCTCAGAAAATTAATTTTCCCTAGAAACCTTTGGACATCCTTTTTACTTCTAGGCAGTGGAATTGTTTGTATAGCCTTAACCCTTGCTGGATCAATTTTCACACCTTGATTTGAAACTATATGACCCAGCAAATTACCTTCCTCTAGAGCAAACAAGGATTTTTTGGGGTTCAATGTTAACCCAAATTTTCTGCATTTCAAGAAAGCTTTCTGTAGGTGCTCTAAGTGCTCATCATCAGAACCTGAAAAAATAGTAACATCATCAAGATAAATAACTACAAATTTGTCAGCCACAAAAGAAATATCCATTGGCCTTTATAAAGTAGCCCCTGCATTCATGAGGCCGAATGGCATCCTGGCATACATGAAAGTTCCCCAAGGTGTGGTGAAAGCAGTTTTCTTCTAATCTTCCTTCTCCACAGCTACCTGATTATATCCAGAAAAACCATCAACCATGGACAACCTGTAAGCTCCAGTCACTTTCTGTAGAGAAAAATCCATCTTTGTCAAAGGATAACCTTCAGGGAAGCTTTGTTCAAATTTCTGAAATCCACACATAATCTTATCTCTCCATTTTTCTTCCTGACCGATACCAGATTGGAAACCCAATTTGAATATCTGAGTGGAACTATAATTTTTTCTTGCAAAAGTTTCTTTAACTCTTTTTCAATTGGGGCACGTAACAGTGGATTAATTTGTCTGAGCTTCTATCTATTTTTCTTAAGCCCATCTTTCAGTGGTATTTTGTGCTGAATAATATCTAGATCATAAGTCTTTAAATCTTCATATGACCATGCAAAAACATCCATGAATTGTTTGAAAAGATCTACATACCTTTGTTTATATTCCTTAGGAACTCCTTTAAACAACTTGACCATTTTGGGCTCATGCTGAGTTCCTAAATTACAGTCCTCCATTTCTCTATCCTGAGATACCTTTTTCTGATTCACTGCCACATCATTAGCATCAAAAAATCTCTCAAGAGGTACCAAACCTCTAGGAAAAATATTATCCTTCAATTGAATTATCTTCTGATTACCAATTTTCTGCTTCAGGTCTCTAGATATATCACATTGATCACTTTCATCAACTTCTAAATCAATTTGACTATCTTCAAAATTTCCAATCATTTTCAAAAATTGATTAATCTGCTCATCATCCTCAAAATCCTTCCAATAGTTTACATTATCAGGGATTGAAGGCATGTGTCTCAACTCAATTTCATATGTCAACCTTGGATTAATTGTTGGCTTAAATGTACTGGCTACAGCTACCAATGAATCAACCATTCTATTCTCTTCTCTTGGAATAAATTGAATATTAAAGGCTTCAAAATAATTTTCAACTAGATCCCACACCTCATTTCTATAGGACCTCAATATGGGATTCTTAGTTTGACAGCAATTCTTAATTTGTCTTATTATTAATTCAGAATCACCAAAAAAATAAATAGAATGAATCCCCATTTGTTTGGTTGTTTGCAGGCTTAAAATCAATGCTTCATAATCAACCATATTATTAGTAGATTCAAATTCCAGTTTAAAGGAAAAAGGTGAAAGGTTACCTTTAGGAGATATAAATATGAATCCATCTCCGGTGCCCTCTTTAGAAAATGCACCATCGAAATAACACTTCCAAAATTTATTTGAATGCAACTCCTTATGTACATTGGTTGAAGAGAGTTGTTCCTTTGAGTCTTCAGTAAATTATGCATCTTCATGCAGCATGAAACAAGAGAGATCCTCCTTCTCTTGGCCATAAATGGGGGAATTACCTGCATCTTTCTTGGTGGTAGTTTTCAGAAATCTGGTTTCTCTCTATAACCTCCTTTCCTCCCCATTATAAATAGGAATGATGGCATATGTGAAATCCAATTTCAAGACACCTCCAAGCTTTGCTCCCTAGGATCTAGACAACAATATACCAAATCTGGTCGAAATATCTTCTGCTACAACATTCATCATAATACTCTTGGTTGGAGTTTGAGCTAAGGAAACAACCATGTCTTTGATAAGACCTACACACTTCACCCTTTTTTAATCAAAGGAATAGAGGTCTCTATATGGCTTAGTGATTTTTAAATTTAGCTCATTCATCACAGACAATGGCATAAGATTATGTGATGCACCAGAATCTAGCATACAATTATGTAAAATGAAATCATGCAATAGAACTGATATATAAAAAGGTGGAACAGAAGAATCTACCTCTTCAACATGAGGCCCAAAAGTAACCACTGACTTTTCTTCTTGCAAATTCACAATATCATCCACCTCATCAGACTGAGATAGATTAATAAAATCTGTAATTTCTTTCTTATAACTAGGTGTTTTAGCCAACTCAAAAAGAGGTACTTGTATTTTAACTTTTTCTAACTCTTTCGAAAAACTGAAAGTTTGATTTTGTTTTGTCAACTTTTCAAGTTCTTCTTGATTTTTGTTTGGATTTTATGTTGCTCAGGGAAAGTAACAATCTTCTCCAAAATATTAGATTCATCAGAATTGATTTGGGAAGCCTCAGCTTGCTGCTTCTCCTTTTCTTTTACTGGATTCATGGGCTGCTTCCCCTTGTCTGGTTGTTTTATTGAATTTTTCTGTAGTGGAGTCACCATTGGGGAAGGTACTGAATATGATTATTTCTCTTCATTATCTTGAGTTCTCAATGTCTTCTTTGATCTCAAGTCATACTTTTTTTGCAATTTTTCTTGCATAAAATCAGTAAATTGTTTGCAGTAATCATCCATTTCTTCTTGATCAAATGAAACATTAACTTCTTTACATTCTTTTTCACATTCCTTTTCACATTCTTATGTTTCGCCATATTCCATATACACAATAGAAATTTGATCTTCGTCTTATTTCTGGTCATCATCACCAGACTGTGATGGTGCTACTTCTATATATAAGGGTGCTTGAACTTGATCCCGATCTCTTCTTTCCCTCTGCAGAAACTGCAGGGGCTACTTTCTGAATTGGGGATTAAAAACCCCTATGTTTTGTTGTACAGGTTTCTTGTTATCCATTTCCATCTTTACTAATTTGTTTGAAAAAATTTTAATGACCTTAGTAATGTCATCGATCCTTTGATCTAGTGATGACTCCTCTTTAGGTTTTCCTTTACCTTGAACTGACTATTTTTCTTGTACTTTTCCAGCAGCAGTCATATTTTGCTCAATCTCTAAGGCATCAGTTTGAATTTTTTCAAGAGTGGGTGATCTTCTTTTGATCCAAGTGGATATCAGTGGCCACCCACCTATTCCATTTGGACTAGCACCATCAATTCTTGCAGCTTTTCACATTCATCACAACTTACTATTTTTAGCAAGTTTTCGGGTCCTCCACTCCCGAAGCCGTTTTGGGGCCTTAATGATCTAGGTGGATATTGGTGGCCACCCACCTATTCCATTTGAATCCCCACCATCAGTTCTTTCAGTTTTCAAGTTGCAACAAAACTTACTATTTTTAGCAGTTTTTTGGGTCCCGTACTTCGGGAGCCATTTTGAGGCCCTAAACGATGTTTTTTGGGAAAACGGAGAGCAACATGTGACCATGGACTAATGTTACTCATTCAAAATTTGTAATCCTCAAACAGATCTTTCTAATGAGCTATTGAGTGCGTCAAATGGAGATCGGATGCCAAAGTTACGTCCTCGAGAAGTTGAACCACCAATTTTCCCAAACGGGGCCCATAGTTTTGGCGCTTCATCTCCTAGGGTTAGGTTTTTGGAAGTTTAGAGTTCTCCATGGTTTCTCAATAATAAATAGGCCCTTGAGCCTCATTGTAACACAGTTCAGAGGTCTGTAGCCATCACATCTCTTCTCAGAGATTCGCTACCAGCACCCTAGCTATTCTATTTCCATTATGCCTATAAGCATATTTCTGTTATCTGATATTAAGAAATGAAGAATTATTTCTGTTGCATCTTTATGTTCATGGTTATTTCTGTATTCTTTTGCGTTCCTGCATAAATCCGGATTAGTGGTATCAGAGCGGGTCTGCTCTTTCTTTATTTTTCTTTGCATGTCCCCAACACGGTTAGGGTATAAGGAGTTAGGGCTCGATATGGTTGAATCCTTGCAAGATCAGCCTCACAAACCCCGACGACCTCCCATGGTGGAAGAAAAGAAAGACGAGGGAGCAGGAGATCCTATCAAAATACTGCTTGAGGAGGCCCTTGAGAAACAAAGGAACGCGATGATGGATAACTTTGCTCAAATCCTTCAACGACTTCCCACTTATGGCACATCTGCATCCAACAGCCACGCTAGAGGTGCCACTCCCTTCAAGGTACAGGTAAACTTTGAAATTCCTATATTTGAAGGAAAAATAGATGCAGATGTCGTAGATAGATGGTTAAATTTTCTAGAAGGGTATTTCTCGGTCTATGACTTCTTTGACCGATAAAATATTATTTTTGCACTCCTCAAAGCTGCCCCCCATGTCAAAGACTGGTGGGAAACCTACCGTGAGCAAGAGGGAGAAGGGGAACCCTCTCTCTTCTCTGCCACACCCACTTGGCATTTGTTTCGAGATGACATCAAGGAACAATATTACCCTGTGGGGAGCTATGAGGACAAATACATCCAATGTACCATGCTGCGGCAACAAAAGGATCAAGATGTGCACGAACTGATGAATCTGTTCCATACCCTGCGCACAAAGTTGGGTATTAAAGATTCAGAGAGACATTTGGTGCTCAAGTACTGCGGTTCTCTGCACAAACACATTTAGGAGGAAATGGAGTTCCTCGACATTACATCGCTTGGCACGGCATATCGCTATGCTGCCAAGATTGAGCAGAAATTTAAGCAGAAGAAGCGAGACTTTGGATCTGCGAATCCGAAAGGTGCCCCCGAACCAAAGAACAAAGGGCAAGGCCAAAGCAATGCGACTCAAAACAACACCAGAAATCCAAAGAAGGACACAGGGAAGTGGTGTGAATTTCATAATAGCCCCACTCACAGCACAAACGAGTGTCGGGCCAAACAGTCTTTGGTGGCCGAACTAAAGGCACTTGAATCAGATGCAATTTCTGATCCCGAGTTAGAACCAGACAAAGGCAATGACAAATGGAAGTAGATCATTGATGTGGATCCTAGTACCATTGTTTCCACCACCAAGATCTAGAGGGAGGGTCTAGAGGATCCAGAGGAGGGGGAGCACCTCTTCCAATCGCAGATGTGGGTGAAGGGTTCTCCGCTACAATTTCTTGTCGATAGCGGAAGAAAAAAGAACCTCATTTCAAAAGAGGTCATGAAGCGCCTCGACCTATCAACCATAGCAAACCCACAACCGTATGCCATCGGGTGGCTCCACCCAGGGAGAGATCTCCGCATCCGCCAGCAGTGCCACCTTCCGTACAGTATCAAGCCATTCACGGATGAGGTATTGTGTGATGTTGCTCCTCTTGATGTGGCTGATGTATTATCGGGCCAACCATACTTGTGGACGTGACATGCTATGTATGAGTCTAGGCCTTGTGCTGTTATTATTACTTTTGGAAATAGCTTGTACAGGATACCAGAGGTAGTACCGCCTCCTATCATCTCTTTTACTACTGCAAAACAATGCAGTAAGATTTTTTCCCAAACCAATAAGTTCATTTTACTTGCAACTCACTCACAGGGAAAGAAGAATATTGTGGCCACAACTTCAAAACAGGGCTCCCTTGCATGGTTGCAACAGATGGACAAAGTCATGGAGGAATACGAGGACATTTTCTCCTCACTCATAGAGGTTCCTCTACACTGTCAGGACAAGCACTCCATTGAGTTGACTCCCAATGCACCACCGCCTGATGTTGCCATACATCCTGCACCTACACATACAGAATCCAAACATGTACTGTCTAAGGCTGTTAAAGAAACCAAATTTACTAAACGCATCCAGCATGTCCATCCATAGGTCCGTGACATCTTCAACACATCTAATACTCAGTTCAACAGAATTTGCCTCATCTCATGGAGGATCTCAACGCAATGGAGACCATTGCTTCCTAAGGAGGGAGGAATGATCCAGGTGGATATCGGTGGCCACCCACCTATTCCATTTGGACCAGCACCATCAATTCTTGCAGCTTTTCACATTTAGCACAACTTACTATTTTTAACAGGTTTTCAGATCGTCCACTCCCAGAGCCGTTTTGGGGCCTTAATGATCCAGGTGGATATTGGTGGCCACCCACCTATTCCATTTGAACCCCCACCATTGGTTCTTTCAGTTTTCAAGTTGTAACAAAACTTACTATTTTTAGCATTTTTTCGGGTCCCAAACTTCTGGAGTCGTTTTGAGGCCCTAAACAACGTTTTTTGGGAAAACAGAGAGAAAAATTGGTCCATGGATCAATGTTTCTCATTCAAAATTTGTACTCCTCAGACAGATCTTTATAACGAGCTATTGAGCATGTCAAACGGAGATCAGATGCTAAATTTACGTCCCCGAGAAGTTGAACCACCAATTTACCCAAACGGGGCCCAGAGTTTTGGCGCTTCATCTCCTAGGGTTAGGTTTTTGGAAGTTTATAGTTCTCCATGCTTTATTAATAATAAATAGGCCCTTGAGCCTCATTGTAACACAATTCAGAGTTCTGTAGCCATCACATCTCTTCTCAGATATTCGCTACCAGCACCCTAGCTATTTTATTTCCATTATGCCTATAAGCATATTTCTGTTATCTGATATTAATGAAATGAAGCATTATTTCCACTGCATCTCTATGTTCATGGTTATTTCTATATTCTTTTGTGTTCCTGCATAAATCCGGATCATCTTTCTCTCAATGTAAGACTGAAATCTGATACAAATGCCCCAATAAAAACAAACCTTGCTCCAACAGGAGGAGGTTTCATTTCCATAGGAAAACTATTGTACAATTTATTAAATATTTTGATGAAATCATTCATGTTTTCATCTAATTTTTTCTTTATAGCATTAAATTCTGTTAAGGAATAACCATGATCTATCTTTTCACCCCATCTTTGGATGAAATGTCTTTCTAATTCATCCCAATCATTGATTGAGGCATTTGGTAATCCTTTGAACCATTTTCTTGCCTCTCCATTTAGAGACTATACAAAAAGTCTCATTACAACATCAATATGTTCTACATTGAAATTTTCGGCAAAGGTGCAAAAAAAGGCAAGTGTTGTTCTGCAATTATTTGATCTTCACCATTAAATCTAGGAAGCAACTTAAGATACTCTTGAGGCATTGCATTCATTGGTTGGGGAATATTTAATGGTGCATATATATTCATCAAGAAAGTAGGGGATGCCATGTTTATGCCTTGATTGACTGCTCCTTGAGTAGGGGGAATATGAGTACCAGTTGTAGGTGTGGATGAATGGGGTAGAACAACTGATATGGGAAGGGGTTGATAACAAATAGTAGAAGAATTGTCAACTTTATTAGGTTGATTTTTTGTGAATGGAAATTATACAGAATCAAAATATTGTTCTTCTAATGTTGGTTCTTGGAAATGAACGGATGAGGGCAACGATTCTTGTTCCGAGAAAATGAGTTTCTGGGAAATATCCTTGTATGAAAGGGTATGAGAACTGCTACTTGGTGCAAGCAGTGTGGCATCAAGAGTAGAAAATATTTTTGATTTCTGGCCCTTTTTAGAAACTAACTTTTCTGGATCTAAAAAATGGGGGCTTTTTGCTGAGAGGTATTTGACCTTTTGTGAGGCCTCTTAGGAGCCATAATTATAAAATGAAAACACATCTTTAGTATTTCCTTCTCTCTGAACAACCAGAGTAAATATGAACAAAACCCATGGAAAACTTCACTTCTTCATTCCCCAGCAATGCCGCCAATTAATGTTGTACCTTAAGAGACAATCCCTTAGCTGTGATAAGGAATCAGTGCTTAAGACATTTATATGATTATGTCACGAAAATATATGTCTCTATTTTAATCACCTTCAATTATTTACAATTAAACCCTTAGATATCAAACACAATGAATCTCTCACAATGCTACCATTTGTTGATGTTGAATGAAATGACTAGAAGAAGATGAAATAAAGAAGCCCAAACTGATATGTTGTCACACAGAATATATCATCTCAAACTTCTGAAGAATTTATGAAGGAAATGGTCAAAACAAAGGAGTGCCAATTAATGATTTTAACTCTTTCTTACATAGGTAAAAAGAGACCTGCTACTCATTACTTTGTCTTATTCAAAGAAAGAAAACATGGAATGTAAACTTAGATACATATCAACATAAACAGATGCCAGAAACTTGCTTACTCATTCATTAATCATTGAAATATATGAATACAAAATAATAGTCTGAAGGTCCCAAAACTCGGATCCTTCTTCCTCTTGAAAATTACATTAAATACAGTAAAAAGTAGTTTGGAATTGCTGTAACCAATCCTAACTACCACAACTACTTAGGACTTTAGAGGCTGTCTAATACATGCCTTGAAAATGTCTTATTACAATTACATTGTCTTTGAAAAGGTAATATAATGTAAAAATATATATCCTACTCTATAGGAATTGCTGATGATGTTGCTGCATTTCCTTGGTCAGCTGATTTGTCTTTCTTTAATGCTGAAAACCCTTTTGGCAAGTCTATTGTCCAAGCTTTGCACTTTTTCCATATCTCTACCTTTGTCCTGGGTGAATGTGTTAGATTGTGATACTCCAATTTGAATGTAGTAATTCGATTATAGGATGGTATTTCTGTGAAAGATTTTTTACCAACCACAGTAGCTAAAAATGTCTCTGCAGAAAGTTGAACATTGTTTCCCCTTTAAGCACCTGAGTTTTTTCATGCCTGTTATCAACTTTATTTTTTGTCATAACTAGAAAATTCTCATAAGAATCCAATGGCGAAATATTTCCTTCATCTCCCCAACATGATGGAAAACCTATTCTTGTTAATTTGTGAAATAACTTATCAAATTGACTTACTGCTTCTTTAATTTCCATCAGTTTCTTTTCTGTGGCCTTTTTGTGGTCATTTCTGACAATCATCTTATTGATCTCTACTGCATATAAGGTCCTATCTTTAATTTTATTCTCTTCTAATTCCTGATCTGTTTTAGAATTAATAAAGTCAATGAACCTTCTAGCCCAAATAGCTCTATTAATTACCTTCTGTTTATTTGTCATGATTGGTTCTTCACATTCCCTAATAAGCATCAGTTTAAGCGTAAAGTAAGGGAAACCCTGGAAATCATTAAACACCCTAACAACCTCAATAGAGATGGAGGCTTAGAAATTAGCAATAATTGGATCCACATCCTTTCCCGTAATTAAAAACTTCCTCTAATTTGTTTTGGTTGTCATGTCTTGGTCTTTCCTCTCTCTCATCTTTTCCCTTTATTGCTTCCTTGACATAGCCTTTTCATTTTCTCCCTCCTCTCTCCTTTCCCCTTCCACTCTCCTTCCTTTCTCCTTTTTCTGTTCTAGGCCTTCCTCTTGTCAACCTTCTTCCTTTCCATAGTTCTTTTCATATCTCTTAAACCTCCTCATCCCCCTTTAACCCATCCCTCTTATCTCTGCGTCTTGGTTTATTTCATCTTATTAAGAGAAGCCGCATTACCTTATTATATGCCCCTTTTAAATCCTAATAAGAATAACTATATATAATAATCTACTTAATTTCTACCCATTTAGGAACATTTTCATGACCCTTTATTATGTTAGGCTCCCCTTCTCTTTCCTCCTAATTTAATTAATAATATACCTAGTATTGTCCCTTAGGGTTAATATCAACCTTCCTTATAGTAGGATAACCCTCACTTTTATAACTAATTCAAATAATATATAAATTAATAAATTTTAATGAAATAATATTATTTTAATTTTACAACATAATAACAAATTGAATATTATATTAACAAATATTAAAAATGAATATTATATAAATATTACAATAAAATGAATATTATATTAATAATTATTATATTAAATAAAATTATAAATATCTTACATTAATACATTATACTCTCATCCTCTCATACATATCTACTTCTATAAAACTTTAGTTTAAAGTTTCCTTTTAAAAGTATCATTACTTCTAATATAAGTAGGATTTTCGTTAGACAATAAAGTAACATTCAAAAAAAAAAAAAAACTAAACTAAAACTGGTCGGCCCTTTTCATCTACCTTTTTTCCACTATTTATTGACCTGTGATTTGTTCTCTTCTTTGCAGGTTGTCCTAAAGACGAGTCTTGATTTAGACTCGAAACGATGACCAAAAAATGACGACTGTGGATAATCCGAGTTTGACATCCGAAAAACTACACCACAGAAACCGCCAATCAAGCAAGACTTTTCTCCTCTGCAACTATCATCAAAAAGCTCCAAATTGATTTAATTTCTAAAATGATATCATTCCAAATGATATCTTTGGCTTGTATCAATGAAATTTTTCCTTTCAGTCTTTCATTGAGATTTTAATCTCAGCATCATCATTCTGAATATCCATTTTGTACTTGTTAGCTTCATTCTCTATGGCTTGAATAAGCTTTGATGCAGTCTCCAGATCTTCTTGAGCCTTTTTCCGATCTCTTTTAGCCATTTGCAACTCAGTATTCAACTGATAAATTTGTGCGTGTGGATCTTCGTTACTTGTAGGAAAATAAAAAGGTACAATTATGGTTATCAATGTGATTTTGTAGTGATATTGTAGTTTGCTTTATTTTGGAAATTTCTTCATCTTTTTGCATGAGTTGCTGTAAAATATTTTCCTTTTCCTTCTCCACCTCTGCAATTTCTGTAGCCATAGACTGTTCTCTTGTAGGTAATTTTAGCTTTTTCCTCAATGTAGATATTTCTGCCTCAGCACTTTGCATAAATTTTTGTACATCCATCTTGTCACTAGGGTCCACTCCAATCTTTACAATGATTTTCTTTAGCTCAAAATTTTGAACTGTTAAAGCTCTTGAGTTAGCTTTCTCTAACTTTAATTGCTTAAGTACCTTTCCAAACATATTTAATGCCTTCATTGCGATTACATTGGTCTTTGTCAGGTCATTCACAATCAACTGACCAAGTTTCATATGTAATTAATCTTATCCATCAGGGGAATCTTCTTCACAACTACAGTCACATTTACAAGATTGAAATTGTTAGAAGAACCTATTGACATGTCCGAAGGATGTGACAGGGAAATTCTGAATTGATCTTTCTCAAGATCCATGATAGTCAAAAGTCTTGTTTGATTTGGAGCAACTTGATATTCAGCTTGGGCCTCCATGTTGGCCTTCATCTTCTGATTCCTTTCTTAAATTTGTATAAACATCTGTTTGATCAGAGGTACTTGTTCATGAGATATTTCAAGACTCCTAGGTGAAGCAGGAACATTTTTTCTTCTCCCAAATGTAAAGAAAAACTAGGTGGGTTAGATGTAGATTCTTCGGTAAACTTTGTCCTCTTCTCAGCTCCCTGCTCCTCATCATCTAAATCAATCACTGTTTCTTTGCTTCTTTTGTTTGATTTCTCTGATATGATAGGAGTCTGAATGTTTGAGCCTACTAAACTCATCACACCTTTACTTGCTATCTTCTCCAAATCTAGCCTGATTTCATAAATGAAAGTTGAATACCCATTCTGAATTCTTCTATTTGAAATTACACTGTGAGGGTCATAAGCCAAAATTTCCCCTAATAACATATGCATCTCATCTAACATTTTAGTAACCTCCTCAAATGCCTGTCTCATATTGACTATGAAAGGGCCTACATTCATGGGTAGTTTGTACATATGCCCCTTTTTCATGGGCACAAAGTGAACCTGATCAACATTTAGGCTTTGTCAAATAAATTCCAAGGCAAATAGCCTCATAGGTATAAACATTGAAAGTCTATAAAGCTCAACACTTGCTCCATATAGCCTAATTTTAGAGTAATCCTAAAAAACAAACCAATCTCCAAATTTGCAATTTACTCCTCAATGCAAATATTCCTGAGCTTTAGGTAAACAATAGGGAGGAGGAACTCCATTCAAGTTTTTATATGCAACTGACATGAAATAACTTAAAAAATCAAACAATCTAGCTTCATTTTGCTCTCTTCTTACTACATTTGTCCAGAACACTACTAATTTCCTTTTCTTGTTTATATCCATAATATTCTGACCTATATGCATGAACTCTTCTACATTTTGATATAAGAACAAGTATACAATCAATGAAGGAAATTTAAAAGAACCTAATGAAAGGCTGATTAGCTGTGAATTAATTGCTTCCTGCCAATATGATGGAATATCCAACACTATTCCCGGCTTCGTCATCATGGAAAACATCCCCAAGACTTATTTATCCACTTTACTGTCATCATCTTTGCCTAGAATTTTCACAATGCTGCTTAATACTGGTCGAATTTCTGCATCAAAAATCTCCATGGCAAACTCTTTGCTGTCTAGTTGAAATTGCTTCGTGTTTGGCTTTAAAAAGTATATGAACTGATTAAACTCTTCACCTGCAATATTATCATAATAGGTTACCAGAGAATCGTCAGAGAACTAAACATATGACTCTAACTCAGGATAGCAAAGGGCTCGGTGGATTAGTTGGGTAGACACTTGCAAAACATTCTCTCTGTGACAATTCATAACAAAACATTTCCTAGGGTACATGAATTACACCAACCAATAGATAACCTCAAGAAAAAGGTGGGTCTTTGTAATACATACAGAAAGCACTCCAGAATTGACCATGTTAGTATAAATAGGGGAGGCTTTGTCATTCAGGATGACTTGCTGATAAAACGAAAGATGAATTATAGAACAAAGGGCGTCTTGAATATCCCCCTCGGTGTCCATGAGAGGGATATGACTAGCAGAACCTGACAAGGATGAACACTTAGCCATGACTGAAAATTATCGCAAAGAAAAACTCACAGGGTGGTAAAATTTACTAGGGTGATAGAAAACTAAAACAGGATGCAGCACAAACTAATCACAAATGATTTGAAAAACAATGCAAATTTTGTTTAAATAGGTGGCACTGCCTTAAAAGTTAATTCTGACATGACGCACCAACGAGCCGTTGATTTCACCCGACGTGAAAGACAAATGTGAACAACTCAGTGCCCTACATCACTACAAGGGGTCTTGAGGTACAGATGAAAATTTTGGCTAGTGCCCCCGCACTCAATCTCCACCGTTCATCTCTGTTGTCCTCAATCAACCTAGTCAATTACCGAGGCACTCATCTTATTATCTCGTGCGCTGGTTGTGTCCGCAGGTTGGGCCTTTTGATAAGAATTTAAACCAACAACTCTTTCCTCCCAAAAAATTGATTGATCTTTAAACATAAATGTGGAACCCACTTTCATAAAGTTTAAAGTGTTTAAGATTTTAACTCCAGTATATTAACATAAATGTTTTTTATGCTAAAGTATAAGAATTTTAATACTTTAACATATCTTCAAAAATTTTCTAATTTTTTATATTTTCAAGAATTGAAAATAAAAGGATATGCAAATGATCCACAACAGACCCAATTAGCTCTTCTGTAGAGTTTTACGCGCCTGGAAATTCTTGATAAGTTTGCAGGCATGGGGCGTTAGGCAGGATGTTGTAAATGTATCCTGACTGCATATAAATCAGTTCAAGCTTTTGGGATTACTGATTTCATCCTCTTCAAATGTGGGGTTTTGCTGCGCCACATCCTTTGAAATCTCCACCATCAGAATTTTCAAAAATAAATCTAAGAGGACCCGATCGTCAAGTTTATCTTTACATAAACTATGACACCTCCTCCATTCATGGAGATGGTTTGAGATATGGATGACGAGGGTTTGTCTAAAATGAGTCAGTAATTCCATTCCCGAATCATGGTGAATGGGTAACTGAAAATATGTGAGGAATGTGGTGGGAAAGGCACAAAATTTTCCATGTGAAGCAAGGGTTGTTCCACGTACCACTTTGCAGCTAATCATGTAAGAGTTTGTTGAAATAGCCTCAATCAAATAGTGTCGTCAATGATACTGTTCTATGAGCACCACAGGTGAAAGGTCATTACATGATTACCTGGGTCTTCCGCTTGATTTCCTTCGAATTTTGGTATATCCAAAGGGAGCTTCATGGGCATGTGAGGCCATGTAGGATTATGTGCAATGGGGTCATTCGTAAGCCTAGTTAAATCGGGTAGATTCAAAAAAGCTAAGAAAGGTGACTGGGAGGTTGAAGGCATTACAATGTGTGAAGACACGAAGTTCTAGTTAGAACGAGGGTTAGCTTGCAACGTACCCTGCTGCGTATTTAGTTGGTTCCCGAATGGGACACACTCCTTTGCCCCCTAGGGTTCGAGGGGGGAGTGGTGTGTGGTGTGGTGTTGGGAGACCGACTAGGGTTCCCAACTATGGCTGCTCTAATGAAGGATGAATCAATGAAAGTGGAAGTGTTCCGTCTTTGACGCCTAAATGGTGAAAGACCTGGAACCCCTCTCGGTAATGGGGGGAGGTCCAAAAGATGCCTGGATCGACGAGGTTCCATTAGGACCGTTCGGGTGTTGACCATGTTAGGTTTTGGAAAACTTTGAGAGGATAGAGTCTATGATCAAAGAAAAATTATGGCCACATACATAAAACAAAGAAAAAATAAAATAAAATTTTCCCTCTAAATTAATCTATGTGATCATCAAGAAAAAAAGTGGTTTTTGTTTGTTTGTGTATGATACTCAAAATACTAGAAGACCTATTGTGTCCTCACACACTAAAAAGTAATTGGGCCTTGAGAATATTTCTTGTGAGTGCTGGAACAACATCCCGTAAGAGCTAGCGATGCCCCCAGTCAGCCGAAGAGAATCCACCAAGGTAAGGGTAGAGGGTCTCACGCTTTCTTGCACCGTCACCTATAGGGTAAAAGATGCCCTATTTTTTGGCCACTAAGAACCACTGTCTCGTGTGAGTGTTCAAGTCTTGGGCTTCTTGGTAGTTAGCTAATAGTATCGAGTACCAATCGGGTCAAGTAGCCCCAAATGATACTGCACGCACTGCGCCTAAGCCTAACCCCCTTTGAATTGGGTCTCTGCCGTGCTCAAGTTTTATTTACCGTGGGCTGATAGTGTAATGTTCCTTTTTCAATAATGTTAGCAATCAAAAATCTATTCTAGAGATTGAATGAAGGGGAATTTACTAGATATGTCACCTTCTCAAGGAAGTGTGAGATCCGGAGGCTATCTAGCCCTTTTCAGACTCTGTCTATAGAGCTTCTTGAAGAATCCCACTCAAAAGTGAGCTACAACAATATGTAAAGAAATACATGAAGAGAAACTTGCTAAAATCTCAGAAAATGATAGAAGAAATCATAGCCATTGTATTAGCTCATAGCAGCAAAATAAGTGTACAATATCTTGAGGGAAAGAACACTCAAGAGAGGGAATGATCAACCTCAAAGAAAAAGTACATGAAAGCATGAGATATATTGCTGCATAAACTGCCCTAGCTACGACTATGCAGTCTTATGGAGACACTGCTGCATACAAACGTGAAATATGATGATATTGGAATATAGATCAAGAAATGAGGGGGGGTGTGCTCTCAACCCCTAAAAATAATGATACAACATTAATACAAAAATCCTGAAGAGGATTGCCTACACTATATGCCCAGAATGGGAAAATACTAAAATGCCGGAGTTGCTGGGTAGCAGCGGAAATTAATAATCAAAATAGAAGGAGATGGTAGAATCTGCTCTACAATCTGAATCAATATCCTCCAAAGTATTTCCAGAGTGCAAGGCTGATCCCGACATGGGAAATCTATACCTCCAATGTGATGGTGCAATCCCCCACTATAGACTAACTCTGAAATAATGTAGTCTATGGAAGGGACTGCGCTGATGAAGATGGGAGAAAGCTTGGCCTACTGCAAAAATCTTCAAATGAGCTCAATAACACTCCTCAATGATATCTCCATAAAATGGAGACTCCTTTCTCTGCAAATCAATCCCGGGAGTGATGTGGTGGAAGCCTCCAGTACAACCCCAACAACACAATGTCTTCTTGCTGCAAGAATAACGTTGTGATGGAAGAGAATGATTTGGCCTTAAGCCAAGATGTGGAGAAAGCTAAAGATAAATTCCTCAAGAGGCCTCTCATGAGGAGGAAGGAATCCTAAACAGGAATTCCCTTAGCAACTCTGTTGAACAGGAGGAGTATGCTCCTTGTCTCTCAAGACAACAAAATCAATAATCCATTCATGAGCAAAAATGGTTGTTTTTCCTTCTCTTATAAAATTGTGAGCTCCCTCTCCATGGGCCCCACTTCATTAGGGTTTTCCTTCTCAAGGAATCTTCTCTCCTTCTCTATTGCGTTTTACCACAATGTGCTTTCCACCTCATAGCCTGCACAGCTTGACTTTGGTCAACTTGACCTAGCCACTTTGCAAAATATCCCCCTTTCACACATGGAGGTGTGAAATAAAATACAAAAATTATCCCTTCTCATAATATGAGGGATTTTATTGTGATTTTAATTATTCATGGGTCTCCTTACCCATTTATTCTCCACCTATGTGAAATTAGCAAAAATTAATGTTTCAATTTTCTGCATGAAAATTTTGGAACATTACAGTCCTCCCATCCCAAATGTTACTTTTCCTTAAGCAACTGCAAGGACAGAACCGGAAAACCTCCTTCCAAGGCATGGATTCTGTGAAGTATTTTAGGAACATCTTCCTCATGTGGATCCTCCATCTCCAAGCTATGAGCCATGCGAAATGAGTCACCTTCCAACTAGGCAACTCATGAAAATAATCCTCCACCTTGTGCTCATGTAGAATAGGTGAGCTAAAATTCTAAACATGGTAAGCTTCATGGCCTACCCCATGCTGCCATCTTCTCCACTCATGATAAATGTGGAGTGCAAGTTGAACTTGTGCTGCAATAATGTTGCCTTCAAGAGGCAAGATGAAGTCTAGATCCCCAAGGACCTCTCCTCCAACACTGCAAATCAAGCTGGCCCAAATCATCTCATATGTGATGAGTTGGAATTCATCATCATATGGAATCCAAATAGTCATATGGTTCACCTCATGGAAAAACAAATGGCAGAACATGGTGACCATATCATCTCCCATACTCCCCTTGGAGCATGAGCTGTAAAAACAATGGAGGTTCCTCCTCCCAAAGGGCACATCCACCCAATGAGTTCCTCCCTCATCATGATACATATGGGGTTGCTGCTGATATATGGCTGAAACATAATGGTATTCAAGAGAGACCTAAGCCACCCCATCAAACATATAAACCATGAAATTCCTCCTCCAAAAATTCAGGCACTCTAAATACCTACTCCCACATGAAGGAAAGATGTGAAGCTTGGCAATCATGGGTTTCGCATTGTTTCCCCGAAAACATACACCATGAAAAGTAGGGAGAATCATACTCCCAATGGGCATCTCCAACTCATATCCCACTTTCCAAACAAAGCTCCACATGTAAAAATAAAACTCAGCAACACATGGAAGCAAGAACAAATAGGAACAAGTTGTCATATGACAACCAGAAAGTGGATCATAGTTCCACTCATGGAACCTATGCAGTGCACTCACTGCCTACATCAAAACAGAAATCAACCAGTTCTTTTCCATCCACTTGTTTGCTGCCACAATCATCTCATAAGATAGAAACATGAACAAAAAATATGGTGTCAATAGTGCCCACCAAGAATCATGTGGATTCCCCCATAGTCCACCCATGAAATAGCCAATCTCAATGCTACAAATGGCTCCGAGTACATCATCATATAAAACATGAGAAAGGATGATCCTCCTCAATACCACATGTTGATCATATAAAGTAAAGGAAGGCAAATAATAATACAGATGTATACCTCCTCTACCGAGTACTCTGGTCATTGAGCTGAAATGGCTCAACTGAAAGTGCTCCCTTACTCGCAATGAGTAGGAAGGTGGCTGTGACATCCTCATTATAATCATCCGAGCTATGCATCTCTCCATATGCTGATATATATCATGTTGGATGCCCTCCCAAATGAACTCCTCTGCCAAGGAAAGATATGCATCAAGATGCATGGAAAAGAAGTCCCCCCGTGTTGCAAGTAGCATCTTCTCCTTGAGACTAGAGGCTCTAGTCAAGAAGACTCCGCCATGTAAGTAGATGACCATATCCTCTACCATATATCTATCATCTCTCTCTAGGTCATCAAGCATACTGCAAGCACCAAGATCCTTGCAGTACCCCACTAAGTGTGAAGATCTCCAGTAAGGATCAATCCTCCTAAGAGACAGCACTGGTGATCTAGCATGTGTAGCTCTCCTCCTGCTACTATCTACTACTTTGACATCCCTCATGCCAAATTTTTCCTCCAATCTCTTCACCTCTCCAAAATCCAAGAGAGGTGAATCCCACAACATGATGCCTCTCATCAATGATGGATCTGGTGGTCTCCTTGGTGGGATGCCCCTATGCAGTGAGACATCAATGACAAGAGTGGATTGTACATATGGTTGGGCAACCTTGCCCTTACTCTCCCTGTGCAGTACAAACTTTCTCCTCTTTGAATTAACCTTCTGGAAATGAGAAGGGTGTGTGCTCCTCATCACATGATGCTGCTCTTTCTCTCCTCCTCCTTTTTCCAGCTGCAAAATGGCACAATCATGCTGCTCACTGATTGTGCTTGGACCTCCATGTATGAGATCCTTGGGACCTTCCTACAAATATGCAATAATCTCGCTTATTGGAGCATGTGCTCCTCCTTCCTCTACATGAGGTACTAGATCATCTCTATTATTTACAACGTTGTTTCCCTTCTCCTCATCAACATATGTGGGCAACTCCTTCAAAATGAGATCCTCTCTTGAAAGAGAGATCTCCATGACTCCTTGTTCCAAAATGCAAGATGAAGGTCTTGCCTCCAAATAAGCAACATGCAAGATATCAACCTCGTCTAAGGGTTTCTGAAGTGATATTAAGCCCATGAATTCCTCCATCACATGTAAGGGTTTTGTTTTTATAGGAATTTTTGTTTCCTCCACATGTGTTTCAGATTTCTTCCCACCAAATTTTTCCATCAAAGCCCTAATGAACATTACATAGGAATAATTATTTGCATTTTTCAAAGAAAAAGACTCAAATAACCACCATGCATAGACTTTACCTCCCAAGTGCAGCACTGCTACTCTGATGGCTTCATCTTCAGGAATCTGATGCTGCTGCAAAAAGGTGTCTAGCTCTTTAATCCAAGCCTTTGATGAATAAGTAGAGGAACCATAAAAGACAGATAGAAGAAATCTATCATCATCATGCTGTTGGAAATGTTGTCATTGATGGCAAAGGAGTTAGCAGAGGCAGAGACAGACAAAGGATAGTAGCATAAGAAAAGGGGAAGACAGTAGGTCTTTGGTGAATGGTTTAGTCACATTTACAGGGAGTATGAGAAGAACAAAGGGAGAGTTTATTTACAGAGACAGGGCAGAAAAAAGAAAAGAAAAGAAGCGCAAAGGAGACAACATAGATGGAAACTATTGAAATAAAATGGTTAAGCAGCAGAGGCAGACACGGAGAAAGGAGGCAGAACCAGAGGAGGTATAGCAGCACAGGAGGAGACAGAGAATACAGAGGCAGAGATGAAACAGTCGAGCAGCAGAGGTAGAGGCAGAGCCGTTAACAAACAGTGAAATGATCAAGCAGAGACGGAACCCTGAGGGTAATGGAACCAAGCGATTAGCCATAGAAACCTAATGAAGTCGGATATTAAAACCTTATGGTAGCATTTATTTAACATAACAATGAAACATGGTTTACATATTGAAGAGCATTGAAGAAATAACTTTATATGTATAAACTTATATATTAAACACTGAAGAAATAAGTTGAACAGATATTATATGTATATGTAAATAACGAAGGCACAAAGTTTTTTGTTCGAATGGAACCATGAATTTAAGTGGAGCCCCGACCATGAACAGTAAAACCGAAGGGCCAAAAAACCAGTGGGTTCACGCGTCGATTGAAGTGGTAAGCAGTATTGCCAAAATGAACGCGATATATTTCATTGAAGGACATGTGTCCTCAGGCGATTTTATAATACAACTTTTTTCATGTGATTTTGGAGAATTATGAAGCGAGAATTTAAGTTGCGCGATCTTGCGCATCGTCCGTTGGATGGGGGTCCTAAGCTCAGTTGGTGCACAAGAGAAAGTTGACCATCTGATCGAAGGTGAAGATGTGGGGAAGAGAACCAAGGATGTGGGTCCTACAGTCAGAGCTGCGGAGCCAAAGTATTATGTGAATAATTGTGTATTTCGTGTTGTGATTGTTAATGAACAGGCGGAGGTTATAAATTATATTAATATATGTTGATATATATAATGGGCTGAATGCAGGTTGAATTACATGGTATAATGGTTGAAATATGATAGAGGAGGTAGTATACGCGAATATAGTATTGAGAGAATGAAATATCACAAAAGGGTTCAATATAGTGTGAGCGTTGTGTTGAATGAGGAGCAAGATTATATATAAAACATTGTATATGTGATATAAGTTGCGGTGGGCCCAGTTGAAGTATTGCTTTAATGGTTAGTAATTAAACATTGAAGAAAATGCTAAAGGGTTGATATGTTTGTATATTAATTGTGGGACCCCTACATAAAATTCTGAGAATCATAACCCAAGCTAGAGGATACATTAAAGCTGAAGCAGAAGATTATATATATATGCAGCATGGTACATATGTTGTGCTTTATATACAAAGGTCCAAAGCATATATATATTTGTATGTAGCGCTTTATGGACAAGGGATGAAAGGTATAATAAAAAGCGTATGTATTATATTATTGAGTGCAAGATCAAAAGAACCAAAGGTCCTATCGCTTGGTTTTAAAACAAAGTCTTATATTGTGGTACCCTCATCAATCACATCGGAGAAAACTTGGCAGCGGAACATGTTAACAAAAAGTTGTGATTGCGATTGAGTTCTGGACCCGATGGGTATATGAACTATGATTCATACATGTTTAAGTTTCGACATCAAAGTAGGCCATCACATTAGAAAGAAGCAGAACATCGGAGCACTATATTGAAAGCTACGATTACGATGATCACATCGTGTCCTTCGCAAATGCATCAATCGCAATCGGAAGTATCCAGTTACGATTAATTGCATCGGCACAATAAAGTGTAGTGAACAGTGAATCATCGGATCAGAGTGATCGCATCAGAGCATTAGAGCATCGAAACTCACAACTAAAAGTTGTGATTGCGATTAATGGCAATCAGAAGAATTCAGGAGGTGACTCATCGCATCGGAGAATAAAACAAGCTTGGTAGGTGGGCCCGAAAGGGCATTTTAAATATTAAAATATTTTGATTTAAGTTCTCCATGAGTTGATTTGCATTACAAAAGGGGCAGTTTATATGTTAAAACACTTCATTATCATGCCAAGAGTTAAATTGCGATATATGAAAAGCGTTGTTACGTATGTATGGCAGTTACACTGCGACAGTGAACATGAGATCAAACAAAGCCAAAATGGGACAAACAAAGTCATAGGAAAGACAAACATAGTGATCCAAAACTGAATAATTTGATTTTTCATCATCATTGTAACTGAATGTATACGTTTTTATTGGTTGATATTGTTTGTGATGCACTGGAAAGTCTCCCGAAGAATACAAAATTCCCACTATAATATTAAAATTAGTACATCCAGCTATATTTTTCTGAGTGAGCTGGAAAAGAAATGAGAAGGCAGAGGGCTAAGAGGTATGGCTATTCATTTCGAATTCCCTGAGGAATACGGACAGTCATAAGAAAATCTCTATAAATAATATCATCTTGATATGCATAGAGAGTTTAGAGAGAGTGAGTATAGAGAATGCAGAGTATGGAAAATTGAGGCAGAGAAGATAAGGAAGAGAGGAGCAAAAAGAGATGCTACAGAACAAAGCTGATATCTGAGGTAAATCAACAAACATGTCTTTTGATAAATTGAGGAAGTTGGAGCTTCCCTATCAAGTTGAAGCTTGATACTTTTCAGTTGTAGCTGACTGAGGTTGGAGCCTCTTGTAGGTTGGTGCCTACAGAAAGATAGTGGTGAGAGGGAGTTGGAGCTTGCCTTTGCATCACAGCAATAATAATATGTGCTTTTCTCCCTTTATGGGTTTCCGCTTATATCTACTGTCTCTATGTGTGTTTCCTATGTGTTGATATGATCTACCCAATCTGCTTAATGTTTTCTTCTCTCATAATAATTTTGGTGTCTCATTAATTTAATACTTGCTGCAACATATTAAGACTGTTCACATATTAAAGTTCATTAAAAAATTAAGCTGTAAATAAGTTGATGAAAAATTTAAAAAGCCAATGTATGTGTTAAACTGATTCACCCCCCCCCCCCTCTCAGTTTAACTAAGGATTCAACAATTGGTATCGAATCCAGGTTCCTTTGTACCAGTTTAACAACTGAAAGGAGATCCTAGGTCCCCAGGATGGCTAGTCAAGAAGGAAGCTCAACCAATAAAGCCCCTTTTTTCATCGGTGCTAATTATGCCTTATGGAAAATCAGAATGAGAGCATACATAATGTCTCTAGGAATAGAGGTTTGGGCTACTGTAGAATTTGGATAAGCCCCAAAGGAAACTGACCCAAAGAGAGAAGCTAAACAAGAATTTGTAGCAAATTCAAAGGCCATGAATGCAATCTTAAGTGGACTTTGTGAGGCTGAATTTATCAAAATAATGCACAGTAAGACTTCAAATATATGTGGGACACTCTTGAAAACATCCATGAGGGAAATAAAAAGGTAAAGACTGCCAAACTTCAAGTATATAGAGCTCAATTTGAAAATTTGAAAATGAATGATGATGAAGATGTTGGCACCTTCTTCCTAAGAGTTGCAGAAATTGTTAACAATATGAAAGCTCTTGGAGAAACTATATTAGAATGTGTAATTGTACAAAAGATTCTAAGATCTCTTCCACCTAGCTTTAACCCCAAGGTTTCTGCCATAGAAGAAACAGATGAATGGGAAACCCTGACCATGAACCAGCTACTTGGAAATCTAATAGCCTATGAGATAAGGCTCCCACAGAAAAAGCCAAGTATGATGGAGGTAGATTTTAAAACAGAAAAGAAGAAATAAGAAAAGGAAGACATATGCTCTTGCTCTGATGAAGAAGAGGCTAAATTTGTCAAGAAACTGGATAGAGGCTCAGGAAAATACAAAGTTAAACTTCCTTTCAAATTCTTTAACTGTGGAAGAGTTGGACACTATGCTGCTAAGCGTCCTCACAAGAAATTAAGGAATTAGGCTCAAGAATCAGAGAAAAATACATCAAAGAACTAGCAAAAAGGAAAGAAATTCAGTAGAAAATACTTCTATGCTCAACAAGACAACAGTGCATCTGAAGACTCAGATGAACCCTCAAGTGAAGAAGGAACCTCTGAATTTTTATTGATGGCCATAGAAGAACTTGACGGTCTCCTACTAGAAGATGAAGAAGAAGGTGAAGTTGACCTTGAGGGGGAGCTAAGAAGTGCCCTGGAGGAGATTGACAGACTCAAACTGAAGTGCAGAAAACAAAAAGACATTCTCCTCAAGTATGTTAGAGAAGAGAAAAATTCAGAAGTCATCATGCAGCTGAAGGTAGAGCTTGAAGAAACCAAGAAGATAGAAGACATGTTATTTAAGAAAATCAAGGATAAAACTCACGAACAAGAGAAGTTGGAAGAAGAAGTAGTATGTCTGAAGAAGAAATTAGAAAATGCTCAAAGGAAAGTATTTATAAATTCTTCTCAAACAACAAGCTCTGGTAAGTTGAACGAAATTATGGATGCTCAAAGATCTCCCCTTATAAAAATTGGAATAGGCTATGAAGGAGAATCAAGTAAAAGTAAAGAAAAGGAAAACAAAAACATTATTTTTGTAAAAGAAAATAAGGCTGATGAAGCAGCTCAAATAATTCCTACAAAGAAAGAAACATGTAATGAGGGAGACAGAAACCAGAAGAATCCTCTAATAACAAAGAATGAAATAAATACTAAAACAATAGAAAAAGGATCATATACCCCTGAGTATGTCAAATTTGGAAGCCATCAAAGGAGATTCTTCCCTCCTATGAAAAATGCTACTTGTTATGCCTGCCACAAGCTGGGACACGTTGCTGCATACTGTCACACAAGGAGGAGTAATTCAAACCAGCAAATGATGCAAACAGTGAAGAGACTGTCTCAAGCAAAAAACTGGAGAAGAAAACCTCACATCAGATATGCAATTTGTTTCTATGGTTACTTTTTTTATTGTAAGGAATTTGGCCATAAAATAATTGAGTGCAGAAAATATGGACAAAGATTGATGTAAAACACCTCAAGGAGGTTTATGAATCAAGGAGATTTTACTCATACTCACAATTCTGTAAAAATTATGATCAAATGCTCTGTATGCAATAAAATTGGACATATGCCTTTCAAATGTCCTCTCAGAGGATGTGGTTCATCACCTCACAAAAGATATCAAACAAAAGGATGTTTCTAGTGGAAAAATAAGGTGAATAAATGTGACCTGGCTCTAACTACTCAAGACCTAAAAATCCAATGTTATCTGGATAGTGGCTGCTCAAAACATATGACTGGAGACAGAAGCAAATTTATAACTTTTGATGAAAAGAAAACTGGTAATGTTACTTTTGGCAATGATAAATCAGGAAAAATCAAGGGAAAAGGCTCAGTTAGCTTAGATAATGGTAGAGGTAAGGCCCAAGATGTACTATTTGTAGCTGGGTTGAAAACAAATTTGTTGAGTGTCAGTCAAATGTGTGATAAAGGTTGTGAATTTCTTTCCAGAGCACAAGACTGTGAAGTCAGATCAAGCACCACAGAAAATACTCTGCTCAAAGGTGTCCGAACAGAGAGTAATGTTTACATAGTGAAAGAGGAATATGAAGCATGGAATCTTATAAAACTTGAGTCATGGTTATGGCATAAGAGGTCGGGACATCTCAACTTCGATCATATCATCAGACTGAGCAAGAAGAAATCTGTCAGAGACATGCCAGAAATAAAAAGGCCTTCCAATACCATATGCAAATATTGTCAATTGGGCAAATAGACCCGCACATCATTTAAGGCCAAAGATGAGTTATCAACAAGAAGACCACTCCAGCTTGTGCACATGGACCTGTGTGGACCTGCAAGAACTAAAACACCAAGTGGAGAATCCTACTTCATGTTGATAATAGATGATTTCTCCAGAATGACATGGGTTGCATTTCTTAAGAATAAATCAGAAGCTCTGCAGAAATTCAAAATATTTAAAGCCTTAGCAGAAAATCAAACAGGATGCAAGCTAAAATGCATCAAATCAGACAGAGGAAGCGAGTTCACAGATTATGACTTTACAAACCTATGGATAAAGTGACAATTTACTATTCCAGGGACACCTCAGCAGAATGGAGTAGTAGAGAGACAAAATAGGTTTGTACAACAAATTGCCAGAGCCATGATGCAAGAGAGTAATATTCCTCAAACCTTTTTTGCAGAATCAGTACACACAACCGTGCATATCCTTAACAAAGCTCATTTAAGGCCAAGCAACGACAAGAATCCCTATGAACTTTGGCATGGTAAACCAACTTCAATCAAGCACTTTAGAATCTTTGGAAGAAAATGTTACATAAAGAATAATGGTGAAAATTTTGGGAAATTTGATGCAAGAACAGATGAAGGGATATTTCTAGGATATGCATCTAAAATTAAAGGGTACAGGTGCTACAAAAAGACTCTTCAAAAAGTTGTAGAAAGCATTGATGTTAGATTTGATGAAGAACTTCCAAACAATACAAGAGGTACAGACTGCAGCAGTCCTTCAGACAACCATGAAAAAGAAAACCAAGATGATGATGAAACCAGCAAGACAATAGAAGATGCTAAATTGAGCTCGAAAGCCCCCTCAAGATACACTCAGAAGAACCATCTTGAAGATCAGATCATTGGAGACAAGAGAGTAGGGGTCCAGACAAGAAGGCAGCTAACTGAACAGACATAAGAGGTATACATAGCCATGCTATCACAAATAGAGCCAAAGAAGTTTGAAGAAGCTAGCAAGGACAAGTATTGGGTGAATGCTATGAATGAATAATTGGACCAAATTGAGAAGAACAATACCTGGGAACTAGTTCCTAGGCCCACTGAGAAAATGTCACAGGCTCAAAATGGGTATTCAAAAATAAAATGAATGAGCGAGGATAGGAATGAATGAGCAAGGATAGTGTTGGCAATATGATGCAGAGTGTTGTCCTTAATGGCAACCCACTGAATGAAGATGAAGACATGAGATAGTTGACATGTGTTGTCCTTGATGGAAAACCACCTGATGAAGTTTGTCTTGACCTGATGGACTTGGTAAATGATGTAAATCTGATATGAAATGATGTTTGTTAGCAATATGATGCTGAGTGTTGTCCTTGAATGGCAACCCACCTGATGAAGATGATGACAACTTACTTGATGAAGTCATATTTATTTAATATGTCTCGATGAAGGGTTCCCGATGTATCTACAAAGTGAGTACAAGAAGGCAATGAAGAAAGGAATTCAAAGATGTGCTAGATCTATGGTGACAGAGGTATTCCCAAGGAATAAACGCGGATCCGTCTAGGAGAAGTCGCGTATGCACGCGGGAAACAACGTTCCAAGTCGCGTATGGGCAAAAGTGTTATAAAGTGCAAAACCAGGGGTAACCACCATGGTATTGACCCATCGTATTGGGTAATGATTCGCCTAAATGACCCCGTCTGCATCACCATTGGAAGTACGTGTTTTGGCTCATGGTATTGAAAAAAGGGTAAACCTATATAAAGAGAAGAAATTCATTGTGCAAATCATGAGTGTGGGTGCAAGATGTCTGAGCTTGAATGAATACTTCTCTCTAAAGGATATCTGAATGGAAAGGGTTACAGTTGAATGATAGATCTGAATGTATGATGCACCAATGATGAAGAAGGGGATCTAGATCTGAAATGTACTTGTATTTTCTAGATCTGTTTATGGAATTTTTGAGAATGCAGCAAGATGATGGAGCTTAGTGAAATGAAGTCGCCTTCACTAAGTGGGCCCGCAGGCAAATTCTGGCGCAAATTCTATTTTTAGACTATGTCTATTTTTAGACATACGGAGCATAATTCGGGGATTCCAGTTGGAGATTCTTGAAGCATGTGACATGTTGGTAAAAATAGATGAGACTCTTATTTTTAGGTCCCAGGCTATTTTTAGACTGCCTCTCCTAAAAATATGGAAGTCAAATATTATTTACCCTTAATAATATTTAGACTATAAACAGCAGTTTACTCTCTTGGAGCACTTCAGTTCGAGCTACAGAGGTGGCTCATGCATCTGACAGAGGAATCACATGGTTCCTAGGGTTTGATGGCATCTTGCATGGTTGACTTCAGTTGGACTTCAGTGGCAGAAGTTTTGGAGGAGTTAATGAGACAGATAGTGGAGTTGTGTTCTGTTTATTTTAGTTGAACTAGTTGAGATTAGTTTAACTATCTAATCAATTAGTTATGAGTGGAGTGAATTAAATATTATTTAATTCATTAATTAGTAACTCATTAGTCAACTCAAGAACACATCAGTTCACTACAGTGCATGATCAGTTCAGTGGAGACCAGTGAAAGAGGTAGATGAAAGGGTGAGTAAAGCTATCAGTTGGAGGATCAGTTTTGCATGGGATTTTCATTACACTTGGAGGAATTGTCCATGACAATTGCGCAGTCAAGCCAAGGGGATTCGAACCTTGGATCTCTACATAACCAGGCCATGATTGCGCAATAGAGGCAAGGCAATTGGCAGGGAGTTTTGAACCAGTGACTTGTTCAAAACTAAGCTAGATTGTGTGTGACTTTATGAGAAAGTACTGAGTACTTGTGAGGAGTATTGTACTTGCTTGGTTACATGATTTCTCCATTATAATATACACAATAGCTGCGGGGTTTTCAGCTATAGGCTTTCCCCATACATACTGAGTTAATGTGTGATTGATTTGATGTGAGATTGCTTCTATTATTTCCGCATGTGACAATTAATAGTAGATGAGATTATGTGTTATGCATGCAATTCGAAATTGATGTGTAATCGGGTTAATCTCCATTGAATAAGTGATTTATTCAGCTAATTTCTACATGGTATCAGAGCAATATTAATTGTCGAGATCTATTACGGTGATTACAAACTTATTTCTGTAGACAGAGTCTGCATGCGGGCCAGGTAGCCTCCGGATTCATCTTTCTTCGGAAAGTGAAAGGTCTGGTAAATGCCCCTTGCAGTCAATCTCTGTGCTAGAAATAATTTGTTCTCACAGATCTAGAGCGGTTGAGCTTTGAGGTGGAATTCGAATTTTGCAACAGTTTTGTTTTCTTGGTGCCAGTGTTGAAAATGTCTTTCAACGGTTTGCGACTCGAATATGCTCTTGAAGGCAGTTCGAATTATGTTGCATGGAAGGATCGCATGGGAGGCCGGTGTTAGAAGATAATGTTACGAAGGAGTTCGTAGATACGGATGTCCAAAAGCCCAGTACGGTGAAGTCGAAGCATGACGAAGATGTCGAAATGTCGAAGGATCTGTTGGAGGGCGTCGAGGATCATATTGTATCCAGCACGCATGGAAAAGGCTACTCCATATTTAATGTGGAAAGCTTTGACGGATCTGTTTTCCGGTAAGAGCGACGAAGGAAGGTGGCGCTCAAAGATAAGCTCGGGGAAAATCAAGATGAAAGAGCGTGATGTCGCCAAATACCTCACGAAGTTCACTCGGTCTGCGAAGATGATGCAGGAAGTGTGGGGGTGACATCAAGAAACGAGGACATGATGGGCTTTGGCTCTCCTTGGTCTTCGAAGGCTTGGCACTCATATCAAGATAGTGTCAATGGTCGGGGGAGAAGAGTACAACGAGGATAGGAGCGCCTTTGGGCGGATCTCATGCGAGGAGGAGAGATAAGAGGACTACTCGGAATGGATCTTCATCAAGGGGAGGCGTGAAGAAAAGCTGGCATCTTTGGTGTCCAAAGCAAAGAAGGGGAAGGAAAGAAAACTTCTCGGTGCGGTGCAAAGGGCAAGAAAGGAAAACGGAGATGGCGAAAGTGAAGTGTTTTCCGTTTGCCATGATCATGGACATTATGCTACCAATTGTCCAAAGAAGAAGAAGAACAACGAGTGGGGAAGATGCCAGGATGGAAGCTTTGGCTTCACGGTTCAAGCTTGACTTTTCAACGGTGCATGTACTTAGTTTCAAAGCGTGATGGGATCGGTGTGGTTCTTGGACAGCGGTGCGTCATTTCATATGACGGGAGATCGGGGAGTTGTTCTCGGATACGGGGGAGCAAAGATTTGGGTGTGCACATCGAGATGGGGCGATGATGGTGAATACGGTGCGGCGCATCGGTGCGTATCCTTTCGGAAGAGAGGAGTACGGTAGACCCTTTGTATTAAAGGATGTCATGCATGTACACAGATTGAAGAAGAACCTGATTTCAGTAGTGATGTTGGAGGATAAGGGGTATGATGTGGTCTTGATAGAAAGGAAAATCCTTCTGTGAGGTAAGACTGCGGAGAGACTTGGGAAGATAGGGTTTGAACTCGGAGGCAACTGTCGATTTGCGGTGAATGTTGCGCGGCCTGGCATGCGAGCGGGAGAAGTGGTGAGGCGGGATGATGAGGGCGAACTGTGGCACGGGAGATTGAGCCCACCTTCACCATGGAGCTTTGAAGATTACACGGCGGTTTCTCTTCTGGACTTCTAAGGGCACTCTTGCGCGGTCGGATCGGTGCGAGGGGTGTACTTTGGGGAAGTATGTGAAAGCCACCTTTCATGAGAAGGATAGTCGTGCCACGACGATCCCCGCGAGTTCACACGAACGTGTGTGGTCCTTTCTCGGTTGTGACAGCAAAGCACAAGTATGTGATCTTTGTTGATGATTTCTCTCGAGAAAGTCTTTGGATCTTCTTCATGCGGAAGAAGAGCGATACATTCGACGAGATTACGTGAGTTTAAAACCTTTGAAGATAGAAGGAGTCGGGGAAGAAGGTGATTGCTCTAAGGAGTGATAATGGTGGTGAATTCATCTCGGCTGAATTCAAGGAGTTTTGCGGCGCGAGGAAGGGATTCGGAGAGAGCTCATCACACACCCCCCGCCGGCGAACGGGGTGGCTCGGGCGGAAGAACAAAACGATCGTGGGTGTTGCACGGGCGATGTTGCATGATCGGGGCCTACCCCTTCACTTGTGGGGTACGAGGCATGCAATACAACATTGTATGTGCAGAACCATTGTCTCTAAATTTCTTGGCATGAGTACACCGAGAGGAGGCTTATTAAGCAAGAGGCACGATATTTCCCATTTGCGGATTTTTGGTTCTCCGCCTACATGCATGTGATGAAGGATGCGAGAAGGAAGCTGGATCAACTTCGGGGTTGGAATATTTGTGGGGGTGGCAGTACACCTCATAATTGTCGAGTGTATATGTACGGTTGCGAGAGCGACGGTGCGACGGGATATAAATTTCGGGGAGGAAAGCCATGCGGTGTTCGCTTGAGAGGAGCTACACTTGCATGTGGATGAGAGGCATTGGTTCTAAGGGAGGAGCTTACGGATGTGGATCAGCCACGAGAGGAGGTTCGAGGAGGTGGGAAGAAACCACCATGCCGGCGCCAACCATCGAGAGGGCGCATGCGCACTACGAGCGAGCGGCGGATCGGGATGCAAAGAAGGTTGTAGGACCACCTACGGCACGGCGCGGACGAGAGGCGATCCTTAGGATCGGTACAACGGATACATGGCTCTTGTGAGTCGATGTGTTGTGACGGAGCCATCCTCTTTTGAGGAAGGCATGGAGGAACACTTTGTGGGTTGATGCCATGATCGAAGAATATGATTCAATCATCGAGGGCAGTGCATGGGGGTGTCCCAAAATAGGTTGGAAATCGATGGTGAGTTCATGATGGATCTACAAGGTAAACGGGCGGTGACGGGAGTGTGGAGAAGTACAAGGCGAGATTTTCACCGTGGCTTCTCACAGGATCGGGGATTGACTATGAGGAGACTTTTGTTTTGTCACAAGGTACTCTTCCATACGGACGATCCTTGCTCTCTCGGCACGGATGGGGTGGCACATTCATCGAGATGGATGTGAAGGCTAGTTCCTCGGTAAGGTTATTGAGGGAGGAGGGTGTACCTTAGAGCGACACGAAGGTTTTGAGGTCTTCGGCGGTGGTCACACCGCGCTAATGCCGACTCAAAGAGAGCATGTGCGGAAGTGCAGAGGCAAGCACCTGTGCGCCGGTACACTCGGATGACGAGCTACTTCACGGAGCTTGGATTCTCCAAGAAGTGAGCGGATCCAAACACAGCCAGATAGTGGTGGAGGGGAAGGGCGGCCCAGTCATCGTCTTGTATGTAGATGATCTGATTTTTTGACGGCGACGAGCGATTGATACTTTCATGCAAGGAGGATCTTGCCACGAGTTTGAGATGAAGGACACAGGCATCCTTCATTATTTTCTGAGATTGGAGATTTGAAAACGTATGGGTGGTGTTTGTTTCTCGGGGGGCAAGTATGCTCGGGGAGATTACGGAGAGGTTCAACATGCGAAATTTGCCAAGCACAGTGACACTCCTCTTCTGGGTAGTTTGGAGGAAGGAGGATGCTACTTCAGGCCGAGGTAGTGGATACTGCTTTACATCGGCCGGTTGGTGGGGTCGCTTATGTATACGGTCAATACACGACCCACGATATATTCTATGCGATTAACCGACTTTCGCAAGGCATGGTTAAGCCTACCAAGCTCTTTTGGAGCGGGCAAGCATGTGTTGCGCTATCGAGGAGGCACATCGGGATATGGTCTGTGGTACACGGACGAGGAGGGATGGAGTGAAGCTTTCTGGCTTCAACGAAATTACCAGAAATGAGCGGGGAGTCCAACGGACGGGAAGAACATACAGGAGGATTTTTTAGTGGGTGACGGTGGTTTTCGGTCTGTTGATAGAATCCGTATTTTCGAGTTCGGCGGAAGGCGAGTACATGGCAACAAGTTTGGTGCACGCATGCGAGGCTGTTGGATGAGGAGAAGATCCTCGCGAGGTTTGTTCAGGTTGCATTTGGAGCCTACAATGATCTCTTGTGATAACCAAAAGCTGCATCAGCTCTCGGCTAATCTAGTGTTTCATGATAGGTCCAAACATATCGACATCGAGGTACCATCATATCGAGAGAGATTGTGTTCGGCGGAGAATCATGATGCTTTCATGTTCCCACGGAGGATCGAGATGCGACATCCGAGCGAAGGGCGCCCACGGGGAGCAGAGTTCGAATTCCACGGAGCGAGGATAGGGGTTGCGGATAATCCATATCGTGGCGAGAGGGAGTGTTGAGAATGCATCGAAGATGATGGAGCTTAGTGAAATGAAGTACGCCTTCACTAAGTGGGCCCGCGAGCCAAATTACGGCGCAAAGTCATGCAGGAGCATACGGAGCATAATTCGGGGATTCCGATTTGGAATTCTTGAAGCATGCAACATGTTGGTAAAAATATATGAGACTCTTATTTTAGGTCCCGAGCTCTTTTTAGGCTTGCCTCTCCTAAAAATATGGAAGTCAAATATTATTTACCCTTAATAATATTAGGCCTCGACGACGGTTACTCTCTTGGAGCACTTCGATTTGAGTCATGGAAATTGGCTCATGCAGGCGACGAATGCGTGGTTCCTAGGGTTTGATGGCATCTTGCATGGTTGACTTCGGTTGGACTTCGGTCGAGAAGTTTTGGAGAGTTAATGAGACCGAGATAGTGGAGTTGTGTTCTGTTTATTTTAGTTGAACTAGTTGAGATTAGTTTAACTAGCTAATCAATTAGTTGTAAAGGTGGATTGAATTAAATATTATTTAATGCCATTAATTAATAACTCATTAGTCAACTCAGAACACATCGATTCACTACGGTGCATGATCGATTCGGTGGAGACCGATTGAAAGAGGTAGATGAAAGGGTGAGTAAAGCTATCGGTTGGAGGATCGATTGTGCATGAGATTTGCATTACACTTGGGAGAATTTTCCATGACAATTAACGCGGTCAAGCTGGAGATTCGAGCCTTGGATCTCTACATAACCGAGCCATGATTAGCAATAGAGGCAAGGCAATCGGCGATGATTTTTAGACAGGTGACTTGTTCAAAGCCGAGTTGGGTGTGTGTGACTTTGTAATCTTGAGTACTTGTAGAGGTAATACTTAATTTGGTTACATGATTTCTCCATTATAATATACACAATAGCTACGGGGTTTCAGCTATAGGCTTTCCCCATACACTCTTGAGTTAATGTGTGATTGAATTTGATGTGAGATTGCTTCTATTATTTCCGCAGCATGACGATTAATAGTGATGAGATTATGTGTTATGCATGCAATTCGAAATTGATGTGTAATCGGGTTAATCTCCATTGAATAAGTGATTTATTCGGCTAATTTCTACGAGAATGATTAAGATACCGAGATGAGGCGAACATACATGCGAGTAAAGGGTGAAAATACGTAGCTGATGTATACGTTTTGAAGAATTGCAATGACCTAAATGTACGAAGAACCATACGCTTGTTTGCCACGGAAGGGAAGCGCGTATATACGTAGCTTATCGATTAGAAAGCGCGTATGCGCAATGAAATTAGATACATGTGTACGTGTACGGTTTATGTGAACGAAAGAGCGTATATACGCGACATCGGTGAAAGAAGCGTGTATGCAAACTTAGGGTTTCTTTGAAGTCGTGACCAAACTGTCGATACATTTCTTTGGTTTCTTGATATCTAACGGTGGTTATATATATGATTTCATGTTTGTTGTGCTTAAAAGTATGAGTGAGTCCCGGTACGAAAAATATGATGGCTTGTGCTTTGCAAGTTATGTCCTAAAGGAAGCTTTGGATCCGGTGTAAGGTGATGAAAACGACAAAGATGCATAGGTGCGCAGGGGTTGGCCTTGATCGAGGGGTTGTAGCTCCCTTCCGAGTGAGGGTGATAGCAGAGATTAAGGGGTCGTAGCTCCCCGCTCGAGGTGAGGGCAGTAAACAAGATCGAGGGGGTCGTGGCTCCCTTCCGGGGAGAGGGTTTGGTAAACGAGTCGGGGGTTGGAGCTCCCTTCCGGAGAGGGCGGTAAATGAGCACGGTGGGTGCTGCGTGCGGTAAGGTCTTCACCGGCACATATGTTGTAAGATGTTTTCTACCTTAATAAAATATTTAAGGGTGAGCAAGCACAACGGTGGTGGTTTTCTCTAAGAACTTGGGTTTCCACCTAAAAATCACGAGTGTTCATGTGTGCGATGCTTTGTGTGATGGTTTATTAACATTGTTCTGCACATGTTTACGTGCTTAACATCGGATGAATGAATATCGCAAGAACTAAGTTAATAAATATACGCATATTTAGATCTCTTGCTAATACGTGAGTTGTATGAAAGGATATCCACGTGTATATGCGAGTTTACTAAAGGAAAGTAGCGTATGGGTTTAGAGCATGAAAAAAGTAAAAAGTTTTGGTTTTCCCTAAATGCGGTTCACCCCCCCTCTTAGTATTTTTCTCAACAATTGGTATCGAACGGTTCTTATGAAGCTTGATCGCTTGGAGAATCATTGCAATGGGAAGTCTTGAAGGAGTAATGTCTATAAAGCCCACACTCTATTCAATGGAAGCGATCTAATATTACGGAAGGTATGAACAAAATAATATACGCAAAGTCTTGGTGCGGATGTGTAGGCGATCGTGGAAGAAGGTTATCAATACCAATGATATTCCCTCTTGATGCGGCGGAAAGGAAGAAGTATGAAATCAATGCCAAAGTAGTAAATGTCTTATTAGGAAGCATGTACGAACTAGAATTTGCTAAGTAGGTAGCAACTAAATTGACCAAAGAAATATATAGGACAAAATCGTGCAGGTTATGAAGGAGATACAAAGGTAAAAAGGTACACAAAACTCCAAACTCTTGGGGTGAATATGAAAATTTAAAGATGCATAGTGATGAAAGTATTGCTAGTTTCTTTCTTGATAGATGATATTGTAAATCGAATGAGAAATTTGGGTGAAACCATAGCAAATCTTTACCTTTCTGGTGGAAAAAGTCTTAAGATCCTTGACTTCAAAATTTGACTCTAAAGTTTCGGCTATTGAAGAAAAGGCGAGAGATCTTCAAACTCTTACTATTGTTCAATTACATGGTATTAAAAAATTTGCTTTTGAAATGAGACAAGAGGTCCTTCTCAAATCAAAGAAGAAATTGCTTTTAAAAGGGCGTACGCAAAGGAAAAAAGAAAAGTTGCGCGAAGAATCGACTATATGTCAGAAGAAGAAGAAGCGAATTTTGTGAGAAAACTCCAACTAGATGTTTGGAAGATTCAAAGGTAAACTTCCCTTCAAATGTTTTGATTGTGGAAGAGTTGGTCACTATCTTTGCTAAATGTTCTTATAGAGATAAATATGGTAAAGGGAAACAATTTGAAAAGAGAGGAAGATTTATTATGCAAATGAAAGATGATGATGAAGTGTCCGGTGAAGATGAAGAAGATTGACCAAGCTCTACAAGAAGTGCTCATGGCAAACAAGCAAAAGAAGAAGGCTACTCAAGGAAAGGAGATGCCTCGGAAATCATGTATAGAAGAAAGTGAAGAAGATGAAACGAGGTATTGGTACGTTGTTCTTGTATTTCACTTACTGTGTATACGAAGGCAAAGATAGTAAAAGTAACGGTATGGATCTAGAAGAAGTTGTCAGATTAAAGTTGAAGATCGACCAAAGCATCATCTAAGGAGAGTGAAAGTACGAAGCAAATGATGAAGAAGTAATTGACGAGTATCGATTTGAAAGGAAGAATATATCTACAAATATGTGATCTCTAGGATAGATGAAAAGATTGAAACACTAAATGGACGGATAGACAAGTATCAAGGATTGTACACTCATGCAACCAATCAAGGTGAAAAACTTCGCCCAGAAATCATCTCTCTACAAAGCGGATCTTGAAGCATCAGTAAGAAGAATGAGGAACCTCTACAACCATTTGAAAAGGAAGGCCTTAGACGAGAAATCATCTCTCCAAAGAAGATGCGGAAAAATCAAATAAGAAGAATGAAGAGCGCAACAAACATGTGAAGAAAACAAAAATTGGTTGAAAAGAAGAGATTCCTAAATACGAAGGATCAAGTAGAAGATGGAAGAAGGAAAGAAAGAAAACATGACAAAGCAATGTCGAGCCTTGGAGGTTGAGGAGATGAAAACATTCTCAAAGGTAAATTAGAAGAAAAGGTTAAACTTTGAGGTTTCAAGATAGTACTAATATTTTGGACAATAATACGAGTAATCAAGGTCTCCTGCTATCAAACTTGGTCTTGGTTTCAGAGCTGTTAAAGGGAAATCTAGCTCACCAGTGCTAAGAATTAGGAGGATGTCAATACAAAACGAAGTGTTGAAAGAGACAAAGTCAGCAAAAATGATGAAATCTCAAAAGAAATGGAGTCAATAATGTTGAATGCTTAAATGTCATAATTATGGGCATGTTGCGACCAAATTACCGAGGAGTAGATCATTTTGACCTCAAACAAACGGATCCTACATAGAAAGGTACTACGGTTTCCTTGGTTTCTTCGAGGGATATTGTCTTTCATGTAACAAGTATGGAAATAAACGGTGATTGTAAAAGGAGGAAGATTAGAAATAGTCATTATGATTCTTATGCTTATTTCTTTGGACACATGAGATGTTATTCTTGTAACAAGTATGGACATGAAAAGGAATGTGATTGAACGAGATGAGAAATTGGATAACCGGCCACCTGTGATATAAAAGTTGATGCGTCAAGAAAAAGATGGAGGACCGATCAGAAACGTAGGGAATATTGACCCCTCTGAGTCAAAAAGCACTTCTAAAGCTTACTTCTACGATTGGTAGAATGATGTGTGGCATTGCACTTTCTTTTCTGGATACATTATGAGATTTAGTAGTGTATCGTCACGAAGGGCAATATTATGATGACTCTCATGGTTGATTTGATTTTTACGGTTATATGTATTTACGTAATTGTCTGGTATGAGGGACGGCATAGTCTGAGAGGCCCACAAATTGGAGAGAGATGAAGATAGGGTGTATGCTTTCTCACAGTTCTATGAACAAAGAATAAATATACAATGAATTAAACAGGCTACAGAATTGTTAATGATAAGAAGAAGTTATATAGGTAACGAAAATTAGTGAGAGGTTCGGGGAGCATCGATACGATTGTTAATAACTATATTGTTAACTAGGTATCGCTTAGTTGCTCGGTTCTAAATTATGATGATATGATACTTGGTTTTCGTGTTGAAAATTATGGATGAGTCATGTTTGCTTTTTGATGAAGAGTATTCGTTGTTTGAGATGAAAGTCTTATAATTCGAAGATAAGGACGGTTCATGCTGAGAAGTTGTTGTTGGTGACTTATTTCGATGAATGTATTCGGGTTGCACAAGTTAAGGAGGAGCAGTTCGGGGGGAGCATCGGGGTTGAATACTAATAATTGCATTGTTGGCACTATGAGTGCTTATTCCTGCGATACTCATGCTTAAATGATGATGACTTGATACATAGTTTATTATGATGATATTTTGAGCCTTGTTTGCTGAAAATTATCTTTTGTGCTCACCCATGGATGAATTGGAAGTCTTATGATTCGAGAGATAAGAATAGATCATGCGAGGTTGTTACTATGGTTGAGATCTTTTCCCTACACATGTTACTTCATGTTAAATCTTAAAGATCATGGTGATATTGGACCACATGGATGATTGACACATATTTGAAGATATTCTCTTGGTATGATAATCTCTCTTGGAAAAGATTGTATTGATGTTGCAAAGAATACGAAGGCTTGGTTACTAATGTACTTATACTACAATAGTTGGATGATGCTTGAAGACTCAACTACACTATTCTATCTCATACGCGAATCCCGAGGAAGCATTCAAATATCTTAGAAAGAAGGCCGGGCTGCTTTGTCTTTTCTCCTGAGAGGATCAGATACGGTTAAAATATAGAAGATGGTATTGGATACGCGGGTTTCACAGAAACACGGTCGCGTATATCGCTAGTTCATGCACATAAAACCGTGTATGTGCAGTTTGCGACATTTTTACGTTTGGGGTCGACTTTCTTGACTGCAATTTGCACCAATGCTGTTTAGTATGTCTACGATACTATTTGGTACCTACAGTGGTGTTCTAGTTCTCATAATTCTATTTCTAATGTTTTGATAAAGGCTGTGATGATTTGTTGGTGAAAGTGTTCGGGATGCACAAACTAAGGGGAGCCTTAGTCATATGGAAAGGATGCTTGGATGCACGATTCGAGAGGCATTAGCTTTGCTAATTATAATGCATTGTTGGCATTATGATGATTACGAAATATGTTCTTTGAAGTCTTTACGGTATTGGTCATAAATGGTCATGTTGTAATTTGATAGAAAGGTCTTGTTGAGACCCATGATGAAAATTGTAATATTTAGTCATGTAAGGACTTGAAAAATTTGTAAACCCACTTGGTTGGGTAGAGGCTGAGTCAAATTTTGTAAACCCACTTGGTTAGGTAGGCCGAGTCAAAATTGTAAACCCACTTGGTTGGGTAGTTGAGTTGAGATGTAAACCCACTTGGTTGGGCATTTGAGTCTCATATGTAAATCCCTTTGGTTGGATCTTTGATGTAAGTATGAGTCTTTGGTGATAGGAAGTTCATAGAGTCATGTACTTCATTGAAAAATATGTTTGAAGATTTAGCATGAACTCAGGGGGAGCTTGGTCACTTCAGTATACATCAGATCTGCAGAACGCTTCTTCTACATGAGGAGAAAAGGGGGAGAGTGTGTTGGTTTTGATCCGCCCTTTGCTCTTGATGTCAAAGGGGGAGAGTGACATGGTGTTTGAATGAAGAAAAAGAATGGTGTCAAAAATGGGGAATGTGACATGGTGTCATTGTATTCTTAATGTACCTATCTATTGTGGTAATCAAACACCATCGTGGTTGCCATCAAGTCCAAAGGGGGAGATTGTTGGCAATATGATGCAGAGTGTTGTCCTTGATGGCAACCCACTGAATGAAGATGAAGACATGAGACAGTTGACATGTGTTGTCCTTGATGGCAAACCACCTGATGAAGTTTGTCTTGACCTAATGGACTTGGTAAATGATGTAAATCTGATATGAAATGATGTTTGTTAGCAATATGATGCTAAGTGTTGTCCTTGAATGGAAACCCACTTGATGAAGATGATGACAACTTACTTGATGAAGTTGTGCTTGATAGAATATGTCTTGATGAACTAAACCTAATGTATCTACAGTGAGTACAGAAGGCAATGAAGAAAGGAATTCAGCATGTGCTAAATCTATGGTGAAAAGAGTATGTCTCAAGGAATACGCGGATCTGTCTAGGAGAAGTCGCGTATGCACGCGGGAAACAACGTTCCAAGTCGCGTATGGGCAAAAGTGCTCATAAAGTGCAAAACCAGGGGTAACCACCATGGTATTGACCCATTGTATTGGGTAATGATTCGTCTAAATGACCCCGTCCATGAATACCATCGGAAGTAATGTGGTTTTGCCTTATGGTATTGAAAAAGGGTAAACCTATATAAGGAGAAGAAATTCATTGTGAAAATCATGAGTGTGGGTGAAAGATGTCTGAGCTTGAATGAATACTTCTCTCTGAAGGATATCTGAATGGAAAGGGTTACAGTTGAATGATATATCTGAATGTATGATGCACCAATGATGAAGAAGGGGATCTAGATCTGAAATGTACTTGTATTTGCTAGATCTGTTTATGGAATGATTAGATCTGAGATGAGGCGAACATCTGTCTGAAGTAAAGGGTAAAAATTTGTGTGATGTATCTGTTCTGAAGAATTGCAATGACCTAAATGTCTGAAGAACCATACGCTTGTTTGCCGCAGAGGAAGCGCGTATATACGCGGCTTCGTTGAAGAGAAAGCGCGTATGCGCAATGAAATTAGATCTGTAATATGTACAGAAGTATACGCTGGTTTATGTGAACGGAAGCGCGTATATACGCGACATCAGTGAAAGGAAAGCGCGTATGAAAACTAGGGTTTGCTAAAGTCTGTGGTAAGAAATGTATGATTTGTTCTGCTGGTTTACTGATATCTGTCAGTGAGTTATATGTATCAGTTTCATGTTTGACTGTGCTTAAAAGTATGGAGTGGGTCCAGTCTGAAAATATGATGAAACGAGGCCTGCAAGTTGTGTCCTAAAGGAAGCTTTGGATCCAGTGTGAAAATTGATGAAATGTGGTCCATAGAGGTGCTGAGGGTTGTAGCCTTCAGTCAGGGGGTTGTAGCTCCCTTCCAAGTGAGGCTGGTAAACGAGAGCAGGGGGTCGTAGCTCCCTTCCAGGTGAGGCTGGTAAACGAGAGCAGGGGGTCGTAGCTCCCTTCCAGGAGAGGCTGGTAAACGAGTCAGGGGGTTGGAGCTCCCTTCCGGGAGAGGCTGGTAAACGAGCGCAGGTGGGTGCCTGCGTGCTGGTAGGAGTCTGCACCAGCACATATGTTGTAAGATGTTTTCTCTATAATAAAATATTGAAAGCTGAGCAACTGCAGCGGTGGTTTTCTCCCGACTTGGGTTTCCACCTAAAAATCCTGGTGTTCATGTGCGATGCTTTGTGTGATGGTTTATTCTGTTGTTCCTGCACATGTTTACTGATAACTTAACATCAGATGAATGAATATTGCAAAGAACTAAGTTAATAAATATCTACATATTTAGATCTTTGCTAATACGCGAGTTGTATGAAGGATATCCGCGTGTATACGCGAGTTTACTAAAGGAAAGTAGCGTATGAGTTTTAGAGCATGAAAAAGTAAAAAGTTTTAGTTTGCCCTAAATACTGATTCACCCCCCCCTCTCAGTATTTTTCCCAATAGATAGGTAATCAGGAATAAAGCCAGACTTGTCTACAAAGGATATTCACAAATCGAAGGATTTTATTACGACGAAAAATTTTCCACTGTAGCCAGAATGGAAGCTATCATAATGTTTCTGGCCTTTGCATGCTACCAAGACTTCAAGGTATATCAAATGGATGTGAAATCTACATTTTTGAATGGAGATCTAGAAGAAGAAGTCTACATGGAACAACCAGAAGGCTTCTCATTAACAGACAAAGAAGATGATGTATGCAGACTAAAGAAAGCTCTATATGGACTAAAACAAGCTCCTCATGCTTGGTACTCAAGGCTGGATAAATACTTGCAAAAACAAGGCTTTAAGAGAGGAGTAGTAGACAACAATCTATACATAAAAGCCCATGAAAATGAACTCCTGATTGTTGTAGTATATGTTGATGACATTATGTTTGGAAGCAACAGATATGAGCTAGCAAAAGGGTTTGCTGAGGAGATGAAATCAGAGTTTGAGATGTCTATGATTGGAGAGCTCGGTTTCTATTTAGGACTTCAAATTCAGCAAAATAACACAGGTGCATTTATCTCACAAGAAAAATACTTAAAATAAATGTTGAAAAAGTTCAAAATGGGAGACTGCAAACCTGTGTCAACTCCCATGATCACGGGATGAAAGCTATGTGTTGATGGTGGATCTGCTGATATAGATCAAAGACTCTACAGATCCATGATAGGAAGTCTGTTGTACGTGACAGCATCAAGACCAGACATCATGTTAGCAGTAGGACTTGTGGCTAGATATCAAGCAGCACCAAAGCAAAATAATCTTCTAACAGTCAAAAGAATATTTAGATATCTACAAGGAATAGTACAGTTTGGGCTATGGTATCCAAAAGGAAAAAGCTTCACTTTGACAGCATACACAGATGCAGATTGGGCCAGCTGTGTGGATGACAGAAAAAGCACAAGTGGAGGTGCATTCTATCTAGGAGAAAGTCTAGTGGCATGGCTAATCAAGAAACAAACATCTATTTCTCTATCTACAGCAGAAGTAGAATACATAGCAGCAACAACATGTTGTACACAAGTCATGTGGATGAAGAAAACCCTCCAAGACATGAAGGTAAGCATTGATGAACCTATCTCTATCAAATGTGATAATACAAGTGCTATAAGCATATCAAAAAATCTTTTGCTTCATTCAAAAACTAAACATATCCCAATCAAGTATCATTTTCTCTGAGAACAAGTAGCTTAGAAGGTAGTAAAGCTGGAGTATGTGCCAACAAAAGAAAAAATAGCAGATATATTTACCAAAACTCTTGCTAGAGAACCATTTTAATATTTGAGATATAGACTAGGGGTAGTATCTGTAGATGCTACTCTTTGATATGAAGAGAAAGAATAGTTTCAAGGGGAGAACAGAAACGAAAATATCATTCTAGGGGGAGATCAGTTAGCAAGGAAAGCATGAAACAGGTCCTCAAGATCAGTGCAACATGGGCGAGAGTTAAAAGCACACTGAAAAATGAGCAACCCCTTGCCATTTATGTCAAAGGGGGAGGAAGAGCAAGCAACAAAAGGAAGGGTCCTAACAGGCAAGCAAAGGAAGTGTATTGCCATAAATGCCAAAGGGGGAGACTGTTGGAAATGTTGTCATTGATGGCAAAGGAGGCAGCAGAGGCAGAGACAGACAAAGGACAACAGCAGAAGCAAAGGGGAAGACAGCAGGTCTTTGGTGAATGGTTTAGTCACATTTATAGGGAGTATGAGAAGAACAGAGGGAGAGTTTATTTATGAGATAGGGCAGCAAAAAGAAAAGCAAAGCAGCGCAAAGGAAACACCATAGATGGAAACTGTTGAAATAAAATGGTCAAGCAGCAGAGGCGGACGCAGAGAAAGGAGGCAGAACCAGAGGAGGCAGGACTAGAGGAGGCACAGCAGCAGAGGAGGAGATAGAGAATATAGAGGTAGAGATCAAACTGTCGAGTAGCAGAGGCAGAGGCAGAGCCGTTAACAAACATTGAAATGATCAAGCAGGGACGGAACCCTGAGGGTAATGGAACCAAGCGTTTAGCCATAAAAACCTAATGAAGTCAGATATTAAAACCTTATGGTGGAATTGATTTAACATAACAATGAAACAGGGTTTACATATTAAAAAGCGTTGAAGAAATAACTTTATATGTATAAACTTATATATTAAACGTTGAAGAAATAAGTTTAACAGAGATTATATGTATATGTAAATAATGAAGACGCGAATTTTTTTGTTGGAATGGAACCATGACTTTAAGCGGAACCCCGACCATGAACAGTAAAATCAGAGGGCCACAAAACCAGTGGGTTTGTGCGTCGATTGAAGTGGTAAGTAGTATTGCCAAAATGAACGCGATATGTGTCATTGAAGGACACGTGTCCTTAGGCAGTTTTATAATACAAATTTTTTCGTGTGATTTTGGAGAATTATGAAGCAAGCATTTAAGTTGTGTGATATTGCGCATCATCCATTAGATGGGGGTCCTAAGCTCAGTTGGTGTGGGAGAGCAATTTGACCGTCCGATCGAAGGTGAAGATGCGGGGAAGAGAACCAAGGATGTGGGTCCTACAATCAGAGCTGCGGATCCAAAGTATTATGTGAATAATTGTGTATTCCGTGTTGTGAAAATCAATGAACAGGCGGAGGTTATAACTTATATTAATATATGTTGATATATATATAATGGGCCAAATGCAGGTTGAATTACATGGTATAATGGTTGAAATATGACGAAGGAGGTAGTATACGCGAATATAGTATGGAGAGTATGAAATATCACAAAAGGGTTTAATATAGTGTGAGCGTTGTATTAAATGAGGAGCAAGATTATATATAAAACATTGTATATGTGATATAAATTGTGTTGGGCCCAGTTGAAGTATTGTGTTAATGGTTAGTAATTAACCATTAAAGATAATTTGTAAAATATATTTCAGTAATAATCACATGCAATGGAACATTGTCGATGCGTTTCGAACCAACCAGTGTGGTTCATCATTAGGACTAGGTGATGATGTTAAAGATTCTTCTTCTTTCGTTAATGAGTTGAAGGATGTTAAATTGGATCTTGAGGATAGGCTTGTCATTTTTGATGTCATTTCTCTTTACACCAATATCCTCATTAATGAGGCTATTGATGTCATTAATCGCATTACTGACCCAGATACAGCCCATTTAGTTGAGATCTGCTTAACCTCCACACTCTTCAGTTTGAAGTAGAATTCTATATGCAAACATGTGGTGTTGCCATGGGTTCCCCTTTCCCCGATTGTGGCTAATCTATTTATGGAGGACTTTGAATCTAAGGCTCTTTCCTCAGCTCTTTTCCAGCCTAAGCTTTGGAAAAGGTTTGTAGACGACACTTGTGTCGTGTGGCCGCATGGAAAAGAAAAATTAGATGCTTTTTTCCTTCATCTTAATGATCAATCACGCTCCATAAAATTCACCATGGAATACGAAGTGGATGGTAGTCTTCCATTCCTTGATGTTCTTATCTCTAGAAAAGATGATGGTACTTTCTCCCATCAAGTTTTTCGAAAGAAAACACATACTGAGCAATATCTTCATGCTAGTTCACACCATTTCCATGCTCAAAAATTAGGTGTCCTAAACACATTAGCCACGAGGGCGTTGAGGATATCTGATGAGTCTCACCTTGAGGGAGAAAAGTCCCATCTGTTGAGTGTCTTTTGTAAAAATGGTTATAGCAGGTCGCAAGGCCTTAAAGCTTTCCTCAAAGCAGAAAAAGGTCTTTCAATTAGAAATAATAAAGACCCTAGCCATTGGTCCAGCAGTGTGCTTCTTTCGTTCATTCAGGGAACCACTAATAAAATTTCTAGGGTCCTTAGGAAGCATAAGGTGTCTTCATCGTTCAAGCCCCTAAACACAATTCACAACTCTCTCAAATCGGTTAAGGATCTGATTGACCCTAGGGATGGGAAAGGTGTCTACATCATTCCTTGTTCTTGTGGGACTCTCTACATTGGTGAAACGGGATGGTCTATAAATCAAATAATTTGTGAGCATGCTGCTGACATTAAACATGAAAGATCCTGCTCGTCTACCCTAGTTGAACATGTAGAAAAGACTAACCATCATATCTGCATCGAAGAGGCTAAGGTCATAGCTAATATCAACCATTTCCATCATCGGAAGCTTAGAGAGGCCTTAGAAATTGAAAAAAGACCCGTTAATCTCAATAGAGATGATGGTTGGATCATCAGCAGGTGTTGGATACCTGCTGTATATTCATGATTTTATTTTATTTTCCCTGCTTATTGTTTCTTTATGTTTTTTATTTTATTTATTTATTTTTATTTTTATTTTTATGTTATTTATTTATTCATTTCATTATTAGAATTATTGATTGATTTATTTATCTTTTAATTTTAATTTTATTTTTATTTTATTTATTTATTTTTATTTTTATTTTTATGTTATTTATTTATTCATTTCATTATTAGAATTATTGATTGATTTATTTATCTTTTAATTTTAATTTTAATTTTATTTTATTTATTTATTTATTTATTTTTTATTTTTATTTTATTTATTCATTTATTTATTTTTTATTTTTATTTTTATTTTTATTGTTTATTTTTTATTTTTTATTTTCTATTTTTTATTTTTTATTTTTTTTTAAAGGTCGTTAGTGATTTTATTTTTGGACCTCATGCTTTGATAAATAAATAAAATTTATAGTTGAATAATTAAATCAATCAAATAAAATATGAAATTTTTATTTTTATTTACTAGATAATTATTTAATACGTTATTGATTAATTGAATAAACTAATGAAATATTTTAATAATAAAAATGAAACTAGCCGTTTATTAAAAAAAGAAAAAAGAAAAAAGAAGAAGAAGTCAAACTGGTCGTTTTCCTAAGAGCTAGTTTAGCTTTCTCTACATCTATTTAAGCTTAATGTCCTGATTTGATCTCTCACCTAGTCTTGATGATGAACCACACTGGTTGGTTCGAAATGCGTCGACAATGTTCCATTGCATGTGATTATTACTGAATTTTTTTTTGCAAATTTTATGATGGATCACAGAAGCATAGATTCCAAAAAATTGAAGAAAATGCTGAAGGGTTGATATGTTTGTATATTAAGTGAGGGACCCTTACATAAAATTTTGAGAATCATAACCCAAGCTGGAGGATACATTAAAGCTGAAGCGGAAGCTTATATATATATGCATCACGGTACATATGTTGCGCTTTATATACAAAGGTCCAAAGCATATATATATTTATATGTAGCGCTTTATGGACAAGGGACCAAAGGTATAAAACAAATCATATGTATTATATTATTGAGCGCGAGATCAAAATAACCAAAGGTCCTATCGCTTGGTTTTAAAACAAAATCTTATATTGTGGGACCCTCACCAATCGCATCGGAGAAAACTTGGTAGTAGAACATGTTAACAAAAAGTTGCGATTGCAATTGAGTTTTGGACCCGATGGGTATATGAACTATGATTCATACATGTTTAAGTTCTGGCAACAAAGTATGCCATTACATCGGAAAGAAGCAAAACATCGGGGCACTATATTGAAAGCTATGATTGCGATGATCGCATTGTGTCCTTCACAAATGCATCAATCGCAATCGAAAGTATCCAATTACGATTAATCGCATCGGCACAATAAAGTGCAGTGAACAGTGAATCATCAGATTGGAGTGATCGCATCGGAGCATCGAAGCATCGGAGCATCAAAACTCACAACTAAAAGTTGTGATTGCAATTAATCGCAATCGGAAGAATTCAAGAGGTGACTCATTGCATCGGAGAATAAAACAAGCTTGGTAGGTGGGCCCGAAAGGGCATTTTAAGTATTAAAATATTTTGATTTAAGTTCTTCATGAGTTGATTTGCGTTACAAAAGGGGTAGTTTATATGTTAAAACACTTCATTATCATGCCGAGGGTTAAATTGCAATATATGAAAAGCGCAGTTACATATGTATGGCAGTTACACTGTGACAGTGAACTGGAAATCAAACAGAGTCGAAAAGGGACAAACACAGTCACAGAAAAGACAAACACAGTGATCCAAAACTGAATAAATTGATTTTTAATCCTCATTGTAACTGAATGTATACATTTTTATTGGTTTATATTGTTTGTGATGCATTGGAAAGTATTTGGAAGAATACAAAATTCCCACTGTAATATTAAAATTAGTACATAAAGCTATATTTTTCTAAGTGAGCTGGAAAAGAAATGAGAAGGCAGAGGGAAAAGAGGTATGGATATTCATTTCGAATTCCCTCAGGAATACAGATATTCATAAGAAAATCTCTATAAATAATATCATATTGATATGCATAGAGAGGTTAGAGAGAGTGAGTATAGAGAATGTAGAGTATGGAAAATTGAGGCAGAGAAGATAAGGAAGAGAGGAGCAAAAAGAGATGCTACAGAACAGAGATGATATCTGAGGTAAATCAACAAACATTTCTTTTGATAAATTGAGGAAGTTGGAGCTTCCCTATCAAGTTGAAGCTTGATATTTGTTAGTTGTAGCTGACTGAGGTTGAGCCTCCTATAGGTTGGTGCCTGCAGAAAAACAGTGGTGAGAGGGAGTTGGAGCTTGCCTTTGAATCACAACAATAATAAGATGTGATTTTCTCCCTTTATGGGTTTCCACTTATATCTGTTGTCTCTATGTGTGTTGCCTATGTGTTGATATGATCTACCCAATCTGCTTAATGTTTGCTGCTCTCATAATAAGTTTGGTGTCTCATTAATTTAATACTTGCTGCAACATATTAAGACTGTTCACATATTAAAGTTGGTTATAAAATTAAATTGTAAATAAGTTGATGAAAAATTTAAAAAGCTGATGTATGTGTTAAACTAATTCACCCCCCCCCCTCTCAGTTTAACTAAGGATTCAACACATGTTGCTTGCTCCTCCTCACCATGATATTGCAAAACTCCAGGAAAGTAATATGATCTCTAAACCTATGAGTTTGAGATTCATACTCATGCAAGAAACCACTAAGATTTCCCTTCTCCGGTATGCCCTCTTCTTATTTTCTCCTCATGGCAAAGCTGGCCATGTGACTGCATTGTACCCCTTGGTGTGTAGTTGCATGCTCACACTCCTCATGGAAAAATCTAGAGTTGGCCCTTGATTCATCCCTTTTATTTTCCTCTCCAAAATATGGAGCCTTTTCCCTGCTTATTTCTTGGTCTCCTTGATTAGAATAGGAAGTGTAGGGTTCTTCCTCTTCTTCTTGCTTCTCCTCCTTAGAGAGGTTCTTCTTTTCTGTAAAATTGGATGAGATCAAGCTCATATTCTTCATATTTCTTTCTTCTTCTTTCTTGGGCTCCAAATCCAGAGGTTGAGCCAAGAAAGGTGCTCTGATACCACTGTAATGTTCCTTTTTCAGGAATGTCAGCAATCAGCAATCTATTCTAGAGATTGAATCAAGGGGGATTTACCGAATATGTCACCTTCTCAAGGAAGTGTGAGATATGGAGGCTATTTGGCCCTTTTCAAACTCTGTCTATAGAACTTCTTGAAGAATCCCACTCAAAAGTGAGCTACAGCAATATGTAAAAAAATACATGAAGAGCAACTTGCTACAATCTTAGAAAATGATAGAAGAACTCATAGCCATTGTATTAGCTCATAGCAGTAAAATAAGTGTACAATATCTTGATGGAAAGAGCACTCAAGAGAGTGAATGATCAACCTCAAAGAACAAGTACATGAAAGCATGAAATATATTGCTGCATAAACTGCCCTAGCTATGACTGTGCAGTCTTATGGAGACACTGTTGCATACAAATGTGAAATATGATGATATTGAAATATAGATCAATAAATGAGGGGCAGTGTGCTCTCAACCCCTAAAAATAATGATACAAAATTAATAGAACAATCCTCAAGAGGATTGGCTACACTATATTCCCAGAATGGGAAAATACCAAAATGTCAGAGTTGCTGGGTAGTAGCAACAACTCATAATCAAAATAGAAGGAGATGGTAGAATCTTCTCTATAATCTGAATCAATCTCCTCCAAAGGATTTCCGGAGTGCAAGGCTGATCCCGACACTAGAAATCTCTCCCTCCAATGTGATGGTGCAAACCCCCACTGCAGACTAAATCTAAAATAACACAGTCTATGGAAGGGATTGCGCTGATGAAGATGAGAGAAAGCTTGGCCTGCTGCCAAAATATGAAAATGAGATCAATAACACTCCTAAATGATATCTCCACTAAATGGAGACTCCTTTCTCTGCAAATCACGCCCGGGAGTGATGTGGTGGAAGCCTCCACTACAACCCCAACAAGAAAATGTCTTCTTGCTGCAAGAATAATGTTATGATGGAAGAGAATGCTTTGGCCTTGAGCCAAGACGTGGAGAAAGCTAAAGATCAATTCCTCAAGAGGCCTCTCATGAGGAGGAAGGAATCCTAAATAGGAATTCCCCTAGCAACTCTGCTAAACAGTAGGAGTATGCTCATTGTGTCTCAAGACAACGAAGTCAATAATCCATTCATGAGAAAAAATGGCTGTCTTTCCCTCCTCTTATACAATTGTGAGCTCCCTCTCCATGGGTCCCACTTCATTAGCATTTTCCTTCTCAAGGAATCTTCCCTCCTTCTCTATTGCATTGTACCACAATGTGCTTTCCACCTCATAGCCTGCGCAGTTTGACTTTGGTCAACTTGACCTAGCGACTTTGCAAATAGCCCCCTTTCACACATGGAGGTGTGAAATAAAATACAAAATTGATCCCTTCTCATAATATGAGGGATTTTATTGTGCTTTTCATTATTCATGGGTCTCCTTACCCATTTATTCTCCACCTATGTGAAATTAGCAAAAATTAATGTTCCAATTTTCTGCATGAAAACTTTGGAACATTACAGATAGGTGGATTTGAAGCTCCCTACATACACAAATTCTATGTTTCAATATGAAGTATGATCAAGGCGGCTTATTGGATGCCTACCCCCTTGATCCTAACTGAAGCTATAAATTATTTTATGGCTCCTGTGAGTGAGTTTGGTTAAGTTAGTTTTAGGTGTCTTGCTTTGCTTAGTGGGTGAGTGTGTGTGAGCATAAGGTGAACAAGCACATAGTGTTACACTAAAATTTGTCACCATGTGTTAGCCCCTTATATTTTCCTTAGCAAGCAAGGGGCTAATTTGTTTTATAAGTCTGCAAGGAATGCATTTCCCTTGAAAACACATCATCCTTGCAGCCTTTTCATGTTCCCTGCCTTGTGACTGTTTCCCTCTGCTGTTATGAGTAACTAAGCCTTTTTGAGAAATAATTATGTTCTTGAAGGCTTTATGTTGCCCCTTATACCTTTTCAAATGCATCATTCTCACCCCTTCATTCCTTTCCTCAAAGTCCCTTTTTCTTCCCCTAATTCCCCTTTCCATCCCAGAAATCCCCTCTAAAACATCCCTACTCCCTGTGATTATACCTAAAATTCCCCTCATTCCCCTATCGTTACCCTTGGCCGGCTTCAAAATGTATTAAAACGGGCCAAAAATCATATTTTCTTCATAGTCTAGGCCTAGCCCCTTTCGGCCTAGCCCCCACACCTTTTCTCCCACAGAACCTAGCGTTGTGACTGAAGCGCTAGCCTCGAAGGCGCTTGTCCCATATTTTTATCGGGCGCTGTCCCAACCGTTGATCCATATAGATCGGACAGAGATCGTTAAACCCCGCAACGCTTGTGATTCACTCATCCATCACCCGTCATCGCATCTCCGCCGTTCGTTAACTCACCAGATCAACGGTCCGCAGCTCGTCCATATCGGGCATGATTTCGACCGTTGATCTGTACAGATCCGAGGGTGCAGAATCTTCCCGTCACAGTGGTCCCCCCCCCTGCTTTCACTGTTCCAAAACCATATGGTTTTCATCGCACCGCTTATGGGGGTTGGGCAGTATTTTCCCATTGCCCAGCGATTCCATATAGCGCTCGGCACCTGTCCCCTGTACCTTTTTCAAAACCGTCATCCCCACACATTAAATGCCGTCCATCGCGCATTTTTGTTGGGACACGGATGCCAAGCGATATTGCCGTGGACCGTCTGATCTTGGGCGGGCCATCCAACGGCTATCGCTCGCCGAAGATGCGTGATTGTTAACTCAGATGCACACGCGATAACTTAGGGTATGGCCTGCCATCTGTCGCCCTTTGATGCATTTTCAGCCATCGATCTCCTCTCAGATCCGAAGGTCCAGATTCGTTTGCCCGCTGTTGAATTTTCCACCATCGCCACGTCATCCCCACGTGCATCTGCCATACATCCGCCCATTCCGTGGCATATATTCATTCAAAGGTTGATTTTCATATGTTTTGTTTAATTTTCTGTTGAGCTCTGCACACGTCCACCAGACCACGTCCCGCACTCAAATCGCATTCTCCACCATGTTTCTACACTATTCCGTAATCCCACCAGTTTGCATGGTCATCCTCGTCGTCCCCGTCTCATCCACTACCCCCCATTTATGGATTTCATAACAAGTTTTCGGGTTTTGCAGGGTTTTGAGGTGATGAAGGCGGCCATGGTTTGCAAGCTCTGTCAGAGCGACAAAAAATACACAGCAAGATCAAATGCAGAGGAAAAGATAATGAAAAAGGCATGGAGAGGTATGATGACGGGATTTTCATTTAAATAATAGGGTTTTACCCTATAAAACTATTCCGGCTCCATTAATATATAGGTTTCACAGTCAGTGGTACAATTAGAGCAGCAGAGAGATTAAGGCACGCAAACGAAGGTTTTAAGCCTTACGCTCAAGGGTTTAAATGCACGGCACCAGATTGAAGACCCAGGGAATGCTCAGAGAGTAAAACGTGCCGAAATCAATTCATATCAAGGTTTCCTACAGCAGCTAAATGTTTTTTCCTCCATAGAGGACAATGCGCCCATGCAGTGTTCAATCTATGCCGTGTTCTGGAGAGATTTTCTACCTTGAAACAGCCCTAGCACTATCAGAGAATTTATTTCATCAGTATGGCAGAATTATTTATCATTCATTTATATTTTTTTTATTCACCAATAGCACCACACAGTACTGCAAACAGAATTACATCAGAGTCATTTCATAATAGCCTGAAGGCTGAAGAAGATCATTCATGCACTCAAAGAACACCAGGAATTGAATGCACGGGATTTAAAATAGAATGGGCTTCATCCCTCTTTCTTTTCGGAAGTTTAATATTGCATTTAGTTCTTCACCTACCTCCTCTACTTCCCTTTAGCTATAAAATTCATGAAGAAACTCATTGTGAAGGTTGTTGATTAGTTATCATAGATCTGCAAGTAGTTTCTTTTGAGACACAGTCTCTGTGTAAAGATTGTAAGATAGGTTGAAGGAGATGTTTTCAGACTGAGTATTCAGCTATTGGCATGTTGTACTCGATTGGTATTGCTATTTAATATGACAAGCACATTTCTTTGGATCCTGATCTGAAGCAGCGGTGATGGTTTCCTGTCTTTGGTGTTTACATTCATTTCATTTCATTTCTACTGGCTTGCATCAAAATATTGGCATAGGATTTACCCTTGTTAGGTACCCTATGTTTCTGCTCTCCTTGCCTTTGATGTTTCTCTTCTGAATGTATTATCTAAGAAATGATTTCAGTTGGTTTAACCAGTGTAGTGGATGTTATTGTCTGCTCTCTGATGTATGAATTAAATGAATTTAGTTCTTAGATGCTTCTTGTTATAGATTTAGTTGGAAGATTTGGGAACACTGGGGATTAGAGTGAGCCCTGTCCAGTAGGATCCTTGTGCGACATGTTGATCTGTAACTTTGTGCTCTAAATCTATGTTATCTCCTCCCCTCCTAATTTCCATCACATAATCATCTTGAAGATACTAAGTTTCAGATGACTAGCCCAATTGAAAGCTTGCCTATTGAGTAGCAAGAAAATCCTCTCCTGACTCCATTTCCCAATGGTTTTGAATATTTCCTGGAATTTGTCACCTCTGCCTTATCTCTCTTTGCTCATTCTTTTCTTACACTGAATCCTTCTTTCCTGATAACCAGCAACCAAACAAACAAACAAACCCCAAGCCTTATAACTAGCCTAACATCTTAACATAGATCTTCAAAGTCATATACCTTTGACAATCATAGAGAGATCCCTCTCTGGACCCAGGAGGGCTAGATCCTGAGGTCTGAAAGTGGTTCTGATGTTGTCTCATCTTTTGGTCTTGCCAATCTGGCCAAAACATGGGAACCCCAACATAATGGCGACTCCACTGGGGACTGAGTGCACTACACCTTAAACATCCTTAGGCATTCAAAGGACCTACAATCTCTAGTTAGGTTGGCAGTTAAATATTCCTATTCACACATCAACCTCTATATCATTTGTTGTGTTTTCCCATACTCTTGGACAGAGTCTGGAAAGGGCCAGGTAGCCTCCGGATCTCACACTCTTTCAGAGGTGACATATCTGGTAAATGCCCTCCCATTCAATCTCTGGTTAGAGTTTGTTGTGTTTTGAAGATATCCTTGAAAAGGGACATCTCAAGAGCACTGTGGTGGACAGTGTACCCTCCAAAAACATCCTAAACCCTCCACCTGGCGACTCCATATTCCATAAACGTTCCAAATACTCCACTGGGAGACCAGCCTCCATAACAACATCGGCCACAGTAGTAGTAACAAGTAGGGTTAAGTTGCTTGTTCAGAAAACAACATTCTGGCTTCTAGAACCATTCATAAAAGAGCTTACCCTAACCCAGAACCACCTGAAATAGTTGACAATCCTGAGAGCATCCTCAAGGGAGCTCCTACACCTAAAAGACCAACTATTTCCAACCACATCCATAGAGCTAATTCTGCACCAGAAGATCTTTCAGCTCTATCACACTTTCACCTTAACCTAGACCTACCTACCAGCTTACCTAGAACTAGGTCATTCAGTAGCTTAGACCAGCCAGACCCTGAGCTTCCTGATTCGCCATAGCAAAGTGGTAGACACCTTGGGAATAGACAGACCCCTCTGTCTACACCTCCTGATATAAACTTCATACAAAACTTGGGGCTTAGTCACCCTAGGTCTACTCATCAGTCTTCTACTAGTCATAACATCTCTGTCATCCATATACCTGTTTCCCAAGCCCCTTTACCTCATCAAGACATCATCATGGCAGCCCGGTATGCACCTCTAGTTTTACCTCAGCCTTTAGTACCCTTACCAAATGATTATCAGTCTAAGATCCCACACTTCACTGCAAAGGAGTCCATCACATCCCAACAACATGTAGATAAGATGGAAGATTCTTTTGACTACATGGAAATAGATGATGATACAGTCAAAATGAGAATCTTTGCCCAGAGTTTAGGGGGTGATGTAAATAAATGGTTTAAGGGCCTACCTCCAGGTAGTATAAATGACCTTCCATCTCTTTATCATACTTTCATAAACAAATGGGAAACTAGGGAAAATCCTCACCAACTCCTAGCAGAATACATGACCCTCAAAAGAAACACGGGAGAGAGTGTTCACGATTACACAACAAGGTTCAACAACATTTATAATGCTCTCCCTCCACATATGAAACCTCCACAAGGCATGGCCCTAGCAAAATACCCTGAAGGTTTTGATGCTGACATGGCCTATGAGCTTAGAGATAAGGAATACAACACACTGGAGGACATGCAGAAAGGAGCAGTGAATATAGAAGCCAACCTGATTAAGAAAAGAGCAAGACTGAAATCTGAGAGAAGGGTAACATACATAGATGACAATGTAGCTTCCACATCTGACCAAAATTATGATAAGCTGTCTAAAAATGTGGAAAGGTTACAACAAATGATGGAAAAAATGGTTGTCACATTCAGTAACCAGAACAGAAACCAAAACCAGAACCAGAACTTTAGAAGAAACAATAACACTCCCAACAGACAAAGAGAATCAGATCAGCAAGTTATTCCCCCATTCCAAGAGAATTTCCTTGATGAAGATGAGGGAATCATAGAAGAGTCTGAGGGAAACACAATAAACATGTTTGAAACAGAAGATTCAATCCATAACTGTTACTCAGAGGAAGATCAACCCTCACCCTCTGGTTGGGAGGAGGAATGGTTGGAATCTGAAGATTACAGATTAGGATTTGAAAATGCCATGTTGCAGGTCAGAGAACAATATGAACTCAGAAGAAAAAAAAGTCAGGAAACTTCCAAACCAAAAGCTTCTGAAGTCACCATCAAGAAGAGACCTGATAAATCTTCTAAAGCAACTGCTAAAAGTAGCAAGTCAGCAACTGAAAGTTCTGGGAAAAACAAAGAAAAAGACAACCAAAAGAGTGATAAACCAAACCAACCAACTAGTAGCACTAGCACTACAGTTAGTGCTCCTGATAAAACTATCACAAAACTTGTACATAGTGAGAGTTAGCCCACTGATTCAGCCACTAAGGCAGTGGAAAATAGAACAGAGATGATTATCCCAAAGAGTCGGTCCTCTTTCAATTTGGAAAGTGAGATTACAAGAATTAAAATCTCTGTCCCACTTTCTGAGCTGGCCACTCAGGATGTATATAAAGGCTAGATTTTGAGAGCTTTGAACCTAAGCGAGAGTGGGGACACTAAATCTAAATGATGATCAGCCTGCTCTCCTGTTTGGACCTAAGATAGAGGGGAAGTTTTAGGAAGGGGTAGTTCCACCCTTCTATATCAATCTCAACATTCATGACAAGATCCTGCATAATGAAATGCATGATTCTGGAGCATCTCACAACCTAATGCCTAAGGTAGTCATGGAGAGGTTAGGCCTAGATATAACTTGTCCCTACAAATATTTATACTCTTTTGACTCTAGCAGAGTAAAATTCCTAGGCCTGATCAAGGACTTATGTGTGAGCTTAACTCAAATCCCAGCTAAATGTATGGTCATAGATGTTGTGGTGGCAGATTTTCCACCCAAGTATGGCATGTTATTATCAAGATCATGGGGAGCCAAGCTGTAGGGTACAATGCAGATGGATGGCTCATATGCCACAATCCCAATCTTTGGCCAACTTAGAAAACTGTATGGGGAGACACAGATGAAATTCCTAGTCATTAGCCCCGAAAAACCAGAAAATTCACCTGTTTATTCTATACATACAGACCTTGACTCCTTCATATTTTGTAATAATGAATCCTTAGAAGGGTCAGAGTCCAAAAATAGAGATACAAATGGAGAGGCAGAAGATATTGACTTCAACATAATGGCTGCTCTGGATTTAGAGGACAACGAAGAAGAAAACCGCAACGAAACCTGTAGGATATGCGGTGGAGACCTAACTCCGAATGAACAAGAAACAGAGCATAAACATCCATCTGGGCAGATCCCTAAAACTCACACACTTCACAAAGAATGAAGCGGCCCACAGCCCAGTTCAGACCCCATAGAGCAACATAATGGCGAACCCAGCTGTAGGGAAATAAATGATAACAAAAACGAGAATGAATCCCTGTGGGAAATGAATTTCGATGGGTCATGCACAAGAATAACTACTGGGGCAGGGGTTTGGATACATAACATAGAGAGTGATTACGCAGAGAGCCACGCATGCAACCTACACTTCAAATGTACGAACAATATTGCAGAATATGAGGCTCTGATCCTAGGTTTAACTCTGCTGAAAAAATTAGGAGCCTGTAGGATTAATGTGCGTGGGGACTCTAAGCTGATTATCAAACAGGTGAATGGTGAGTACACAGTGAAACATCCTAGGCTAAGAGCATATAGGAATGACACTATGGATCTACTGAAAATGTTTTTTGAATACAAATTAGTGTTCATTTCTAGGGGTCAAAATTTCATTGCAAACGTATTAGCTTGCCTAGCCAGTTCCTACCCCAAGACTCCCAGTGACCAACAAATCCTCATTCAGACTAAATTTAGACCTGCTGTGCCAGACAACGAAAAATATTGGCAGGTTTTTGAAGGTGATAAGAAGATTGAAGATTTCTTGGTAGGCAGAAATGAGTTTGAATTTTTCCGATTCAGACTCCAAATCTGACAGTAGCTGCCTAAGTGTTGAATCCTCGAACGAGGAAGAAACACCTTGTAACATAGAAATAAACTCTTTACATGAACAAACTGGAAATTCAATCGGAAAATGTGAAAACGAGGATAGTGAAGAAATGGAGGTGCTGCAGGCCAAAGATAAGAATATACCCAGAGGCCTGGCACCCTTAGAGGACCTCTTTGACTTTGATGATGTAGCAAAAAATCCAACTATAGAACATGCAGATTTTGATGCAGAAGAATGCAACATAGGCATGACAGATAAGCCCAAAATGATTAAACTGGCTAAGTCTTTACCGGAAGACATGAAAAAAAAATACATTGACCTTTTCAAGGAATTCATTGATGTGTTTTCCTAGAGTTATGAAGGCTTAAAGGCCTATGACACAAACATCATTCAACACAAGATACCCCTGAAAGAAAATCAGAAACCCTTTAGACAAAAGCTTCACAGAATCAATCCAAAACAATTGCCCGTAGTAGAGAAAGAGATCAAGAAGATGTATGAAGCAGGTATAATTGTGCCTGTAAGGTTCTCTGATTGGGTATCAAACTTAGTGGCTGTAAGGAAGAAAACAGGAGAAATCAAATTGTGTATAGATTTCAGTAATCTCAATAGAGCTTCACTCAAGGACAATTACCCTTTGCCAAAAATGGAACATATTCTTCAGAGGGTAGTAGACTCTAAAAGGATCTCCCTGCTAGATGATTTCTCCAGTTATAACCAAGTCTTAGTGATCCCAGAAGACCAACTCAAAACAGCTTTTACCACTCCATGGGGTACCTTCATGTATGTGAAGATGCCTTTTGGATTGATGAACGCTGGAGCCACCTTCCAAAGAGCGATGGACATTGCTTTTTTAGATGAGATAGGGCACTTCATTGTTATCTACTTAGATGATATAACAACCTTTTCCAAGACTGAAGAAGAACACCTGAAACATATGAGAAAGGTTTTTGAAAAATGTAGAAGGTTTGGTCTATCCCTGAATCCTAAAAAGACTGTCTTTGGGCTACAAGAGGGTAAACTCCTGGGACACATTATCTCCGAAAAGGGAATTAGGATAGACCCACAACGAGTTGAGGGAATAATACGGATCACACACCCCAGAAACATCAAGGAGTTACAGTCTTTCATTGGGAAGATAAACTTCGTTATGAGGTTATTCCAAATCTGGCTGAACACCTTAGGAACATGACTAACATGCTGAAGAAAGATGCAAGAGTTAAATGGATCGTAGGAGCTAAACAATCTTTTGAATCAGTGAAACTTGCACTTACCCAAGCTCCCATCCTAATCAACCCAGATTTCTCCAAAGATTTCCTAATCTTCTCATTCACCTCTGAGCATACAGTGGCTGCAGTCTTGCTGCAGAATAACACAGAGGGAATGGAGCAGCCAATTTCCTTCTTTATCAAAGCACTCAGAGATGCACCCTTGAAATACAACATCATGGAGAAACAGGCCTACGCTCTGACTAAGGCCTTGAAAGACTTCAGGGTGTACATATTGCATTCTCACACTGTGGCTTATGTGCCCAACATCATAGTCAAAGATATACTATCCCAGGACCCAGATGGGAAAAGGGGCAAGTGGATAGTTGTGATCTTAGAGTACGACCTTGAGATAAAACCCACCAAAATGATTAAAGGTCAGGGCTTAGCTAAATTAATGGTTGAATCAAACCTACAAGCCCTAGATATTAACATGATTAATACCTTGGATGAGCAACAAGAATTGCCTGATCTCACTGTTGAGGAAAAATTTCAGAGCTCTCCTTGGTATTTCGACATTCTTTATGTGCTTAGACACCTCAATACCCCACTCGAACTATCCAAGACCAAGGCCATACTCTTGAATTTTAAAACCAAAAATTACTGCATTTTGAATGAAAACTTATACTGGAAGATTCCTAATGGCTTATTGCTTAAATGTTTTCCTGAAAATGAGGCAGAGAGGGTTAAACAAGAATTCTATGCTAGAGAATGTGGAGGCCACCTGAGTTGGAAAGCCACTGCCAACAAAATACTCAGAGCTAGCCACTATTGGCCCACACTCTTCAATGATGTCCATAAAATGATAGTTGCCTGCCACAAATGTTGGATCTTTGAAGTCAAAATAAAACTCCTCCCTTTACCCCTACAACCCATCACTATTGAAGGTCCCTTTCTGCAATGGGGCCTAGATTTCATAGGGGAGATTCACCCTACTTCTTCTGCTCAACACAAATGGATCCTAACAGCCACAGACTATTTCACTAAGTGGATAGAGGCCATACCCACTAGGAATGCCACAGATTCAGTCATCATTAGTTTCCTAGAAGGTCACATCCTCTCTCGGTTTGGTTGCCCAAGGAAAATAATCACTGATAATGCTACTGCTTTCGGATCCAAGAAGATGGTTGATTTTTGTCACAGGTATCAAATAGCACTTGGTCATTCAACTACCTATTACCCTCAAGGTAATGGATTAGCTTAATCATCAAACAAGAGCCTGGTGATCATCATCAAAAATCTATTGGAAGAGAACAAAAAATCGTGGCATAACAAGTTAGTACATGCCTTGTGGGCTAACAGACTTACAACAAAGAAGTCCATTGGCATGTCACCATTTCAGCTTTTCTATGGAATAGAAGTAGTGTTTCCTACCAGCCTTGGGATACCAGTGATCAAGCTGGTCCAGGAGATCCAAATAGAAGAAGATAGTATGGTGAGGAGAATAAACCAAACAATCCATGTCCAGCAAACAAGGGAAGAGGTCTACGACAAAGCAGTGAAGGTTCAAGAAAACATAAAGAAATTATTTGTCAAGAGGACCAAAGCTGCTGATTTCAAAATTGGAGACAAAGTTCTGAAGTGGGACTCAAGAAGAGAGGATAAAGGAAATCACAGCAAGCTCAATAGTTTGTGGCAAGGTCCATACCTCGTCCAGGGCACTGTGGGTCCCAATGCTTTCTTCTTACAATAATTAGATGGTACCGAGCTGTTTGGGGGTCCTGTCAATGGCAGGATGCTCAAACACTACTTCTGTTGATTTTCCATTTCCATTGTACATACCATTGCAGCTTTTATTTTCAAGAAAAGAGAAAAAAATTTCAAAAAACAGAGGAAAAGGGGATGTTCAGACATGCTTAAAACATGAACCTCTGATGTGCAAAAGATTGGCTCTAATAAGCTCAAAACCTGAGCCAAAGAAAGTAAAGGCAGCTGGTCCTAACATGCCCAAAATCTGGACCAGCAAAGAGAAAAAGGAATCAGCTCTAACATTCCCAAAACCAGAGCTGAAATAAAGAAAGGGAGTGACTCTAACATGCTCAAACTTGAGTCACAAAGAGAAGAAGGATACTTAAAGTTTCAGATCTCAAGCCTTCACAGTTTTGTTTTCAAGTTTTCTGCAAATTTTCTCCATGTGCAACTGTCTTTATGCCTTGGATCCACAGCAAGTCAGACAGTCTAATCCTAGCTTGACTGTTTTTCAATTTCCTGTCTTAGAATGTAGAGAAGAAATCTGTTGGACAGTATAATCCCAGCAGATATTAGATTAGGTAGAGAAACATATGAGACCAACAGTCTAATCTGGTCTCATGGAGCAATAAGGGTAGAATTAGAATAGGTTTATTTTCTGTTTGTAAAAAATGAATAATGTAAAGGGTCTGCTAGCTCGAATGCACCCTAGAAGAAGAAAAAATGCTAGGACCGTAGTGTGGGTAGGTAGTTTATTGGAGAAAGTTTTTTTGCTGATGTAATGTCTTCATAGTGTGGCAGCTGATCTAAAGAAAGAAGGGATGTGTAAAGCAGCAAGCACCTGGCCTACACCAAAGATATACTCTCTGAATTCTTGACTCCTTCAAGAAGAAGCCATCCCCATTTGGAGCCATTGTTAGCCCCTTATATTTTCCTTAGCAAGCAAGGGGCTAATTTGTTTTATAAGTCTACAAGGAATGCATTTCCCTTGAAAACACATCATCCTTGCAGCCTTTTCATGTTCCCTGCCTTGTGATTTTTTCCCTCTGCTGTTATGAGTAACTAAGCCTTTTTGAGAAATAATTATGTTCTTGAAGGCTTTATGCTGCCCCTTATACCTTTGCAAATGCTTCATTCTCACCCCTTCGTTCCTTTCCTCAAAGTCCCTTTTTCTTCCCCTAATTCCCCTTTCCATCCCAGAAATCCCCTCTAAAACATCCCTACTCCCTGTGATTATACCTAAAATTCCCCTCATTCCCATATCGTTACCCTTGGCCGGCTTCAAAATGTATTAAAACGGGCCAAAAATCAGATTTTATTCATAGTCTAGGCCTAGCCCCTTTCGGCCTAGCCCCCGCACCTTTTCTCCCACAGAACCCGGCGTTGTGACCGAAGCGGTAGCCCCGAAGGCACTTGTCCCATATGTTTATCGGGTGTTGTCCCAACCGTTGATCCATATAGATCGGACGGCGATCGTTAAACCCCGCAGCGCTTGTGATTCACTCGTCCATCACCCATCGTCACATCTCCGTCGTCCGTTAACTCACCAAATCAATGGTCCGCAGCTCGTCCATATCGGGCATGATTTCGACCATTGATCTGTACAGATCCGACGGTGCGGAATCCACCCATCACGGTGGTCACCCCCCCCCCCCCCCCCCCCGCTTTCACTGTTCCAAAACCATATGGTTTTCATCGCACCGCTTATGGGGGTCGGGCGGTATTTTCCCATTGCCTAGCGATTCCATACAGTGCTCGACACCTGTCCCCTGTAACTTTTTCAAAACCTTCATCCCCACGCGTTAAATGCTGTCCATCACGCATTTTTGTTCGGACACGGATCCCCAGTGATATTGTCGTGGACCGTCCGATCTGGGGCGGGCCATCCAACGGCTATCGCTTGCCGAAGATGCATGATTGTTAACTCAGATGCACACGTGATAACTTAGGGTATGGCCTGCCATCCGTTGCCTTCCGATGCATTTTCAGCCATTGATCTCCTCTCAGATCCGACGGTCCAGATTTGTTTTCCCGTTGTTGACTTTTCCACCATCGCCACGTCATGCCCACGTGCATCCGCCGTACATCCGCCCATTTCATTGCATATATTCATTCAAAGGTCGATTTTAATATGCTTTGTTTAATTTTCTGTTGTGCTCTGCACACGTCCACCAGACCACGTCCCACTGTCAAATCACATTCTCCACCATGTTTCTACACTATTCTGTCATCCCACCAGTCTGCATGGCCATCCTCGTCATCCCCGTCTCATCCACTACCCCCCATTTATGGATTTCGTAACAAGTTTTTGTGTTTTGCAGGGTTTTGAGGTGATGAAGGCCGCCATGGTTTGCAAGCTCTGTCACAGCGACAGAAAATACACGGGAAGATCATATGCAGAGGCAAAGATCATGAAAAATGCCTGGAGAGGTACCACGACAAGATTTGCATTTAAAGAACAGGGTTTGACCCTGTAAAACTGTTCCGGCACCATTAATATACAGGTTTCACAGTCAGTGGTACAATTAGAGCAGCAGAGAGCTTAAGGCATGCAAACGAAGGTTTTAAGCCTTACGCTCAGGGGTTTAAAGGCAAGGCACCAGATTGAAGACCCAGGGAATGCTCAGAGAGTACAATGCACAGAAATCAATGCATATCAAGGTTTCCTACAACAGTTGAATGTTATTTCCTCCATAGAGGACAATGCACCCATGCAGTGTTCAATCTATGTCGTGTTATGGAGAGATTTTCTACCTTGAAACAGCCCTAGCACTATCATAGCATTTATTTCATCAATATGGAAGACTCCTTTATCATTCATTTATCTTTTGTTTATTCACCAATAGCAGCACACAGTACTGCAGACAGAATTACATCAGAGTCATTTCATAATAGCCTGAAGGCTGAAGAAGATAATTCATGCACCCAAAGAATACTAGGAATTGAATGCATGGGATTTAAAACAGAATGGGCTTCGACCCTCTTTCTTTTCGGAAGTTTAATATTGCATTTAGTTCTTCACCTACCTCCTCTGCTTCCCTCCAGCTATAAAATTCATGAAGAAACTCATTGCGAAGGTTGTTGATCAGTTATCAGAGATCTGCAAGTATTTTCTTTTGAGACACAGTCTCTGTGTAAAGATTGTAAGATAGGTTGAAGGAGATGTTTTCAGACTGAGTATTCAGCTATTGGCATGTTGTACTCGATTGGTATTGCTATTTAATATGACAAGCACATTTCTTTGGATCCTAATCTGAAGCAGCGGTGATGTTTTCCTGTCTTTGGTGTTTACATTCATTTCATTTCGTTTCTACTGGCTTGCATCAAAATATTGGCATAGGATTTACCCTTGTTAGGTACCCTATGTTTCTGCTCTCCTTGCCTTTGATGTTTCTCTTCTGAATGTATTATCTAAGAAATGATTTCAGTTGGTTTAACCAGTGTAGTGGATGTTATTGCCTGCTCTCTGATGTATGAATTAAATGAATTTAGTTCTTAGATGCTTCTTGTTATAGATTTAGTTGGAAGATTTGGGAACACTGGGGATTAGAGTGAGCCCTTTCCACTAGGATCCTTGTGCGACCTGCTGATCTGTAACTTTGTGCTCTAAATTTGTGTTATATCCTCCCCTCCTACTTTCCATCACATAATCATCTTGAAGATCCTAAGTTTCAGATGACTAGCCCAATTGAAAGCTTGCCTATTGAGTAGCAAGAAAATCCTCTCTTGACTCCATTGCCCAATGGTTTTGAATATTTCCTGGAATTTGTCACCCCTGCCTTATCCCTCTTTTCTCATTCTTGTCTTACACTGAATCCTTCTTTCCTGATAACCAGCAGCCAAACAAACAAACCCCGAGCCTTATAACTAGCCTAACATCTTAACATAGATCTTCAAAGACATATACCTTTGACAATCATAGAGAGATCCCTCTCTGGACCTAGGAGGGTTAGATCCTGAGGTCTAAAAGTGGTTCTGATGTTGTCTCATCTTTTGGTCTTGCCAATCTGGCCAAAACATGGGAACCCCAACACGATGACATTTAGATTTCTATATGGGTTCATCATTACCTATTTATTGCTCCCTTAGAGGTCTAAAAACATAAATTTTCTAAATCAAGTCTTGGAATTGGGAAAAAGCTTATTAAAACCCTAAAAATCCTAACTCCACACTTTTCCTAGTCATTTACTGCGGTACTACGGTTTATTTCTATAAAACCTGTGGCACATCTCGCACATTCTACTAATTAAAACTGCGAACCCTCGTAAAAGGTAAAATAAGAATAAAAGTAAGTTCTAGAAGCCCAATTGGTCAAATATTCTCCCAGATGGGGCCTTCTAGAAGCACTATCTGGCTGAGTTTCGCCCCTTCCATTCATGAACCTTTACCCCTTCATAAATGGATCTATCCCTTGGTTTTTGGAGCTAAAATCCCATGATGAGAGGGATTTATCCCTTCCTTATTGGAACTGAAACTACCTTCCTTCAGTTATAAATTGAGACCATGTTTCAGTCTCAAGGGTACTTAGAACTTGGTATTTTTGAGGTGAATTACTGAATAAATTATACTCCCCACATTTGGCATCACTGGCATGAGAGATATTACATACTCATGGCCATAGCCTTATGCTAATTCAGAGAGTTGGAGTCTTGTCAAACTGAGGAAAACGGTTGTTCGGGACCCCGGAAGAACCTGTACAAACATCAAGGCGTCAAGGTTGTAAGGTTTCTTCTTTTATTCAAAGTTAATACAAATGGATTCTATTTTCTCATTGAGTTGTTCATCTATCTTTTGAATAATTTAATTCTTGGAGTCTTGATCACTAAAATAAATTATTGTTTTTGAATTATTATATCTTGCAGATGCTTTTGATATTGTTTGCTTGTCTTTGATTGCAGATTTATATATTTGAATGTTTATATTGATCCTTTCAAGATCCTCAACAATGAGCTCAAGAAAAATGTTGTATAAGTAAAATTGTACAAAAGTAATGTAGATCAGGGCTTGGTTCCCCTCATTTATGCTGTATGTGACTTATATATGGAATTTCATTGAAAACAAATTAGTTTAGACCATTTAAACATATCTCCCAAAAACTTGACTAGCTAAAAAGCACCCAAAGAGGAAGGCTGCAGCAAAATGCAAGCAATGCTTCACGAATTGCGCAATTTTAGAAGATTTTAAAAGGAGACTAGAAAGGAGACTTATATTTCAGTCTTACAGTAGAAAATCAACATTATGATAAATAATTTTCATTATACAGTAGAATGCATGAGCCAATACATCAATAAATCTTCAAAAAAGAGAGCAGGAACACAAGTATATTTGCAGAAATGCTTCAACAGCATTATTTTTCAGGAGGTTCAGCAGATGAAAGTTACAACTCAGATCTAGGACAGATCTATGGACAAAATATCAGATCTATATTAGATATGGAGACTATGTAGTTTTCTCTACAAGATCCACTTGGAATTTTTACAAAAGCATGCATGAATAAGAGTAGATCTGAGAAACAAGTTGCAGATGTGGAAATTGCTGCAGTAAATTTCTGAATACGAGATTTCATTACAATGGATCAGATCTGAATAGATCATGGATCAGCAAGCTAATCCATGGATCACCTAGTGGAAGGCAAACCCCAACACTAAGGATCTCTGACCTAAACTATGAGCAAAAGACCATGAAGAGATCTACAACAAAATAACGTAGTCTTCCAACATAGACAACTGTGGCTCAAATGTCATAGATAAAAGTATAGATCTGAAGAATAAGGACATGATACACTCTTCTAGGAGGTCAAAGGACCTACTCCATTGAGAGAGGCTCTTAAAATTCACTATATCTCTGCAGATCTAGATCACCACTTGCTGCAGCTTGCAGAGACAGCAAAACCCTCAATGGATCAGCGCAGCCAATGTAAGTAGGAGTTTGTCCTCAAGCCTAATAGTGGTTCAATTCAGAAAAGTTTCCTCCTTGAATCATCAAAGGAAGAGTTGAAACTCCTGCATAGGAATTTTAGATACAATCCTCCACTCAACCACAGAGAATGGTATTTGTCTAAGCAGACAAATACTCAGAAATATGATCTATCAACAACCTTCTCTTGCTGCCCTCTTTTTCCTTTTATAAGATGAGAAAGCTCTTGCAAACCCTAAACCATCTTGATGAGTTAGCCCTTTTCACCTTAGAGGCACCCTTCTAGAACTGCACTGTCCCTTTTGGAGATGCAATGAACCTAGACAACGCTGTTGATTTGGTCAAGGTTGACCCAGTCTTTAGCTCAAACCTATTTCACACCTGCAAGTGATTATTTACATAGCCTTGATTTGTCTTTTTTCACATGGGAATTGATTTATTTAGAATTTTAGGAGTTTTACATGCTCTCGTTTGTTCATTTATTTATGAAACATAAATTAAAACAAAATTGAATGTTCCTCTTAGCTAAGGCTAAGTGGGAACATTACAGTCCTCCCCTCCAAAATGTTGCTTTTCCTCAAGCAACTGATAGGGTAAGAGCTGTAGTTCTTCTCCTCCTTCATTGATGGCACCATCAAGGATGAAGGTTTCATCATGGAACAAGTGCTCATCAAGCCAATACATCAGATATTGCTCCTCCAATGCTAACATGATAGGGGCATAGTCTATCCCTTCAGGAGTGTAAAACTCAACAAAAATAAACATGGGTGAAGCAATGTCACATCTGAAGCATGTATCATGAAGTACAAGATAAAGTTCCATCTGATGTGGTACATATACACTGCCCACTTTTTGCCCATACAAACCCATAAATAATACCAATATATCATCTATGTATGGAAGAAAAATCACATATATGCGAACTGAAATTTGCACTTGAGGAGGTGGGTCATAATCCCACACAAGATACCAATGCAATGCACTCCTTGGCTTGAGTAGATATGAGTGTGGTAAGTGGTAATCCCACCACATCTTGGCTGCATGGGTCACCTTGACATGGCTGAAAGTGATACCCAAGTTAGGTGCTTTTGGGAAGCACCCATCATGATAGAGAATCTCCCCTTGCACCTCAAGGGAGTGGCCAGATTTAGACTTTTTATTGGCCTCATCAATGCCATGAGATCTGCATGTAATATCACTCCTTGTAGGATCCATGGCCTACATACATATGGTAAGAGAATATGTCAAATAAGAAAAATAAACATGCTCTATAAGATCAGATTCTTTACCATTCAAGTCTCCCACACACATGGAGTTGGGCATGGGCATTTCTTCTCTTTCAAGAGAAGGAAGAGATGGATGAAATGACTCCTGCACAGAGTCCTTTGTCTGCCCCATCTCCTCATAGCTATTGCACTCTTGTAAGTGCTGATGTAGTTCCTCCCAATCATAGTGCTGATGTAGTTCCTCCTTCATACCCTCCCAATCAAAACTACTCATGATTAGGGAGTACATATTTTCTGATTGCATATAGCTGGAAATGAACTCTTTGTGTGCTCGTTGTAGTGTCTCTTGCTTAAGCTTGGAGGCTTGAAACAATAATACTTTACCAAGATGATAGATGACCCCTTCATGGACAACATAGCCTTCCCCTTGCTTCATGCCATCTAATATCATCTCGGTGTGTAGATCTTTGGAGTACTCCACAAGGAGTTGAGATCTCCAATATGGATCCACACAACTCAACAAGGATGACGCTGCTGATGCATCTATGGTGGTGCTTGCCTTGTTGCTAGTTACTTCTTTGACATTATGCATACCAAATTTGTTTGCTGGGAGGCTGATCCTCCACTTTCCTTCCTCCCACAGCGCGGTGGCTTTCTTTTCCATTGCTCCACTCCTTACTTGGTCTATTCTTGGAGCATCACTTTGTGAGGCTTCCCCCACATGACCAGAAGCTAATGGCATTCCAAATGGCTTGCCATGAGGTAGGAATGTCCCTTGCAGCATTCTCATAAAAATGAGGGAAGGAACTATGAGATCCTTGCTTCCACTGCGCAAATCCATCTCTATTGTTTGTGTGGAAACATCAGGTGCAGGGTAAGTGTGCATGCCTTGAATTATTTGTGGTTTCCCACTCTTCAAGTCCACCCACTCAATTTACAAGGCCTTCCAATCAGTAGTGACCTTCCCCAAGGTAATCAACCACTAGACACCCAAGATGATATTGGTGTCTAGTATGTCAACTACAAAGAAGTGATCCACCAAGGTGTAGGACCCCATAGTGACAGAAAGTGATGGAACATATTGCATGCACTGCATAGTTCTATCTCCTGGGACCGAAACATAGAACCCATAAAAAGTATCAGTGGGGATCCCTCTCCTCAGCACAAGGTGAGCATCAATAAATTTGCGGGTTGCCCCACTGTCAATCAAAATAGACACTCTATGGTTCATGACCGAACCTTGTACTCTTAGGGTCAAATATTTGGGCATTCATCTCAAAGAAGAAAGAGTCCTACTCGTTGGAGAAAAGGCTCCCTCTTCACCTCTGGATGGTGATTGATCTTCCTCCTCATCACCAGTGCTGTGACCCCTCCTAGGTCCTTCATTCCCATCCTCCTCCTTAAAATCTGTGAAGACTTCTATATAGTGTGCCCTTCCAACAACACATCTATGTCCGGGTACCCGTGGCTCTTGACAAGTGAAACACAATCTCTTTTTCCTCAACTCCCTTTGGAGATCAATGTCAAGAGGCTTATTCAGTGAGATCTCCTTGGGTGGAGTAGCTTTCCCTTCCTTCCCTTTAGAGGAATGAGGGGCTTTTCTTTGGAAGGTTTCCTTTGCTCTGGCAAGGCATCTTGGAGATATCTAGCTCTCTCAATGGCATCATGCAAAGTGATGGGCTTGGTAGACTTAACCAACTCATGCAAAGGTTCCTCCAGGCCATAAATGAACATGTAGACTCTCCTTGCTATAGATAGATCAAGGACCATTACTGAAAATCTCAGGAATTCAGAGATATAGGCCTCTGCATCTCCTGTCTGCTACAGCTTTGCCAGGCTTATAAAAGGTTCCTCGGGATCTTTTCAATCAAATCTATCCACTAGTCTTCTAGTGAACTTAGCATATGTAGACACATTGATGTGTCCCAATGTAGATAGTCCATGAAACCACCAGTTGTGGGCTTCACCCTCAAAATGCAACGCAACAATCTTAATGGCTTCCACTTCATGGACCTTATTCAACTAGAAATAGATGTCCAAATTTTCCACCCATGCTTTGGTAGAATAGGAGGATGTCCCATTGAATTTGAGAAAAAAGAACCTACCCATAGTATGGTGTCTCCCTTGAAAAAAAAAACCCCATCTCTGTACTGCTGCCATGGTCTCCTCTGGTCCTTGAGATGGCAAAAGTATTGAAAGCTCAAGTTGTCCTTGAACCTCTAGCTTTGTGAGTCATATTCCACAAAGTAACCTTCCAGGGAGGTTGGTTCTTGTGGTCCCTCATTCTCTATAGCCAAGAAGGTAGGCATAGTAGAGCGTTGGGAGGCCCGGGGAACTTGTGGCAAGCTCATAGGTTGACCAGTTCCATAATGAGATACTTAAAAAATTTCCCCTTGATGGAATCTCCTAAGGGACTCCCTCATTCTATCCACCCTCATCTCTTTTATTTCCTTGGAAATATTTTGCATGGTCTCTAGGAGGGTTTCTGCAACCTCCTCTGCTTCCTTATCCTTCTCATTCACAGATTCAGGGGCTTTCCCCTTGTCTTGACCTCTGTCAAGGTCTTCAGTAGTATAGTCATAATTTTTATGACTTATAGTTTGGTGTCTATTCTCCCTCTCAGTAAGAGGATATTATTCTTTAGAATGCAACATGACTGGTTCTCCAATGCTAGCACAGGCTGTGCCAAGAGTGGAGCTCCAATACCACTGTAATATCCCCTTTTCAGGAATATCAAGATTCTATTACAGAGATTGAATGTAGAGGAATTTAATGGATATGTCACCTTTAAAAAGAAAGGATGAGATCTAGAGGCTACCTGGCCATCTGCAGACTCTGTTTATAGAACTTGGAATAATCCCTTTTTGAAGAATTCCAAGAAGGTGTTCAAGAAAAATGATGTATAAGTAAAATTGTGAAAAAATAACGCATATTAGGGCTTGGTTCCCCTCATTTATGCTGTATGTGACTTATATATGTAATTTAATTGGAAAAAAATCAATTTCTACTATTTAAACAGATCTCCCAAAAACTTGACTGGCTAAAAAGCACCCAAAGAGGAAGGCTGCAACAAAATGCAAGCACTGCTTCAGGAAATGCGTAGTTTTAGCAGATGTTCAGAGGAGACCAGTAAGGAGAATTATATTTCAGTCTTACAGCAGCAAATCAGCATTATGATAAAGCCCTTTCACTATACAGTAGAATGCATGAGCCAATACAGCAATAAATCTTCAGAAAAGAGAGTAGGAACACAAGTATATTTGCAGAAATGCTTGAACAACATTATTTTTTAGAAGGTTTAGCAAACGGAAGTTGCAACTCAGATCTAGGACAGAAATATGGAAAAAATATCAGATCTATACGAGATCTGGAGACTATATAGTTTTCTCTACAAGATCCACTTGGAATTTTTACAAAAGCATGCATGAATAAGAGTAGATCTCAGAAACAAGCTGCAGATCTGGAAACTACTGTAGTAAATTTATGAATATGAAATTTCATTACAATGGATCAGATCTGAATAGAATATAGATCCTCAAGATAATATATGGATCACCTAGTGGAAGGCAAACCCCAGCACTAAGGATCTCTGATCTAATCTATGAGAAAAACACCATAAAGAGATCTACAACAAAATAACGCAGTCTTCCAACATAGACAGAGCCGTGGCTCAGATGTCATAGATAAACAATGTAGAAGTATAGATCTGAAGCATAAGGACATGATACACTCTTCCAGGAGGTCAAAGGACCCGCTCCATGGAGAGAGGCTCACAAAATACACTAGATCTCTGCAGATCTAGATCACCACTTTCTGCAGCTTGTAGAGATAGCAAAACCCTCAATGGATCAACGCTGCCAATGTAAGTAGGAGCTTGGCCTCAAGTCTAATAGTGGTTCAATTCAGCAAAATTTCCTCCTTGAATCATCAAAGGAAGAGTTGAAACTCTTGCATAGGAATTCCAGATACAATCCTCCACTCAACAACAAAGAATGGTATTTGTCTAAGCAGACAAATACTCAGAAATATGATCTATCAACAAATTTCTCTTGCTGCCCTCCTTTTCCTTTTATAAGATGAGAAAGCTCTTGCAAACCCTAAACCATCTTGATGAGTTAGCCCTTTTCACATTAGAGGCTCCCTTCTAGAACTGCGCTATCTCTTTTGGAGATGCAATGAACCTAGACAGCGTTGTTGATTTGGTCAAGTTTGACCCAGTCTTTAGCTCAAACCTCTTTCAAACATATAGTGATTATTTACATAGCCCTAATTTGTCTTTTTTCACATGAGCAATTGATTTATTCAGACGTTTTAGGAGTTTTCATGTCCTCCTTTATTTGTTTATTCATGAAACATAAATTAAAACAAAATTGAATGTTCCTCTTAGCTAAGGCTAAGTGGGAACATTCTGAGAATCAATATCTTCTGGAATATTTGGTGTTGGTGTCTCGTGTTTTGATAGTTTGGCAAATCAAAATACAAGGCAACATCAGAACCAATATTTAGAGTTACAGGATCTAGTCCTCCTGCTCTCAGAGAGGGATCTCTCAAATTGTTTGTTATTTGAAAGGTTTATCTTATGTGCTTTGAAAATTGGTTTTAGAATAGTTATTAAGTGCAAGGGTTTGTTTTCTTGTTTGGTTGGAATTGATACAGTAGAACCTAAAAGGTCTAGGAAAGATAGATAGAAAGGGGAAATTACAGCTTCATTGGGAAATGGAGTCAAAAAGAGGTCATGACAAACTTATCAATGGATATGGGATATCAAAGGGAAAATCTAACTTGGCCGCAGGATCCTTTGGCTTTGGAGTGACATGGACATCAATGATTTAGAAAAAGAAGTTTAATTCTCAACAAAGAGAATTTGAAAGCACAATTTTGAACAATAAAGAGCTATTTGATAGACATGGCTAACCATGAATTCTACAAATCACACTTTAAGCAAATAATGATTTCAAAACAACTTTTAAAATGAAATCTAAGATTCGGGGAACACCCTATTTCCTCAAATATTTTGTTTCAAATGACTTAGGAAACATAAAAGATTCATTGATAATTATGGTCGTAGAAGAGGGAACACCTAAATACATCTATGATCACAACTATAAAGACCTTTAAGCCAACTGTTCAAGCAAGGACAAGGAGAAATATCAGAACAAACCTCCTTGGCTCACTGTAAACAAAGAAAATTCAAAGGGAGACTTCAATAACAGTCTTTAAGTGGGAGCAGACAAGCAGGGAGAACCATAAATCATGCTGAAACCAACTTTTCAAACTACTAAAGAAATAAACAAGCATGAGGACTAAAGAGAGAGATTAAAGACTCTAAAACACTGTTGAGTCTCAAATCTGCATCTTTTCGATACACCTTTCTATACCTTTTTCATTCACCTGAGTTGTCAATATCATTGTATATTAATTGCAAAAAGAGCATCTAAAATGGTTTTTAACTATATTTTGTGTCTGCTTCTGTTTGATTTAGTTGCTCATATTGCTCATTTATTTAGGAATATGCCACTTTCCTGGCTTCTTCTGGCGCTTTCATTTTGTGAAAGCTATGTTACAGGTGTCCTCAGGAAAAATGAGCCACATGGGCAAGTCAGAAATGATGTGGACATGGATCGTGTCCTATTGGCTCGAGCAAATTCACTTAAGGAAGTTGCGGTCAAAGGTGGCCAAGTGGAAGTCAACCGTAGAGTCCCACGGTGACAGGACTCTGTTTCTCGTCACGTGAAGATTCATATGGCCGTTTCTGAATTGCGGGAGACAAATCAACACCTGTACATGGCTCCATAAGCCGAATTCAACATCCACTCTTCATAGATTTACTCCTCAACGCAGCCATGCTCCTAGATCTCTGGACGTAATGGTTTACGTGTTCTCTATCAGCTCAAACTTTAGGGAATTAGTTATATTTCCTTTGTTATAAATAATGCGTTTGCATACGCATATTAGTTAGTCTCCATTAGCTTCCAGATAGCTCTGTAATGTAATTACGTTGCCACTGTGCCGTAATATCACCTTTCTGTTATGACTGCATTTTAATATATAAGAAGACTCTGTTTCCAAGCGTAATTCGTACTTGAAGTCTGTTGCCAAGGCTGGTGTATAGGGCCCCTGCACACACTGAGGTTTTGTGCATTATTGTATAGTTATTGTTTTATTTCTTTAAGCTCATTGTGCCATAAGTCATTCATGTGTTTATACATTGCATCTTTCATGGTATATATGCTTCATTTCTGTTTATAATCTTTCATGCTTTACATCTTGCTTCTGTCCATAATCTTTCATGTTTTATGTTATTGTTAACTGATCAGTGTTCTTGTTTCGGGTTATAAATAGGTAGCCTGGCCATTTGCATAACTTTTTTACTAATGACATGGAATTAATATTGTTCTGCTGCTAATTTACTTTTCTTAGTTTCTGTTTAATTTAAGTACTGCTTTGTTTATTTCAGTCTTGCACATTTGTTTCAGTAGTTAGATTTAGATATATCAAATTGTTCATGTCATTTTCAGTTACCTCCAAAAGCCACAGCTGCACTGATGGTGAGGGATTGAAGTATGAATGTATAGTTTGATATTAGTTTACTTTCTGCAAGTTAGATATATTAAATTGCTCATGTCATTTTCAGTTACCTCCGAAAGCCACAGCTGGACTGATGGTGATGGATTGAATTATGAATGTGTAGTTTGATATTAGTTTACTTTCTGCAAGTTAGATATATTAAATTGCTCATGACATCTTCAGTTACCTCCGAAAGCCACAGCTGGACTGATGGTGAGGGATTGAATTATGAATGTGTAGTTTGATATTAGTTTACTTTCCGCAAGTTAGATATCAGGTTACTCAAGTTGTTTATGGTTACCTCCGAAAATCATAGCTGGACTAATGATGAGGGATCAGAAGATAAGTTGATGTAATTTGATTTAGATTTACTTTGTTGCAACCTTTGGATTTCTTTAAGCATAGTTTCTTTTGTGTTTGAACAGCAGCAAGAATAATGAGTTTCATGATCAGTAGTTCATTGTTTGTTTGACTAGAGTAGTGATGAAATTTCATTTTCTTTGAAGAATTAATTTTTTCATTGTGTGTTTTTAAAATTCTTTTGAAGTTTGGAAAATCATTAGAAAGACATTGTTGTCTTGAATATTTGTCTCCATACTTGTCTTTTAGAATTTCACAAAAATCCAAAAACGACAAAAAAGTAAGAGATAGGTTATCTTGCACATATATTGCGCCACACTTCGTCAGCTTACGAATCCCGGATTGACAAATTAAATGTAGCAATTTAGGACACACTAAATTGACCAAACATTTTGGCGCCGTTGCCGGGGAAGTGTAACTAGGTAGCCAATTTCTTAAAAAAAAAAAAAAAAAAAATAACAAAAGAAGGGAAAACTTGATAACTTCTTGAAGTATGCTCTCCTCTTGCACCTAGTGTGATCTGGAGGATCAGAAAAGAGAGTTATTGGTTTAGTAATTTCTTAAGTATGCTCTCTTCTTGCACCTAGTGTGATCTGGAAGATCAGAAAGAGAATTATTAGCCCAACTTTTTTTTTAAAAATAAAAAATAAAAAATGACATGCATAGAGCAAGAGATTCTAGGGGAAGGTTTATAGCTAAAGCCAAGAGTTCGATTTTCACAACTCCATCTTCTTCAATGCATAGACAAGAATCACCACCATCTACCCCTAGCCTTAAGATTTTTGGAATTCAAGGAGCAGCTGAATTAGAGGATTCTTCTATACCACCTACTAAATCTCATTTAGAAAAGGAAGAGACTCCCTCTCATCCTCCCTTGATAGAAGAACTAGAGTACTTTAAGGACTCTAAAGAAACTATCATGGAAGAGGAAATAATAGATGGATTTGGAGGTAGAGGTAGAAGAGGAGGAAACAATGGAGACAACAATGGTAAAGGAAATAATGAAAGAAATAGGGAAGGAGACAACTTGTTTGGATTCCCTATAGTTGATGAGGAAACTCATACAACGATGAAAAATATCTCACCATCTGTCCTCCCTAACTTTTATGGATTTCGAAGTGAGGATCCTGAAACATTTTTATTTGAGTTTGAAGTTGTGTGCCGAACTTATGACTATATAGAAGACTCTCAAAAACTCAAACTGTTTCCTTCAACATTGAAGGGAGCTGCTTTGAAATGGTTCATGGGATTAGCCACTCAATCTATTAGGACTTGGAATGATATGAAACAAACATTTTTGGATAGATACTTGGAATATTGTATGCCCACCAATCACAAGGATGAGGTATTCAAAATGATGCAAAAAGAAGATGAAAATTTGGAAGACTTACTTGAAAGATTTCAATACAACTTGAAAAGAGCAAAGATGAGCAACTTACATGATGAAACCTTGAAAGCCCTCATATTAAAAGCCATTAGAGATGAATGGATAGATATTTTAAACATGATGGGGAAAGGAGACATTTCTCAGCTCCCACTTCGTGACATAACAGAACTATGTGTCCATCTCTCAAGAGGAAAATCTAAAATAGGAAAAGGGCCTAGGGATCCTTCTCTTATTAGGGCTAACAAATCTACAACTGGATCAGTAAGTAGGGCAGAGATTGGTAATATTCTTGATGAATTCAAAACTGATATCTTAGGGAGCCTTAGTGAACAACTAGACACCCTTAAAATCCAAAACAAGAAGAAAGCAGAAACAGATGCTTTAGCCATCTTTTGTCCGAAATGTAGGAAGAAACATGCTTTAAGGGAATGTCCCTTGGATGCAAAAGTTGTAGAAACATGTATGATTTTCTCAGAGAATCATGAGACCAAGGATTGTCCTTCAATTCATGGACTCAAAGCTGTCTTTCAAGAAGACCCAAATTCAGTAGAATCTCTCTGTTTTGTTGCAAGAAGACCTTGGCAGGGACAACAAACTCAAGGGTTTAACAACCCTGTGAATCTTCAAACCCCACCAAATTGGAATCCTTGGCAACAACCTTGGCCCCAACATCAAAATCCATATCAGCCATGGGTACAAGGGATGCAAAATCCTTATGGGAGATTTGCTCAATTTTATCAATATCCTCCATCTTTTCAAAATCAACAAGCTCCACAAATTCCAAACACAAATCCACAACTTTCATTTCCATTTCCACAACAACAACCTTCTCAACAAAATTCAAATCCTCAACTCATGCTCCCATACCAACAAAAGACAAATCAACTTCCAGCTCAGCCATTGCCAAATCCTAATAATAAAAATCCTCAGAATACTTACATGGTAGAAGGACAACAATTTCCTACCTATGTGATTGTTCCTCTCAACGATGTACAACTCAGATCTGGTAGAGTTATAGAAAAACCTTCTATAGATGACCTAGAGCAGGATACCTCTGAGGAGGACTCTCTTGAAGCCAATAAGGGTTCTGAGGAAGCATCTCTTCAAAACTCAAATATTCAAAAATAAAAAGAAAAATTAACACCCACAACTCCTATAGTTGAGCAACCTGCATCTTCATCTACACCTCCTTTTCCTGAAAGACTACAAATTGACAAGGGGGTGGAAAAACAAATCTTGTTGCCTAACTATGACTTTCTAGATGAATTGAAGAATGTTTGTATCAAGATTCCCTTGCTACAAGCCATTCGAGAGATTTCTATTCTAGCAAAAACAATAAAGGAGTTGAGTTTCAAAAGACCAGGAAGGAAACTAAAAGACACAAGAAGAATCCACCTGGTAGGAAAGATTGCAGATATTATGATGGGAAAAATTACCATGTAGAAGTATGTAGATCCAGGAAGTCCAATTGTCAAGACACATATAAATGGGATAGAAATTCAAAACACATTGATTGACTTAGGGGCTGTTATCAACATTATGAGTAGACAGACTATGGACCAGCTAAAACTTCCTAACCTTCTTTTTACACCTACTTTACTGCAACTTGCAGATCGATCAATTATTAAACTAGATGGTGTATTAGAAGATATTTCAGTCTCCTTAGATTCTTGGGAATATCTAGTAGATTTTATGATTTTGACTCCCAAGAGTAATCTAGGAGGGCACCCACTTATCTTAGGAAGACCTTGGCTAGCCACAGCTGATGCTTTTATTAGTTGTAGATCTGGGGATATGTACATTTCTAATGGTAATTCGACAAAGAAATTCAATTTGTATCCTCCAGAAAAAGCAACCACAGAAGTAGGAGACAATGAATGGGTTGATGATGAGGACACTATACAACATGTCTTTACCATTTCGGAAGTTAGTGAGGATAGTCAAATTCTGAACACATTAGAAAATTTTGAGACATCTTTAGAATATGACCCCACACAATTTCAGTTGGAATCTGACATAGAATATTTATCATCAAGACAAATGTCTCTTTACTCTATGGAAGAGTTTGGTAGTTCTACCATTGAGATTTTTCCAGGAAAAACATTGAATATCAACAAACATTTGGAAAAGTCACAACAAAAAGAACTAAACAAAATATTGCAAAAAAATTCTACTGCATTTGAATGGGAGTATACTGACATGAAAGGTATTGATCCTAAGACTTGCATCCATCATATCTATATTGAGGAAAACAGTAGACCAATCAGAAAACCTCAAAGAAGGATGAATCCAAATCTTAGGGAGATAGTGAAAGAAGAGCTCCAAAAACTACTCAATGTAAAATTCATTTATCCAATTTCAGATAGCCGATGGGTTTATCCTCTGGTTATAGTACCTAAAAAGAATGGTAAATGGAGGTTATGCATTGATTACAGGGAATTGAACAAAGCAACTTTGAAGGATCACTTTCCTTTGCCTTTTATCGATCAGGTATTAGACACATTAGCAGGTAAAAAGTACTTTTCATTTTTGGATGGTTTTAGTGGCTATAATCAACTTCAGGTAGCACCTGAAGATCAAGATAAGACCACATTTACTTGACCATGGGGAACTTTTTCCTACCGAGTGCTTCCTTTTGGGTTATGTAATGCACCTGCAACATTCCAAAGAGCAGTACTAGGAATTTTTTTTGATCTAATCCATGATTGTGTAGAGGTTTATATGGATGATTTTACAGTTTATGGTAATTCATTTGAAGAGGCATTAGAAAATTTGGAAAAATTTCTTATAGGATGTAAAGAAACAAACCTTTCATTAAGCCATGAAAAATGCTTTATGATGTTTACTGAAGGGATTGTTTTGGGGCATCATATTTTAGGAGATGGGATTAAGGTTGATAGATCAAAAGTTGAAGTCATCTCCAAGTTACCTATTCCAAATTTTCAAAGAGATGTTAGAAGTTTTCTAGGATTTACTGGTTACTATAGAAGATTTATAGAAAACTTCACTAAAATTGCATCTCCACTCTTCAAATTACTTACAAAAGATTGTGAATTCAAATGGGATCCTGATTGTCAATCAGCTTTTGAAACTTTGAAAACAAGAATATCTGAAGCACCTATCTTGAGAGGACCAAATTGGAAACTCCCTTTCCATATTTCTACGGATGCTTGAGATACAGCTCTAGGAGCTGTGTTGGGTCAAAAAGATTTAGTTCCTTATGCCATTTATTATACCAGTAAAAATTTGACTCCCACAGAGTTGAACTATACTGTGACTGAAAAAGAGTTTTTAGCTATTGTTCATGCAATTAATAAGTTTAGACATTATATAACAGGCTATGAAACTTTTATTCATACTGACCATTCTGCAATTAGATATTTAATGAACAAACCTGTTACTAATGGCAGAGTGACAAGATGGCTCTCACTTTTGCAAGAATTCAATATTACTGTGTTGGATAGACCAGGAAAACAAAATACAGTAGCTGATTTCTTGTCTAGGATTCAGAATACTAAAGAAGATTCTCCTATAGAAGATAAGTTTCCTGATGAATACTTGTTTGCAGTAACTATTAAGACTCCTTGGTATGCGGATATTGCTAACTATTTGGTTACAGGGAAACTACCTTCACATTTATTTCCAAGTGAAAAACGAAAAATTATTCAGGAGAGTTCAAAATATTCATGGATTTCTAACGAATTGTTTAAAACGGGGCCAGATCTTGTGATCAGAAGATGTGTCAGGGAAGATGAAATGCCTGATATTCTTAAGGCATGTCATGATGAACCATGCGGTGGACACTTTGCAGACAAAAGGACGACCTATAAAATCCTCTCTTTAGGATATTATTGGCCTTCCCTCTTCAAAGATGAAAAACAATATGTCAAAAGGTGTGACAGCTGCCAAAGAGTAGGGAAACCTACCCTTTCAAATGAAATGCCATTGCAAACACAGGTACTCATTGAACCCTTTGAAAAATGGGCTTTAGATTTCATTGGACCTATTAATCCACCATATAAACAAAATAAGTATATATTGGTTTGTACTGATTATGTTACTAAATGGGTAGAAGCCAAAGCATTAGTATCTGCTACTGAAAATTCAGTTGTTCATTTTCTTTATGAGGATATTTTTACTCGCTTTGGTGTTCCAAGAGAAATTGTGACAAATCAAGGAAGCCAATTCACATCCAACTTGGTGGAGAAATTGATGGAAGAATAAAAAATCAAGCACAGAAGATCTACTCCTTACCATCCGCAAGCAAATGGTCAAGTGGAGTCTACAAACAAAGTTCTTGAAAGTATCATCACCAAAACTGTTCATCTACATAGAAGAGATTGGGCAGAAAGGCTTCCTGAAGCCTTGTGGGCCTACAGAACTACATGGAGAAATACAATAGGACATTCTCCCTATGAACTTGTTTATGGGAAAGAAGTCTTTCTCCCCATTGAGTTCCAAGTCAAGACCTTCAAGATAGCAGTTCAATTGGGGATGAACTTATCAGAAGCCCAAAAGCATAGAATGGAGCAATTGAATGAGCTAGATGAAATCAAACAAGAGGAAATTCTAAGAACTGATCTAGTTCAATATCAAAGAGCTAAATGGCATGACAAGTACATCAAAGAGAAGAAGTTTCAAGTAGGAGATTGGGCATTGTTATTTGATTCCAAGTTTAAATATTTTCAAGGAAAATTTCAGACTCATTGGCTTGGGCCATATGAGATTGACAAGATCTTTAGCAATGGAGCGGTAAGAATCAAGACCATTGATGAGTTTCAAACTCCTCTTATTGTGAATGGCCACAGATTGAAATTTAATCATAAGGCACTCTCAAAAGAGGATTTTGTCAAAATGTTTCAATAAAATTCTGCAATCAGGCTGGTACAGAAGAATTCTTCTTCTCCACCAGCCTAGCTTTTGTTCTTTCAATTAAAAAAAATAAAAAAATAAAAAATAAATATTTGTATAAGCCTGAAAACCAATCACTGATTGGCAGTCTTATACATAAAATATAGGGTGAAAATCAGGAACACCTGACACTATATTTTTCAAAAAAAAAAAATCTCTCTTTCATTTCACAAGTTTTGTGACCACCCATTCCACTTCATTCCACTTCATTTCACTTCATTTCACTCCATTCCACTTCATTTTATCTATTTCATTCCATTTTCACCAATAAAATTCTTTTTCATGACCATTTCCATCTAGTCATTTGTCATTTGTTCATGTTCATTCACCCAAGTAATAGCTGTGTCAGTTTCCGCAGCTGACATCTGTTTCCGCAGCTGACTCCAGTTTCCGCAGCCAGAAGCAGATTCTGCAGCTACCACTCTATTTTCCAAAGAATGTACAGCCATATGTTATTTCCATAATCATGAAATTAAATGCAGGTGAGAGGACCAATTATGAAGACATGGGGCATTCAAGATACCAATGAGGAGCAACTAATTGAAGACCAAGGAAAAAGGAAAAGATTCCAAGGTATGAGTAAAATTCATTTCAAATAGCATTGAAAACACATTTTTATATAGTTCTAAACCATAAGCTCCATCCATTATGTGCAATGATTATATTGACAAACTCCGTAACCCTTTCACGATCTCCATATGATCTTCCCGCATTCATTCTCAAACGGTCCCATAATTAAACCTCCGATCTTCACTCATACTCTGATATTCCACCTATGACAATGAGACGTAGTTGATTTGACCACGGCCTCTTTCAGCCGCATAAAATCCATAGCCGTTGTTTAAACGTGCTTACATTTATTTTGCAGCCACCAAATTTCAAAACACTGCCGGATGTGTTATACTCCTCCTATTGTTCTGTTAATCTCACAGCCGTATCTCTGTCGTGCTCACGAAACCCCTCTCTGTTCCGCTTCACTCCATTTCATTCTCTGTTACGCTACAGTCTGTATACCCACTCTCTGATATCTACCTACAGCCATTGTGCTCATTTCCGTGCATTCAGCCATTCTACTTCCATTGAACCCTCCTCACGCAGGCAATTTTTTGAAGAGCAGAAAGAAGGATGGGTAAATTTCTAAGAGCAGAACCAGAAGGACCTAAATTCATGGAAGGATATCCGCAAGTCAGGGATATATTGAAGAAAGCAAAGTGGCTGCGGTTTATCCAAAAGTTCAGAGGCTACCATAAAGAAGTGACAAAAGCATTTGCAAGGTCATTCAATGGCCTGGAGGTAGAGATTGGAGACCTTAAGTTCACGGTGAATGAGGCATCTATAGCTACTGCCACGGAACTTCCTCAAGAGGGTGAACGATGGTTTAAGAATAAAAGCATTAGTGATGAAGCCTGGAGAATAATCTTACGAAACCAAGGTATGAACATAACTATTTTTAAAAGAGGAATTCATGTTCATGCTTTGAAAGAGGAATGGGCTACTTTGCTGCTAGTTGTTCAAAAATTCATTACCTGTGAAGGCCATTTTGGGTCCATGTATATGTACCATACCAGATTGCTGATGAATTTTCTAGATAATCAAACTCTCAATCTTCCATATTTTCTATTAAATAGTTTGAATAAAATGTCTGTGACTGTTCAGAAGCATTTAGAGGATGTAGAACCACATCTATATCACCACGGTCTTGTAAAAATTTTGATTGAAAAAGAGTTAAAGGAGAAGAAAGACACATGGGAACAATTTTTGATTAGAAATTTCTTTGAGGAACCTCAGGAAATTCCTGAAGGTAGCACATCAAGAAGGAGTAGGAGAAAAAGAAAAAATGATGAAACTCAAAGTACTCCTACTACTACAATTGAAAGAACTAGTAGGGAAGAGAGATTGTCAAAAAGGAAGAAGAAAGAAACCAAGGGTAAAAAGCCAATAACACCAAAAGAGAGAAAAAGTATTGAGGCTATACATCAAACCCCTTCTTCTGAAGAAGAAGATCATCAAGTGTTATCTAAGAGATTGGTTCATCTTCAAGAACAGTTATCTATAGCCAAGAAGAAAGAGAAAGGAAAACAAAAGCAAAAGGACAGTGGTCCACAGCGTGTGAGAAGAAGTTCCAGACTTAAGGGGAAATTGAGGAAAACGCAAATGAAGGGTCCTCATTTTATTGATTTGGGAGAAGAAACATCTGAACAATTCCCAGCTGACCATATTCCATCTCACTCTCAATCAATTAGTGAACCTGGTTCATTTCATTCTCAGTCAGACATTGAACAGAGTCCATCCCATTCTCAGCAAGATGTTGATGTGAGCCCTTCTCAGCCAGATTTTGAAGATAACTCTCCTTCATGGCATTTTGGGGATAGCCCAATAAAAATGACACCTGATATAGACCCCAAGCAGTAGGAAGTGTATGATTATATATAATATTTAGAAAAAGCAGCTACAGGTCCCAGTACTTCGTCCATTCAGCCTCACACAGTACAATATGATTTAGTCCAATCACTAAAATAAGAAGTCTTTGAGCTAGAGCTTTTAAATAGACACATCAAAAATGAAAATGAGACATTGAAGGAACAAAGTAAATTGGACAAAATCATTCATGATAATACCATGCTACATCTGGGAATATGGCAGAAGAAGAACAAGAAATTGAAAAAGAAATGCCAGAAGTTAAGCAGAGCACTAGTGAATATCAAATTTAGATGCTTAATGAAGAAGCCTAGGATGTTGGCAGCACCAAGGAAGAAGAGGAGAGGGCTGGATGTACTGGGTGAAGTGTCAAGGCATATGAACTGAAGAAGGATTATCAAAATTTTGGTTGCATGAGGACATGCAACACCTTCACAGTGGGGGTATGTTGAGTCTCAAATCTGCATCTTTTCCATACACCTTTCTATACCTTTTTCATTCACCTGAACCTTCCCAGTTGTCAATATCATTGTAAATTAATTGAAAAAGAGCATCTAAAATGGTTTTTAACTATATTTTGTGTCTGCTGTTTGATTTAGATTTTTGCTCATTTAGCTGCGGAATCTTGCCACTTTCCGTAGCTGCTGCAACTTTCCACAGCCATTTTGTGAAAGTATATGTTACAGGTGTCCTCAGGAAAAACGAGCCACATGGGCAAGTCAGAAATGATGTGGACATGGATCGTGTCCTATTGGCTCCGGAAAATTCACTTAAGGAAGCTGCGGTCAAAGGTGGCCAAGTGGAAGTCAACCGTAGAGTCCCATGGTGATAGGACTCTGTTTCTCGTCACGTGAAGATTCATATGGCCGCTTCTGAGTTGCGGGAGACACATCAACACCTGTACACGGCTCCATAGCCGAATCCAACATCCACTCTGCATAGATTTACTCCTCAACACGGCCATGATCCTAGATCTCTGGACGTAATGGTTTACGTGTTCTCCATCAGCACAAAATTTAGGGAATTAGTTATATTTCCTTGTTATAAATAATGCGTTTGCATACGCATATTAGATTAGTCTCCATTAGCCTCCAGATAGTTCTGTAATGTAATTACGTTGCCACTGTGCCGTAATATCACCTTTCTGTTATGACTGTATTTTAATATATAAGAAGACTCTGTTTCCAAGCGTAATTCGTACTTGAAGTTTGTTGCCAAGGCTGGTGTAGAGGGCCCCTGCACACGCTGAGGTTTTGTGCATTATTGTATAGTTCTTGCTTTATTTCTTTAAGCTCATTGTGCCATAAGTCATTCATGTGTTTATACATTGCATCTTTCATAGTATATATGCTTCATTTCTGTTTATAATCTTTCATGCTTTACATCTTGCTTCTGTCCATAATCTTTCATGTTTTATGCTATTGTTAACTGATCAGTGTTCTTGTTTCAGGTTATAAATAGGCAGCCCGGGCATTTGCATAACTTTTTGACTAATGGCATGGAATTAATATTGTTCTGCTGCTAATTTACTTTTCTTAGTTTTTGTTTAATTTCAGTACTGCTTTGTTTATTTCAGTCTTGCACATTTGTTTCAGTAGTTAGATTTAGATATATCAAATTTTTCATGTCATTTTCAGTTACCTCCGAAAGCCACAGCTGGATTGATGGTGAGGGATTGAAGTATGAATGTATAGTTTGATATTAGTTTACTTTCTGCAAGTTAGATATATTAAATTGCTCATGTCATTTTCAGTTACCTCCGAAAGCCACAGCTGGACTGATGGTGAGGGATTGAATTATGAATGTGTACTTTGATATTAGTTTACTTTCTGCAGTTAGATATATTAAATTTCTCATGACATCTTCAGTTGCCTCCGAAAGCCACAGCTGGACTGATGGTGAGGGATTGAATTATGAATGTGTAGTTTGATATTAGTTTACTTTCTGCAAGTTAGATATCAGGTTACTCAAGTTGTTTATGGTTATCTCCGAAAATCATAGCTGGACTAACGATGAGGGATCAGAAGATAAGTTGATGCATTTTGATTTAGATTTACTTTGTTGCAACTTTTGGATTTCTTTAAGCATAGTTTCTTTTGTGTTTGAACAGCAACACGAATAATGAGTTTCATGATCAGTAGTTCATTGTTTGTTTGACTAGAGTAGTGATGCAATTTCATTTTCTTTGAAGAATTAATTTTGTCATTGTGTGTTTTTAAAATTCTTTTGAAGTTTGGAAAATCATTAGAAAGACATTGTTGTCTTGAATATTTGTCTCCATACTTGTCTTTTAGAATTTCACAAAAATCCAAAAACGACAAAAAAGTAAGAGATAGGTTATCTTGCACATATAGTGTGCCACACTTCGTCAGCTTACGAATCTTGGATTGACAAATTAAATGTAACAATTTAGGACACACTAAATTGACCAAACAATGTTCGCTGGAGGCGTGATGCCCAAAAAACGTCGTTTAGGGTCTCAAAACGGCTCCGGAAGTTCAGGACCCGAAAAACTGCTAAAAATAGTAAATTATGCCGAAACTGAAAAACTGAAAGAGACAATGGTGGGGGCCCAAGTGGAATAGGTGGGTGGCTACCAATATCCACTTGGATCACTCCTAGCCATTACCCTGCTGGTCATATACCCTTCCTCGCTCCCCCTCCCGGAGTTTATTCGGTCCCCATCATGGCCACCCTTTCCCTCCCTAATTTGACCCTAGGCATTCCCGTCTGGTACCTTGACCCTCTAGCCACTACCCAACCAAGTCACCCCAAACCATACCTTGCTTCGACACCAGTTCAACCAGTTCCCATCGCTACAGTGCCACCTACATCTCAATAGGACCATTCTCCTACTGTGACAGCTACGGGCAAGAAACAAAAAACTCGCAAGGGGGCATCCAAAGACAAGGCCACCACACCTGACCCTACACCTCCTCCACCCACCAAGCCTTGTGCCTTGTGTGATGGTGTCGGTCATGCCACTCATACTTGTCCTAAGTTGCCCCGTATCCAACCCATGGTTAAGGTCACGTTCCCTGAATCTATGGTCCTTGAAACCTTTGTTTCTTCCTCATCCGCCGCCAAGAACCCAAAGACTCTTCGCACCAACAAACCCTGTGCTTTGTGTGGTGTCCATGGCCATTATTCTCACCATTTTCCTCACCTCACGCATTACCGAGCCTCTTTAGAGGTCATTCACGAGTACGAGGTCGAACAAAATCAATCCGCCTCTCCCATCCTTTCTCAGTATGCGTCAGGCTTACTCGAGGATCCCCCCGCTACCATTGACATTCCTCCCCCGGATGTTGAAATGTCAGAATCTGAGGCCCCCCTCCTATACCTATCATCATCCGCATGACCCTCGGATTACATTACCTCTGAATCCACTCCATCTGTTTCGCTTGATTCCCCTTCAACAACATTCTTGGGCTCTTCACGTTTTGACCATCTTTTTACTTGTTCTTCTGTCATTCCCCGTGATGACCCATATGTGCACCTCTCTTCCCATAATGATGGTTTAGGTAGCTTTGTAGCATCATGTGGTTTCCTTGACCTTTCCCTTTCCTCCCATAATCAAGATGATACCATCCGTATCTCTGATATTCTTCGCAGCATGAGTTCCCGCTCTTCCTCCCATAGTTCTCATCCCTCTCCTTCTAGTCGATCTACGACTCCTATACTTCCTCCTCTGACTAATCCCTCCCATATTTGTCATTGGATGTCTACCCTATACTCACGCTGCCATCATTATTCTCCTTCCTCCCATTTCTTGTCTTGTGACACTATTCCACCGGCCCTCTCATCCACACATTATATTGGCTACGCCGATGGGGCAAGTCGCTATTCCCGGAATCTCGCCTCGGCTACATGGGCCATCTTTACCCCCTTTCATACCCTCATTCTTTCAAATGGGGTCTGCATTGGTAATGCCACCAATAATCAGGCCGAACATGATGCAGTACGTGGTCTCTTAGCCAATGCCCTATCTCATCGCATCCTCCATCTGCACATTCATTTAGATTCCCTGCTTCTTTTTTTACAACTCAATGGTGTCTATCGTGTGCATAACCATATCCTGTTTAGACAATATTTATGAGTGAAACTTTTGATACGTGACTTTAGATTCATTACTTTCAACCATGTACCTAGAAGTCAAAATCACTACGTAGATAGAATTGCAAATCATGTTCTAGACTGGCATTTATCACACACAAGACAATAACATTTCAAATCATAAACACAATGCATAATATATATCATATAACATGTTTTTAGAGTCCATCTACTCTGAAACATATGACATGCCCATAGCATGTTACAAAAACAAAACTACAAAACTAGGGGGCACCACTTGCCCCTACATACACACTGGGGGGCACCACCTGCCCTACATCTAATCACTCTCTGGAGGATCCTAAGCCAATGGCTCTGCTCCCGCAGCTCGTAGATTGCGCATAGTCTAACCGGCCATCGCCATGCGTCGCATGATACCTCACCATTCCGAGGGTAGCCCAATACATAGCTCTATGTATTGGTTGTCTAAATCCTTCCAACCACGCTCCGACACACCGGTCAATAGCCCCTCACATCTACGACGAATGTCCTCCAGAAGAGTGGCCATATCCTCGTTCTGTGCCGTTCTTGATCCACTTACACTTATAGCTCCAGCTACTGCAGGTCGTCCCATATATCCAGTCGGTTTTACCGGAGCTATATCTGCATTCCAAAAAGTATAAGGATCAGTACCATGAATACTATTCACAAACTTTACAATGCACATAACAGATTGGTTACTTTTCACTTACCATTGGGCCCCCATACTCGACCAGGCGGAAGCGGCAAGTCTGGATCTCCCCAATAACTCATCCCACTATAGGGATAGTCGTCCATGTACAAAGGCATCTGATCCCAATGGGCAAAGAACTCTAGTTGGAACACCCGTCTGACTGCCCCTCCTCCTCCTCTACATAGTAGTCGTCCCCATCGATGCATCTGGGGCTCTCTCGAACCCCCATCAGGTAGCTGTACATGAGGTCGTAAGGTCGGGATCTTCTCAAAAAAGAAGGATCATAATACAGTCCCATAAGCATAATCATGATTCACTTGCCACTTACATAGCGACAACTGTCGTTTCACTGACACCAACATCATCTGCGCCCACCCATAGTAGGTCCCACTCAACACACCCTCTACAATCATCATCTTCCCTCCAGTGATGTGATGGAATGCCTGGCTGCCCAAGATCCGCAACACTGCTGCTGCCACTACCCAGGTCTCCAACCTCTCTAGCTCTGCAATCGATATCCGAGTCCCTTTGACTTGGACCCCTGGTCGACAATGTCGCTCAACGAACTCCATGATGTTACACCCCCGCGGTAACACTGGCTGTGTATTTCCCACCTGTTGGGGTTCCCATGTTTTGGCCAGGTTGACAAGACCAAAAGATGAGACAACATAGAACCACTTTCAGACATTAGGATCTAGCCCTCCTAGGTCCAGAGAGGGATCTCTCTATGATGGTCAAAGTATATATGTCTTTGAGGCTCAAATTTTAAGATGTTAGGCTAGTTATAGGCTCAGGGTTTGTTTGTTTGATTGTTTGTGTTTGGTTGTTGGGAATCAGGAAAGAAGGGTCCAATATAAGACAAGGATGAGCAAAGAGGAAATTAGGCAAAGGTAGATAACTTTGAGAACATCAAGGCCATTGGGAAATGGAGTCAAGAGAGGATTTACTTGTGTTCAATGTGCAAGATTTCAGTTTGGCTAGTTATCTAGAGCATTTGGATCTTAAAGATGATATTTGGAATGGGACATTAAGGACTGAAAATGAAAGGAGAATAACCATCCAATCATGTCTATAGATCAGGTCAGAGGTCATTTAACTCCAGACCTGCTTGGACAAAATCAGAGGCAATACAAGGGATCTTTGAAAGGCTTAATTAAGATGGAAAGATCCTAGTGAGGCAGAGACAGGGTCTAGACCTCCCATTGTTCTCAACTCATCCAACTAGATCCTCACAAGAACATCTAAACATAGATTTCATTAATTCATACATCAGAGAGCAGCCAATAACATCCACTACACTGGTTAAATCAATTGAAATCAATATTCAGATACACATATAAGCAGAAAACATAAAAGGTTGGGAGAGCAGCAACATAAAGTACCTATCAAGGGTAAATCTTATGCCAAACTTCTGATGCGAGCCAGTAGAAATGGAATGAAATGAAATCAGACACAGAGATAGGAAAACGTCACCATCTGCTTTAGATCAGGATCCAAAGAAATGTGCTTTTCATATTAAAAACAACACCAATCAGGTACATCATTTCCCACAGCTTGAACATTCAGTCTGAATACATCAAATCTCAGCGTATCTTACAATATTAAACAGAGAACTTGTCTCAAGAGGAAAATGCTTACATTTCTCTGATATCTCATCAAAAACTTTACAATGTTTCTTTCTGAGATTTATATCTGAAGAGGGGCAGAAGGGGTAGATGAAAAACTAAATGTTGTACTAAACTCTTGAAATGAAAGAGGGCCGAAGCCCATTATGTTTGAACGCTGAGCATTTAATCTCTGTCACCCCTTCATGAAAGAGTGATATTATTTTGGATATGACTCTGACGTGTTTCGGCTGTGGTACTCTTGGTGATTTGACAAAAACTAAAATAAACTACTGAGAATTCTGCCATATAAATGCTCTGGTGGTTTTGAACTGTTGTCAGGGTGGAAATTCCTTCAGGGACATTGTGCATAATAAAAGCTGTATGGGCGCCCTGTACTTGATGAAGAAAAACATTATGCTGATGAATAAACTCTGATATTACCTTTTACTTGCGCTCAGGACCTTTTGATCGATCCTCGAGGTCTTCAAACTGGTGCTTTGCCTCTTAAACCACTGATTTAAGGCTTAAGTTGTTCATTGGCGTGCCTTAATCTCCCTGTTTTGTACTGAAACATTTTGTTGCTTCATCTCTGCCTCTGTCCGTGCATTTCGAGCTTTAATGGCGCCGGTAGGTTCTCCACAGAGTTTAAACCCTGTTCTTTTTAATGAACATCCTGTCCTCACATTCCCGGGTCATTTTTCATCAATTCTGCCCCTGTAAATGATCTTCTTTGATTTCTCTGTCCTTGTAGCAGAGATGTGCATCATGGTGGCCATTGACTCTTAATAACCCTGCAAAATACACAAACAAGTCAAGGAAATCATGAATGGGGTGGCGGATGATGTGGAGACGGAGAAAGGTCGTGTATATGATGATACAGAGGAGAAAATTGCAGAAAGAATGGAGGAATGTGCTATGGTGGATGGTGGTGGTCTGCAGAGAAAATATACGTGGAGAACGTTAAAAAACGCGAAAAAGAACCAATATATGAAATGGAATGGGAGACCGTATAGAGGGTGCACGTGGAGATGACGTGGTGGAACCGGGCGATGGTGGAAAATTCAGTGGCGGGCGAACAAATCGGGACCGTCGATTTTGGCGGGATCAACAGCGGAGGACGACGGACGGCAGGCCATGGCATGACCTATCGCGTGCGCAATTACATTAAACTTCGTGCATCTTGGCCGAGCGATAGCCATCGGATGGCCTGCTCCAGATCGGATGGTCTACGACAATTTCGCTGGGCATCCATGTCCGGACAATAACGCTCGATGGATGGAGTTAACGGGCGGGGATGGCGGTTTAGAAATCGTACACAAGGACACACGTCGGACGGTGAATGGAATCGCTAGGCGTTGGAGAGAAACCGCCTACTATGCATAAGTGGTGCGAAGGAAACCGGCGGGTTTGGAATAGTCATATGGGGACCACCGGCATCGGACGCACTGCAGATCGTCAGATCATCGTGGAAATGGACGGAGATGGTGCGATGAGGAAAATGAGCGGATAGGCTAGGGGGGTATCGGGTTTAATGTTCACCATCCGATCAACCACGATCAACGGCAGACATCGCGCCCGATAGGAAATGGGGGAATAAGCGCCGTTTAGACTGGCGGATGGTTATAGCGCAGGGTTTTGTGGAAGGTAAAGGGGCGCGGGGCTATCAGGAGAGGGGCTAGACCTGACATAAGGTTCATAGTGGGTTTTTTAAGCCTTTTCAATGCATTTTGAAGCCTTATAAGGGTAACGGTAGGAAGATAAATAGCGAATCAGGCTAAAGTAGGGACATGGGTAGAATTTGAAGGGGGCTTTGGGAGGTTTCAACGGATTAGAGGGGAATTCGACAAAGGGAACACATAGGTTAAAATGGGAAAATTTGCAGGGGTATAAGGGGGAAAATAGGCCCTTTGAGAAATGGATTAGAAGGGGGAAACTGTTTTGGGCATAGCACTAAGAGACTTCAAGGAGGATGGGTTTTTAGGGGAAAGGCATTCCTTGAAGGCTCCAAGACAATCTAGCCCCCAGCTTGCTTGTCAATAATTTAATAGGGGGGTTAACAGTGGCTCCACATGGGGATGGCTTCTTCTTGAAGGAGGCAAGAAACCAGAAATGATCTTTGGAGTAGGCCAGTTGCCTGCTGCTTGGCACATCCCTTTCTTTCTTCAATTTTCAGCTGCCACAATATGTTAGATACACAAATCAGCAGAAACATTTTCCCAACCAATCTACCTACCCAGCTACAGTCCTAATATTTTCCCTTCTTTTAGGGTGCATTTGAGCTAGCAGACCCTTTACATCATTAATTTTTGAAGCAGAAAACAAACCTATTCTAAATCTACCCTTATTTCTCCATGAGGCCAGATTAAACTGTTGGCCTCGTATGTTTCTCTACCTAATCTACTACCTGTTGGGATTAAACTGTCCCACAGGTTTCTTCTCCTACATTCTAAGACAGTAAATTCAAAACAGCCAAGCCAGGATTAAACTGTCTGACTTGCTGTGGATCCAAGGCATAAAACTTTTTTTCCTGGACAGTAAATTGCTGAAAACTTGGAGACAAAACTGTGAAGGCTGGAAACCTGCAATTTGAAATATCCTTCTTTTTCTGTGACTCAGGCTTGGAGCATATTAGAGTCACTTCCTTTTCTTCCTTTCAGCTCTGGTTTTGGGCATGTTAGAGCTAATTCTTGTTTTCACTGCTGGTCCAAATTTTGAGCGTATTAGGACCAGCTATTCTGCTCCCTTTGGTTCAGATTTTGATCATGTTTGAGCCACTCTTTTTTCCTTTCGGAGGTTCATGTTTTGAGCATGTCTGAACCTCTCTCTCTCTTTTTTTTTTTTTTTAAATAACGGAAACACTGCAATGGTATGTACAATGAAATGGAAACTGGAAACTGAAATTTAGCAGAAGTAATGCTTGAGCATCCTGCCATTGACAGGACCCCCAAACAGCTTTGTACCATTAAGTTCTTGTAAGAAAAATGCATTAGGACCCACAGTGGCTTGGATAATATATGGACCTTGCCACAAACTATCAAACTTGCCATGTTTACCTTTGTCCTCTCTCCTTGAATCCCATTTCAGAACCTTGTCCCCAACTTTGAAATCTGAAGCTTTGGCTCTTTTGTCAAACTGCCTCTTTATGTTTTCCTGAACTCTGACAGCTCTGTTATAAACCTGCTCCCTTGTTTGCTGAAGATGGATAGTTTAATTGATTCTTCTCACCATACTGTTTTCCTCTGTCTGAATCTCTTGGACAAGCTTAATCACTGGCACTCCCAGCCTGGTAGGAAAAACTACTTCGGTTCCATAAACAAGCTGGAATGGTGACATGCCAATGGATTTCTTTGTTGTGAGCCTGTCCGCCCACAAAGCATGCACCAAATTTTTGTGCCATGACTTTCTGTTCTCTTCCAGCAGCTTCTTAATGATATTCACTAGACTTTTGTTGGATGATTCAGCTAATCCATTTCCCTAAGGGTAATAGTTAGTTGAATGGCCAAGGGCTATTCCATACCTGTGACAGAAATCAACCATTCTCTTGGATCCGAAAGCAGCAGCGTTGTCAGTGATTATTTTTCTTGGACAGCCAAACCGAGAGAGGATGTAATATTCTAGGAACCTAATGATGACAGCATCGGTGGCATTCCTAGTGGGTATGGCCTCTATCCATTTGGTGAAGTATTTTGTAGCAGTTAGGATCCATTTGTGTTGCCCAGAAGAAGAGGGGTGAATTTCTCCAATAAAATCTAGGCCCCATTGCATGAAGGGACCTTCGATAGTGATCGGTTGTAAAGGGAGGGGGAGGAGCTTTCTTCTGCCTTCGAAGATCTGACATTTGTGGTAGGTAAGAATCATTTTATGGACACCATTGAAGAGTGTAGGCCAATAGTAACCAGCCCTGAGTATTTTATTTGCAGTGGCTTTCCAACTCAGGTGGCCTCCACGCTCCCCAGCATGAAATTCTTGTTTGATTCTTTCAGCTTCATTTTCAGACAAACATTTCAGCAATAGGCCATTTGGATTTTTCCAGTATAGATTCTCATTCAAAATGCAGTAGTTTCTAGCTTTGAGTTTTATGAATCTGGCCTTAGTTTTGGACAATTCTGGAGGAGCATTGAGATTCGTGAGCACATAAAGGATATCGGAATACCAAGGAGAGTTTTGAAACTTCTCCTCAATAGTTGGGTGGGGCAATCCTTCCTGCTCATCTAATTCATTTACCATGTTAATGTCAAGGGCCTGCAGATTAGATTCAGCCATTAATCGTGCCAGGCCTTGACCTTTGATTAGCTTGGTGGGTCTTATTTCCAGGTCATATTCTAAGATTGTAGCAATCCACTTGCCCCTTTTCCCATCAGGGTCTTGGGACAAGATGTCTTTAACCACTATATTTGGAACATAGGCTATGGTGTGAGAATGCAGAATGTACACCCTAAAGTCTTTTAAGGCCTTGACCAGGGCATAGGCCTGTTTTTCCATGATGTTGTATTTTAAGGGTGCGTCTCTTAAAGCTTTGCTGAAAATAACAATTGGCTGCTCATTTCTTCTGAATTTTTCTGCAGTAAAACTGCAGCCACTGTATGCTGGGAGGCGAATGAAAAAATCACGAAATCCTTTGAGAAGTCTGGGCTGATAAGGACAGGGGCTTGAGTGAGTGCAAGTTTTACTGACTCAAAATATTTCTTGGCTTCCACAATCCACTTAATTCCTGCACCTTTCTTCAACATTTCAGTCATTTTCCTAAGGTGCTCAGCAAGATTTGGAATGAATCTCCTAAGGAAATTGATCTTCCCTATGAAGGACTGCAATTCTTTGATGTTTCTCGGGTGTGAGATTTGAGTATTCCCTCAACTCGCTACGGATCTATCCTAATTCCTTTCTCGGATATAATGTGGCCAAGAAGTTTGCATTATTGCAGCCCAATCACAGTTTTCTTAGGATTTAAGGACATACCGTACCTTCTACATTTTTCAAATACTTTCCTCAGATGTTTCAGGTGTTCTTCTTCAGTTTTAGAAAAGACAGTCAAGTCATCCAAGTAGATAACTATGAAGTGTCCTATCTCATCTGAGAAATCTATATCCATCGCTCTCTGGAAGGTAGCCCCAGCAGTCATTAGTCCGAAATGCATCTTCACATAGATGAAGGTGCCCCATGGAGAGGTAAAATTTGTTTTGAGTTGATCTTCTGGGAGTACAAGGACTTGATTGTATCCTGAAAAACCATCAAGCAGGGAGATTCTCTTAGAGCCCACTACCTTCTGTAGGATATGTTCCATTCTAGGCAAAGGGTAGTTGTCTTTCAGGGAGGCTCTGTTGAGGTTTCTGAAGTCTATGCATAGTCTGATCTCTCCTATCTTCTTTCTCACAGCCACTAAGTTTGATACCCAATTAGAGAATGTCACCGGAACTATGATGCCTTCATCATACATCTTTTTAATCTCTTTCTCTACTGCAGGCAATTGTTTTGGATTGATCCTAACGGAGTTTTTGTCTGAAAGGCTTCTGATTTTCCTTCAAGGGTATCTTGTGTTGTATGATATTGGTGTCGTAGGCCTTTAAGTCTTCATAACTCCATGCAAACACATCAATGAATTCCATAAACAGGTCAATGTATTTTTTCTTCATGTCTGCGGGTATAGACTTAGCCAGTTTAAACATTTTGGGTTTATCTTTAGTGCCTATGTTGCATTCTTCTATATCTGATTCTGTATGTTCTATAGTGGGCTTTTTGGCTAAGTCATCAAAGTCAAAAAGGTCCTCTAGGGGTGCCAGGACTTTCGGTATGTTCTTATCTTTGGCTTGCAGCACCTCCATTTCCTCATTTTCCGCGTTTTCACATCCTATGGTTGAATTCCCAGTTTCTTCAGAAAAAGGTGTTTATTTCTATGTTACAAGGTGGGGATTCTTCATCAGAGGATTCCTCACTAAGGCAACCATCTTCATCTTTAGATTCTTAACTGGAAAATTAAAACTCATTTCTGCCTGTCAGGAATTCCTCAATCTGTTTATCACCTTCAAAGACCTACCAGTATTTTTCGTTGTCTGGCACAGCAGGTCTAAATTTGGTCTAAATGATGATCTGTGTGTCAGTCGGAGTTCTAGGATAAGAACTGGCTAGGCAAGCTAATCCATTTGCAATGATGTTTTGACTCCTAGGCACAAACACCAAATCGTATTCTACAAAGGTTTTCAACAAATCCACTGCGTCATTTCTGTAGGCCCTTAGTCGGGGATGTTTCGCTGTATATTCACCATTCACCTATTTGATAACTAACTCTGAGTCTCTTCTCACAGCTATCCTATGGGCTCCTAATTTTTTCAATAGATTCAGACCCAGGATGAGAGCCTCATATTATGCAATATTATTTGTGCATTTGAAGTGCAGATTGACAGCGTGGCTCTCTGCATAATCACTCTCTACGTTACGTACCCACACCCCCGCTCCAGCAGTTTTCCTAGTACAAGATCCATCGAAATTCATTTCCCACAGGGGTTCATTTTCCGTTTCGTCATTCTTTCCTTCTCTACAGCTGGGTTCGCCATTGTGTTGCGTTACAGTGTCTGTACTAGGCTGCGGGTTGTTTTGTTCTTCATGACATATGTGGAGTTTAGAGAGTTGGCTATCTTGTTGTTTACGTTCTATTTCTATTTCTGGTTCACTCAGAGTTCCGTTTTCAGCACCCTGCCCATGGTTTTCTTCATCGTACTCTTCTAGGGTAGCCATTATGTTAAAGTCCACGGGATCTATGTTATTGTTTGTATTTTTGTTTCCTGACGTTGGCTCTCCTAAGGATGAGTTGTTATAGAGAATGAAAGAATCCAGGTCTGTGTGTACAGAGTATAATGGTGAATTTTCAGGTTTCTCGGGGCTACTGACTAGAAATTTCATCTGGGACTCTCTATACAATCTTCTAAGTTGGCCAAATATATGGATAGTGGCATATGAGCCATCCATCTGCATCGTTCCTTGCAGTTTGGCTCCCCATGATCTAGATAATAACATGCCATATTTAGGTGGCACATCCGCCACCACCACGTCCATGACCATACATTTAGCAGGAATCTGGGTGAGGCTTACACACAAGTCTTTGATTAGACCTAGGCATTTTACTCTGCTAGAGTCAAACGAATACAAATCTTTGTAAGGGCGGGTTATCTCTAGGCCTAATCTTTCCATCACCACCTTAGGCATTAAATTTTGTGATGCTCCAGAATCATGCATGGCATTGTGGAGTATTTTGTCATGAATGTTGAGACTGATATAAAAAGGTGGAACTACCCCTTCCTAAAACTTTCCCTCAATCTTTGGACCAAACAGGAGGGCAGGTTGATCATCACTCAAATTCACAGTGTCGTTGTTTTCCCCTAGATTTAATGCTTTCAAAATTTGGCCTGTATATACACCCTGAGTGGCCAGCTCAGATAATGGTACAGAGATTTTTATTTTTGCAATCTCATTCTCTAAATTGAAAGTGGACTGGGTCTTTGGAATGTTTGACTCTGTTTTATTTGCTACTGCCTTGGTAGCTAAATTAGTTTGTGATTTCTCACTATGTACAGGGTCAGGAATCGTTTCATCAGGAGCACTAACCGCAGTGCTAGTGCTGCTGGTTGGTTGGCTTTGTTTTTCAGTGTATTGGTTGTCTTTTTCTTTGTTTTTCCCAAAACTTTCAGCTGCTAATTTTCTATTTACAGAAGATGATTTAGAAGTTTTATCAGGTCTTTTCTTGATGGTAACCTCAGGAGTCTCAGTTTTGGAATTTTCTTGGTTCTTTTTGCTCCTAAGTTCATATTGTTCTTTGACCTACAACATGGCATTTTCAAATCCTAATCTGTAATCTTCAGTTTCTAACCGTTCCTCATCCCAGTATGAAGGTGAGGGCTGATCTTCCCCTGAATCACAGTTAAGGACTGAGTCTTCTGTTTCGAACATGTTTATTGTATTCCCTTCAGACTCTTCTATGATTCCCCCATCTTCATTAAGAAATTTTTGGAATGGGGGAATAACTTGTTGATCTGATTCTTTTTGTCTGTTGGGTGTGTTGTTGTTTCTTTTAAAGTTTTGGTTCTGATTTTGGTTCTGGTTTCTATTCTGATTGCTAACTGTGACAACCATTTTTTCCATCATTTGCTGTAGTCTTTCCATGTTTTTGGATATTCTATCATAATTTGGGTCTAAAGTGGAAGCTACAATGTCATCGCTATATGTTACCCTCTTCTTAGCTCTCAATCTTGCCCTCTTTTCCATCAAGTTTGCTTCTATAGTTATGGCTCCTTTTTGCATGTCTTCTGATGTGTTATACTCTTTATCTCTATGCTCATAGGCCATGTCAGCATCAAATCCATCAGGATATTTGGCTAGGGCCATACCTTGAGGAGGTTTCATGTGTGGAGGGAGAGCATTGTAAATGCTATTGAATCTAGTGGTGTAATCATGGACGCTCTCTCCCACATTCCTCTTAAGGGTCATGTAGTCTGCTAGGATCTGGCGAGGGTTTGCTCTAACTTCCCATTTTTTTATGAAGGTCTAATATAACGCAGGGAGATCTTGGATACTGCCAGGAGGTAAACTTTTAAACCATTTCTTTACATTGCCCCCTAAGCTTTGGGAAAAGATTCTCATTTTGATTGTTTCATCATCAATTTCCATGTAGTCAAAAGAATCCTCCATCTTATCTACATGTTGTTGAGCTGTGATTGATTCTTTAGCAGTGAAGTGTGGGATTTTTTATTGATAATCATTGGGTAAGGGTAACAAGGGCTGAGGTAAAATCAAAGGTGCATACCAAGCTGCCATGATAATGTTTTGATGAGGTACAGGGTTGGCTTGAGCAGCTGGTATACGGATAACAGGGATATTAGGACCAGCAGAAGTCTGTTGAGCAGATCTAGGATGGGAGAGCCCCAAGTTTTGAATGAAGTGGATATCATGTGGTGTAGATGGAGGGGTTCCTCTGTCCCTAGTGTGTTGACCACTATGAGATGGTGAAATGTGAAACTCAGGGTCTGGCTGGTCTAGATGATTGAATGACCTAGTCCTTGGTAGTTTATTAGGTAGGTCTAGGTCAAGGAGAAGATGTGATAGAGCTGCTAGTTCTTCTGGTGTAGAATTAGCTCTATGAATGTGACTGGAAATAGTTGGTCTTTTAGGTGTAGGAGCTCCCTTGAGGATACTCTCCGGATTGTCAACTATTTCAGGTGGGTCAAGGTTGGGATAAGCTATTGTGTGAATGGTTCTGAAAGCTAGAATGTTGTTTCCTAGCCAAGCAGCTTAACCCTACTTGTTACTTTCTATTGTGGTTGGTGTTTTTATGAAGGCAGGTCTCCCAGTGGAGTCTTATGTGAAACCAAGATAACCAGTAGGCCTACTGATCACCAGTGGAGTCTTTGATATTTTAGGAACTATGGAGTCGCCAGGTGGAAGTTTTAGGATATGTCTAAGGGGTCACACTGTCCACCATAGTGCTCAGTCACTACCACCTTTCAAGGATAACCTTAGAACACAACAAACTCTAACCAAAGATCGACTGGGAGGGCATTTACCAAATATGTGACCTCCAAAGGAGGATGAGATCTGAAGGCTACCTGGCCCTGTCCAGGCTTTGTCTAGGAGTACAAGAGAACACAACGAATGATACTGAGGCTATCCGAGAAGAGGTGTGACTATCAGCCAACCTAACCAGAGATGGTGGGTTTTGAATGCCTATGGATGTTCAAAGTGAAATGCACTCAATGTTCCCCAGCGGAGTCGCCATTATGTTGGGGTTCCCATGTTTTGGCCAGGTTGACAAGACCAAAAGATGAGACAACATAGAACCACTTTCATACCTTAGGATCTAGCCCTCCTAGGTCAAGAGAGGGATATCTCTATGATGGTAAAAGTATATATGTCTTTGAGGCTCAAAGTTTAAGATTTTAGGTTGGTTATAGGCTCAGGGTTTGTTTGTTTGATTGTTTTTGTTTGGTTGTTGGAAATTAGGAAAGAAAGGTCCAATATAAGACAAGGATGAGCAAAGAGGAAATTAGGCAAAGGTAGATAACTCCGAGAACATCAAGGCCATTGGGCAATGGATTCAAGAGAGGATTTACTTGTGTTCAATGTGAAAGCTTTCAGTTGGGCTAGTTATCTAGAGCATTTGGATCTTAAAGATGATATTTGGAATGGGACATTAAGGACTGAAAATGAAAGGAGAATAACCATCCAATCCTGTCTATAGATCAGGTCAGAGGTCATTTAACTCCAGACCTGCTTGGACAAAATCAGAGGTAATACAAGGGATCTTTTAAAGGCTTAATTAAGATGGAAAGATCCTAGTGAGGCAGAGACAGGGTCTAGACCTCCTAGTGTTCTCAACTCATCCAACTAGATCCTCACAAGAACATCTAAACATAGATTTCATTAATTCATACATCAGAGAGCAAGAAATAACATCCAGTACACTGGTTAAATCAATTGAAATCAATATTCAGATACACATATAAGCAGAAAACATAAAAGGCTGGGAGAGCAGCAACATAAGGTACCTATCAAGGGTAAATCTTATGCCAAACTTCTGATGCGAGCCAGTAGAAATGGAATGAAATGAAATCAGACATAGAGATAGCAAAACGTCACCAGCTGCTTTAGATCAGGATCCAAAGAAATGTGCTTGTCATATTAAAAGCAACACCAATCAGGTACATCATTGCCCACAGCTTGAACATTTAGTCTAAATACATCAAATCTCAGCCTATCTTACAATATTACACAGAGAACTTGTCTCAAGAGGAAAATGCTTACATTTCTCTGATATCTCATCAACAACTTTACAATGTTTCTTTCTGAGATTTATATCTGAAGAGGGGCAGAAGGGGTAGATGAAAAACTAAATGATGTACTAAACTCTTGAAACGAAAGAGGGTCGAAGCCCATTCTGTTTGAACACTGAGCATTTAATCTCTGTCACCCCTTGATGAAAGAGTGATCTTCTTTTGGATATGACTCTGACGTGTTTCAGTTGTGGTACTCTTGGTGATTTGACCAAAAATAAAATAAACTATTGAGAATTCTGCCATATAAATGCTCTGGTGGTTTTGAATTGTTGTCAGGGTGGAAATTCCTTCAGGGACATTGTGCATAATAAAATCTATATGGGTGCCCTGTACTTGATGAAGAAAAAAATTCTGCTGATGAATAAACCCTGATATTACCTTTTACTTGCGCTCAGGACCTTTTGATCAATCCTCGGGGTCTTCAAACTGGTGCTTTGCCTCTTAGACCACTGATTTAAGGCTTAATTTGTTCATTGGCATGCCTTAATCACCCTGTTTTGTACTGAAATATTCTGCTGCTTCATCTCTGGCTCTTTCCATGCATTTCGAGCTTTAATGGCACCGGTAGGTTCTCCACAGAGTTTAAACCCTGTTCTTTTTAATGAACGTCCTGTCCTCACCTTCTCGGGTCATTTTTCATCAATTCTGCCCCTGTAAATGATCTTCTTTGATTTCTCTATCCTTGTAGCAGAGATGTGCATCATGGCAGCCATTGACTCTTAATAACCCTACAAAATACACAAACAAGTTAAGGAAATCATGAATGGGGTGGCGGATGATGTGGAGGCGGAGAAAGGTCGTGTAGATGACGATACGGAGGAGAAAATCGCAGAAAGAATGGAGGAACGTGCTCTGGTGGATGGTGGCAGTTTGTAGAGCAAATATACATGGAGAACGTTAAAAAACGTGAAAAAGAACCAATATATGCAATGGAATGGGAGACCGTATGGAGGGTGCATGTGGAGATGACGTGGTAGAACCAGGCGATGGTGGAAAAGTCTGTGGCGGGCGAACAAATCGGGACCGTTGATCGTGGCGGGATCAACGACAGAGGACAACAGATGGCGGGCCATGGAATGAGCTATCGCATGTGAAATTACATTAAACTTCGTGCATCTTGGCCGAGCGATAGCCGTCGGATGGCCTGCTCCAGATCGGACGGTCTACGGCAATTTTGCTAGGCATCCATGTCCGGACAATAACACACGATGGATGGAGTTAGCGGGCGGGGATGGCGGTTTGGAAATCATACACGAGGACACGCGTCAGACGGTGAATGGAATCACTGGGCGTTGGAGAGAAACCGCCTACCGTGCATAAGTGGTGCGAAGGAAACCAGCGGGTTTGGAATAGTTGTATGGGGACCACCGGCATCGGATGCACTGCAGACCGTCAGATCATCGTGGAAATGGACGGCGATGGCGCAATGAGGAAAATGAGCAGATAGGCCAGGGGGGTATCGGGTTTAACGTTCACCATCCGATCAACCACGATCAATGGCAGACATCGCGCCCGATAGGAAATGGGGGAATAAGCGTCGTTTAGACTGGCGGATGGTTACAGCGCAGGGTTTTGTGGAAGGTAAAGGGGCACGGGGCTATCAGGAGAGGGGCTAGACCTGACATAAGGTTCAGAGTGGGTTTTTTAAACCTTTTCAATGCATTTTGAAGCCTTATAAGGGTAACAGTAGGAAGATAAATAGTGAATCAGGCTAAACCAGGGACATGGGTAGAATTTGAAGGGGGCTTTGGGAGGCTTCAGGGGATTAGAGGGGAATTCGACAAAGGGAACACATAGGTTAAAATGGGAAAAATTGCAGGGGTATAAGGGGGAAAACAAGCCCTTTGAGAAATGGATTAGTAGGGGGAAACTGTTTTAGGCATAGCACTAAGAGACTTCAAGGAGGATGGATTTTCAGGGGAAAGGCATTCCTTGAAGGCTCCAAGACAATCTAGCCCCCAGCTTGCTTGTCAAGAATTTCATAGGGGGGCTAACACCACCATCCCTAATGGTGGGAGACTAGTCAGGAAATACAGATCCTGGACTGTCAGCTCAATCCTGTGCCCCTGCACTATAAACACCTCATGATCTAGATCCCAATAACTAATAATCTGCGCCAACAGGGGCTCCCCAGCCCTCATAAAAGGGTTCTCCACAAATTTCAGAACCCCAAACCTAGCCAATGCACGATAGACACCCTGATCCGCTTGGATTTCCGTCCGTAATGTACCTAGGTCTCTCTCTCTCCACTTGATCCGTATATCTACCATATCTACACAAAACCATCATCTTTTTCAGTCTACAGATAATCAAAACTGCATTCACTCACACCAAAACTGAATCTCAGTCCATACCAGCACCGAAACCACCTCCATCTACCAGGTCACACTTTTTGGTCAAACCCTGGGCCAGGTCGCACTTTTCAGGCCCAAACCTACATCCCAGGTCACATTTTTTGCCCCAAAAAGTGCGACCCAGCCATAATGATGAAGTAGGAGCAATTACTAAGATTTAAAACCCTAATCTAAACTTTGAATCCATCAAACACAAAGAGTAGGATTAGGCCTCTTACCTGCAACTGACGGATCGTGATTCTAATGATCGTTTTGTCTGCTACGATCGCCACAAGATTTAGGGCCTTCTCTCCTCTCCACATTCACCACAGCTACACAAGAAAATGAATGATTTTGGAGAGAAAATGCGTTATTAGAAGAAAAACCCCTGTTTTTTCTTTCTCCCGTTGTGACCAAACCGTAGCCCCTTTCGACACACCGTCTGCACTGTTGGAAAGCTCTCATCGAGCACTCAAATGGGTATCTGTTAGTTTTTCATGTTTTGACACTTCACCACGACACATTTTTTCCACGAAGGGTCTATTTACCTCTCCTCCAAATTGAATGTCTCCACTTACAACACTTGTACTTGGGGCACCACTTTGCCTCATTACTTGTCTTTGTTCGTGTTGATTTTCGTCATGAGATACCCTATTGTACTCATGTTTTTATGGTTCCCCATTGGACCCTTACTGTGTGGCAGCACCATCGAGTTGCCCTTGTTTAGCGCATCCGAGTTGAGTCATCATCAGTCATGGAGTCTATCTCACGTCCCTTCGTATCCCACTATAGCCCTCCATCCTTCATTTCTTGGTCCCTCTCTCGCGTTGCACATTATGGCCATCAGTACCATCTCCCTTATGATATTGTGTCAGTCCCTGCCAAGCCATTCATGCCCTTTATTCTCTAACAAGGGAATTTGTCCATCCTCTACTCAGTATCCCTCATTTCATCATCATCATTAGCGTCCGTCTGTTCATCGCTCCATTATTTTCTCTCGCGCCTTAGTTGGGGACCCCTTATTGCCTCACTTATGGTGGACCTCCTTCTGTCGACATCAACTCGTTTAATCCAGAAGCTAGGTCTAGAGGGTGGTGTACCTTGGTTCGAGCTCCTTTCAACATGATCGTGATCTGTATACTTGGTGGTCCAGTGATGCAGCAACAGCTATTGGTGATTCTCGGGTATGTGTGAGATGTCTCAACCCTCATGAGGGGGTGGCCCTGCAGGTAGCCCCCCACATGCTCGGATGACTTCTTCATTTCCACCTTTGATGCAGCTCCCTCTATTTGATGATGTCGGCCTCAGCCCCTTGCAACGCCTTTTCGTTTTGCATGTACCAGTCAGATTTTGCGAGCCCTTCCCCGTGTACAGGGGGCATCTAGGTTGTATTTGTATCTCATGTACTAAAAAATTATTGTATAAGTCCTGAAAATTATTCCAGGCACAACATGTATGTGGGATTCATCATTCTATTTTTCTGGCTCGTATTTATGCCAGCATGTACTTTATAGTTCAGTTCCTTGTCTGTGGGACATACTATTCCTTTGTACTTTGTCTCGGCGGGCATAGGTATGCCTCCCTCGCTGCCTTTAGCATAGGTACCACTTCATAAACTAGAGACTTGTTGCACCTGTAAGTCTCGTCTCCTCAGGGTCTACTCCTTTAGCACATTATACTACCTTACATTTCTCTCTCTGACTCCCCTCTTGATGTATAGTGATTGAGTTTTTACAACGTACTTCGGTCATACGATTTTCTCCTAACACTCGTACGTTGGGGGGAAATCTGTTACACCATTTCTTGGTCATATAACCTACTATCATTAGATGAGCCCAAGTACACCATGTAAGAAAAATTTTACCCTAAGTAAAATTGCTTTCACTATGTGAAATAACTTAGTAAAACACCTTTATTAAGTTGTTTATGGTCTAAACGGGAATCCCCAAAAGGAAATAATAAACAAATCTATATTTATTTATATTTCCTGGTCATATTTAACCCAAAAAAAGGAAATCAATTAAATAAATCCTTATTTATTTGATTATTTCATAGGAATAAGTTATTTAAATCCTATTTAAATAATATTCCTAGTTAAATTTGACAAAATCATTTATAAATAATTAAATAAATAATTATTTATCTAATTATATTCCCACCATTTCCTTAAAATAGTAAATAAATCATTTATTTATTTATTATTTATAAATAAAGGAATTGACCCAAGTCAAAAATCCTTTCCCCTCCAAAAAATATAATAAAATATTCCTAAAGGGTGGTTCTAGAATTTGATTAATAATATATTATTCATGCACCAAGTTTCTAGATCGCCCTAATATTTTGTTATAAATAGAAGGGTTTTCCCCATTCATTAGTCACCTTTTTTTTCCTATTAGATCACTCTAGATCTATACACTTGGTCACATTTTCTCCATTTTTGTCTTGTGAGCTCCCATTGAGTTCTATGTTTGTCTGGATTTTCTACACCAAAAAGAGAGAGAGATTCTAGATCTGAAGTGCTGAGGACTGTCAAGAACCCATCCCATTGAGGAGAACCGGAAAACACCTTTCTTGTTTTTCTCTCAGGTGCCCCCTTTCAATATAATACAAAAAATTCTTTCAAATACATCGTTCTTGTCTTGTCTATTGGATGCATGGAGCCACATTTTACTTTATCAACTTAATGTCTTTTATGCTTAGATCTAGATTTGTGCAGCGTTATTTGGATCACCAAATTGCAAATTTAAAGATATTTGGCAGCCATAATCGATGTTAGGGCTATTTATTATGCGTATCTAAAGTGATATTTTACAACGAAAGATTCATACTAACATCCTCAGTGAGGAAAACATCATCCCCACTGTCTGATCCAATCAAGTTTACATGAGCTTCTCCCAACCTTTCCATCTCCTTATCTTCCTCATATTGATCTACATAGTTCTGTTGGAAGGGAGGTATAACCCGTTGGTCACTTTATTTTTGCTTATCTTGATTGTTTTCTCTTCTATAATTCTGATTTCTATTTTTGTTTTGGTTGTTTTGAGGTTCTCTTGGAGGCACTCTATCATTCAGATTGATCTTTTCAAGCATCCTCTCCATCACCTTTACTAGGTTTTCTATTTTAGTGTCAGATGTTGAAGTTGAGGGTGTAATTCCATATTTATAAGTTACCCTCTTCTCTAATCTCAACCTATTTATTTTCTCAATTATGTTTGCTTCTATGCTCACAGCTCCTTTCTACATGTCTTCTAAGGTTAAGTAATCTCTCTCCCTTAACTGATAAGCCATTTCAGCATCAAAGCCTTCGAGATACCTTACTAATGCCATGTCTTGGGGAGGTTTCATGTGAGGTGGAAGAGCACTGTAAACGGTATTGAACCTAGTGGAGTAGTCATGAACACTCTCCCCTTGATTTCTTTTGAGGCTGCTATATTCTGCTAGTATTTGGAGAGGGTTCATTTTGAGTTCCCATTTGTTGATGAATGTTTGATGCAAGGCAGGGAGATCATTTATGCTATTAGGAGGTAGGTTTTTAAACCATTTCTTTACATATTCTCCTAAAATTTGGGTGAAGATCCTCATCTTCACAGTTTCTTCTTCTATCTCCATGTAATCGAATGCATCTTCCATCCTATCTACATGATGTTGAGTTGTTGTAGACTCTTTTCTAGTGAAGTGAGGGATTTTGGATTGGTAATCATTTGATAAAGGAAGTATAGGTTGTGGTAACACTAATGGGGCATACCATGTTGCCATGGCTGGAAATAAGGGTGGATTTACAGTAGTGAAAGTGGGTTGAACATGAGTGTTTTTCACAATGGTAGTATGGATTGGAGTGGAAGAAACACTTGGGCCAGCAAACTGATTTTGAGCAGACTTGTTTTGGAAAAGGCTAAAGTGATGAAGAAGTTGGGAATTAGGAGGAGTGGAAGGTGAGGTTTCTCTACTGAAGCTTTGTTGCAAATCTGCAATGTCAAGATCAGCTTGGTTTAAATCACCTTGAGATCTAGTTCTAAAGATGTTCTTTGTATGATGTAAATAAAAGTGTGAATCCTCTAAGCAAACAAGGTTTTCAGGGACATAATTTGTTCTTAAGGGGCTCTTATTAGCAGCTGATTCTCCAGATTTAGAAGTCTGCCACAGAATTCTCTCTAGATTGTCAACGATTAAAGGAGGATTTGGGTCTAGATGAGATCTAGTGTTGATCCTATGTGAAGCCAAACTGTTTTTCAAAAATGAGAGAGGTTAAAGTTTTAATGACTTTTTTTGGGAATTTTACCTCACGATGTCCTATCTAGTATGGGACTAAGCTTCTAAACTTCTTCAAGGTTTATTAACACAGTCCTAAAGAGAACTAGGAACCTAGATGAGTAATAGGCCTACTGGGGCTAGTGGAGTCGCCAGGTGGAAACTATTTAGCTTGTATGAAGGTAAAAATGGGATGGTTCCACCACCGTGTTTATTATGAAGCCAAACTGAAATGTTTTTGGGTTTTTCTGAGTATATTTCGGTCTTATAGGTTAAGAGAGTGTCCTAAGTCTGATTTTTCACCTAGCTAAGGTGTTCAAACAAACATATTTTACTCTTATGGCTTGGTAACTGGTTGCTTCAAGGTTTGATAAGGTCTTAGGGGAATCCTAAGGGTCACTTAGTTTGTCACTGATTCAATTAAGTCCTATCATGATTACCATTTTTGTTAGGTAGTGCTTGAAGAAGGTTACTTATGTTATACTTGGACAGTGAGTGTTTTTTTTTACAGATTTCACTTAGCGTCCCACCGTGATCACCATTATGTTGATGTCTCGAAAGATTGTTTCGCGAAGCAATTGTGTTATGTGTCTGAACTATGTGTTACTGTTATTGCTTTAAGATCGCTTTACTTTTGTTATATATGTGCATGTAAATATGTTCTTTATGCATGAGCATATGATGATGGTTAAGTACTTGAATAGATTTGCTTAAGTTATTGTGCATTGTGAATATCCGATTCTGTTATTTATATATCTGCGACGAAGTGGATCTACGATACATATGTTATTTGCATTATCTGTATTTGCGACAAGTTGATTTGATAATTATTGATTTATACATGTGCGTGTATGTTTCTAATATGAAAAAAGTTTTGTTATAAACTTTTTTAGGTCCACCACATAAATTTCTTCCTCAAGGTGCAGAAACTTAGTTCCAGCACCCCCCCATACTGCATCGGGTGAGACTTTGATCTGTGCAAGCAGGTCATTGCCGAAACGGATAGTAGTTGGGTTTTTTGGTTGCACGATAAACTCTAAAGCTAGGTCAGGACCCCTCAAGCCAGAAAATGGTTATGTTTTTGGGCCCAGGATCATTTTGAGGGAGATTTAATGTTGTGGAATCCTATGTAGAATGAATTGCAATATTGGATAGATAAAAAGGTCCTTGAATTCGTGATCGAAGAGAATCGAAGTTTAATGCTATCTGCTGAAAAAAAGGTTCAGAAGTACATCTATATAGAAGTTCATGAGATATTCTTTCGCTCCTTTGAAACCAAGATGCATGAGTGGTTTTTGTGATTGACTGAATTTAATACCTATGCGAAGGATGAAGCAGTCACTCAATGGACTCCTTAATTAATACAACAATTAGAAAAGACAAGAAATAAGATCACCCTAGCAATATATCATTGTATCGATCATGTCTTGGGAGGATTTCTGACTAAATTTTCCATTGATCAGTTTGTGTCATACTCTAAAGTAGAAAGGATATTTTTCAAGGGTCCTACAGGTAAGTTCCTCCACTCTCTAAAGTTATTGTTGAAGATGTTGTTATGTGAATAGGGCTCTCTGTGCGAACATATTGCGTGAATGTCTCGAAGAGGCTCAACTATGCACAGTGGAAGAATTTACTCCATAGACCTAGAAGAAGGATTTGTTTACAGTCCTCTCAAGTGTAGATGTGACAGTGAGGACGAGCCAGAAACTAGTAGCTCTAGTGAATCTGTGCACTCTAAAGAAGAATAATTCTCATGAGAAGAAGTTTCACCATATCAAAATGATTAGGGAGCCTTCACCATCATTCACATCCCATACACTCCACTTCCATAGTCGTCTCACAAGTCGTCCACTCCACCTCCACCTCCACCTCCCTCAGTCGCATATATGATCGCATTTATGAAGCTACCTACTTTCAGAGGTATTGGAAATGAATATACTGAGTAATTTTGGTTTGTGACTAATGTATGGAGAGCACAAGAAGTTAATAATGATGATGTTTAGAAAGCACAACTAGCCACTGCTTTACAAGATCACGCATTGGACTTTTATATTAGATATGTACAAGAAAAACCTAATTCCACTCTAGATGAATTGAAATATGCCCTAAAAGAGAAATTCAAAAATCCTATGTCATATGCACAATGTGTTACAGAATTGAAATAAATTAACCTGGAGATAAACAAATATGTGTGGGAGGTATACCAGAGACTTAAGCGCACTATCAGAGATGGTGGATTTACTATCGATGATACCCAACACAAGAAATGGTTTATTGCTATGCTACTCCCACATTTGTGCCAGCCATTAGGTCAACATAATATTTCCATGCAGGCTAAGGCTGTGTATATTATGACAAAATTAGAAGCTACACCAACACCTGTTATGCTTGGAACTCACAATATTTAGAGTTAGTTAGAAGCAATTAATTTGGAGATTCAGAATCTACGTAAAGATAAGGGAAAGGAGGTGTGCGTAGAAGTTTGGTGCATATGATGTAAAGTTGATGGGCATCATAAGGATCAATGTCCTATCTTCAATGATTATTTGAATGCATGAGGACCAAGCCTACTGAAGAGCACAATAGGGCGAAGAAAGATAACTCCGGTATGGTACGCGATCTGTTAGCTTACGGGTTTGCATGCAATATATTTGTTTCCAAGGGTCGAAAAATATACGCCTGAACTGAAGCAGTTCTTTTGTAGATTCTATTTTTCACTAGGACATGATGAGAAACACTGTCATACTTTTGACATGATGTAGGAAAAAGCTGAAATATATAGAATGCGGGTTGAACCTATCTCACCAACATCCCTGTCTGGGTGCGGTGCATTTTAGAACAGAGGAATAGGAAGAGGAGGGTGATTAGCTGGTCGAGGAAGGGGGCCAGTCATTTTCTACAACTGCGGAGATGTTGGTCACTATGCGCACAACTGTCCAAATCCGACGCAACAATCATGCAGGTACTATAGACCGTTTGACCATGTAATAAACAATTTTCTTGTTTTAATTGCTAATATGCAGAAGAAAAAGACACTGACTCCGATGCAGAGTCTTCAGATGGTCAGAACAGAAACCTAGGAGGAAGATCCTAGCATGAATGTGGTCACTAGGAGCAGTGCAGCCACTAATCAGGATAAGGGAGAAAATCCAGATACTGGCCTTTGGATTCATAAGGCACCTAAGAAAAAGGATGGATTTGATTTGCAAAATGCACAAGATACTTTTGTTGAATCGCGAAAGGGGTTTGCAGAGGGAAGTGTGTTGACATCAAGTAGACCAATGAAGGAGGCAAGAGTAGATGATGAAATCAAACCACTTTTACAAGCTTGCATTAAGTTACTACGCAACAAAAAGGTAGTATAAAACCTTCAGGCATTGATAGATAACTATGCAGAAAAGGAACAGCCTCCAATAGAATAGAAATTGGTCAACAAAATCTATAATAATAAGAAGAGAATGGGGTGAGAGATGTGTATGACCGCTCAGGTCCGTGCTTATGAGATGGATCATGTTATTCTAGATCTAGGGTCTGATGCAAATTTCTTACCTAAGAAAACTTGGCAGTGCATGGGACAACCCAAGCTAGAATGGTTTACCATTCAACTATGCATGGAAAACCAACGAAAAATCATTCCATTAGGAATATTATCGCAAGTCAAGTCGTGGTTAGTATTGAAGGTGTTTAGATACTTGTAGATTTTGAATTTATACAAATTATGGATGATAGTGATCTATATCCTCCGTTGTTGGGATTGGATTGGGCTATTGATATGGATGGTATCATAAACTTGAAGAGGAGAATAATGGATTTTGAAAACAATGGAACCAGAGTCATAATTCCCCTAGATCCTGCCGAAGGAGAGAGATACACAGAACCTGTGCACGGTGATGATGATATTGACCATATCTATGACTTGATTTTGTAGGACAAAGATTGGATCAACTCAACAGATAATGAAAGGCTTAATTTGGAAAATGACAACTCTTTCTTCTCATATGTTGATGAAGAATTGGAAAAATAGTAGAACCGATTACATGAAATATATGCATTGTGTTGCAATCAAGTGACTAGACCTCTTCGATGCATAAAATAAAAGGTACATGAATTACTGCATTATGATGGTTTAACTAATGTAAATATGTTTTTAGGAGAACTCGAAAGAACTTTCCCAAAAGGACAGAGATTCCATGCCCTGGATCTCGAACTGCATGCTACTCTAGCACAATGGTGGGAGACTCAGAAGAAAACATGGGAAAGTGGGATGAATGTACATGAATGATGAGATTATGCTTTGAATGTCCAAATATTAGAATGGAAGAAGTCTACTCTAGAAAGGATGATCCGCGCAGACATTTTTCTGAATGGAATCAGGTATGGAGCATAGAACCGAGACCTGAATGGGTCCACATGTTCATTCATACATTGGAAAAGGTACCTAATGACTGGTATATTGAGACAGAGTTGCGCTGAGGTACTAGTGAATGATCTACACTGACAGAGAGTTTCATTCTAACCTTCAACTTTGAGAGAGGGTTTGTCCATATTGGTAAATCATTTCATGATATCCAAGTAGTTATATTTGACACAAAAAATCCAATGGTATTATGTGCTATGCCAACATAGGATGTGAATATGAAGGATATAGTTAATTGTATAAATATGATGGTTGAAGAAAATGAAGAAGATCCATAGAATATGTTGGGGTTCCCATGTTTTGGCCAGGTTGACAGAGACCAAAAGATGAGAAAACATAGAACCACTTTTAGACCTTAGGATCTAGCCCTCCTAGGTCCAGAGAGGGATCTCTCTATGATTATCAAAGGATGTATGTCTTTGAAGTTCTCAAATATGATTTTAGGCTAGTTATGGGCTCAAGGTTGTTGGTTTGATTGTTTGAGTTTGGTTGTTGAGAATCAGGAAGGAAGGTTTCATCATAAGACAAGGATGAGTAAAGAAGGAAGCTAGGCAAAGATGGATGACTCAGAGAACATCAAGGCCATTGGGCAATGGAGTCAAGAAAGTATTTACTTATGTTCAATGTGTAAGCTTCAATTGGGCTAGTCATCTAGAGCATTTGGATCTCAAAGACTGATTGGTGGGATGGAACACTAAGGGATGAGAATGAAGGATGGAAAATCGTCTGATTCCATCTATAGATAAGGCCAGAGGTCATTTAACTCCAGGCCTGCTTGGACAAAACCATAGGCAACACAAGGGGTCCTGAAAAGGTTTGTATTGGAAGGGCAGGTTATGAAGAGGCAGCGACAAGCTTTACACCTCCCAATGTTCCTAACCTCTTCAATTAAATCTTAACAAAGACATCCGAACACTGATTCTATTAACTTGCACATCAGAGAGCAGGCAATAATCATCCACTACACTGGTTTAGTTAATTAAAAACAATATTCAGACACACAATGAGCAGAAAACATTAAAGACTGAGAGAGCTGGGATATAAGGTACCTAACAAGGGTAAATCTTATATCAGGCATTCAGATGTCAGTCAGAAGAACATGAAATGAAATGGAAATAAACACAGAGATAAGAAGAACATCACCAACTGCTGTAGATCAGGATCCAATGAAAACTGCTTATCATGTTAAACACAACACCAATCAGGTACATCACCGCCCAAAGCTTTACATTCAGCCTGAATACATCTATTTCTCAGCCTATCATACCACTACCACACAGGAAACTTGGCTCGGGACAAAAAGGCTTGCAATTCACTGATAATGCAGCAACAACCATTACAATGATATCCCTCTGTGCTTTATGGCAGAAGAGACACAGAGGACCGGCTGAGGAGGTAGGTGAGTTTTAAATGTTACAATTAAACACCACAATGAATGCAGGGCCGAGGCCCATTCTGCTTGATACACTGTATATTTAATCATTGTCACCTCTCTAGTGAAAGAAAGATCTGCTCCGGATACGATTTGACCTTTGGGTTGTAGTACTTCAGGTGATTTGAACAAAATGAAATAACTTGCTGGGAGGTCTGCTTCATGGATGTTAGATTGCTCTGAACTATAGCTGGGACGGAGAACTCCTTCAGGGACAAGGCGCATAATAAATACTGTATGGAAGACCTGTCCTTTATGGAAAAACATTCTGCTGATAAGAAACCTTGATATTACCTCTTATTGATGTTCAGGATCTCTAGAATCGATCCTCGGGGTCTTTTAAAATGATGCTTTGCCTCTTTAAACCTCTGTTTCAGGGCTTAAGATCTTTGTTGACACGCACTAATCCCTCTGCCCTGTACTGAAAATCCTTGCTACTTCATGACTGCCTCTGTCGGGTTAGCTCGAGCTTTTAATGGCACCGGCAAGATTTTCGGCGTTTGATCTCCACTTTCCTTTAATGTAAGTCCTGACAACCCCATTCCTTGACCTTCCTGATGGTACTGACTCATTGGATTTGATCCTGACTGCGTTGCTTGCCATTGAGGCAGTACATTGAACAATGGCGGTCCTCTTCCTCTAGAAACTCTGCAACACAGCACACTTTGTGACGAAAACGGTGGATGGAGCAATGGACGCAGGGTGAACGAAATGGTGGCGCGGCAGTGGCGGAAACAACGGTATGATGCAAACGAATGATGAAAATGCAGTGGAGTGGTGTAATGCACGGATAATAGGGTTCGATGTGAATATGCAGCGCAGACCGTTAGATCCTGGCCTGGAGACGAAGGTCAACGGTGGAGATTGACCCATGGTAACAATATACGAAACTGAAAAAATAATCAAAATGCAAGAAATGCGACGGTGATGAATGAAATAGTGGGAACCAGCAGAGGCAGAGGGCGATTAGATCCTGACTGTTAGATCGGGGAAGGATGAACGGCCCAGATGTAATCGGGGGGGAGGCGGAAGAAGCTGCGATTAATGCTGGACCGTTGATCTGCGGAGAAACGGACGGTCCAGATTGAATCGGAGGACAGAGAGAGGACTCGCGATCAGCGGAAAAGGGAAGAGCGATGGCCGTTGGATCATGTAACAGATGGACGGCCAGGATTTAATCGGGGAGGCAGAGGGAAGGTTTGCGATCAGCGATCGGAAGGGGAAGCGATTGAGCGCTGACCATTGGATCGGCTAGGAAACGGACGGCCAGGATCTAATCGGGGGACGGAGAGAGGGTCTTGTGATTGCGATCGGGCATGGGCTTGTGATTGAGCGCAGACCGTCTAATCAACCGATAGATCAACGGTTGGGACAACAATCGGAGGGGCAGGTGCGATGGAGCGATGACTGTCGGATCTGTGAGAGAATGAGCGGTCCGAATTAAATCGGAGCATCGCAATCGGGAGGCGGACTTAACATGTTCCGATTGCGATGGGAGGGGGGCCTGCGATTAGCGCTCAGCCGTTCGATCGAAGCAGATCAACGGTGCGGAACAAATCGCGGGAATTAACGTAATAAAACAATCACATCGGGTTTTTTCAGTTGTTACAAAGGATTTTCGCACCCGCCCGGCTTCCGATTGCGATTGGCCCCGGGACTTAAGCGCTTGGTCTTGGGTGACGGGCATATGTGGGGAAGTGGTTGAAGGGGCTTAATGGGAAATGGTCTAGGGCCTGAATTAAGGTCGGAATATGGGTTTTTTGCCCATTTTAATGGGTTTTAAGGGATTTAAAGGGAAACGATAAGGGGAAAAAGGGGAAAAAGGCTAAACAAAGGGTAAGAGGGGGAATTTAAAGGGGATTAAAGGGGGATTTGAGGGGTAAAAAGGGGAAATAGAAGGGGAGCCAAGGGGGAAATAAAAGAGGCTAAATGAGGGCAAGAGAAAGGGGATTTGGACAAAAGGAAAAAGGGGAGAAATGATGTATGTTGCAGGGATAAAGGAAGGAATGACAGGCCCTTTTCAGCAGTTTACTAGCAGGAGGGGATTTGTATTAGGCACAGCAATTGAGAGACTTCAAGGAGGATGGATTTTCAGGGGAAAGGCATTCCTTGAAGGCTCAAAACAATCTAGCCCCCAGCTGACTTGTCAAAAATTTCATAGGGGGGCTAACAGAATATTATCATTCTAGAATATTAGGTACAACGCATAGTTTTTGGGCCCTCAATCACATCACAAGGTGTCACAAAACCTCTAAAGATTCGACAAGTAAATTTTGGATCTGAAGAACAACCGAAGTTGGCAAATATAGGAGATTATTGGGATGATGGCACAGTAGGAAAGGTTGTTGAGATGCTAACAGAGTATCAGAACTTGTTTCCTATGAATTTCTCAGATTTGAAAGGAATAATTGGAGAGCTTGGAGTCATGAATATCACTTTGCAACCTGATGTTTGCTTGGTGAAGCAATGCCCCTACAGATTAAATCCAAAATATAAGATGAAGGTGAAGGAAGAATTTGATAAGATGGTTGTCGCAGGAATTATAGAACCAGTGGAGTTTTATTGGGTGAGTCCCATGGTAGTACAAGATAAGAAGACAAAAGGATAAATCAAGATTTGTGTAGACCTGTGCAAGTTGAATGATGCATGTGTACATGATCCATTCCCAACTCCATTCTCTGATGAGATCCTTGACAATTTCGGAGGACAAGAAGCATATTCATTCACAGATGGTTTTTCAGGGTATCACCAAATCAGGATTGTGCCAGAGGATCGTTGTAAGACTACCTTTGAAAAAAAATGGGGATCTTTCGAGTATACATTCATTCCCTTTGGCTTGAAAAATGCACCTGCCATCTTCTCATGCGTAGTAGTAGATGCATTCAAGGATTTTATCCATAAGTTCCTAGAAGTATACTTCGACGATTATACTGTTTTTGGGTTGTTGAAAAAGCATGTCTCCAATATGCGCTTAATGTTGGATACTTGTATAAAGTATCAGATCTCATTGAACTTGAAGAAATGTATATTATGTGTGTCATTCAGGATATTGTTGGGAAAAATTATCTGCCAGCAAGGGTTGATGGTAGATCCCATGAAGATCATAGTGATTGTTAATCTGGAGATACCTACGAATGTCAAACAGGTGCACTCAATATTGGGGCACACTGGGTATTATCAGAAGTTCATTTAGGGTTATGTGTTGATAACTACGCCCATGGATAAATTTCTCAAGAAGGATGCCACATTCTGTTTGGATGAGGAATGTCAAAATAGTTTGAATTGTTCAAGGAAAAGATGGTCATGGGGCCCATATTGATCTTTCCAAATTGGTCAAAGGTGTTTCATGTGCATGTTGATGCCTCCTATATCTCACTCGGAGCTATTTTAGCACAGCCAAGAGCTATAGAGATTGATAACCCTATTTCCTATGCCAGTAGGAAGCTCTCAAGTGTATAACGGAATTATTCAACCACATAAAGAGAAGGATTAGTGATGGTGTATGCGTTGCAGAAATTCCGCCACTACCTATTAGGAGGAAATTTCAATATGTTTACTAATCACTCTGCTTTAAAGTACTTGGTAAATAAGCCTATGTTGGGGGGCAAGATCTGCAGGTGGTTGTTACTATTCCAAGAGTACGACTTTGAGATCATTGTGAAACTAGGAAGACTAAATGTTGTGCCAAACCATCTTTCGCGCATTGAGACTAGTGAAGAACCTAATAGCTTAGAGGATGGATTACCAGATGCATAGTTGTTTGCGATAAAGATAGTTGATGACCATTTCCCTAATATTATTCAGTTCCTGACTACTGGACGCACGCTTGAGGAATATACGATACATCAGAAGAAAGAGCTTGTGGCACGTGCAATAGACTTCACTATTATTGTTGGCCAATCGTACAAGATGGGTGCATACAAACTCCTATGAAGATATGTTTTGTAGTATGAAAGGTGTGACATCTTAGATTAATCTCATGGAGGGGTTGTCAGTCGTCACTATGCAAGGAAGGTAACCGCGCAAAATATTTTGTGAGATGTGTTATGGTGGCCCACATTGTACAATGATTCCTATGCGCATTTCCGTGTCTGCGATGTAAGCCATTGTGTAGAGATGATATGCCCTTGCATCCCCAAATGGCACTGCAATCATTTGAGAAATGGGCCATAGAATTTTTCGGACCTATTAACCCTCCAGGAAAGAAGAGTGGTGTGTGTTACATAACCAATGTGACTTACTATGTAACCAGATGGGATGAAGCTAAGCCTGTGAAGGATTGTACTACAGATACAGTTGCGCACTTCATATTTGAGAAAATTGTGACCCTCTTTGGATGTCCTAAGATTCTGATAAGTGATAAAGGTACGCACTTTGTGAATGAAACCATCAAAGCATTGACATACGAATTCTAGATTCATCATCAAAATAACACTCCCTATCACCCACAGGTGAATGGTGTGGTGGAAAATTTCAACAAGATACTGGAGACTACACTTACAAATGTTTGCAATGCTAATTGGAATGATTGTGTTGAGCTTGTACCTGCAATTCTCTTGACATATTTAACCACATGTAAAAATTTGATTGGCAGGACACCATTCAGAATGGTGTATGGGCAAGAAGTTGCGTTGCCGATGGAGTACATTTTTTCAAGCCTGTGCATCGTAGTATTCACAATATGGAGGAAGAAGAAATTATGGAGGAACAACTATCATAGTTGGTAGAACTTGAATAAGATCACTTCATTGCAAATCTCCACCAGCAAGTTCAAAAAGCGCGCAAAAAGGCATGGCATGATAGGCACATTAGACAAAAGGTATTTAAGGAAGATGATTTGGTCTTGTTGTATGACAAAAAAATTTCACGCCATCCAGGGAAATTCAAGATGCATTGGCTAGGGCCATATATTGTTAAGGAAATCATTAATGGAGGTGCAGTGTGCCTAGCCACACTAAGCACAAAATATCTTCTCGATTATGTCAATGGAATCCAATTGAAGCCCTACAGGGATGACCCTCTCCCTGCACACACCAAATGACTATATTGCCAGAGTATTGGATTTGTGTAGAAAGGATGGTGGATACACAGAAAGGTGCAACACTCTCACAGTAGTTGCGCGAGGATATTGACTAGGTCACAGAAGTGCTAAAATCTAGCTGTTGGAATAGTAAATCTAGAAAAGACAGTTTTATTACCATTTAAGGGAGCATCTAGGTTACATTTAATGAGGGGATTTTACCATATTTGGAACCATTCTGTCATTTATGGAGACACATTAATGCATAAGGGACCGTTGAAGATGTGCAAAAACTATAAATATGACAGAAGGGGTCACATTTGTTCCCTTTTCTTTCTGTGTGAATTTTCTACATTGAGCTCTCTAATTCTGCCAAGCTACTTATTGTCTATGTCTGGTCTGGATCTGAGATTCAAGGAGGAGTTGCATCATATGGATATTGGTTACGTTAAGAGGATCTTGCTGCACTGGTCGCTGAGACACCTACACTACCAAAACCAAGAAGGGTCAGACATCAGGGACCCGTAAATCCCCTAGGGAGAAGGCTCTAAAGCCACGTTCCACTATGGTTGAGCGCCAAAAGAGACCCATGGCAGAGCTCCCTAAGACCATCATGGAGGAGGAGTATGTGGTCAAAGTGGCCCCATTATCACATTTTTCTACCTATGTCGCACTTCGTGAGGCATCAGTCAAGGTCCTGAAGCATCTTGACAAAGTGCGGTCTTATATTAACATGCCTTTAATTCCTGAAAATTTCCCTCTTGAAGGTGATATGTTTGCTAAGGTGTCGCAATTAAAAATGGAGGATTGGGACCTCGCGGATGTTGAAAAGTTTCCTGAGCTTGCACCTGAGTGATACTACACCATGTACCTTATGAGGGCGAACTCGATCATGTGTAGTCGAAAGGATGGGGGTTGGGCTTGCACAAGTTTGGCCTTTTGAATTTACTTCAGGTCCCACATTTTGGGCACAGCCCTATAAATGATATATGTGTGTGAAAATTTCTCATGCTAGTGCATGATGAGGCTCTATGGTTGGGAGAGTGCATACCCATTGATGTTGTGATGAGATCACTAGATTGCCTAATCAAGGCACGGATCCCATGGTTGATTTCGAAGGAAAGGCACAAGAAAAGAAAGTGGAAGAAAAAATAAAGGTGACCTACCAGGTGTCGCGCCACAATAGAGGCTTTGTAGTTAGTGAAATAAATGACCCAACCATCCAATTTTGGATTCTCATCATGGCCTGCAAGATGATGCATAAGTGTAGGCCTGACGAAGTCCCTGCACAAGTAATTGCACTTGCAAGACAATGTGAAAAGGGTGTTATCTACAATTGGGCGCAATATTTGTGCAAAGAATTCTTGGAGAATGTGTTTGAGGCACAAGAGGAGGGCAAGCACTTCTATTATTCTTGTCTCCTCCTATTTATAGCCATGATTGGATGGAAGGCCCAAGAGGAAACGCAGTTATCTGACATAGAGCTGCATATGTGTGAAGCTGCGCAGCACGCCATGTTGTGGAGTTCCTCTGTCCTCACGCACATTATGGTAAACAAAATATTTTGGGCTTTGCTTGATGCTTCCATTTTCAGGCGATCCAATCCAAACCGAGGTTGTCTCCAAATTTGTACGAGCCGTACAATTTGATTGTAGATTTTAAGGCCATAATCCACAATAACCACATCCGTGCGAAGGGCGCAATTGAAGGAATTTGGTACGAATTGTCGTATCTCGTCACTGAGGATGATGTTTTGTGCATCACTGCAGAGTGGCTGCCATCTTGGTTGGAGCCGCGCACCATGGAAGGTGCATCTACCCTCTTCTAAAGATGCCTACCAAGCCTCGCACTTGTACGGAACCTACTGAGAAGAACACTGGAGCAAAGCCCACGCAAACTACAACTGGCGAAACAATTGACTTGGAGATAAACATTGCACCTGAGAAGAATGGTGTCAAGCTTAAGGAGACAAAGGAGCAGGTGGAAGCCCAAAATTCCAAGGGCACAAAGCGCAGTTCTCATGCTGCGAGAGAATCATAGAAGAAACAAAAGAGCTGTAAGGTCGCTGGTGAAGAAGAAATAATGTTGACCAAAGATGATTTCAACGAAATAGACAACATGATCATGACAAAAACTGAGGATATGTGGACATACTTATAAGTGCAGTACAAGTATGTGCTCGATGGGGTGCAGATTGGCATCCAAGAGCTCAAATTTAAAGCGAGTCTAATTCAGGCGAGTGTTGCACAAGTGAGACAGTTACAAGCGAGTGTGTATGTTGCCACTGCGTAGCCCAGTAAAATAGTATTGCCTTTAATAGGAGAAATCCACTCAATTCAGATCACTGAACAATCCATTCGAGTTAAGTCTCAGTTGCTGCATGTGCATCTCAAAGCCTACCAGAAAATTAACATTGATTTGACTGTGTTACCTGCAGGGAACTTACATATGGTCCACAGCATTATCATAGACGAGTTGTAGTTTCAAGAATCTTGTGCCTATCGTGACATTACTGAAGCAGTAGCACGTGGTAGACCATCAGTAGAAGTACCAAAGCGCCGATGAAGCATGTCGAGAAGTTGAGGCTCAACGCGCTACACTTGAAGACAAGATCAACCAATTATTCAACGATGTGCTAGTGGCCCCCGCCACAGTCACCCCAGCAGAAAAATTAGAAAGGTTGGCCATTATATTAAAGGTCTCATGCATATGAGTTCAAACTATACAGGTTGAAATTGAACATCATATTTCTGACCTTTCGTTAAATTTGCATCTAGAAACCTTGCCAAAATTTAGAGCTGAGAGGGTTGTCAAGGTCAAATAAGCCACATATAGCATTGCTTCTACAATCACACAGTGCGGTCAGCTATTAGACAAGGCCATGGGTGTCTAGACTTTAGTTCAAAAAGACCCAATGGTCCAAAAGTTGTGCAATGAGTTACATGTTAAGGAGAAATAGTTTTTTGATATTAGGAGGGCGGCACCCACCCGCGTGATTTCACAATGCCTCACCCACCTACAGGAGGGTCAGGTAATTCAAATAGAAATCTAGGACCTGCATCGAAGAGAATAGTTTCTTGAAGCAAGGATGCATCCATGGGCCTAGGAGGCTCTACAGCTATAACAAAAATTGGATGGCACGTTGAAGACCATTCAGCAGACTGAACGAAGTATTGAACTTTCTATTGAAAAGCCCACTACAGAAAAATTACTAACTGAAACATGGGGAGCTGCTGCACAAAGCCTTGAGGTGGTGCTATCACTAAAAACTTCCTTCGTTGTGCTCCAAGAAAAGATGCAGGAGCTGACCACACAGTGACTTGTGATGAGTCACAAGTTTGTGTTAGGGGCCTGTTGGAGCGAGGTCCCCTAGAGTGCATTTTGAGTAATTTTTTGTATATATTTTTGGATATGTGCACTGCGTAGAAAGGTAAAGGGCCTTTGGGGTGGGTCAAATTCCCTCTTTTATGTAAATGGATTGTAAGGGTAAACTATGGGCCTCAAACCATGGTTTGAGTCCATAGTATCTACGCGCTGGATGAATATAAATAAAGATAGATTGATTATAGTAAGGGAGATAATGCTTTGGATCTAAGTACGTTTATGCTTCTATGATAAATTTTTGTAAGTTTGGGTTGGGTAGAAAGGCTCTTGTTGGTTGTGTGCACGAAGACCTAGTCTTGGATGTGTGCAGACTCTGCTGGTTGTGTGCACGGAAGGGTAATTGTAAGGGGAAATTCTGACTATACTGAATTGTTTTGAATATAATACAAAGATTGTTTGGTGAAGCAATTGAGTTATGTGTCTGAACTATCTATTTACTTTTATTTCTTTGTTATCTCTTTACTAATGTTATATATGTGTGAGTAAATATGTTCTTTATGCATGAGTATCTATTGATGGTTAAGTACTTTAATAGATCTGCTTAAGTTATTGCACACTATGAATATTTTATTCTATTATTTATATATCTGTGAAAAAGTGGATCTGTGATACATCTGTTATATGAATTATCTGTATTTGCAACAAGCTGGTCTAATAAGAATTGATTTATATATGTGTGTGTCTATTTCCAATCTACAACAAATTCTGCCATGAACCTGTTTGGGGCCACCACATCAATTTCTTCCTCAGGGTGCAGAAACCTGGTTCCAACACCCCCCCATATTGCTTCGGCTGAGACTTTCATGATCTGTGCAAGCAGTTCATTACCAAAAGGGCCAGTAGTTGGAGGGTTTTTTGGTTGTGTGACAAACTCTTAATCTGGGTCAAGACCCCTCAAGAAAATAGGCATATATTTCATCACCTGTAAGCCTTTCTAGGCTGGGGGCATGGTTATATTATCATTTTCGTCGCTTATTTCACTAAATGGGGCAAAGCAATGCCTACATAAGATAGTGAAGGTCTAATTGCGACGTGATTCTTGTTTAATCATGTCATAGCTCAATTCGATGTCCCAAAAGTGATTGTCGCTGATCATAACCCTCATTTTTTAAATCATATGATGATATAGCTCATTGCTCGGTTGGGGTTACATCACAATAGCTCCACTCCTTATTATCCACAGGCCAATGGGAAGTTTGAAGTTGTTAAGAAAGTTTTTGTGGCCACACTTCAACAAACCATTGGGAAACACAAACGAGATTGGCATCTCATGCTCTTCTCAGCTTTGTCAGCTTACCAAACCTCTGCTAAGGCTACCACTAGATTCATGCCATTCTAATTGGTGTATTGTTAGGGCCCTATATTACTAGTGTAGTCCCTTATTTTTGTTAGTGTGGCCCCCTTATTGTTGTTTTTATACCACTGTAGTCTCCATATTGTTATTATTATGCCCCATAATAGACTACTGTTGTTATTGTTGTGCCCTTACATTATTATTATTAGGTTAGCTAGGATTATATTGTGACCCCATGGAATCCTATATATATAAAGGACGTTTTTTCATTTGTTTCATCCAGGAATTGTTCATTTATGTAATGTAGAGGAGGTTTCCCCTTCGAAGAGGCTTATTTCTAAGGCATTGATCTATATTTTCTTCTATTTTGTGATCTAGTTTCATAACATTTTGTATCAGAGCTTTGGATTCTATGGTTTTGCTACTTCACATAGCTCATCGTGGAATTTTCGCTATAGCAATTTTTCTATGAAGATTCCGAAGCTAAGAAAAACACCTATTTGCGAAGAAGTCCTGAGGAACTTCGTGTAAAATTTTCAAATCTTGGTTCACAACATTTTTGGAGATATGATCTGTGGAGGTTAGGGTTTTTGCAGGCTCCCTAATTTTATCTCAAAGAGGTGACCATGGGAAAATCGTCATAACTCTCTATTTGAGCATCAGATTGGAATTATATAAATAGTGGCCAAAATCACATGGACTGTAGTTTCCTATATATCGATTTCAGAGCCGAAGGAGGAAACAGTGACACATGGAACACCATACAAGTTCATTCTATTGAACCAATACTTAATTAGGACATTGTGGGAGATTGCACATAAATGTTTCTTGAAGAATCCAAATCAAGTCAGACCTATGGAATTGGAAATAAGATTTAGAGGGCTAATAAATGACCGAAGATAAAATCTTGGGGATCAGAAATTACAGAGATACATCAGTTTCAATATCGAGCTCCTCAAAAGCAAGAAAAAGGTGCGTATTTTTTTTTAATTGCATAAGTATTTTTTGAAAAATCAGTTTGAAGTGATTCCAAGGGCATATTGAGGAATAGATATCAATATTGGGTTCTAAAATGGCCCCTAAAAATAATTTAACACTCATTAATTTTAGTATGAATCTTAATTCCAAGTGTACGAAAAAAAACCACTTTAGCTATGCATAACAAACAACCCTAATAGCAAATACGACTGCCAATATCCTCAGATCTGCAGTTAGGTGATCAAGACAAATGCTACAAAAATATAGATCTATGCATTAGAAGACATTAAGCAATAGAAAAAACAAGATTTACTCCATGCATCCAATAGACAATACAAGAATATATTGAATGAATTTTGTATTAATGGCACCTGGGAGGAAAACACAAGAGGGTGTTCCCTGTTCTCCTCAATGGGATGGGTTCTTGTAATTCCTCAGCACTTCAGATCTAAAATTCCTCTCTCTTGATGGTGTAGAAAACCCAAACAAAAATGGTAGCAAAATATGACTATGATGGTGGATCAATATTCAAACCAAAAGTATAGATCCAGAGTGATCTTTAGGCAACAAAGGTGATAAATGAATGGGAAAACCCTTCTATTTATAACAAAATATTGAGTTAGTCTAGATATTGGTGCATAATTAAAATAGTATTAACCAAATCAAGATCCAACTTTTATGGAATATTTTATTATATTTGTTGGAGGGAAAAGGAATTTGACTTGGATCAAATCCCTTTATTTGTAAATAATAAATAAATAAATGATTTATTTAACATTTAAGGTGGTTGAGTAATAATCAAATAAATAATGATTTGTTTAATTATTTAAGGGTGATTTAGTCATATTTAACAAAGAATATTATTTAAATAAGGTTTAAATAATTATTGTTAGAAAATAATGATTTATCTAATTAATTTCCTTGTTTTGGGTTAAATATAACCATGAATGTTAATTAAACTGATGTTTAACTAATTATTCCTTGAGGAAAATCAAACAAATGTATATTTATTTAATATTTCCTCATGGGGTTTCCTATTTAGACCATAAACAACTTAATAAAGGTGGTTTACTAAGTTATTTTCATAGTGAAAGCAATTTTACTAAGGGTAAAATTGGTCTTACATGGTGTACTTGGGTCCATCTAATGATAATAGGTTAGATGACCAAAAAATGGTGTAACAGATTTCCCCCCAGCGTGCAAGCGTTAGGATCTAATCGTATGATTGAAGTACATTGTAAGAACTCAATCACTAGACATCGAAGGGGAAGTCAAAGAGAAAGAAGTATAAGGAAGACCAAAATGTCGAAAGAACTAGACGCTGAGGAGGCGAGACTTACAGGTGCGACAAGTCTCTTTGATGAGTAATTACCTATACTATAGGCGGCAGGGGAGGCATACCTATGCCCGCTGAGGCAAAGTACAAACAATAAGGCATCTATTAAACCACAGAACTGGCCAATATAGTACATGTTGGCATAAACATGAGCCAGATAAACAACACGATAATGAATCCCACATACATATTGTGCCTAGGATAATAGCCAGGACTTGTACAATAATATCTGAGTACATGAGATATAAATGCAACCTAGATGCCCCTGAAAATAGGAAAGGGCTCTGAAAATCTTACTGATATATGCAAACAAAAAGGCACTGCAAGCGTCTAAGGCCAACATCATCAAATGTATGGAGCTGCATCAAAGGCTATGATGAAGAGGTCATCCGGGTATGTGGGGGGCTACCTGTAGGGCCACCCCCTCATGAGGGCTGAGACATCTCACACACACCCGAGCATCACCGATATCAACTACTGCATATGCGCAACTAAAGTGGTCTTTTTTCATACGTTTGGAATTAAGATTCATACTAACAAATGGCGAATCAACTACGGATGGGTTCTTGTAAGTCCTCAGCACTTCAGATCTAAAAGTCCTCTCTCTTGATGGTGTAGAAAACCCAGACAAAAAAATGACCAAAAAATGGTGTAACAATTAATCCCTCAAAGGCTCTACTATGACTCATGAAGAGGAAGAAGTGCAACATGATATATCAAAATTACAAGACCAAGTGAAACAAATTTCACTCTCGCAAAGAGTAACAAAAAATGAAATGGGAGCTAATATGGATGGCTTCAAGAAAGGCGTGGAAGCTAAGATGGATGGTTTGAATAATGGCATGGAAGTTAAGATGGATGGCGTGGAAGCTAACATGGATGGTATAAAAGGCAACATGGAAGCTAAGATGTATGGTTTGAAGAAAGGAATGGAAGCTAAGATGGATGGTTTGAAGAATGGCATGGAAGCTAAGATGGATGGTTTGAAGAATGGAATGGAAGCTAAGATGGATGGTATATAAGGAAACATGGAAAATTTCAAGAAAGGTTTGGCAAAGTTGCTACAAGAAAATCTTCCTAATGGAGAAAAAGTAGTAGAGGAATCTCATGATGAGAACAAAAGAAATGTTAATCATGATTTCATAGACTCTAATGTTTGATTTAAGACCCACCATATTCCAAATATAGATATGATGAATTTTTAGGGCAAGGATCTGATAACTTGGATACTACAAATGGAGCAATACTTTGAGCTCCATAATACCCAAAACACACAAAAGGTACACATTGCAACTTTATATTTAGAACAAAATCAGTTTGTATGGTATTGATGGATTTTTTCTCGTAAAACACTAAACACGTGGTCAATTTTTACAAAGTAAATGATAATACATTATGAGGATACAAATATCAACGCCTTCTTTAGCCAATTGATAAATCTGAAACAAAAGGGTTCAATGATGGAGCACATTGAGGGCTTCTAAAAATTGAATATAAGGGTAAATAATATTCCATAGGAACATGGGATTGATGTTTCCATAGGGACTCTAAAGGATAAAATCCAACATGAGGTTCACCTTTGGGAACCTGATACATTGGAGAAGGCATTCAGGTTGGCTAGAAAAAATGAAAGAAAAATTATGGCGACACGGAAGCCTACCACTCAAAAATATAAAGATGAAAGTGTTGCTACTCCTAGAATTCCAGAACCTACAAGATTGACACCACAAAAATCGAAATAAAAAAGAGAAAAATGGATTTGCTATAGTTGTGATAAAAAATACACTAAAGGTCATAAGTGTGCTAAGAATAAATTATTTTACATAGATTTTTAAGAGGAGGAAGAAAAGGAACAAGAAATTTGAAAAGAAGAGGATATACACCAAGAACCAACCCTAGAGGAAGAAGAAATGAATCTGATCATATCCTGTAAATCATTTGAAGGAATTAACACTCCTCAAACTCTCAAGATAGCAATACATATCAAGAAGAAAAATGTAATAGTGCTTATTGATTCGGGTAGTACCCATAATTTTATTCATTGTAAGGTAGTCAAGGAATTGAATTGCTTCCTATACCCAGTGCCAGAGTGTCAAGTGATGGTGGAAAATGGAGGAACTATAAATTCCTCTATAAAGTGCCATAATATCAATCTAACCATGGGGGAATATGTATTGAATAGTCCAATGATTTCCATTCTAATGGGTGGTTCTAATGTTGTACTAAGAGTATAATGGTTACAATCTTTGGTAACGATAGCTTTTAATTTTCAAGAAATTTTCTTGAAATTTTTTTCGAAAGGAACGGAGGTTGAATTATGGGGTATCACAGGGAATATTTGAAATATAATAAGCTCTTATGTCATGAAAAATATTCGGAATAAACAAAAATGAGGCATAATTGCACAATTATGCTCACTAGAAGTGCCAACATCAAAATCATCTATTTCTCCAGATCTCCAAAAAGTCTTGGACAATCATTCCATGGTGTTTGAAACTCCCAAAATACTCCCACCTATTCATGATAATGATCATGTTATTCATTTTATTCAAGTAAATGTTCCTCCAACCATCAGGCCTTACATATATCCTTATGTCCAAAAGAGCGAAATTGAACATATGATTGCAGAAATGCTAGAGGTTGGTATAATTCAACCTAGTCAAAGTTATTTTTCTGCTCTAGTAGTATTGGTGCATAAGAAGGATGGATCATGGCACATGTGTCTGGATTATAGGGAGCTCAATAATATCACTATTAAAGATAAATTTCCCATTCCTATGATTGATGAATTATTGGATGAATTACATGGAGCAATTTATTTCACCAAGTTGGATCTCCATTCAGGATTTCATCAAATTAGAATGAAAGCTGAAGACATTCTGAAAACAACATTTCGAACTCATGAGGGTCATTATGAATTCTTGGTAATGCATTTTGGCCTTACCAATGCACCTTCTACATTTCAAGGGTTGATGAATTCCATTTTCAAACCCGTCCTTAGAAAATTTGTGTTAGTATTTTTTGATGATATACTAATCTACAACAGGTCTTGGAAGGATCATGTTCAACATGTTGAGAGGGTGCTCAAACTATTGGAGGAGAAAAAATTATATGCAAAAACCTCCAAACATTTCTTTGGAGTACAAGAGGTGGAATATCTGGGTCATATTGTATCTCAAGAGGGTGTTAAGGTAGACCCTAACAAAAGGAATGGAAATTCCCCACAACCATAAAGAAGTCGCAAGGATTTCTCAGGTTAACAGGGTATTATCACAAGTTTTTTAAGAAGTATGGGAGAATAGCAAAACCTCTAACAACATTATTGAAGAAAGATGCATTTCCATGGACTCCTGAAGCAACTAAGGCCTTTGAACATCTTAAAGAGGCAATTTTCCAAGCATCGGTCTTAGCTACGCTAGACTTCACAAAAACCTTTATTGTGGAATGTGATGCCTTAGGAAATGGAATTGGTGTTGTTTTAATGCAAGAAGGAAGACCCATTTCTTTTGAGAGTCATCCAATCAAAGGAAAGTATTTACAGAAATCTATTTATGAGAAGGAAATGTTGGCAATACTACATGCACTAAATAAATGGCGACCTTACCTAATGGGAAGACACTTCAAGGTAAAAATTGATCATGCTAGTCTTAAATACTTTTTGGAACAAAGACTATATTTAGAAGAGCAAAAAAAATGGGTCACAAAGATGTTGGGTTATGAATTTGAAAGCATCTACAAAAAAGGGAAGCTAAATGTTGTTGCAAATGCACTCTCATGAAAGGATGGATGTGGAAGAATTGCTTTGTGTCATTTCTATTATCCAACTAGATTGGATAACCGAAGCAAGGGAGGAATGGAAGAATGATGAAGAAGTATGGACACTCATTCCAAATTTGCAGCAAGATCCCTGTACATTTGATACATTTAGTTGTAAAATGATTCCTTATGGTCCAAATATCGCTTATGTCTTTGTAGGAATTCCCAACTAAAACAAAATATTATTTTGGAATTGCATACCTCTCCCTTAGGAGGACACTTGGGATTTTTAAAAACTTACCATAGGGTGAAGAAAGAAATATTTTTGGATGGCCTTAAATCTGATATTCAAAATATTTTGGACAGAATTATTTTCTTGTTTGGGTACTCAAATAGCTCATAGTTCATCTCATCATCCTCAATTTGATGGGAAAACTGAGATAGTGAACAAATGTTTGGAAGGATATCTTCATTTCTTTGTATCTGATAAACAAACACAATGGGTCAATTGGTTACCTCTTGATGAATGGTGGTATAACACTTCCTTCCACATTGCAGCAAACTTTATGTATATCATATGTTGTCCATCACATCATCTTTAAGAGAAACTCATAAGGTTCAAGTAGTGGAAGATCACATCAAGCATCAACAGCAATTTCTCCAACTCTTAAAGGATAACCTAAATTTGGCATAGAATCGAATGAAACATCAAGCAAATCAACATCGCAGTGAGAGAATTTTTTATGTAAGCGACTCAAAATTTTTACGTCTACAACTATACAAACAATTTTTCCTTGAGCAAGCTAAGAAGGATAATAATTACCAACAAACTACTATTGTCCTTACAAGGTGTTGCAAAATATTGGTACTATGGCATACAAATTGGAGCTTCTTGCATCTTTCTGAGTGCACCTAGTTTTCTATGTTTCATGCTTAAAGAAGGTTATAGGTGACAAAATTCCAGTTCAAAGAATATTGTCAGAACTTGATGAGAAAGGAAAAATCATATTGGAACCTAAAATAGTCTCATAAATAATAACTTGACGGCTACGAAATCGATCAATTTCAGAGTATCTCACCAAGTGGAAGAACTTACCCACTGAAGATTCCACATGGGAGGATGAGAATTTTATACAGAAGCATCCAAAACTACTCAATCATTGAGGAAAACACTTTTTTGAAGGATAGGGGCATGTTAGGTCCCTATATTAATAGTGTAGTCCCTTATTGTTGTTATTTTATCCCCTTTATTGTTATTTTTGTACCCCTGTAGTCCCGATATTGTTATTATTGTGCCCCATAATATCCCACTATTTTTATTGTTGTGCCCTTACATTATTACTGTTAGGTCGGCTAGGAATATATTGTGACCCCATGGACTCCAATATATAGAAAGGAGGTTTTGTCATTTTTGTCATCCAAGAATTGTTCATTTATGTATTTTAAAGAAGGTTTCCCCCTTGAAGAGGTTGATTTCTAAGGTTGAGCTATCTTTTCTTCTATTTTGTGAGTTGGTTTCATAAAATGTATGGTATAGAGGCCGCACTCCCGATTGAGTGTGAAATTCCTTCTCTGAAGCTAGCTGTTGAACTACTTCTTCGTACATAGCCAGAAGAGGAACATTTTCTTTACCTCGAGCTTCTTGATGAGACCCGAAGACTTGCTGCTTTAGTCATTGAAGCACAAAAAAGCTCAATATGGAAAATCGGTCAACCCTCACATTTTCTTTGAAGGTGACTTGTTCTTGCTTTACGACCAAGCCCACTATAAACTAGAAGTCGGTAAACTCGATCCAATGTGGCACAGGCCCTATATCATTCAATGAGTATTAGAAAGAGGTGCTTATGGGCTAGTATATTATGAAGGAAACCAATTGGTTGAACCCCGAAATAGGCTCTATTTGAAGAAGTACTATGCTTGATCATGAGTGTGATGATTTGTACATTCGTGTTTTATTCATTAGTGTGCTTTGATTGGATTTTTGCTGTGATTATTTACTTTACAGACATGTTTCCTCTACTCACCTTGTGTTCCACCTGGTTTTCAGATTTCATCGAATCATTACATTGATTTTTCTGATGGTGCTTGTCGTAGCACACGGAACCTGTCTTCCGCACTTTGGGAACTTTGTGCCCCTGATGGTGAGTTATTAATTTACACGGTATTTTTTTGGGTCGAACAACTAACAATATTGCAGAATATAATGAGGTCATCAAGCCATTATCAGATGCAATTGATCTTGGGATTAGAGATTTGGCTATTAAATTAGACTCACAACTTGTTGTGTTACATTTAATTGACCATTATTCTATGTGAAATCCTAAAATTTTGAGTATGTATTTGCGTGTTCGATTATTGGAAAGAAATTTTGATTTTATTACATATCAAAATATTCCAAGACGCTTAAACATATTAATAGATACATTAGCAAATCATGTATTAGATAGACATCCATGCAACATGTAAAAACCAACACATCATTATGATACACAAGTAGCCCTAGAAACATGCATGCATATATATATATATATATATATATATATATTGTGTGTGTAAGTGTGTTACATTCAAAATCTCAAAAAATGTGTGTTATGTGACAAAAAAGGCTCTCCGAGCCTACATCATTACAAAAGAGGTAAACATAGGGTTGTTATCCGCCCACATGGTGCTGGTGATAGCAGGTGACTGCTCGGATCACTCGCCACAGTAAGTGACACATTCTGCATGGAACCCCTATCGTATGCCTCTGAAAGTGAAGAGGAATATCGTCAAAGGTAACATATTTGGGATGCCTCTCGTGAGGTCTACCAAGTTCCACTCTAACTCAGTTAATGGTTCTGCTCCCTCCTCGTAGGGGACATCCTCCACCGGACGGGCTACCCTCCTTATGATCGATGACATGCCTAGTGGTCTATGAGGACCCATATCTGTAAAAACATCATGATTTTAGATCTTAGAATACATGACAAAAACATTCAAAAAGTAAAAAATGTAAAAAAAAAAAATTTACCTGCATCAGTCCACTGTGTGCCTGGAGAAATGGGTAGGTCTGGATCTCCCCTGAATTTGATGCCTGCTTATGCATAGTCCTCAACCACGATGAGTTGATGACCCAACCAGCTAAAAAAATTTGTAGGGAAATGCATTTATTGACCCCCGTCCTGATGAGGCATGATCTCACACCACCTCATCAGCCTTGGATCTCTTGGGTCTCTATCATTGATCTCCAACCGTTAGTACTAAAACAAAGGTACTCTCTCCAAGAAAAAGGTAACCAATATGGACCTGTACCCAAACTATTTCAGTGAACCTATTTTTCACTTGATCAATTGGCTCTTCATGTTAGCCAATAACCCCTCGCACTAGTTTAACATAGTAGGGACCAGACAATCCACCGCCTACTGGAATTTTGATTTCATTGCCTCATGCAATGCCTGGGATCTAGCCACTCAAGTCATGTAGTGTAATATTGTGCAAAAATTAAGAACTTTAATAGAGGATATCTCTATCTTCCTGCTCTCAGTCTTCCTCGCCCCAGGATATTGCTCTGAATAAGCATACTGATACTCTCACCTCCTGCACGAGCTCTGGAGGGTTGGATTCTCTCCCCTCTTCTAGATAAGGTTGTGATTAAATAGATGTCCATGACATCTAATTCCATTTCCTGGTCTCCAATTATGAATATCTGGCGATCTACGTCCCACAATCCAATCAAATAATGAAGTAACTCCAGTTGATGTCTCAGCCTTAATGTTTGAAATAACTTTAGTAATCTGCAATTTCACAATGCATTTATGCAATTTTAGTCTTGGAGTGCTTGGTGGTCTTCCACCTCATGGCCTCATTCTTTCCATTCTATCATCATTTCTGTTGAAATCACCTGCAAAACATGTTCAATTGAAATTTTAGGAGCTTTCATCATAGTAGTTTTTGGAATCATCCATTATAAATGGGTGGATTCCTCACTTTAAAATCTTCCGCGCGACCAACCCGACTGTCTTAATTAATTCAATGATGGTAGGCATGCTGCCCTAATAGGCTATGTGTGACCAGCGTGGGTCAAATATCTCAAAACTGCACTGGCTGCGGGCGATTTTAAGGTTTGAAATCCTGCCCCCATCTCTGCATTTCTAAAACTAAACACTTAAAGAATGGAATTAAAATTAAGAGGCGAGTTTGATCTCTTCCCTGGTGCTGACGGATTTTTGGATGGTGTCCTAGATTGGCTACACCCTTATCTGAAGTTCGGAGGGAAAATGGGTAAAATGCACTTCTCCAATTTACTCAAAATAGAAAGCTGAAAATGAATTTTCTTTTTGTCTATTTATAGATTTTTGAAAATATTTTCACCATTATTTGATTATTTTTCCTCGATATCAGTGATGTTTTCCATTTTTTGTGCAGTAATAAGACCTTTACACTGTTGTTGATTATTTGGTGCAAACGAGTTTTATTTTATCTCTTTTTTGGACTCGGTAAAAATAAACGAAAAAGGAACCCCCTTGGAGTCATCTTTCAACTCTTTTCTGACTCTCGAAAAATGAAAATATTACCAAGTACTTGTAATTTATAACAATTTAAAGTAAATGAATTTGCGTATTCTCAGTATATGTTTATACCTTTTTCAGGCTGAGATTCACTATTTACGAAAAAATAATACCTTGATTGAACATGGTCAAGAGATTCTCTCGAGTATATCTTTCAACCTTTCGGATTCAAGAGATTATTTACGAAAAGGGACATGGTGGATTTTAAGTTTTCGTTTCTTTTCAAACTCCTTAAACATGAAAAGTTACTAAGTTACCCTTTTGTTGGACTCATTAAATAAGCAAATGGTGAAAGACTTGTCAACATGACAAGGCTGAGTTCCTCCTTCCTAGGGCTCGTTAAAATTACTAGGATGGATTCATTCGAATAATGAACTTTTACGCTCAGCATATGTTATCCTCTTCATGCTGACTATCAAAAATAAAGAGGTACTCATTATCAATAATGGGGGAAATTGAAAGTGAACATCATATGTGTATTTTGGGCAGCTTGTCACTCTTGAACATGACACTCATCTGTAGTTCGTGTCGGGTTTTGGATATCCTTCATTCATCGTTTTGCCTCCATGGGTTTGGGAAATCTGTTAGCCTCCTATTCGATCACCATTTTTTTCATCATGACCTCTGATCCCATTTGAGTCAAACATTGCCACACTCCAAAGTCGTGTCTCCAATATGTTCAAGAGAATTCCTTCTTGTAAAACATCCTTTTCTTATATGACCTCCTCTGTTAAAATCCCAAATCACTCCTATCATGTTGAGATATCTATTTTTTTTTTGATGATGTGGGAATCATTATGGCCCTCCTTTGATGAATCACTTCCTGTCGACATTAGCTCATTATCAAAGAAGGTGGTTTAGAAACTTCTTTTCCATACCCTGGAGCTTGCATGCCTCAATGGCAAGTTCTTCGTGTTCGATGAAAGGTTCACATCATTGGCCTTCGATCGAATGATTCTACAAGTGTTCAAATTCAACACATTTATTCACACTAGTAGATTTTGTTGTTGTACCGTGAGGGCCATCATCATTATTGGTGGTTTCTCTCGCACATGTTAACAATTTTCATTATTAACCAGTAATCAGGTGGTTTCTACCATGTTCGACACTAGCACATCTATTCACATGGCTAGATTCGTATATTGGGTTGATTGAGATCGCGGTGAAGACCTTGGATCGCATTTGATTTTGATCCAGGCTGCGGGGAGTTATTGATTATTCATGATTGTATACATGATCATATCTATACAGATGGTTGCATCCATGCTGCGGATTCATTTCTATGATCTCTTTAGACAAATGGCTGCAACCATGACATGGGTTCATGTGTTATTTGACTCCTAGTGCAAAGTTATGTGGTTAGGCATATTCATACCAGAGATTTCATTTATTGTATTATGTTTGATTTCGCAGGTTTCCTAGCGGTGATCTGAGTTCTTTGCCTTGGTTCATAAAGCATTTCAGCCATCACTCCTCGTTCTACCTTCATGCTTTAGGGGGCATCTATTACACAACAATTTTTCACCATGCTCACTTTTCATCCCTGATATTGAAGTGCCCTATGACAAACCCTGTGCAATGTTTCCACTATGAAGAAATATGTAAAGACATCCCCTCAAGACTCAAGGAAAATTGCCTTGGAATATTACTGAAGGAACTTGATCAAAACCCTAGTTTTCTGGGTTAGTGTGTTTCCTAGTTTTATGCTCGCGATGATGTCATATTTACAGCTCTGGCTTAGCGCTACCAACACCCTTATTTCTTTGAAAATTGCGTTGATCCCCTTTTAGCAATGTTTCCTCAAATGAAAGAGAATATTTGACCTCTAGAAGTTCCGGGGTAGGGAGTTGGTTGTTAAACAGTGGTGATAGAGCCAAGCTCTCTGATTTTAGAGCTTTGATATCATCCATGGTGGTTTATCCCTTAGAAATTGGACCTTCCTCCCCCTTTCATGGGCTCCTAACCTCTTCTTCCTTCTTATAAATTGGTCCCCATCCTTCCACTACTAGTTGGTCATTGTTGGGCTAGTATGAACTCTCATTCCCTTTACATTATTGCATTGTGATAATGCCTAAGTTGTTCAGGAGAAGGAATGCTTTAGAGCTTCGGTGAAGGACTCATATTTTCACCAAAGGGAGGCCTCCAACATCAAGGCTCAGGTTTTAAGCTCTTCCTCATATTCATCAATAAAACATCTGATGTTTTCTTTCTATATTTTTCTATATTTTATTTAAATATTCTGGTACTCCTTGATCTACTAGATAGAAAATTTTTAATGATTATAATGTATTGGATTACATTTGATGTTTCCTCTTGATCATCCGCAAGTATTCATGTGCCCCCAGTAGCAAGGAGCAAGCCTAAAAGGATCGTGGATCAAGGTCATCATCAATGGGTTCAAACATAGCATCAGGAAAAGGTACCTCTATCTCTTTTCTTGTCGCATTTTGAATATTAGCTAAGAAAGCTTTCCATTAGAAAGTATCTCAATTTTTTAGACATACTCTAGGGCTAAAGAGATCACCTCTGTCCATAGAGGGGATTTATCTTGACAAAAAATTTCTAGAGGGTAAAATTTTATTTAATTGTAGCAATGAAATTAGACCAAGAAATTGAGATCTTACCATGTTTTTTAATCTCATCTCGTGTCTCAGCTTCCCACCATACTAGTGTTGCACCCTCCAATCTCAATGAAGCTAGTTGAATCTTTGTATCATCATCTTGAAGGTTTTTAATTCTGCAATAGACCTCCAACTGATAAACCTAATTTTCAAGCTTCTCTGCATTCACTTCTCCATTATACATAGGCAGCTCAAATTTAATATTAATTTTTAACAAGGTTCTTTTACCAATTCTTTTTGAGGTATGTTGATGAGTATGAGTAAGGGTTGTAGTAGTGGAAGAGTATAAAGATGAAGGTGAAGATGATGGTGAGGATGATGGTGGAGTAGATGGTGGTTTATAACCATTTACATTACCTCCTCCTCATGGAGAACCCTCTCCTATTGGAGGCCTGGAGCTTTCACCCTGCAACCTTGTATTCCTCTCTTCATAAAGGACCTTCACCATCTATGTCGTGTCAAAGAAAGCCTTCCTAAATTCCTTCTCTTCCTCTGACATGGTATCATTTCCCCCTTCATGATACATGCTTACTAAATTCTATACTGCAACTGGAGGTGAACCTTTGGTGGATATTGTGGAAATTATGCCCTCCTTCTCCTTGCTCCAACTAGAGAACCTGCACCCACAAGCTTGCCTTCTCCTCTCTTAAGCTTCAACCTTGTAAGCATTTAAACACGTATAAAACAATTAAATCCTCCTTGCACAAGTAAACCTAATGTTCTGATACCAAATTGATCTGAATGGGAATATTAGTGTTGTCTATGATAGTATCCAATTCATAATATAAACAAAGTGCCTGAGGATTAAGAGGTAAATTACAATATTTCCATGAGTGTTTATGTGTTTTTAGGTGAATTTATTGAGAAAATTAACATAAACAAAACACTGAACAAAAACATCTAACAAACATGAACATCACCATAAATAGTAACACAACAACACATGATGAAGGATTTCACCCTCCCTGGGCTACATCTCCTTGGTCCAGCTTCCAATGGCTTGGACCTCTTCTATTATGCTCAAAAGTGTGACTACATATGTTTACAATGCTCAAACAGCTCTGAAAAATGTTCCATCAACTCCAGAATGCCCAAAAATGCCTGTGTAGCCTCTTTCTGCACTGAATTTATTAAAAAACTAAGTAATTTATGACTTCCCCAAGTTTTGGCACTAACCACTCCATAAATTCCTCAAATTTCGGCACCATCCTACAAATCCGCCCAGAATTCTCCTAACTGAGCACCAATTTTCCCAAAAATCGGATGAAATTATCCGCACTTATTTTCCCAATAAAGCCTTAATTCCCAATTTCAAACCATAACCATATGGTTTAATACAATTTTTTTTATAATAAAAATGTGTGGTTAATCCGCTACCCGTTGGACTTAGCATTAAGTGTGGACACATGGGCATAAAATTTAATGGTTGCAGTTATGTTTAGTGGCTTAACTAACCGGCGGTCCTGATGGTCTCATGGTATGTCACATTGATCTAAAATGGGTGGCTAACTTTTTATGATATGCAAGCACCTCCTACTCAATTAAAACAAATTAAGATCTTGCTTATACATGCATGTGCAGAATTGCATTCTTGATTCAAGTGTATGTTTTTTAACTGTTTTAATGATTTATGTGAGAGGAGTTAGTCATTTTTTTATGCTGATTAAAATCATGTACAACAATCATAAATTTCAGAAAATTAATCATCAATGCATAACAGCAAACATAATAAAGGAGTTCACCCGCATGTCTTGGGCTATGTCTCCTTGAGCCTTCGTCAATTGACTTGGCTCTTTGGGATTAAGATGGAAACTTTATTTTACAAGTTGCTACTCAAATCCAATGGTTGTTTGAATTGTACCAATGGGTTTAGATTACAAAATTACTCTTGGATTGACTGTTAACACTCTGGAAATGGACCTAGGCTCCTTTGGGCTTGACCTCTTCTGTCGGTGTCCTTAAGCTTCCCTGATCTTCTCTCTGGCACAAACTCTCTTAGAAGTCAGTTTATGTTCTTGAAACCTTTTCTACTATCTCTAGCACATATCATTCATCCAAAATAGGTTGTTCATTTACTTAGAATGAGCTCTGGCTTCCCAATCTATGCCTCCCACACCTAGTGGCACTAGGCTCCCTAAAAACTTACCTGTGGCTTATTCATCTCTATAAGTCTCCAAATAGCTCTTAAAATCTCTCCATTGGATTCAGAATGTCCAAAATAGTCATAAATGACTATTCACTCGCTGAAATTGGCCTCTGGCTACTCTGGCTATGCCTCCAACACCTAGTGGCACCCTGTGGCTCTAGGCTCACTAAAAACTTCTCTGTAGCATCTCGGCCTTCAAAAGTCTCCAAATTCTTCTTAAAAACCCATAATTAGATTCATAAGGTTCAATATAGTCATAAATCACTATTGGTTTCCTGAGAATGGCCTCTGGCTGCCTTGGCTAGGCTTCATTCTCTTGGTGGCTCCTGATGGCCCTTGGAACTTCTCTGAAGAAAAATAATGCTCAGAAGTCGTCAGCTAGCTTTGAAAAACTCACCAATGGCTCCAAAATGCTCCAACTAGATAATAATGACTCTTCATTCACCCAGAATGGTTGAAAATTGAGTATCCTACTCTTTTTCCCAGATACACCTCGAAAAAATCCACTTATCTAGAATTAAAATAGTGGATTTTTTCCTTTTTGGTTGAACACCAAACCTCTTCCTAAAAGATCATAGAATTAACTATGTGGTTGGTGTGGGAACATGCCAACCCCAATCCCACAGTTACCATGATCGATGGCAGAACTCATGGCTTAAATTGTCGGTTGAAGTGGATTGAACCAGGATTAACAGAGATCGTTGTATAAATCGCGCAAAATTAACATTTAACGTTATGCCATGTGACAAGTGTAACAAAAAAAATTTAGCAGGTTTGTGCTATCGGGTATTGTTGTAACTACACAATAAGTGTTGGAGTTAACATTGCATGTGATACGTCTGTCGGGGACTGCCGACGGTCTCCAACCCCCAACCATAACTGCAATAAAACTTAAATATAAACTGCGCCCTATGAGGTTAAGAACCAAAGCATAGGAATAATTATAAACCATTCACGTGCTTGGAGAGAGGTCTCGTGGTCAATTCCTACGAACCCTCAAAATTTTAATGCACCATTGCAGGGCCACGTGGCGGACTTAGGGCTGGCCACATGGTAGTTTTTCATTGGCTCATCCCACCATACATAAAATAAAAATTCAACACTTATCAACATATAATTGGCCCAGAAGGACTATTCTAGGGAGTATTATGAGGAATATCCCTTGGAATATTCTTTTTTGTTGGCTGTTCAAATGCCCAGTCAACCCTAGTCAACTATCGAAATTTGTGGTTTACTGGACTTTTCAAAACACGATAACTTCTTCATTCTATGTCAGTTTTTTGAACCATTCACAGCACTAGAATAACAAAGACAAGATCTATCTGGTCGATTAGGTTCAACACTCTTTTGAACACTTTGAAATTTGAGCTATCACTTAGGTCTTGGTTCAATTCTGGTCACTCCTTCCCACTTAAGGGATTTTGGACACACAAAAGTTGATGATTATCTGCCTTGAGCTTCAACACTCTGCTGCTTTCAAGTTATATCATTTGATTTTACTTGACAAGTCTCTTTGACAATCACCCTGACCTACCTTGCACCGCAACTGCCTATGTCTCTTGACTACTACTCTCTGGCTGTTGTTGACCCACTTCAGCATTGCTAACTACTCTTGACTGATACACACCTTGTTGTACCATTGATATCTCTATGTTCTTGGCAAACAACTAGCCTTCCCACTGAGATTTAAGTCCCTCTTGCAACTATGGCATACAAGCTTTGTCTTGGAAATCCATTTTCCAAATTAAGCTTGCAAGATGAGTGAAATTTTGGCATCAACAAAACACCAACTTTTTCTGCAATGGCTGAAAAAAATTCGCATATTTTCCACTTCTCACTGAATGGACTAGAAGTTCCTGCAACATCTTGTCACAAAAATGCACATCAATCTTGAAAATAAAATCTTATGCAAGAATTGAAATGAAGACCACCTCTTTTTGCTTCTTCAAAGAATTGGTTGTCACCTTCCTGTAAGATCAAATACATGGCAATCCTCTTTGCACATTGGTGTATCGATCTATCGACCCACAATCGACAAACACCTTTGACTCAAACATAAGTCGTGAAACATGTGACATCATCAACAAGTCGACATGAAATGTGCAATACAATCGACACAAAATCGATGTGAAATGTGTGACACACAATCGACACAAGTTGACAAACATGTGTGCGACACAATCAACACAAGTCGATAAACAACATGATACATATTGATAACACTCATGCATGTATCTATGTACAATGAACTTATTTACAAGTTCACTATTTACACATACAAACTCATGTATATGTACATTTTCAACTCTTCCTTTAAATTAAAAACAAGTACATGAACCCAAAACACATGTGGGTGATTATAAGAGCTAAACTGAATGATATTGTTGCAACATAAGTGAGTAACATACCCATATTTTACACCTCCATGGTGAAATTTTCAACTACAAAGAAATGCCTTCAACTGAACAACATTCACATGCAATCTTTCATCATAGAAGTTGTGATCCTCTGTTGAACTTGTCATACTTTAAACAGAAATTCATGCATACATGACTGAAATTTGCATCTATGTACAAAGGAATGTATGTCTTACTGAGTTAATAAATCAAACCACTTATTACCAAGCCACTTCCATGGTGATTTTTCCTGTTGAACATCTTCTTCTTGTGAATCATCTGGACTCATGTCGATGATGGAATATTTGGTTCCATTCTCGCCAGTCTTTTTATCCTCTTGCTTCAAATTCTTAGGATGATTGGTTGGATGAAATTTCCAACATTGGGGAATGATATGTCCCTTCTTCTGGCAATGTGTGCAAGTCTTTTGCATATTTTGTGCAAGTTTCCTTTGCTTGAATTGTTTCTTGTATGCTTTCATTCTCTTCCAGCATTTGAAAATTCATGGTTACACAAACCACAATAGGAACAACAACTCTTTCTCCCATTCATGCATGCATATTTTTCATGCTTAACATAGTCATAAAAAACTTTATTATGGGAAGAATTATACCTCAAATGTTTCTTTGCATTTCCATCTTTTTTACCTTCCTGAGGAGATGAACTTGAAGAGGTTCCAGCTCTCTTTTGAAGAACAACATCAGTGTTCATGTCTTGATAGCTGTCAGAAATCTCTTGCTCGCCATAAGTTGCATGTCTACAAACATCTTGTCGCAACATGGGTTTCAAACAATGGCATTCATCTTGAATACACACATTGCATGTTTTTGGGTTTGAACCTGCAACAAAAGGTCTTCTTGGAACTGTCTCAAGTGCCTTCATGGCTATAAATTTTTTGCTATAATATTGAACATAGCCTACACCAAACTTCTTAGGCCTTTCCTCAATCATTCCTTGTGCATGTTTTCCTATACCCTTGCCTTCATATCCCATTTTTAACATCAATTTGGACCCGATACCTCTAGTGTGTTTTTCAAATGAACCTACACATCTATCTGAAGAGGAAATTGAAAACAAATTTGAGTGATTTACCTACGCCTCAAGCATGGGTTTGGTTAAGGCATCTTGGGCATGATGGAGCTACATCTCCATCTCATGCATTCTTTGAAGAAGTTCGTCTTTCTCTTGCTTCATAAAAACCAATTTTTCATGAAGTCTAGTGCTTTCCCTTACATCTTCATACAAACTTTGCACCATATCCTTCAGAATGTAGAAGTCCTGCTTCATCACTTTATCAAAGAGTCTTGTAAAGGAGGAGGATTTAGAAACCTCACTTGATGAAGTTGTCATCATTATGTAAATGAATTAAATAACTTCAACAACAATTCACAAAGCTTCAAAAAAAAAATCAAATATTCTTAGTAATTTGGTTGTAGATTCAAGCTCTTTTCTGTAGCTTGTATCTCTTCTTCAAGCAGCCTCTTTTGCAAAAAGTTAAACACCCTTCAAGTCAAACAAGAAACCTAATGCTCTGTCAATAAATCAACCTAGTGCTCTGATACCAACCTGATCTGAAATGGTGGGCAGACTTGTTATGCTATGCAAGCACCTCCCACTCAATTAAAACAAATTAATATCTTGCTTATAAATGCATGTGCGGAATTACATTCTTGATTCAAGTGTATGTGTTTTAACTGTTTTAATGCTTTATGAGTGAGGAGTTAAACATTTTTTTATGTTGATTAAAATCATGTACAACAACCATAAATTGTGTTGGCAATATGATGCAGAGTGTTGTCCTTGATGGAAACCCACTTAATGAAGATGAAGACATGAGATTGTTGGCATGTGTTGACCTTGTTGGCAATCCACCTGATGAAGTTATTCTTGTCTTGATGGACTTGGTAATGATGTAAATATGATGTGATATGATGTTGTTGGCAATATGATGTTGAATGTGTTGTCCTTGTTGAACAACCCACTTGACAGAGTGTTGTCCTTGAATGGCAACCCACTTGATGAAGATGATGGAAACCTACTTGATGAAGTTATGCTTGATAGAATATGTCTTGATAAACTTGTTAAATGATGTAAATCTAATGTATCTACAGTGAGTACAGAAGGTAATGAAGAAAGGAATTCAGTATGTGTTAGATCTATGATGAAAAGAGTATGTCTCAAGGCATACGCGGATTTTCCTAGGATAAGTCGCGTATGCACGCGGGAAACAACGTGTCGAGTCGCGTATGGGAAAAAGCGCTCATAAAGTGCAAAACCAGGGGTAACCACCATGGTATTGACCCATTTTATTGGGTAATGATTCGTCTAAATGACCCCGTCCAGGAATACCATCGGAAGTAATGTGGTTTTGGCTCATGGTATTGAAAAAGGGTAAATCTATATAAAGAGAAGAAATTCATTGTGCAAATCATGAGGGTGGGTGCAAGATGTCTGAGCTTGAATGAATACTTCTCTCTGAAGTATATCTGAATGGAAAGGGTTACAGTTGAATGATAGATCTGAATGCATGAAGCACCTATGAAGAAAATGATGAAGAAGGGAATCTAGATCTGAAATGTATTTGTATCTTCTAGATCTGTTCATTGAATGTTTAGATCTGAGATGAGGCGAACATCTGTCTGAAGTGAAGATTTAAATCTGAACTGAATATCTGATCTAAAGAAGTATGCAGCTCTGAAATGGTTGAAGATCCATACGCTAGTTTGCTGCAGAGGAAGCGCGTACATACGCGGGTTTACTGAAGAGAAAGCGCGTATGGGCAGAGAAATTAATTCTGCAATTTGTACAGAAGTATACGCTGGTTGATGTGAATGGAAGCGCGTATATACGCGATATCAGAGAAAGGAAAGCGCGTATGCAAACTAGGGTTTGCTGAAGTCTGTGGTAAGAAATGTCTGATCTGTTCTGCTGGTTTACTGATATCTGTCAGTGAGTTATATGTATCAGTTTCATGTTTGAATGTGCTTAAAAGTATGGAGTGGGTCCAGTCTGAAAATATGATGAAACGTGGCCTGCAAGTTGTGTCCTAAAGGAAGCTTTGGATCCAGTGTGAAAATTGATGAAACGTGGTCCATAGAGGTGCTGAGGGTTGTAGCCTTCAGTCGGGGGGTTGTAGCTCCCTTCCAGGTGAGGCTGGTAAACGAGAGCAGGGGGTCGTAGCTCCCTTCCAGGAGAGGCTGGTAAACGAGTCAGGGGGTTGGAGCTCCCTTCCAGGAGAGGCTGGTAAACGAGCGCAGGTGGGTGCCTGCGTGCTGGTAGGAGTCTGCACCAACACATGTGTTGTAAGATGTTTTCTCTATAATAAAATATTGAAGGCTGAGCAACTGCAGCGGTGGTTTTCTCCCGACTTGGGTTTCCACCTAAAAATCCTGGTGTTCATGTGTGATGCTTATGTGTGATGGTTTATTTTGTTCTTACTGCACATGTTTACTGTTTATAGAACATCTAATGAATGAATGATGGAATGATATAAGTAAAGAATTAATGGCATAATTAGATCTCTGTGTATACGCGAGTTTTATGAAGGATATCCGCGTGTATACGCTAGTTGGCTTCAGAAAAGTAGCGTATGGGTTTTAGAGAGTGAAAAAGTAAAAAGTTTGATAAAGTCCTAAATACTGATTCACCCCCCCCTCTCAGTATTTTTCCCAACAATTGGTATCAGAGCAGGTTCTTCTGCAGAAGCTTGATCGCTTGAAGGAGATCCGTCGCAATGGGAAGTCATGAAGGAGTAATGTCTCTAAAGCCACCTCTATTTAATGGAAGCAATCTGATATTCTGGAAGGTACGAACAAAAGCATATCTGCAAATTCTTGGTGCAGAAGTATGGGCAATCGTGGAAGAAGGCTATCAATATCCGGCAAGTATTCCTACTGATGCGGTTGAAAGGAAGAAGTATGAAATCAATGCCAAAGCAGTGAATGTCTTATTAGGAAGCATGTCTGAACCAGAATTTGCTAAAGTGATGCAGCTAAATTCAGCAAAAGAAATATGGGACAAAATCATTCTGAGCTATGAAGGAGATACAAAGGTAAAAAGTGCAAAACTCCAAACTCTCAGAATTGAATATGAAAATTTAAGGATGCATAGTGATGAAAGTATTGCCAGTTTCTTTCTTCGTCTAGATGATATTCTAAATCGAATGAGAAATTTGGGTGAAACCATAACCGATACTACTCTGGTGGAAAAATTCTTAAGATCTTTGACTTCGAAATTTGACTCTAAAGTTTCAGCTATTGAAGAAAGGCAAGATCTGCAAACTCTTACTATTGTTCAATTACATGGTATTTTGACTGCTTTTGAAATGAGACAAGGAGGTCCTTCTCAAATCAAAGAAGTTGCTTTTAAGGTGTCTGCAAAAGGAAAGGAAAAGGAAGTTGTCAAAGAAACCAGCTATATATCCGAAGAAGAAGAAGCAAATTTTGTGAGAAAACTCCAACTAGGTATTGGAAGATTCAAAGGTAAGCTTCCCTTCAAATGTTTTGAGTGTGGAAAAGTTGGTCACTATGTTGCTAAATGTCCTTATAGAGAAAAACATGGTAAAGGGAAACAATTTGAAAAGAGGAAGAGTTATTATACAAATGAAGATGATGATGAAGTGTCCAGTGAAGATGAAGAAGATTCTGACCAAGCTCTACAAGTGCTCATGGAAAAGAAGCAAAAGAAGAAGGTTACTCAAGGAAAGGAGATACCTCAGAAATCATGTATAGCAGAAATTGAAGGAGATGAAACAGGTATTGATCGTTGTTCTTGTATTTCACTTACCTGTATATGCAAAGGTAATGATAGTGAAAGTGACAATATGGATCTAGAAGAAGCTGTCAAGATTAAAGATGAAGATCAGCAAAAATCATCTAAGGAGAATGAATCTATAGACAAGTATCAAAGGTTTCATGCTTATGCATCCAATCGAATGAAAAGACTAGAAGCAGAAATTAACGATCTAAATACAGATCTCAAAAAATTAAAAAGGAAGAATGAAGGTCTTGAAGCTGGAATCATCTCTCTACAAGAAGATCTTGAAGCATCAAGTAAGAAGAATGAGGAACCTCTACAATCATTTGAAAATGAAGGGCTTGAAGCAGAAATCATCTCCCTCAAGGAAGACCTGGATAAATCAAATAAGAAGAATGCAGGACTTGAAGCAGAAAACATATCTCTGAAAGTAAATATCGAAGCATCAAATAAGAAGAATAAAGAACCTCTGTCGTTTGAAAAGGAAGGACTTGAAGCAGAAATCATCTCTCTCAAAGAAGATCTGGAAAAATCAAATAAGAAGAATGAAGAGCTGCAACAAAAATGTGAAGAAAACGAAAATTGGTTGAAAGAAGAGATTCTAAATTTAAAGGATCAAGTAGAAGATGGAAGAAGGAAAGAAGAAAGCATGACAAAGCAATGTCAAGCCTTGGAGGTTGAGGTAAACATTCTCAAAGGTAAATTAGAAGAAAAGGTTAAAATTTTGAGGTTTCAAGATAGTACTAATATTTTGGACAATATTCTGAGTAATCAAAGGTCTCCTGCTATCAAACTTGGTCTTGGTTTTCATGAAACTGTTAAAGGAGAATCTAGTTCACAAGGAAGTGCTAAAGAATCAAAGGACATCAATGCAAAATCTGAAGTGTTGGAAGAAACAAAAGGTCAACCGACAATCATGAATTCTCAAAGGAAATCATTCAATAATGTTGAATGCTTTAAATGTCATAATCATGGACATGTTGCAGCCAATTGCAGAAGCAGATTGTTTCAGCCACAAACAAACAGATCCTACATAGAAAGGTACTCTGGTTTCTTCAAGGGATATTGTTTTTCATGTAACAAGTATGGACATAAAGCAGCTGATTTCAAAAGAAGGAAGATTAGAAATACTCATTATGATTCTTATGCTTATTTCTCTGGACACATGAGATGTTATTCTTGTAACAAGTATGGACATGTAGAAAAGGAATGCAGGTTGAACAGATCTGAGAAAGTGGACAATTTTCAGCACACGGTTAGGAAGTTCAAGCAAATTTGGAAAAAGAAGGAGGACCAGTCAGAAACGTAGGGAATACTGACCCTACTGCAGTCATCCGCTTCTAAAGCTTACTTCTCTTATTGACTGCAGAAGTAATGTGGGATACATTATGGGGATGTATCATCACAGGGGGAGCAATGTATGATGATTCTCATGGTTGATTTGATTATTCTGATTATATGTATTTCTGACAGCACATCTGATGTGAAGAAGACAGGTACAGGAGGTACAAGTTCAGGGGGAGATGAAGGAATGTGAAAAATTTCTATGCTTCACTTTCCATATGCGGGTTCGATGAACAAAAGCCGCGTATACATGCAAGTTTCAGCAGACACAGTCGCGTATGAATTAATGATAAGAGAATTGGGATGACAGCTGAAGATCAGGAGCAGAGGTTTGGGGGGAGCATCAGTCTGACTACTAATGATTGTACTGTTAGCATTATTCTGGTTATACTCATGATAATGAAATGATACATGGTTTCTTATGTTGAAGATTATGGATGAGTCCTGTTTGCTTTTTGATGAAGAGTATTTTCTGCTGAGATGAAAGGACAGATCATACAGAGATTGTTGCTGATGACTTGCTGATGAAGGTGTTCAGGTTGCACAAGTTAAGGAGGATTACTGGTTCAAGGGGAGCAGCAGGTTGAACACTAATGATTGCATTGTTGGCACTATGACTGCTTATTCTTTGGTTATTTTGATACTCATGCTCAAATGATGATGACTTGGTACATGGTTTATTATGATGAGATTTTGAGCCTTGTTTGCTGAAAAGTATCTTTTGTGCTCTCACATGGATGAATTAGAAGTCGTTTGATTCAGAAATAAGAATAGATCATGCAGAGTTTGATGGTTGAGACCTTTTCCCTACATATGTTACATCATGTCAAATCTTGAAGATCTTAATGATATTGGACCACATGAATGATTGATTGACACTTATGTGAAGATGCTGTTCTGGGAAGCATTCAAATATCTCAGAAAGAAGTTGAACACTGTCTTTGCCTCACAGAGGATCAAATCTGGTTAAATATAGAAAATGGTATTGGATACGCGGATTTCCTGAAACACAGACGCGTATATACGCGAGTTCATGCACATAAAACCGCGTATGTCTGATTGCTGACAAATTTCTGTTTAGGGTCAGCTTTCTTCAGCACAACTGCAGTATTGTTTGGTATCTCTGGTATCTCTGGTGGTGTCCCAGTTCTTATAATATTGTTTCAATCTCTGTTTTTTTTATAAAGATGCCTTGATGATTTGTTGGTGAAAATATTCAGGATGCACAAACTAAGGGGGAGCCTTAGTCATATGGAAAGGATGTTTGGATGCACAGATTCAGGGGGAGCATTAGCCTTGCTGAGTATAATGCATTGTTGGTTCTGAAATATGTTCTTTTTCTTGAGGACTTTCTGGTGTTGGTCATAAATGGTCATATTTGTAATTTGATGAAAAGGTCTTGTTGAGACCCTTGATGTAAAATGGTAATATTCGGTCATGTAAGGACTTGTCAAAATTTGTAAACCCACTTGGTTGGGTAGCTGAGTCAAATTTTTAAACCCACTTGGTTGGGTAGTTGTATTGAAATCTGTAAACCCACTTGGTTGGGTATTTGAGTCTCATATGTAAATCCACTTGGTTGGATCTTTGATGTAAGTATGAGTCCTTGGTGATAGGAAGGTCATAGAGTCATGTACTTCATTGAAACATATGGATGAACTCAAGAGGAGCATGATAATTTCAGTGCACATCAGATCTACAGCACCCTTCTTCTACATGAAGAGAAAAGGGGGAGAGTGTGTTGGTTTTGATCCACCCTTTGCCCTTCATGTCAAAGGGGGAGAGTGACATGGTGTTTGAATGAAGATAATGGTGTCAAAGAATGGGGAGAGTGACATGGTGTCATTGTATTCTTAATGTACCTATATGTTGTGGTGATCAAACACCATCGTGGTTGCCATCAAGTCCAAAGGGGGAGATTTTTGGCAATATGATGCAGAGTGTTGTCCTTGATGGCAACCCACTTAATGAAGATGAAGACATGAGATTGTTGGCATGTGTTGACCTTGTTGGAAATCCACCTAATGAAGTTATTCTTGTCTTGATGGACTTGGTAATGATGTAAATATGATGTGATATGATGTTGTTGGCAATATGATGCTGAATGTGTTGTCCTTGTTGAACAACCCACTTGACAGAGTGTTGTCCTTGAATGGCAACCCACTTGATGAAGATGATGGAAACCTACTTGATGAAGTTATGCTTGATAGAATATGTCTTGATAAACTTGTTAAATGATGTAAATCTAATGTATCTACAGTGAGTACAGAAGGTAATGAAGAAATGAATTCAGTATGTGTTAGATCTATGATGAAAAGAGTATGTCTCAAGGTATACGCGGATTTGCCTAGGATAAGTCGCGTATGCACGCGGGAAACAATGTGCCGAGTCGCGTATGGGCAAAAGCGCTCATAAAGTGCAAAACCAGGGGTAACCACCATGGTATTGACCCATTGTATTGGGTAATGATTCGTCTAAATGACCCCATCCAGGAATACCATCGGAAGTAATGTGGTTTTGGCTCATGGTATTGAAAAAGGGTAAACCTATATAAAAAGAAGAAATTCATTGTGCAAATCATGAGTGTGGGTGCAAGATGTCTGAGCTTGAATGAATACTTCTCTCTGAAGTATATCTGAATGGAAAGGGTTACAGTTTGATGATAGATCTGAATCTGTGATGCACCAATGAAGAAAATGATGAAGAAGGGAAACTAGATCTGAAATGTTTTTGTATCTCCTAGATCTGTTCATTGAATGTTTAGATCTGAGATGAGGCGAACATCTGTCTGAAGTGGAGAGTTAAATTTGAACTGAATATTTGATCTGAAGAAGTATGCAGCTCTGAAATGGTTGAAGATCCATACGCTAGTTCGCTGCAGAGGAAGCGCGTATATACGCGGGTTTACTGAAGAGAAAGCGCGTATGGGCAGAGAAATTAATTCTGTAATTTGTATAGAAGTATACGCTGGTTGATGTGAACGGAAGCGCGTATATATGTGATATCAGAGAAAGGAAAGCGCGTATGCAAACTAGGGTTTACTGAAGTCTGTGGTAATAAATGTCTAATCTATTCTGCTAGTTTACTAATATCTGGCAGTGAGTTATATGTATCAGTTTCATGTTTGACTGTGCTTAAAAGTATGGAGTGGGTCCAGTTTTAAAATACGATGAAACGTGGCCTGCAAGTTGTGTCCTAAAGGAAGCTTTGGATCCAGTGTGAAAATTGATGAAACGTGGTCCACAGAGGTGCTGAGGGTTGTAGCCTTCAGTCAGGGGGTTGTAGCTCCCTTCCAGGTGAGGCTGGTAAACGAGAGCAGGGGGTTGGTGCTCCCTTCCAGGAGAGGCTGGTAAACGAGAGCAGGGGGTTGGTGCTCCCTTCCAGGAGAGGCTGGTAAACGAGCGCAGGTGGGTGCCTGCGTACTGGTACGAGTCTACGCCAGTACATATGTTGTAAGATGTTTTCTCTATAATAAAATATTGAAGGCTGAGCAACTGCAGCGGTGGTTTTCTCCCGACTTGGGTTTCCACCTAAAATCCTGATGTTCATGTGTGATGCTTATGTGTGATGTTTTATTTTGTTCTTACTGCACATGTTTACTGTTTATAGAACATATAATGAATGAATGATGGAATGATATAAGTAAAGAATTAATGGCATAATTAGATCTCTGTATACGCGAGTTTTATGAAGGATATCCGCGTGTATACGCTAGTTGGCTTCAGCAAAGTAGCGTATGGGTTTTAGAGAGTGAAAAAGTAAAAAGTTTGATAAAGTCCTAAATACTGATTCACCCCCCCCCCCCCCCCCCCTCTCAGTATTTTTCCCAAAAAATTGCAGTAAATTAATCATCAACACATAACAGCAAACATAATAAAGGATTTCACCTGCATTTCTTGGGTTACGTCTCCTTAAGCCTTTGTCAATTGACTTGGCTCTTTGGGATTAAGATGGAAAATTTATTTTACAAGTTTCTACTCAGATCCAATGGTTTTTTGAACTATACCAATGGGTTTATATTACCAAAATTACCCCTGGATTGACTGCTAAATTGCTAGAAATGGACCTAGGCTCCCTTGGGTTTGACCTCTTCTATCAGTGTCCTTAAGATTCCTTGAGCTTATCTATGGAACAAACTCTCTTAGAAGTCATTTTATATCCCTGAAACCTTTTCTACTATCTCCATCACATATCATTCATCCAAAATAGGTTGTTCATTTGCTCAGAATGGGCTTTGGATTCCTAATCTATGCCTCCACACCTGGTGGCACTAGGCTCCCTAAAAATATCCATGTGGCTTATTTAGCTCTAGAAGTCTCCAAATGGCTCTAAAAATCCCTCCATTGGATTTATGATGTCCAAAATAGTTATAAATTACTATTCACTTACTTAAATTGGCCTCTAGCTGCTCTGGCTATGCCTCCAACACCTGGTGGCACCCTGTGGCTCTAGGCTCACTGAAAACTTGCTTGTAGCATCTAGGCCTTCAAAAGTCTCCAAATACTTCTTGAAAACCCATAATTGGATTCATAAGATTCAATATATTCATTAATGACTATTGGTTTCCTGAGAATGGCCTTTGGCTGCCCTGGCTAGGCCTCATTCTCCTGCTGGCTCCTGGTGGCCCTAGTGGCCCTTGGAACTTCTCTGAAGAAAAATCATGCTCATAAGTCCTCAGATGGATCTAAAAACCTCACCAATGGCTCTATAATGCTCCAATTAGCTAATAATGACTCTTCATTCAGCCAAAATGGTCAAAAATTGAGTCTCCTACTCTTTTTCCCAGTTACACCTAGAAAAACTCCACTAAAAGTGGAGAACTCAACTTATCTCGAGTTAAAATATTGGATTTCCACCTTTTTGGGCATGCGGCCAAACCTCCACCTAAAATTCCACAGCATAAACTATGCATTTGGGGTGGCCACATGCCAACCCCAATCTCGCGGTTACCGTGATGGATGGCGGAACTCATGGCTTAAACTATGGGTTGAAGTGGATTGAACCAGGGTTAATGGAGACCGTTGTATAAACCGGGCAGAATTAACGTTTAATGTTATGCCATGTGAAAAGTGTAAAACAAAATGACTGGCGATTTGTGCTGTCGGATATTGTTTTAACTACTCAATAAGTGTTGGAGTTAACGTTGCATGGGATACATCCGTCGGGGACTGCTGGTGGGTTGGGACCACCGGCGGTCTCCAACCCCCAACCATAACTACAATAAAGCTTAAATATAAACCACACCCTATGAGGTTAAGAACCAAAGGATAGGGTAGATGGTAAACCATTCGCATGCTTGGAGGGAGGTCTCGCAGTCGATTCCTCAAGACCCTCAAAATTTTAATGCACTATTGCAGGGCCACGTGATGGCCTCAGGGCTGGCCACGTGGCAGCTTTTCATTGGCTCATCCCACTGTACATCAAATAAATATTTGACACTTTTCAGCATCTAATTGGTCTGGAAGGAATATTCTAGGAATATTTTGAGGAATATTCCCTGTAATATTATTTTTTGCTGACTGTTCAAATGCCCAGTCGACCCTCGTCAACTGTCGAAATTTGCAGTTTACTGGACTTTTCAAAACGCGATAACTTCTTCATACGATGTCGGTTTTTCGAACCATTCATGGCACTAGAATCAGGAAGACAATGTATGTCCGGTCTCTTAGGTTTGGAGCTCTTTTGAAAAATTTAAAATTTGAGCTATCACTTAGGTCTTGATCCAATTATGATCACACATGGTGACAGTGCCATTTAACATTGCAGTTATGGACCATTGGGGGGGCACGAGGCTAGCCTCCTGCCCATGGTCCCGCCTCCGGTGGTGTCTAGGGCTATGGCTAGACCCCGACGCCCTCCCCCCATGACAGAAACATTATGAAAACAAAACTATGTTGAATACACTATATATCAAGGAACATAGTTGTGTTGTAATAGTAAAGGCTCGGTGCCAGTGTTTGGAGGTCCTGAGCTCGACCCCTACTCACTCTAGTCGAAATTCAACACAAATTTTGGTGGCCCTCAGGCTGCCATGTGGCGGCCCCTGGTTGGGCCACGTGGCAACTTGTGATAAGCCTTCCAACACCCAACCAAAATGTGCCATCTTAACCCAATACAAATGTGCCACTTGGTACAACACCATACACTGGAGGAAAACCATTAACCAAGTCAACCTGTATAGTCACCCTGCCACATAGGCATGCCTAGTCAGCCATACAGACTGTTTACTGGGTTGTCATGCATTTAAAAAAAAAATGCATGTTTGACAAAGTGGAAAGAACACATTTCTAGGGGAATATGGTGTTGGTTTTCTGCAAAATGAGTTGCACCACCTTCAGAAAAATGAGATATACACGGTCATTCAAGTTCCACACCATTCCGAAAATTTTCATTTTTGAGCATAATTTTGAGCACCTGATAAATAAGAGATTATCACTTCAATTGTGAATTCAATAATATAACCTTCCAACACACTTTTAAACTAGAAATATACAACATGAAAAACTTTGTTACTTACCGCATGCAACTATAATACCTCCTCTAGAGTCCACTACCTTGGTCGGACCACAAACGCTCCCACTCTGGTAGCTTCTCCCTCCCATTTACCGAATCTTGGTATCTATGTCAGCTCTTGGGAAGGCCTATAAGTGCTAGGTTTACCAAATAATCTTCAGCAACTGTAACACCCACACTCCCAAGCTCATCCCGACTTTCGATGAACTTGCTCAATTATTGTGGTATTGTGTCTGCCTTTTCCATCTTGATTTTTTGAAGCTTCTCCTTCAGTGCTAACTTCTTGTGGTCATTGATGTTTTGAAACAAGTCTATCAAGGCTTTCCACATTGCATATGGAGTCTCCTTCCCATGGATGTTCGAGAAAATATGATCTTGAAATCCTTCCAATAAGATCCTTCTTTCCTTTACTACATTCTTCTTCCATCATGCTAGATTATGTGCATCAACAGCTGTTGGTTTCGGAACATTGTTATCAATGTGTTCCTTCAACCCATTATCTTCCATGATGGCTTCCATCAAGTCCTTCCAAGCAATGTAATTCGAGATACCCTCAAGGGCATACTAGAGTGTTAATCGGATTAATCCCTCTTGTGGACAATAGAAATCTCCTTAGAATCCTAATGGAAAACTAGAAATAAACAGAAAAAAATGGCGCTTTCCTTAGCCTATAACTAAAACATGAAACATGTATTACGCAAAAGATCACTTACCTATTAATGAAGTGCTTGTAGAATTCCTTTCAGCAATTTCCACAACCAGCTTTTCGTCAATGCTTTACAATCTCTCCAAATGCTTTCCACAACTTCTCCATGATGCGCCAAAGGAGATATGCATAGACAAAAACATTAAAAGGGATAAAATTAGTCTAGCATAAAGCATATTAATGAATCAATAATAAGTTATAAACCATGTGGTTGATCAAGGAATCCCACAACTAACATCGAAATAGACGCAATTAGGAAAGAACAATTACTTTGTATTAAAATAAAAATGGAAAATAAGCTTACAACCTGGTGCCTTGATGTCACAAGCCTCCTTCAATGGTCTCATTTCCTTCCCTTGATTACAATCTCTTCAGACCCAAAACCAACAGCATGAGTTTACCAATCCAAGTATCTATAGCCTCCCATTCTCGTGCTGAATTTATAAGAAGGATGAGGGGGTTTCTAGTTCCACTTCTCAAGGGATATGATCCTTAAGAAAAGGAGATTAGTTCCATATACCAAGAGATGAGGCATAGGTATGTAGTGGTTTGAGGTTTCTCATTTGGATAAAATTCCTCAAACAAATATTCTAGAACTTACATTTTATTTTTACGTGCGTGAACGAAACTGCACACTTTTTAGTGGAAGAAACTACATAGATCTGCGCAGTTTTTGTTCACAAAAACTGTGCATGTGCGGGTTTCATTCAGGAAAACCATTCAGTGCTCAAAAATGGATTTTAAGCAGTGAAAACCAAAATTACTTTTATCCCTAGTATTATTTTACTTCAAGCTTCATAAGGGATTCACTTCAGACACTCCATCGGATGGCAAGATATCTGAATCTATAGTCATGGTGACAAATTTTAGTGTAACACAGAACCTTCGACCATAGAACGTCATTCTAATCCTATTGCTAGATTTTAAGAATAGATCTAAAAAACTTGTTCCTCTAGAAAAGGTAACTTCGGATTTTTTTCTCTGCTCTAATTATAGCTCTGATACCACGTCGAAATTCATTGTAGATTCATATTGCTAATTGTAATTTACTAAAACAATTGACTTGAATCTACTCTACCAATTGCGGAAACAATTAAACGATCGTGAAATCACAAAGAATACATGAGAAAGAATTCAATCAACACATTATACAATGATTTCCCGGGGAAAGCCACAGTTAAAAACCCATGTTATCTATATATTGCATTAGTCAGAAAATATAAGAAGATTATAATGTTTTTCTCAAGCCCGAGCAACCTATGCACTATCTCTATCTACCTCACAGCTTCCTAGACAAGCCTTGGCCAATACTTAACCAATTTTCTACTTTCCCAAGTCCCTATTTCCTTGCGTTGTTTCCTTGGGAATTAACCCCTATTAATTAGGGGAATTACTCATCCACAAATACGCAATCCATCATATGCCTTCCTTCGACTACATTGTAAATATTTGAAGATGTTCTATGCTTGATGCAAATTTAATTCAAACTTGATACTAAATAGAAATCACATAAATAAGAAAGTAAAATGTTTATAGGACATACCAATAGATCGACGAAAGACAAGCCAAAAAAACACTTAAATTTGATCAGCAAAATATATGTGTTATGGTGTGTTACAGCAGTCAACAGGATGCTTCAACCAGCAAAGTCTTCTCATGGTTAGCCAACCAGAAGTGTCACACAACCCTCAAGACAGCTCCACAAAATTCAACGAAAGTCAACATTGTCCAGTCAACGCAATCAACACATAACAACAACAACAAAAATTCAACGTGGTAGGTCAAAGGTCAATGTCTAGCCTCAATATATGTGCCAATGAATGCGGCCTTCAGAAATTGGAATTTTGGTGAAGGTTTCAAGTCAAAAGGACCAAGCATTGACCAAAGTCAATGTTGGTCAAACTTGCACTGAAACACTAAACAGATTTGTACCAGAAACCGTAGCTGTTGTTCCACATGTGTGAGAAAAAAGCCTCCAAAAGGTGATTGAACCAATCATACATAAGAGAGAAGTGTGTGATGAGTGGATGATGAAATGACCTCCAAGTCTTTCCAATTTATATCCATCTGTGAGGGTGTGTGACACATCTATTGGGGCTCCAAGCCTACATTACAATTCTGTCCGACCTTGCATATAAGTGGAATAAATTCAAAATAAATGTTCTGCTCATCCTATCAAGATGATCTTTATATCAATATTGCACGTCTCTGAAAGAGGAATCCAATAAAAATATTGGCATCATTTGAGAATTACACCATGGATTTTGGACCTAGTTGCCAAATATTAGCACTCCCTCTCAACTAGGGATAATTCCATCCACCAGTGCCATCCAAACATCATGCATCATCCCTCCATAACTTGATTTGATAGCTTATTTATTTCAAATAGTGAGTCATAAAGACATCACTCCTGGCTAACCCGAAGTCATCTCAAAGGTCTGAAACTTCTATAGGACTCAAAGGAGTCTCATACTAACCTGAAGTTAGTTTAACTGACCCGAAGTTAGTTGGAGGTCCGAAACCTCTCTAAAATTTATCCCAGATCAAGTGGTTGGACACATGCCATCCTAGACATAGAGAGTATGACAATCTCTGATGCGTCCATCGGTCTTGTTATCAGTCTCTATCCACATTTCCCACCTCAATGGCCAAGATGAAAGGTACCTCCCATGATTCCGGGACTCCATGGGTAGGATGCATACTGGGCACAGATCAAAGAGAGGTGAACCAACTCAGTGTCAACACAGTGGGGTGGAATCTTACCAACAAGGTTCAACAAGCCTAGCCTTGTGGTTGCTTATAACTTCAAGAAGCTATCCCCAAGGCCCCCTGGAGCTCCCAGATCTCATCTTCCAATAGGACCCTTAGAACATGGTCGTTCCACGATTCCAAGATTCTCACAAAAGGTTAGGAACTTGACCTTCCCCAAGGGTTTAGTGAGAATATCTATGACTTGCTCATCATTTCCTATATGATCGAGCCTTACGACACCTCGGTGTACCATATCCCAGATAAAATGGTACCTAATATCAATATGCTTGGATTGATCGTCGAACACAGGATTCTTTGACAAATGAATCCCACTCTTGTTATCACAAGGGATAACGGTGGTATCTAGTACATGCATGAACATCTCACTAAAGATATTTCGCAACCGAATAGCTTCACAACAGGCCATACTCTTTGCAATTCATTCGGCCTCAGTGGTGCTCAAAACCACCGACTTCTGCTTCTTTTTCATCCAAGATATTGAATCATACCCAAGTTTGAAGCATCATTCATATGTTCTCTTGCAATCCACCACACTGCCACCCCAATCGGCATCAGTATATCCATGGAGTCTCAAACTCCCAGCAGTGTATCTCATCCCATGGTTTATTGTGACCTAAAGATATATCAAGAGATTCTTGGCACCAGCCCAGTGAATGTGATGAGGATCAACCATGTGTTGACTCAAAGTGTTCACTACAAAACATATGTCTGGACGGGAGTTCACTAAGAACATCAATGCTCCTACGAGTTGACGATACTTGGTAGGATTTCCCAATGTGGGCCCAGCAGCATTTCCAAACAACTTCTTGAAGTTGAGCTCCATCGGTGTCGACATGGACTTACAGTCCATCGTACCAAATCTCTCCAGCAGCTTCAAGATGTATTTTCCTTGAGAGAGGAAAATCTCGTCAAGTCTCTGCCAGACCTCCAAGCCTAGGAAGTAATGCATCAATCCTAGGTCCTTCATCTTAAACTCAGAAGCGAGCTCCATCTTACACTGATGATTGAGAGGTTTAGAACTTGTAAGGAAAAGATCGTACACATAGAGAACCAGAATGAAAGGCTTTTAACTATCAACCTTGAAGTAAATTGTTTGATCAGCATTACTTCAAGTGAAGCCCAGCTTCATCAAGTAGCTATCAATTCTCTCGTACCAAGCCCTGGGAGCTTACTTCAACCTGTTAGGTCCCCGTAATTTGTCAGATTGGCAAGACCAAATGAACAAGGGTAACATCAAAACAGTATTTGGAGTCCTAGGACCTAGCCTTCCTGGACTCAGAGAAGGCTCTCTCTATACTTGTGTAAAGGATGTAACTTGATAGATTTTTAGGGTTTTGATTTTAGGCTAGTTATAAGAATTAGGGTTTGTTTGTTTGTTTGGCTGGGTTGGTTGTCAAGAAAAATAGATAGAGTGATAGAGGTTTAAACCATTGGGACATGGAGTCTGCAAAAGGTCTTATAAGGTACAACAATAGGTCAAAGGTGTCTTTGAGGGAAAGTATAACAAAGCTAAATGGATCTAAAACCTTATGTGAGTGAAGTGAACATTAAATTGTGAACATAGTAGGTGCAAAGGGCAGTTAAGAATCCTTTATAAAATGCTTTAACCAGAATATCCTTTCATATTACTAAGCATAAGGAAATAACCAAAGACAGGGCATACCAATAACTTATTTGACCAAACCCTAGCAAGTAAGCACTAAGACAACAATCCAGTGAATCATAGAAAGCAAGAAACTTTTAAATCTTCTAGTGATTTCACCTTCAACCTAAGAAAAAGTTTAATATAAACACATAGTAGAGATCAAGAATAGAGAACTCCTAAATTCGTTAATCAAACTACAAGGACCTCCAAAGCAACCATTTAAGATGAGAAAAAGGGCATGGAAAATCATAAACCTCTTTAGCTAAACCTAATCAGCAATACTTCAAAGAAAAGACCTTAAAAATAATGTTTAAGTTACATCAAAGAGCAGGGCTAGCCATGAACTACTTTGAAATTGGCTTCATCAAATAATCTTTAAGATAAACAAGCATAAGTGGGACTAGAGAGCATTCAAGGATTCTCTAATCTGACCTAGCAGAGGAAAACATACAAGCAATAGAGAGTAGACAGAGCTAAGGTGCCTCTAAACAAAAATTATTAGCCTAAAATTTCTTTCATACTGCATGAGAAAGATGAAAAAAAATGATAACATAAGAAAAAAATAACTAAATAAGAAACACATCACCATCAACTATGTTCATGAATCCTGCAAGTGAGCTTGCTCCATTGTCATGCACATCAAGACATCCACAAAAACCAAAGCCAATTTCTCCAATCTTCAAGTCTATGATATTTCTTCTCAATAATCATGCAACATGTACAATGAGGCCTCAATTTTTTATTTAACTAGCAAGGAGGACCAAAACCCTAACTAGGGTTTCCAAAATGTCATAAATACATCATAAATGCCATTTTTGTCCATTAAGACCATGCAAGGCCCAAGGCACAAAATATCTTATGTAATAAATGAAAAATAACTTCTAACACATAAATTTGGCAAAAAATAACTTTGGGGCTCCTCAATAACTCCAAAATATCTCCAAGTGTGTTTTGTTGACTTTTCACGCAAGGGCGCAGCATTGAGGTCCAAGGACTGCAACGCCTGCACAGGAAAAATAGGTCATCTTGCAGCTGAGTTTTGAAGGTCTTTACGATGTCCAAATGAACTCCATGATAGCTCGTTTGAAAGCTTGTCAAGTATACTTTCCAAAAATGCCTTTATTTTTTCGTTTGGTGTCCATTTTCCTACCCAAAAACTCAATCTCCCAATACTGCTCAGGGCATAGCACTAGCTCTAAAAATAGGGCAGAAAGGTGGTTTTTTGGGTGTTTTTGGCACTTTTGGAGGACCAAATATGTTGCAAATGATTTGAATTTTTTTGTGGATGATGTACTTGGCTTGATAAACTCAAAAATTCAAACCATTCCTCAAAAGAGTGCCCCAAAAAAAATTGCAATGCCAAGGCCACTGCGCCCTTGGCACTTTAAATCAGCCAAAAACCAAAATTTACAAAAACTTGCCAAAATTTGAAACTGTCTTGCTCATGGTGTTTGGGATGCCTATAGGGAAGCATCAGCAAGGATTTCAAAGTTTTCTTTGCCTTTTGCCTCCTTGAGGGCTTGAATTTTAGCAAGGGCTCTTTTGAGCTTGGCCCTTGCAATTTTGTTTCTTAAGGCATAGTGCCTTGTCATATTCTTTTGGAGGTCTAGGTCCCTATTGGTCTTCTCCAACAGACCCTCTAAGTGCATGTTTTCCCTCTCAATCCAAGGCTCTCGATCATAGTCAATTCCCATGGCAAGAATCTCACTTGGAGTGAGCTGCTCTGCCAAGGCTGCCTCTTGTTCTCTCTCCTTAGCTGAGGCCTTCTTTAAGCTAATTGTCCTTGGCCTCCTCCTAGGAAGTTGTTCTTCCTCTTCATCAGTGTCCCCATATCTGTCCAAGGCCTCATCTAGCTTGGCCTTGGCTTTTGTAGCCTCTTTCTGAGCTTTGATATCTCTAACCTCATAGATTTCATTTTGTGCCTCTAGCTACTTGTTTTCAATCTCATAATAGTGAATGAAATTCCTAGCCCTACCTAGATTGTCTTGCAAATATTTAATTTGGGAATATTTTTTTTAGCCACATGCTTAAGATCCTTGCCTCATTTTCGTCATCACTGTCAACATGAATGAGCTCAAATTCTTGTTCAGTCTCATGCTGTTCTTCTTCTTCTTCCTTCGTGACTTTTTATTTTCCTTTTTCAAGCTTCTTAGTTGATGTAGAAGTCATTGCCCCTTGCCTTTTAGAGGCAGCAAACACATGCATATTTCCTCTTTGGTAAGTCAAATAAAAAGGTTCAATTTTGATCATTTCAGTGCCTTCACCATTGCTGCCATCATGACTGCTATTATGGCTTTTTGACCCACTGTCATCTTTTCTACTCTTTGTTTTATTACTGATAGCATCATCATCATCATCATTATCATTTCCCTTTTCACCACTGCTTTCTTCATGTCTCTTTTCCTCACTGCCTTTTGTTTCCATGCTCTTTGCCTTATCACTGACCTCTGTCTCACTGCTTATATCCTCCTTACTGTCATCAGCCTTATTTTTATCATCCTCACTACTAGGTGCTTCATCACTATTTTCAGACTCATTGGCGCCTTCTTCATTTACATTTGCACTAGCATCTTGGATTTATAACCTGTTGCCTTCTTCACTGCCTTCTTCTACACTGTTTTTTGCCTCATTTACATCAGCCTCATTTCCATTTCCCTCACTACCATATTTGCCACTTTCTTCATTTGTATCCTCACTATCCTCAGGGCTCTTTGTTCCACTACCATCATCATTTCTGCTGCTTTCTGTTTCATATTCCTTGTCTTCACTGATATATGCCTCCTCAGTGTTTTATTCTTTACTGTCATTAGCCTCACTACCCTCAATTTCTGATTTTTCATTGTCATCTCCCTCTTTGTTAGATGCAGTAGTATCATGAGGTGAAGGTGGGGGATTTTTAGAAAGTGGTGAAGGAGGGTCATTATCCTTAGGTGAATAAATGTGAGTAGATGGTGAGGTGGAGGATTCACGAGGTGATGTAATGTGAGTAGATGGTGATGGATGTGTAGTGGGGTGTGAGGATGAGGGAGGGATGGGAGACTGAGAAGATGAAGGTACATCTTGTTATTGTTGGCCTTGTGAATTTTTGAACACTTCATGGGCAATGAAAACCTCCCATGGAATGCCCTTCTGCTGCAATTGATGAATAACAACCATTTTTATCAGTGAATGGTGGAAGAGGCTTTGCATCTACTGAGGTAAATCTCTCTTCTGTACAATATAGGACATTTTTAAATGCTTCTGTAGAGGTAATAGGGAAGGTGCAACATCCTAACCCTAGTAAAGTGCATGAGTAGCCTAATGTGCTAGGAGTAAAGCATGGAGAACCTTCTCTCACATGTAAAATATTTCATGATAATTCTCATCAAAGGTGCATACCTATCCAGCAAATGTGAGAAAGGAAAGATGGATTTGCAGTTGTCTTTGTATCTAGGCTTTAGGAAGGGTTCATAGTAGCTCATGTCAAGATTGGCCTGCTTTAACCATTTCTCCCCTACACTAGGTATCCTAGTGGCATTTGCAATAGCATTAGAAGACAGCTCGAAGTTTACTCCTGCAAGGTTAACTTGTTTCTCATGCAAGTTAATTATGAGGAGCCTAGTTAACTCAAGGTGGTTTTGCACCTGTTGCACCCTTTCACAAAAATCATAACATCCCACATGTTGGAAACATGAAACAATCATGGGAGATGCCATCAGCTCTAAGGTGTTGAGGGGTTCAAACCTATTGATTTTTCCACCTTTGTGTTGATGCCTCCTTGGCACTTGGTCTTCTTCACCACTATCACTGTCACCTTCTCTTGAAATTTTGACCACCTCCGCCTTTGAAAACCCTAAGACTGTAAATGGAAATGGGCTTAAGGGATGGTGATGAAAGAGGCAGTTCTGCAAGTGAATGAGATATGAGATAGAGGGTACAGATATATGAATGTGAGTGAGAGGCAAAAATTCAATGACCACACTCTGTTGATTATTAAAAATCTATGTTGAAACACCTTGCACTGATGGCAAATGGATATGAAGGAAGGTAGTGAATTTGTCAATCTTTTTGTAATGTAGGGGACTGATTTAGTGAATGGAGTGAGTGTAGGCACAACCTTAGGTGAGTGGATAATCTCCAATAAAGTAACCCTATGTTTATCATTGGTCTTCTTAGCATGCAGATGAATAAATTTTTTAAATAGTGATGTCAAGCATGAAAATTAGGTTTCCTCCTTTGGGGTTTCAAATCCTTTCAATTGCAAACCATCAAAATTCTTTGAGGAAGGTAAGGCATCCACTTACCATTTAGAATTTCTTGAAAAACCCTTGGTGGTAGCTTGAAGATATTTTGAGTTGATTTCAGTTCTTGTAGGGTGTAGGAGGCCCTCCTAGCCAAGCGCGCATCACCCAGGCAAACGGTGGGTCAGTTCGGGCAAAGGCGCAACGCCTTTTTCCAGGCGCACAGTGCCAGGGTCCTTTCTCGGGCCTGTCAGGTGAAAGTGGGTAAACACACAGCACTTTGCTAGGTGCACAATGCCTACTTCCAGGTGCACATCGCCTTAAGAAAATACACAGGCAGAAATTCTAGGGGCGATCACAGTTTCCTCTCCTGAAAACTTTGATGACTTAGCAAGTGAACAATGAGTTGTTGAAGTGTTGAGATAACCTTTTATAGACTTAAGGATTTAAATTTATCTTTACAAACCCATTCTCTAATATTTTCAAAGTCACTTCATTTTTCCTTTCTCACTGATATTTCTTGAATTTTTGTTTGTAGGTTGCTGGAGTTGTGAAACTTGCTTTTTCTTTGACCTTGAAAATTGACATAATTATTTTGACATAGCAGCAACCTTAAAATCATATTTTCTTCCTCCTTAGAGCTCAACATCATTTTCTTCATCTTTTGACAACTGCTACTTTATAGGTGACTGAAATAATAATTTGACTCTCTTTCCATTGATACTCTTTACCTTATCCTTTTGCAGGTTTGCTTTGAGTCATAAAGTTGGCTTCTCTTGGCTAATTGATGTCCTTTAACACTTTTGTTTGTAGGTCACTGAGGTGGTGAATTTTGACCTTCTTGTTGCTCGTTGAAGCATAACAAGCTCATTAAACATATTTGAGGGGTTTTTCTCATAGCAACACTGTTAAAACCTTCTTCTGTCCTTCTATTTTGTAGGCGACTGAAAACACTGATTTTTACTCTTTACATCTTTGCTCTGCAGATTTTGCTTGAGACATCAAATTGAGTCTCTTGGTTTATTTATGTCCTTTAATAATTTCACTTAGCTTGTGTAATGAAAACATTGAAGTATCTCTTCCTTTTGGACTTTGAAGCATGCTAAATTCACCTTTGATAGACTTAGGAACTTAAACACAAAGAAGCATCTTCAAAACCCCTTCTATTCCCACCTTGAAACTCAAATCATTTTTTACTTGGCAGGTGACTGAACACCTTGAATTTACCTTTTCCTATTGATATTATTTATAAATTTTCCCTTTGAGGCCATGAGACATCCACCTTGGCAAACTTAGGGATGCTTGCACACAGTATCACTTTCACAATCTTTTCTTTGTTGGCATCATGGAGTTTTTAACCATGCTTTTCACCTTCTTTGGACACTTTCCCAAAACCTGAGATGTTTGGAATGCTTGAAAACAATTATTAGTGTTGTCTTCTAAGCTCTCTATAGCCCCTTCAAGTTCATTCATTTATGTCCAGTTCACCTCACCTTTTTCCCTTTTTCATCAATAATCTCTGAAAGACTACTCTTTATGTTTGGTTTTCGGTGTGCCTCCTCCATGTGATTTGCTGCAAGTGGTCAGTGTCTTGACATTTAAGTGGGCCATTCAGCCCAAAATCCCAGTTCTCCTTTCAAGACCAACTTGTTTCCCTTTCTTCACTTGCAGTTTATGATTTGATAAGACAAACTTCTTTGGGAAATTTCTAGCAAAGGAAAAGTAGTGCCTTAAACACCTAATGATGACCTTCAACCATGTAAAACCCTAATTTACCTAGTGGGAGGATTCTTTGACCTGACCTTTGACTGAAAATTGGCTTGGAGTCTTTAAGTGTAAAAACAGAGTATTGACAAAGTGGTGTATTGAAGATCCAAAATCTAATGTACTTGATTTATCTAAAGAGCCTACAGAGGTAGTTTTGAGACCATCAATGCTTCAGGAACCTAGTGAACATGGAAATGAGTAGGCTTATAGGTAACCCTAGATGTAAAGGGGAGTTATGGGCAAGGAAAAAATAGAGTGATGAGGTCATAGGTAGGAAAAAGGATGGAGGTGAGTGGCAGAAGCCCATAAGGATTTTTTTTAGGGGTGGCATGGTGACCATGGAATGGAAAAATGGTAGAATAGTGAAAAATTTTCCATAAGGATAATGAAGGTAGTGAGATTTCTAAAACTCACAATATTCAGGGAATTTTGTTTTTAGAAATCTAGAACCAATATTTAGTCATTTACAGATAGTAAAAATTACTGATGACTAACATAACCCATAGAGGACTTTCTTCAACCTGCATACATGAGAGTCTCTATCCTGGACTTCGAACCCCAGATGTTGCTCCACATACACCTCTTCCTTTATCGAACCATGCAAAAAAGTGGTCTTCACATCCATCTGATGGAGACTCCATCCTTGCGTGGCAACAAGGGTAATGATGGATAGGATGGTGGTATAGCAGGCCACAGGTGAAAATATATCATCATAGTCTATGCCTTCTTTTTGAGAGAAGCCTCAGGAAACAAATCTTGCCTTGTACTTTTTAGCACTACCATGAGACCCATGCTTGATCTTAAAGAGACATTTCGAGGTGACAACAGCTTTGTCCTCTGATCCCTGGACCACATCCTAGACATCATTCTTCATAATGGACTCGTACTCTTCATGCATAGCATCCTTCCACACTTGATGATTTACAGATTCTTCAAATGATCCAGGCTCAGATTGTACGATTGTACTCATGGATGCTAGATACCCTTGGTATTTATTCGGCTTCTTTCTTTCCCGAAATGTCCCCTTTGGGGCCATATGTCTCTCAACATCCTTGAGAGTATCCCTAAGCCATGATGGTATTCTCTTCATTGAAGGAGGTGGATCAATAGGGTCCATTGGTCCTTCAACATCAGGCATCATCTCATCCTTCAGATCTTCTTGTTTCCCTAATATGTCATCATGGTCTTCCTCGGAGCTAGGAAGATTTATCACTTTCTTGAGGGAAGCATATTCATTGTGTTAGTGTCTCGTGATTTGGCAGATTGGTAGACCAAATGACAGGGTAACATGAAACCAGTCTTTGGAGCCCTAGGACCTAGCCTTCCTGGACTCAAAGAGGGATCTCTCTATTTTTTTGTAAAGGATATGAACTTGTTTACTTTATAGGGTTGATTTTAGGCTAGTTATTAAGTGTGAGGTTTTGTTGTTTGTTTTGGTTGGGTATAATAATCAAGAAGCATAGGTAGAATGAGGAAATCTCTAAGTCATTGGGCAATGGAGTCTAATGGAAGTCATGATAGGTTCATCAATGGATCGAGGAGAATCATAGGGCAAATCTAACTTGGTCAGTGGATCTTCAAGTTTTTAGGGGTAATAAGATGGACATCAATTGTAAGAATGAAAAGTAGGACAAAGGGAAATCAAGAATCCTTTATCATGTGTACTTCTCAACAAAGGGACTTAAATATCATAAACATGAAGAGGCAACCAATAGACAGGGCAAACCATAAATTCTTTGATTCAACTAAAGCAGATGATAATTCAAGACAAACTTTTCCAATGAAATATAGAAGGCGAGAAACTCATTTAACTTCTAGTGATTTCACCTTCAAGGATAGAAAACACTTAAGACACACATATAATTGTAATCAGAGAAGAGGGAACTCCTAAAAATCCTTGATTATAGTTATGAAGATATCTAAAACAATTATTTAAGCAAGTACGAAGGGTATGATAAAAAAAAACCTCTTTGACAAACTTTAAAGAATGGTACTTTAGAGAGAGACTTAAAAAACAGTGTTTCAGTGACAACAAGTAAGCAAGGCTAGCCAGAAATCATGCTTGATACCAACTGTATTCAACTATTTATGAAATAAACAAGGTTAGGAGATCTAGAGATCAATTAAGAATTCTCTAAAATGTCCTATGCAAAAGAAAACATTAAGGCAGTGAAGAATAAACAGAACTAAGGTGCTTTCAAAAGACATTTCTTAGTCTAAATATTTTATTCTACTGCAACATAGAAAGGTGGAAACATAATGAAATAGGAAATAACAATAACATATTAGAAGCACTTCACCAACAACCAAGCTCAGGGATCCAGTGAACTAGCCTCCTCCATCAACAAACAAATCAGGGCATCCAGAAGTTCCAAGACATCAATTCCTGTTCAACTTCCAAGAGACTATGTATTACTTAAAGAGTCATCAAATGCCAACAAGATAATGAGCTAAAATGCAGTATTTATCTGCAAATGAGGAGGTGAAGCTAAGTCTTATGGTTTGGGTGTCATTTATTACAGAGTAAATGCATTCTCTGCATTGAAAACCATGCAAGGCTTTAAGGTAGGAATATCTGAAGATATTTCTCTGAGTTGTAACTCCTATCTTAACTTTTGAGGGTTTTATAGGTGAAATTTTTGACTTTAAGGCCTATTCATAACTTTACAATAACTGCTTGGCAGATAGAAAATATCTTTGACTAGGTTCAATAACCGTCTAATGCTTTATTGAAGGGAAAAAAGCATTAGGTGGCAAAAATATCTTCAAAAAAGAAGTAACTATTTTTTGTTGAGTCATTTGGATATGCTTCAGTGCTAATCTGCTTTTATCTTTAGACTTTAAAACTATTTTTTATCTCTGTCTGCTTTATTAATCCTTTAAGCTTTAATATTCATTTTTTGTCTTTTGTTTTGACTTTGATCTTCTGATGTTTGTACCTCTACCTTTGATTCTGCCTTTATCCTCGATCTGTGATTAATTATTTAGTCTGTTGACTTAATCTTTAATTCTTGATTAATCCTTTAATATTTACTGATCCTTTGCTACCATGGTCTTCTGATTGTCTTCCTCTCCTTACTGTGTCTCTGTCTATGTTTACTGTGTATGGAGGCATTCTTTTGCTTCTGAGGGTTTAGATAATCATCAGTAATCTTGATTTACTAATGAGTGTGCTTGATTTAAAACCTCAGGGTCCTTTTTATGAAACGAGTCCTCTGGATCGTCACCCAGATCACCCATTTTAACAATGTTTGGACCTTCAAAATGTATCTCTTCCCTTCCTGTTATTTAACCTGTACATAAAAAAAAAAAATTAATTTTAAATCATGTGTGAGTGGCTTTTCTGCATTGATTTTGGGGTTCGCGTGTTGTTGGAGTGTTTGTAGTGAAGGAAAATGGTGGCTCAGGCTTCATCGCAGAGCTGCAGGGCCCTGGAGTGTTCGAATTTTATGGCGGAATGCAGTTTATGGCGCGAAGAGGGGAGAGTGGTTTTTCATGGTCGGGAAGGTGGTTTAAGAAAAACCGCTTGTGGACTTTGTCGGGGATCCATGGTGGTTTCCGGTTTTAGGTGGGGGGGAGGGAAAACTTTGGATGGGTGGCCATTATCATCAGACTTTACCCCCCCCCCCCCCCCCCATACGTTAACGATAAATGAGCGGAGGGGGGGGGGGGGAGACAAAGTCACTCTCTACTGTTGATCTGAGGAAACGGGATGATCCGTCGGCGGAAGTTGCAACCTCGTTAACCCTTTGAGGAACGGGTATGTCAGAGGAGTGGGGCCGAGGTGGACAGGTGGCGGAGTGGGAATGGGCGCGGGTTTTTGATATAATAAGGGTTTACGAGGCCCCTTTTATAAGGTTTACGGGGGTTATGCAATGGTAAAGGGCGGAAGTGAAAATCATATAGCCTGGGGCTTATGGAAAAGCAAGGTCGGGGATTTATGAGTGCAAGGGGAATGGGAGCTAGAGGAAAAGGGGCTTAAGGCCTATATCTTTATATAAAGGTGGGTTTTACACATAAAACAGGGTTTTATGCATAACCTTGAAGGACCCGATAAGCTAAAACTTAGCTTTAAACAATGTAAAAAGGGAATTTTTACATTGTTTAATATGTCAGAGGAAAAATGATTAATGAAGGGGTTTTTAAGGTTTTTGAGGAAAGGGAGAGATGAGTTTTTTAGAGAAAAAGGACCATGAATGAGAGTGAGGGTGAGGTAGTGAAATGGGGCAAATAGACCCAATAATGGAGTCCTTTTTGCAGCAGTGGGGAAAACATTTTAAGAGGGAAAAGAGGGAGAAATTTAGTGAAGTAGTTTGACTTAGGATAATGAAGGCAATGAGATTTCTAGAACTCACAATATTTCTCAGATTTTGTTTCCAGAAATCTAGGATTATAACTTAGTCATCTTTTGATTTCAGCAAAAAATCACTGATGACTAACACATTGAAGGTGACATCATGGCATATATCCACTTCTCTTTGACCAGGAACATAGATTCTATATGCCTTTGAAGTTTCACTGTAGCCCACAAACGTTCCCTTCTTTCCAGAAGCATCCAGTTTGCTTCTCTTCTCTTTCGGCACATGAAAGTAAATAGGACAACCAAAACCTCTAAAATGAGAAACATCAGGTTTCTTACTAGAGAAGTCTTCTTCGGGATTTTTGGAGTCCAGAGCGGAATGCGGGCACCGGTTTGGTATGTACACAGTAGTGTTTGCAGCTTCTCCCCATAGAAACTTCGGAAGACCTTGGTCACATAGCATCGCATGGGAAGCTTCCATAATGGTCCTATTATTTCTTTCAACAACGCCATTTTGCTCAGGAGTATACATGGTTGTGGTCTCCCTTTTAATGTCAGCTTCTCTGCAAAGCTCATTGAACTTGTTTGACTCATATTTTGTGCCATTATCAGTCCTCAAAATCTTGATCTTCTTTCCTGTTTGATTTTCCACCAAGGCCCTGAAGGTACGAAACCACATGAATGCTTTGTCTTTCTTCTTCAAGAAATATATCCAGGCCTCGCGAGAGAAGTCATCTATAAATTTCATGTAATAATAACGTCCTCCTAAGGATGTCACGGGCAGCATACCAGATAAATCAGAATGTATCGATTTCAAGACATCAGATGTATTTGTGACACTTGAGGGGAAAGGTCCCCTTGTATGCTTTCCTTCGACACAACCCTGACATACACCTTCATGATAATTTTTGAATTCGAGCATCCCTGTCACCACCTTCCTTGATTCGGGAAGGGCTTTGTAATGAAGGTGTCCAAACCTCCAGTGCCATAATTCGGTTTGACGAATTTTATCACATGTCATAGTCCCCAATGGACTTCCTCCAACCTAGCAGAGTGTATCAACTCTAAAACCAATAGTGAGAGCTTCCTTGAAACTCTTCTTCCAAATGCGTACCTTTCCATCGACGAATGCCACCTTCATACCTTTGTCTTCCATGGCCAAAATAGACACAATTTTCTTCTTCAAATCAAGTACATACAATACATCTTGCAAACGGAGGACTTGACCTTGAGATAAATGGAGGGCCACAGTCCCCGTCCCTCTCACGAGATAGGTGGCATTAGCTCCAAGGATAATTTACAGATTAGTATCCTTCTCAATCAAGTCAGATAGGGATTATTTAAAACCAGTGAGGTGCCTTGAAGCACCACTATCATTCAAAAACACATCCAAGGTGTCAGGTGGAGATGCAACAGAGAGGGCAGATACAAGAATGAATTCAATTCTTTTATTGTCAACAACATTAGATTCTTCGTACCTGGAATTTATTGATCTTTTGAAAGGTTTCCCATTTCCATTATGAATACAGAGAGTCTTCCTCTTTCCTTTGAACCTATTGTTCTTTTGATTTCCATTTCCCCTATTTTTGTTGTTATCATCATCCTCGGGAGAATCCCTTCTATTAGAGCATTCTCTAGCATAGTGGCCAAACTTGTTACATGTGTAACATCTTCCTTTCTTTATTTTGGCCCCTGCTCTTCCATGGTTCCTCGGACCACCATTGTTCTTATTCTTAGCACGAGTGGTGAAGGAAACATTAACTTCATTTTCATATTCCATCATTCTTGTCTCCTCTTGAGTGCATCTTGACAATACTTCATCAAAACTAGGAATCACATTATTATCGAGAATGGTAGTAATGAAACATGCCATTCAGATGGGAGACCTCCAAGTGCAATGAGAACCATTTCTCGATCAACTATTGTTTGGACCCAATGGCAAGAAGGTTATTCCTGATTTCAGTCAATTTCATAAAATAGGATTGAACGGATTCATCCTTGCCTTTCTTGAGATTCTTCAATTGTTTCTTAAAGAAATGAACTTGATTTGCATTGCTAGCCCTGAACATATTGACCAACTTATCATACATCTCCTTAGATGTTCCCAACTCAAAGATGTAAGCAACTAAACTTTGTGGATGGAATCCCGGATAATCAGCTTAGCTTTGATTTCTCCTTTTCTATACTTCGATTTTGTGGAAGTGGGTGAAGATGATGGAGGCTCTTGGATTTTTCCCTGCACATAGTCCATGACATCTTGATCTTCCAAAACCAAGTCCAAAGACATCTTCCAAGCATGATAGTCGGACTTGCCAATCAACTTATCATTAGCTTTGAAGCCATTATAATTTGAGGTGCCCATGGGTCCTTGACAAATGCTACTTCTTCGGTGATTTCTCTTAACACAAACTTGGGCTTTGTCTTCACCTTAGCTCTGATACCATGTAAACTTTTGAAGATGTTCTATGCTTGATGCAAATTTACTTCAAACTTGATACCAAATAGCAATCACATAAACAAGAAAGTAAAATGCTGGTAGAACATACCAATAGATTGACGGAAGACAAGCCAAAAATACACTTAACTTTGATAAGCAAAATATATGTGTTGTGGTGCGTTACGACAATCAACATGATGCTTCAACCAACAAACTCTCCGCATGGCTGGCCAACCAAAAGTGTCACACAACCCTCAAGATAGCTCCACAAAAGTCAACCCAAAGTCAATGAAAGTCAACACTATCCAGTCAACACAAAAAAACGTCAACAAAAGGTCAACGCAACAAGTCAAAGATCAATGTATAGCCTCGGTATATGTGCCAACGAATGTGGCCTTCATAAAACAGAAGTTTGGTGAAGTTTTAAGGTCCAAAGGACCAAGCGTTGACCAAAGTCAATGCTGGTCAAACCTAAACTGAAACCCTAAACAGATCTATACCAAAAACCCTATCTGTTGTTCCACACATGTGAGAAGAAAAGCCTCCAAAAGGTGATCGAGCCAATCAGACACAAGAGAGAAGTGTGTGATGAGTGGATGATGAAATGACCTCCAAGTCTGTCCAATTTATATCCATCTGTGAGGGTGTGTGACACATCTGTTGGGGCTCTAAGCCTACATTACAATTCTGGCCAACCTTGCACATAAGTGGAATAAATTCAAAATAAATGTTTTTCTCACCCGATCAAGATGATCTTTAGATCAATCTTGCACCTCTCCAAAAGAGGAATCCAATAAAAATATCAGCTTCAACATCTGAGCAGTACAACATGGAGTTTGGACCTAGTTGCCAAAAATTAACATGCATGCACCACCTATACAATTCGGATGGTTATACAACAGATAGTGCATTGCCCTTTACCTCCAATCTCAACTGGGTAACTCGTAGATCATGCATGCATGAGTTATTTATGACTGATTTATCAGTTAATTGGTTGATCACAAAGTACACACCCCACTACTTGACCTTCCACTAGTTCCTCAAACAGTTGGAACTAGTTTAATTGACTTTAACTTAGATTTACTGAATTAATTAATTACAACTCAAAATAAACTCAACTTGGGCTCCTACAAAGTAGGAGACACTCTACATGACCCAAGCTAGGTCCTCAACTCGAATTAACTAAACCAACTCAGTCAAAATAACATAGTTAACTCATACAAGTTGTCATGTGATGCAGAATTACAATTTTCTTCTAATTTAATTCAAGTGGAAATTATTTTTGATGCCATTTTCAACATAACTATCTCAGACAAGTTCTCTTATTGATCCATCATAGCTTCTTGGTCTTCTTCAACCTACTTCCCCACTCTTCCAGTTGTCCTCTACACTGGCTAACCGTTTGGGATATTTTCTAGCATATTCTCTCTAGTTGTCCCATGCGACTTAACCGTCTAACTAAACCCACTAAAAATATCTACCACTAGCTCATCACCACTCTGTTGACTTCCTCTTTTCTATAAATATCTTTAGATTCTCCTACTACAATGTCCTTCCTCTCCTTCACCATCATCTGCAAAATTCTAACTATAGGTTTTATCCGCACATGTCCTTCCTATTGGATGTCGTTGCATCCTACACGTGGTACCTCTCTATGTTGCGTCTCTCTCTTCTGCGCCAATCCTTACTACTACGCACTGACTACGCATTGACTACTTCTCTCATGTGCCACTCTCTCTTATGCATAGTCCCCTGCAATAATACTTAATAAAAATTTCATAAATTTTTGGCCTCTAACACTTGACGTACACCTAAAAGGTTGGTAAGCTTTGAATGCACCTTGATTCTCTTGTTGTATGAAAAGGCATATTCTATCAAATAAATTGTGTTATAAAAAAAATGGAGCTATCTATTCTTGTGGTAAACTTCCTTCTAATGGTTAGAATCTACCAATACAAAAAGTCAAAGTTCTCATCAATTTAGAGCTCTATTGGGCTTTTTAACAAACTAAATCAATTCAAAATGGACAAAACCCTTAACAACATTATTTCACCATTTACCAGACCATTGCAAAACTCTTCCCATACTTAATTTTTTTTTTGTCAAATTCTCATCATATTTGTGACATAATAAAAAATATCCATTCATTATTAAATTAACTCATTCCCAAGATAATAAATAATAAATAAACTAATTAATTAATACAAATTTAAAAATATATATTAATAATCTAATTTAAAGCCCCAAATTAAATAGATAAAAAATTAACATATGATATCACTTTGTTAAACAAAAAATATAGAGCACATGACCCCTATTTTTTTGTTTTTTTGGATAAAATGTGCCTCTAATTAGCTAAAAAAACAAACTTAATTTAAGGATGTGTAAATACTTTATTTAGTTTCTGTCTGTGTAAATACCTTATCTCCCACTTGTTTTTTCAAACTTTCACATTTATAACCTCAAAACAAACACAAGACTATTGCAAATCTTACTTTAATTTAGTTTATGTATGGGTAAATACCTTATCTCCTACATGTTTTTTCACATTTATAACCTCAAAACAAACACAAGACTATAACTCCAAAAGCCGAAATTAAACACAATTAAAAAGAAAATCACAATTAGTTGTTACTACCAACTTAAATAATTTTTCCAATGAATTGCCACTTTGCGCCACGTAAGTTCCAACGACACTATTGGTAATTGGTGCCTTTTGCATCATACAGACATGCCACGTGGTCGAGTACGAGTACAGTTCTGAGGTGGCGCAGTTGCCTACTCGACACCCACGTGAGAGGCCTCATTTAGTGAAAAAATACACCCAGTGGGATTTGATTACGCAGCCGAGCAGGCCGGGGTGGGCGATATATTTATTGATACGGTGCTATAATATCGGGAATCCAGACAGTTTGCATGGAGAGAGGACCGGACGATGAGTGGTCGTGTTCTTAGCCTGAAATAAGGGGCAGTCGTGGCGAAGGGGTGGTTTCATTCTAATAATAGCTGCGGTGCCTAATTTTCAGAGTTGGAGGACTGGACTGCCAGGTAGTGCACAGAGATCAAACTCACTTCATTTCGATTTGGCAACAGCCAGATAGGATGACGTTACACGTCAGTGCTGCCTGAACTTCGGGGATTAACGCATGGGAATGGTTATATGAGCACAATATAAATTCATTTCTTGGCTGGTATTGCCCTGCGTTGCCCCTTTTCTTGGTTCCAATTTGTTTTTCTTCCCGCTGGCGATCCCAATTTAGGACCCTGTGCTTTTCTGCGATTGTATGTAAAAGCCCAAACGCTTGCCAGTAATAGAATGAACTGTGTTTCTTTTGAGATTTTTCGATTTTATAGCAGGATTATATAGATGCAGTGACCGTCACTCTCGTATGCTTTTCTTGGTATTTTTTGGTTCTCCAGAGTTCGAACTTTGGAAATTTGAACAGCACCAGCGATGACATCAACTCGTCTTGTTGCGGCTGCAATTGCAGTGGGCAACTTTTTACAAGGATGGGACGGTGCTGCTATTGCTGGTAAGTAGCAGGAGACCTTTTTCTGCATTTGGATGTTCCATGCTTTAATTTAAATGTCTTTTAATGGCCTTTCCATATGTGATGTTTACGTTGGGATCTGTGGTAACAAGGTAGGGATTTTTGTTTTTGATAGCTTTGGTTTGGATTTTGACACTGCATGGATTAGCATAAATCAAGCACATTGCATGTACTAGTGGACGGACCTAAGTATGGGAGAGGTTACTTACAGGTTCTTATATTGATATATGTTACAGATCAGCTTTCTTGGATCTAATTAGAGGGGATATAAAATTTTCCAGTGATTTCTCTGTCTGAAAGTATCAAGCATTCCTGATACTTATTGTGATGTAATCTTTTTTGAATTTGTAAAGTTCATTTTCTGGTATATGTCGTCATGATTCAAGTTGAATTTCATTAATAATAATAACTTAATATTAAATTTATGAATTACCTACTAGCTCTATGATTTTTTTCTGTGTAACCAGGAATTCTTCCTTTTAGATTTGAATATTTTGTTCCTATGAGAAGGAGCACTAACACTTTTTAGATTTAAATCTACTGTACTGAACAATATTATCATTTATCTTTTGGATTTTGAACTGATAAAGCTTGGATCTCAAACTTCTTGGTGTGACTTACAAGAATTGCAGTTGGCAAAGGCCCTATCCTTTGTAATTAGGGTTTAAATCCATCCGTTCAAACTATCCATGTTATGTTTACTTTTTGCCAAATCAACATCAAGTTACTGTTAATATTAGTGGCATAGGCATAATGTCTCTAGGCATTAAACCTTTGCCAGTCATAAATTACTGATAATATTAACAATATTAACTTGTAAGCTATCTATACTAACTCTGCCCAATTCTTATTTATATACATGCCAAATCACAAATTACTGCTAGTATTAGTGGCATCCCCTGAAATACAACATAACATCTCTAGACATTAGACCCTTGCCCAGTCACAAATTACGGCTAATAAAAAATTGTAAGCTATCTATGCCTAAAGTTTTGCCCTCACTAATTTGTGATTAGACATGAATCACTGAAAGTTGGTATATTTTGCAGGAGCTTTGTTATATATTAAGCCAGAGTTTCATCTGGAACATGCGCCAGCGATTGAGGGGCTGATAATATCTTGCAGTGTTATTGGAGGCCTCTGCAGCACTTCGATAGCAGGACTTTTGGCTGACAAATATGGCAGGCGAACAGTATTATTCATAGCCGGAGTTCTGTATTTGCTCGGCGGTTTTGGAATGGCTCTAACACCAAATATTTATGCACTCATTGCATTTCGCTTTGCGGTTGGCTGTGCTTATGGTTTATCTGCAACTGTTGTTCCTCTTCTTATAGCCGAGACATCTCCTCCAGATATTCGAGGGCAACTAGCAACCCTTCCACAGCTAAGCAATTCGGGAGGAACTTTCTCTGGTTATTGTATGGCCTTTCTATTATCTTGCGGGAATGCACCTAGTTGGAGGGTTATGACAGCAGCCTTAATGGGTCCTTCAATATTCTATGTAGCCTTATGTATGTTCTACATTCCAGAGTCTCCAAGATGGCTTGTAAGCAAGGGAAGAATGATTGCTGCTAAAAACGCGCTGCAAAATCTCCTCAACAAAGAAAATGTTACAGGTAAAGCTTAGAAAGATTGCATAGATTGAACTAATAGAATAGAACCTTGTGCTATATTTTCATATAAGACATCGTGTAACTAATGCCTTTGAGTTTGGTTTTTGGTTATACAGCGGAGCTTGCCTTGTTGGTAGAAGGACTAGGCAGCGGATCCCAGGCTACCATAGAGGAATATGTAGTAGAGCACGCAGAAAACACAACGGAAGTTCTAGAGCATAAGCAAGAAGGCCAAGGAATTCACTTATATGGTATTGAGGATAACGAATCATGGATAGCAAAGCCAGCTTCTGAGATGGATTCAGAACAAATATTGTCTAGATATGGAAGCCAGAAATTGTCTAGATTTGGCAGCCAACTTGAACCTCAAGCATTATACCCTTTAATGGACCCTACAGTGGCTCTCATTGGAAGTTTCCAGCATCCACATCCTCAAAATATTAATGAACCTGATCAATCTGGTAACGATGGTGAATATTCACGGTGGGATGAAGAGAATCAAGCAGATCATCATGATGCTGAAGGTGATGAAGAAATTACGAGCAATATGGAGGAGTCAATGCCTAATACTCCCTTGTTACAACATGATTCGGGACTTGATAGGGCTCACAGTAATCAGGCCGATAGTCTAAGGACCCCTTTACTCTCCCAAACCAACTCAGAGTATACTCCAAATAAATCAGGCAGCAGGGGAAGAGTTAATTGGGGTGGTGAATTACCTACAAATATGAAATATCCCAGTAGGAACAGTGCGAATATGAACAGTTGGCTTTCCAGCTCAGATGAACAAGGCATGGGATTGGGAGGTGGCTGGCAACTGGCCTGGCAATGGCAAAAGTCCGATGAACCCAATCAGACTGGTAGTCTGAAGAGAGTTTTTCTTTTCTCTGAATCTGGTCCCCATGCTCCCTCAGCTATTAGCTCTATGAGATCAATATCCAATCTACAAGTAGGAGAAGCTGTTCAAGTCGCTGCTTTGGTGGGTGAGCCAGCCCTGTGCTTGACAGAAAGAAATGTGGATCCCTCTATGTCTGCAGCAGAAGGAACCATCTGTGGTCCTGCAATTCTGCACCCGTCACAAATGGCTGAAAAGGGTATATCATGGTCTGATTTCGCTGACATCAGAGTAAGAAGAGCTCTTATAGTGGGGATGTCTCTTCAACTACTCCAGCAGGTAAATTCATTCTTTTATGACATAATAGGGTCTTTTTTAGTCTTACAGCATGCTATTGGTTATGTTCGATGTATGTCTAAGTGCAGACTTTGTTTCGGTACAGCTTTGTGGTATCGGTGCAGTCCTTAACTTCACACCTCAAATACTTGAACAATCTGGAGTTGACACCCTGTTGGTTCAAGCAGGCATTAAGGCAGAGTCTGCTTCTCTTTTGGCAAGTGCAGTTACCTGTCTGCCAATGTTGCCCTTTATAATACTTGCAATGTTTCTGATGGACCGTGCTGGAAGAAGGTAAATAGTGATGCTTCACGTACATCTAATAGGGTATTGAAAATTTAAATTCTAGTGTACACAAGAATGAAATCATGTCTTGGTGCATATCTCCATTATCTACCTGGATTATTTCATTTCCAGCTTAAAGCAATTTCTAGTATTTTGGGAGAAGTACATATATATTCTCAAGGAAAGAGTTGGTGAATTATTTATTCATTCGACTTCTCTAGGCCCTGAATAATATGTTGCTACGTTATCGGAAACCGCTTTTAAGGGGGTTGCCTCTGGCAGAAACCCACCCCAACACCGAACCACTCAAGAAACCTGTTGTTGGCATCCGTTTCCTTTTCTTGTTGGGAACTTGAGAGAAATGCACATAGAAACCAGAGACTTGAATTAGGTGCATTTCTGTTGGCCATTTTTTTATTCTGGTAACATAGATATTTAGTATGAATGATTTCCCTGTTCTAGTTAAATGAAGGTTCTTAACTGGATTTCTACCATTCCTTTTATGTGGGTGCAGGCAAATCCTCCTATCCACCACTCCAGTACTATTCGTTACATTGCTTACAATTGCCTTGGTAAATAAATTGCTTCAACCAGGGATTGTCCAAGGAAGTATATCAGTTGTAGGCTTGATGGTATTCTTTTGTGCCTTCAACATGGGATTTGGTGCAGTGCCAAACATTTTCTGTTCGGAAATATTTCCAACAAAAGTTAGAGGAATGTGCCTGGCTCTGTGTGTTATAGTCACATTTACTTCAAACATGCTTATCATATTCCTTTTTCCTACCATGAACAAGACCTTGGGAACACCAGGTGTTTTTGGATTTTTCTGTATTATGAGCGTATTTTCTTGGATATTTATCTTCCTTAAGGTTCCAGAGACTAAAGGATTTCCTTTGGAAGTTATCACAGAGTTCTTTGCTGTATCCACATCTCCAGCTGTAAAGGAAGGTTCATAGATCAACCAGAAATACAGCACTAAATGATGGCCATAGATTTGCAGATTGTAAAATATTATGGTTACAGTTTTGGGTAATTCAGCGCTAAAGTAGAAAGTTGAGCGAGAATAATGTTCAGCGCTACTCTATTTCCTTTTTTACAGATTTCAGCCTCAGCTTCTCTGCAAAGACTGTTTCAGAAGCAGCTTTTGGAATTTACCTTATTCAATGAATTTTATCTTAGGAGGTTTTAGGTTGAGGGCAGTTGAATTTAGTTTTCTTGTGAAGGCAAAAGGCAAGGGCAGACCAGGATATGATCAGTCACTAGTAGCATACATTACCTTCGAAGACTTTGAAGCTTTTATTGACAATTGCGATATGGCATTTGGATTTGAATTGTCCAGTTCTCTAAACATGATCGAAGCACTGTAGGCATCATTAGATTGAGAAAATTTTTGCTTGAATCTGCAACTTGGATTGCTATAATGTATTCAATTGGGCAAAGAATTAAGAGAAGGCAGTTTCTTTGATTCTGGAAACTGATTCTGGATGCCTTCTCTTCAACAGACAAACGTGTCTATTACAGGTTTCCTGCAGACTTGCCCATAAATAAGAAATGTATTAACATCCCTAATTCACATGGAACGGAAAGATTTCCAGCTTGCAATAACACGAGCTTGGAATTTGAAGGTCAACCATGTCCTCCAGCTAAGTTTTAATGCCATTGTTTTAAATGCATTTTTCACAACCAAAAAAATATCAAAGACATACACTCCCACTCAATCTTTCTGCAGTAAACCTTGTCAAAATCAGTTTTGTAAATGTATGATTTGACTAGTTTCTTGGTTTCCCTTGCCCTTTCCTTGTTTAATCATATTGCACAATCTTAGAATCATATTGCACTGTGTTATTGCAAACTACTCTACGATATTTTTCTGATGAAAAAGATTTGGTTCTCTTTCGCTTTGAGAAGTCGATTGTTAAGAAAATTCTCTTTTGCTTTTCACCCATGTGGAATTGTTCCTACCTTAAGAGATTTCCTTGACTCTTCCGCAACTTTCTACTATAAAATCCAACAAGATTCCACATTATTGATATATGTTAGAGACAAATTTTTAATTCAAAAGTTGAAAAATTAAACTTGTAATGTTTATTTCAGTGGACTCCACAAACTCTTTTCAAGGACCATGGTTGTGAGGATAAACAGTAAACTCCCTCCCAGAACCATGGGCAGTGAGTTTCAACAAGTCGTTTGACTTTGTTATTGAATTCTCCTTAAGATAGAACTTGTAGAGTTGCTCATGGAAGTAGCAAATTGCAATACCTTGTAAAGAGATGTAAACTTCAAGGTTGCAGGCATTACAAACATATTCAACAACATTGTATACATATTCACATAATTTTCTCCCATAATCTAAACAATTTAAACATAAAAATCCATACAACAATTGAAATTGTTATAATTCTATAATATTCTTACGAGTTTCTACACTATCAGAGATAGAATAACATAGTTATTTTAATCACAGTTGATGACAGGCAGGTTTGCATTATTCTCTATTAGCAGCCATCAAAGGGACAGGCTTGCATTATTGTTATTATTGTTCTTTTCTTATCTACATTTTACAAAGATCGTTACCCGGAGGAATGTTTGATAGCTTGGAACCTGAAAGAGTGTTCTATGGCACTAATAGGTTTTCACAGATTTGATTATCCAAATGTTGTCAAATTGGAAGTACTGATTACTTTGGAGGTATCTTGTACTCTGTACGTTGTGCTGTTTGAGTACATGGAACATGACCTTGCTATATACTCTGGGATCAAGTTCATTGAATGACCAACAAATGCAGATATATAAATTGAATGGATTGTAAACTAATGCAGCCATATTGAATGGATGGTAAACATTGATATGCATCAAATTACTTATCTTATTATACATTTCACATTGCTAGAAAAGTATCAAAGCTTAAAAATCCAAGAATACCCTTTTGAAGGGTTCAAAAGTGACCATAGTGGTTAAATATAGGTGTTTAAATGCTTCTTAGAAAAATGATTTCTTGGTGAAGAGTCAAAGTGAGATTACATATAGCTAGTAGAAGAGGCTGGTAGGATAGACTACCCAATGATTGAGAGGATAATCTACCTGACCTAAAACTTTGATGTCTAGGTCAAGAGTGGAAAATAATCAATCTCGAAATTGGCTAGAGAGGCCATCATGCCCCCAAGCACGAGATGTTGCCCTCCCCATAGATGATGATGGGGATAATAGATTAGGTATGCAAAGGTGGCAATGATGCTCCCTAAAGATTGTGTATGTGGCATTCAAGGAGCATGCACTAGATGGCGACCATACACATATGTATTATGGGTTCTATTTTTGGAACAAAAAATGTGAACGAAAATGTGGATGTTTCGTTCTATTATAATGATGCATGCAATGATTAGAATGAATATAATGTGAGAAAAGACAAGTTGGAGTGTCAATCAATATACATGAGTCAAATGGAATCAATTTGTTTGTTTGCATAGAGGCGCCACCATACCATTGATTGACTTGGGATATAGTGAACAAATGCTTATTTAGAAAATATTGTGATTCAACAATGCACTAGTTGGAGGGACTGGGTTGCTTAGGTGAAAGTCGAGAATGATGAGGTAGATCATCCCATGGGTGATATGGAGTGATATGGGACTTTAAATTGTCTTCATGAGGTTAGAATGGTGCCACTAGAGTCTACACTACTAAATGAGATTGAGGTAGATAGGAAATCAAACCTAAATCAATGCCATGGGATTAAGAAGAATGGTTCACATACATAATGCATATAGGGGTAGACTGAAGGCTAGTGGATGAAGGCTCCATTGATGTTGATACTAAGGTGATGGAAGGCATACAATAGATGTTATGATGTACACAATTAGGAAAAAAATGATTTCTAACAAAGTTGATCCCATGGAGGTTAAGTGGTAAAGGATTTTCATGACATTCCCATCCATAGGTACATTAGGAGGACCAATCTCAATGGTAGGCTAGTGTGTCTCCTAGATTCTCAATGGTAGGCTAGTGTGTCTCCTAGATTAACATCTCATGATGAATGGTGAGATTTTCAACTACCTAAGTGGATGCTCCACTATGAGTAGAATTCAAATCCTTCACAACAACAAGGGTGTGAGAAAACTTATGTATTTTGTGTTATGTATCCAAATCAAAATAACGTAGAAGTGTAAGAAAAGATAGATCAATGACTTCATAATAAGCCACTTCGAGGGGGAAACCTCCTTCTACATCACATAAATGAAAAATTCTTAGATTATTCAAATGACAAGACCTACTTGATATATATAGGATTCTAAAGGGTCAAAATATAACTAGGGCCTACATAACATCAATAACGTAAGGGCACAACAATAACAATCGTGGGCTTCTATGGGGTACAACAATAACAATATAGGGGCTACACTCATATTATAGGGACCTAACATGTCCCTCTCCTTCAAAAAAGTGTTGTCCTAAACACTTGGGTAGTTCTCGATGCTTATGTATAAAATATTCACCCTCCCATAAGGAATCTTCAACAGGTAATTTCTTCCACTTAATGAGATACTTTGAAAATTCTTATTTTCGTGATTGCTTTAGGCTCTAATATGATTTTTCCTTCCTTGTCAAGTTCTGGCAATATAGTTTGGACTAGGAGCTTGTCACCTATAACTTTCTTTAAGCATGAAATATGGAAAACTAGGTGTACTCGTGAAGATGCAAACAACTCCAATTTGTATGCCATATTTCCAATCTTTTGCAACACCTTGTAAGGGCTAGATTACTTGGGTGATAATCTTCTTAGCTCGCTTGAGGGACATTTGTTTGTATGGTTGTGTTGTTGCTCAACTTGTACACTAGATTGCGGCAATGCTTAGGGTATGGGTTGTGACTTTAATCCATGCCCTCTTCATTTAAGTTGTCTCCTAATTGCAGACTAAGGGGGGTTAGTCCCTATGGATGAAGAGATGAACTACTTGTTGGAAACCAACAAGTAAAGGAGACACAGCTGAATGGCCTAGAAACTTGGTTGAAATGAATATGCAAGTATGATTATCAAGCACCTCTTGATTATATTTATTGAGAATATTAATTAGATACCACTGCCTTTGAGATTAATTACTTGCACAATTATAATTAGCATTCCAAGTCACCAAACGAACATTTGTTTCAATATGCAAATTCTATCCTATATGAAGTGCATGACATAGTTCAATGCGAAATGCAAGTTCTTGGTTATTTTTAATTATATGCCTAATCTAGATTTATCCTTCTCCTTAATTATTTTGGAACTAGTCTCGAATGTATGATCTAGAGAGAAGTCCACAAGAAGGAGGCTAAGGCATCATTAACGATACCTCTTGTGGAGTTCTAACCACCTAGGTATCTCCACTCCTACAGGGGATAACTCGCAAGAGAATTGCAAGGTCACCTATGTTAACTGCAAATGAGAGTTTAGAGCCTGCAAACTGTTTGAAGTGGGTGGTCTTCTCTTCTTACAACCAAGAGTATGCTTAGAGGTGAATTTTAAATGCACTTATAGTCCTAGAAGGAGAATGCAAGATATGGGTGAATGCTTCAATGAGATTATTCAGTGGATCAAGTGCTTCAAGGAAAATTATTTAAGATACAAATACTTATAGTGATATTCAATGTCAGAGAAATTATATGAAGCACTTAAAGAGAAATTAAATAGCTATCTCAAATGAAGCAAGATGAACAAAACAAAAGTTGCAATTCCACTTCTTCAAAATCACTTATCAATTTCTTTGCAAACCCTAGAGCACAATAATGAGATTGATCAATGATTAGCAATATAAAATCATTTGAGCTTATCAACAAGATCTCATGCAAAAATTAGGCACAAGGAGAATCACAAGTTAATGAAACACATTATGTGCTCAATATAACAAAAAAAAATGATTTTGAATGCATTAATTTGGTTGTATTTTACTATAGCAATTGTAAACAAGTGAAATTATTCAATACAAGCACAATAAAATTGCTAACAGTGATATGAAAAACAATGGATGCTAGAAAGAAAAGCACAATGAAATGATGAAACATGGAGAGAAATAAAATGCAATGCAAGGATGGAAATGCAAGGGAAAGTTAGTCTCAAGCCAAGAGAAAGATTAATGCAAACACACACTGGAAATTTCTCAAACATGTCACTGCCAACAAAATATTAGACTATTGTAGCTTATCTTCTAATAGATGGAAGTCAATTATTTGCCAATATCATCTTCCAAATGCAAACATAGAAAGGGAAATGCTCAAAAATCACTCTAGATGTCAAGAATACGAAGCTAGGCTACGAAAGCACCATTGCAACATTAATATCAGACCTTTGAAGACTTATATCAGATCTATGAAATTTATATCAGACCTCAAGCCAATCGAAAATAAGAGAACACAAGAGCTAGATCAATGATTTGAGGCTTTGTTGGTTAATGTGTGATTTTCTTTAGGTGTGATAAGCTTTTTATTATTATAATTTTTGAGCAATTATGTTACTGTAGTGTTTTCTTAAGATTTGAAATGATATGAAAATCAAGAAAGGGTGAGGGTAGAGAGAGAAAAAAAATCCACAATGCCTAGAGGCCTTCCTTCCATACCAAGCATGCCAAGTTGTGACACCCAAGAGGAGTACAACCCTTATAAACACCTAAAACCACAGATAATTAGCACTTATATCCAAATGAAACCATGGAAATACCTTGAGTAGGCAACAACCACGGCTAGAAAGGCCTAATAGGCATGCGACTAGGTGATAGATGCAAGATTAGTTCTTGGAAGTGACCTCTAGCCCAACAAGACCCTTACCAAGTCTGCAAAAAACAAATATTATCCCATGAAATAACAATTTTTCAAGCCCTAGATTAGATCATAAATTTAAAATGTCAATCTAGTAATGGAAAATCAGTTTAAACCCTTGGAAAAAAAAAATCAAGCCTGTAAGACCAAGAATTGTTGTAAAACCCGCTTATAAAAATGAAGTTTTTTCCCCTCTAGGGCTACTGCCAAAATAAATAAGGCCAATTAAGCCTACAACCTTCTTGCGGAGGCCGAAATGGGCTAGCATCTAGGGCAACCAACCTTTGATTTTGTTGTGGCCTACCTTTGAAATGAATTTTAGGGTTGTAGCTTCCCTTAGGGAGCTTGGTAGGGCCTACGACTAGGCCTAAGTGCTCTTGAGGCCTTGCAACTATGGTACCTTACCCTCTAATATTTTGTGGCCTCCTCAAAATATCAACAATGGTCGTAAACCCCTAGATGTCTAGGGTTTTTAGGGGCTGAAAATCTCCAAAAATTGACCAACCTACAAAAAAAATTACATGAAGAAACCTTTTTCTACTTGTTCAGTCTTGTATTTGATATTTGAATCTTTGGCACCTACAAGATGAATGAAAATAGTCCTCCATAATAGCTACAAGAAATTTGAAAAAAAAAACCCAAAACTCCAAATTATAAACAAAATAGAAAAATTTAGAATACAAGTACAAGGGTTAGCAGAAATAATTTACAAAATCTATTTATAATATTTACAAAATTAAATTACAATCTCTAATTAGAAAATGAACTCATTTAGCCCAAATAAAAATTTGAAAGCAGTTGATGGGAATAACTTTTTAATTAATATACTAGCCAAACCCTCCTCCCAAAAATAAATCGTTAGATTAAAGCTTAAGGCCAAAATGGGATTTTCAAGGGTTGGAGCAACCTGTATCTCAATTCACTTCGAAAGAATAGATTATTAGATCAAAAGGGATTTGATCCACACAAGAGATCTGGAGATACCTTCCAGATTTACTAGACCTAGAGTGCTTACTCTAGCCCAACTCCTAAAGCAAGATACGTGTGCTAATAGATGTTCCTACTACTGGAAATTGAAACAAAAATCATGCAATATAATAGTTCAAAGCATATAAAAATTAATCATTCAACACATACCACAAATCATCGAGATAGAAACACCTTGAATTGAACCTGTTAGTGTCAATATGTCCAATGATCAAACATTCTCTTTCAGTTTATTTGCTAGTAGTCCTAGGTCAAAATTTGTCTTTTCAAACAAATTTTCAAATAAATTTTGGTCACTGCATATGGTCTAGGTCAGAAATGCTGCTCTCCTCCTTCCATCCATGGCCATCATCATCTTAGAGGTCATATCAACCATTGTCATTTAGAGTCTTAGGTTAGTCATTCCATCTCCATCTAAGTCTGTATCTAGGTGTCCTTGTTTTGCCATTGAAAAGTCCAAAAATGTCACCAAAGAGGGCGAACAAGGCTCCATTTTCATCATGTTAGTCTTTTAAAGGGAGTAGGCATAGTTAGGAGAATAAATTAATACACTTTGTCTTATTTCAAAACTTGTTTCATTGTCAAATTGTTTCAAAAAGGGTTGAAGGATAAAAAAAGGTTAATTTTATATCAAAGACTTTATCTTAAAGTATAAGCTTATTAGTGCATTTTTTCGAAAGTTTGAGAAACATTATAAAAAATGCGCTAATAACCTAATGTTTGAAGTTCATTATGTCTCTATCCAAAGTTTAGAGGCATTATGTATTATAATCAAAGTTTTATGCTCATGTCATAAGGGTCGAAAACGACAAAATAAGTTTGTTGTTGGTGGTTAAGTCTCGTGCACCACCCATGGCACCCGATCAATTACTCCATCAAATCGACGACCCACAGTATTTTTTGCACCCCCCTATTCATCCAACCTTTACCGGGGGGGGGGGGGAGATCCGAAAAGCGATTTCCTCCCCACTAGTCCCATGTCGATGTGTCAGCCCCTCCTCATTTCGCACCCCCCTCCCCCTCGCGAACCTCTTATCACTCCTACACCCCCTTGAAATCTGCCAAAAAAACTCATTTTACCACTCTCCTTCCCACGCGCTCCCCTCCACTCTCATCCCAATGCGTGGCCAAAACCGTTAATTCATTAAATGATTTCCTGGGGTAACCATTCAAACTTCCAATGGACCAACGCCCCTAACAGAAACATTGCCACCTCCATCATACCCACTTCACCAAATTCCACTTATACTCTGAAGCCTTGTTACGCATCTGACAGAGGTGTGTTACACATCTATCAGTGTGTTGCGTTTTTGGTATTTTGCTCCCAAATCATTCATCCAAGCTCTAGGGTCATTTCCATAAGTTTTTAAAGCTTTCTCAACAGTAAGTAAGCACCTCATATCCTCCTCAAGTCAAATTATCAAGCATAGTGTTGGCTTTCTTACTTACCTCCTTTTCCACTACATTTTCACTTTAGTTTATCATTGGATGATTTTAGTGAACTAAACTCTAACCCTACCATCTAATGCCCTCATACACCTTCCCCAGATCATATTCTATCATTCCCTACCATTCACAGTCTCCCTACACTTCATTCCCATCAAATCCTAATTTCATACTATTTTTCTATTACAAAATTAGGAAATCCTTGTGTTTTCCTAATTTTATCACCTTAATACATGCATTTCACCAAAATTTACTTCTATTTTTAAGCCAACATACAACCCTACCTCTTGAAATTTTTTGGGAATTTTTCTTGGCTTCACTACCCTCATTTCATTCTCCAAACCTACCCTATCCCCGTCCTCTATTTTTCCAAATTCACAGTCAACATACCCACTACATTTAAACACCTAGGGTTTCATCCTTTTGATAGATATTATGGAGAGTGAGAAGAAAATCCACAAAGGAGGGCGCCACATAAGATTTGAACCCTCCACCTTGTAAAAAGTTAATGTATCACCTTTTTCCAAAGGATTCTTTGAGAGGATTGGATGCTTGAGATTCTGCGAGAAAATCATGGAAGAAGGCCGCCATCTCCAATTGACTAGCTTATTTTCTACAAGTTTTAGTATGGGAAAGGCCATCATTGCAGGTGTAGAGTTCAACTTATCAACATATGTGATTTATTCAACAACAAGTATACCTACTCATGGAAAAAAGTGGTTTAAGGGCATGGAATTATACCTTGAAGTTAAAAATTGTTCCTCAAACCTCATGATAAAGAGAACCTGAGCACATATTCCCTTTCAGGCACCTCCTTAACAGATATGCTCCTTTGATGAGGTTTATTATGAAATATTTCACATGTGAAGGGAGATTCTCTAGGTTGTACAGGTACCAAATCATATTATTGTACCTCTACTAAACCACTCAAATTGCCACATTACTTGTACAAAAGTTTGGTTAGAATGGATGAGAAGGTTCAAAGAAGAAACAAAGATCAACACCCAAGTATTTTCCACCACGGTCTAGTCATACTCATTGTTTTACATCATCTCTTAGCCATCAACATGACTTTGGAAACCTTCATGGAGAAAGTAGCAACAACATCCACCACTAGTCCTCCTGTCATGCATATAGCACACCATCACCATCAGTATCAGCACAACTAATGGAGGTTGGCCCATCCAGCATGAAAAATAAGATTTCAAAGGCTCCTAGGGTTGTTGAGTTCACTCACACCTATGAGATGGAAAAGAAGCAAGTCTTTACTCCCAAAACCATCAAAATTGTACCTACACTTGACACTATAGCTGAGCAAAGAGAAATAGAGGAGAATCCACTCATGCATAAGATTGAATCACCATTGCAACAACATGATGAAGAAATTCCCCTAGATGTTGACATGGTAGATCAGGTTGAGTTCAAATCAGTTGAGGAGATCATTATGGAGAAGGATGAGGAAATAACAGAGTTGAGGGAGATTTTCTCTATTATAATTCTCAAATTAATTTCCTACATCAAGAAAAATTGGCAATTAATGGTGAAGAAACTGATACAAAGTAAACCTAAGGAAGTCCTAGAGATAGATAAATGTAAAGGGAAGCAAGTACTAGATATTAATCAAATGCAGAACATGGAGATTGAAACATAGCCAAGAAGGCCAAAGACAAGAGGCCTTAAGAGGGCACTGGAGCTAGAAAGACAATCAACTCATCCACATGAACAATTGACCTTTGATGAGCTAATAGCTATGGAGATCAATCAAGACAGAGAACTCTGGTTAGGAAGGGTGAATGAAAATTTGGAGAAGCTTTTGAAAAGAGCCAAAAGAGACAACAACCTCCAGAGACACATGGCCAACCATTATTGTACCAGGAACAAAATTTCACAAATTAGGCTTAAAGAAGCTCAAAGAAGCTAAAAGAAGCTCAAATGAAGCTAAAGGAGAAGGATAGTTTATATTTTATGGCTGAAGCTTCATTGGCTATTTATCACATCATCCACAGGTGCCAGAAAACAAATTTGGAGAAGTTTTGAGCAATTTTGGTATGTTTAGTGATTTTGGCACTAAACTGGAAATTCAGCCTTCACAGATGCGTAGCGCCAAGTTGTTACAATTTTTACTAGTGCACCTAAATGATGAATGGATCACATGGTTAGATGCATTTTGATGAGTACATCACAAATCAGGAACCCTTGCTGCATGAAAAGCTCTAGTTTGGAAGAAAAAGCCAAAAAACCACCAGTTTTCTATGCTTCTACCAGTATTTTTGACAGTGTCTTATGCATTTGGAGTAACCTTGGGAGAATCAAATTTTGGAGGCCTTCCCATGGGTCATTTTTCAAAATTCAAGATGTTTTGGAAACTAGACACATAGGGCTAGTTGACCAATTTTTTAAAATTTGGATTTGGAGTCCTAAAAGCCCCTAAAAATCAGCTGCAAAAAATGTTACACATCTGTAAAAAGTCTGATTATTCATCTGTCAAAAAATGTTACACATCTGCATAGGATTCCTCAGGACACTTGTCAAGCCCAGAAAAAGTTAGAATTTCAAGGTTTTGTTGTCTTTTGAGTTGGAATTGGAGTAGTTGAGTTGATTTTTTCCTCTTATCATGAGGAAACATGTAATTCAATGTGGGGGACACACACTCCTAATCTATAGATGAATTTGAGGGAATGGTTTCTAACCTCCCTAGATTATAGGAAGTGACTCATCTCATGTATTTATGATGCATTGTGGATGGGATTTCGACCCTATGAGGTGTCATTGTGCATATTTTCTATAAGTAGACCCTCTCTAGTCTTTTCTTGGGTTGGATAGTTGCTTTTTGCAATGGAGCTATTGTACAAGCCTTTTTGGAATGAAATCAAAGAAAATGTTGTAGAAATTGTGTTGAGAATCATGTGGTATGCCTTGGAGAATTTGTTATTTCTCTGTATTTTTATCTTATCATGTTGAATGATATGATTTCCTCTTTCATATATATGCTTCTATGTGTTTATCCTGTCAATTTATAAGTAGAAAACATGTCTTTTCATGCTATGTTTTAACAAGATTTACATTATATGTTTTGTTCTTCTAAATGAATGAATTCACCTCAGTTCTCATTCATATTTTGCATAATTTCATCCTATACACGATGGAAAACTAAGCAAGCTTCAAACTACCTACTTGGCCTCATCCATATTCTCTACAACTTGACCTTGAAATTTGACCTTAAACCCTAGACCTAGTCTCCTTATTGTCTTTCCTATACAACACAAAAACACTAAATAAGAAACCCTATTTACTGAGCTTATATACCTAGCCTAAGATCATTAAATATTTAGTCATTTAATTGACTGTAAAGTGACATTGATAGAGCCCTCTCTAGTCTTCGTAGGGCTAGCTACCTGACCTAAAGATTGGTTTGTGGTTACCTTCCATCAATCCCTCTCTTAGCCTTGGGAAGTTGGGGGGAGTAATAACAGAACCCAAAAGTATTTATTAATGAAAAATTGTAGCAGAGCTTAGCTCAGTACATTAAAAGGTTTTAAATGAGTACATGATGATACAATGAGGAGAAAGTAACTTCCTAATATATAAAAATTTATAGGATCAAGCCCCTTCAAGTGGAGAATATCGACTATTTCCTTGATCCATGGCTTGATCCTTGTCAAAATAATATTTTTTTTTTGTAAGTCAAAATTATATTCATTTGGAAAAAAGATATAAATTCGGAGTAACAAAAAAACAAGTGGTCTCACCCCCACTAGGTTTGTTCACCACTATTTGCAGCAAGTGACAAAAATACAAAAACGAGGCTAAGGAAATCATCCATAAACGAGAAGGCCAAAGACACTAAAATACAAATGACACATAGAAAACACCTGATGGAATGCTATTCATTTGATGTGATGGACGTTGGGCTATCCAGGGTTATTTCTGGAGGAGGTGGAGGGCAGAAGTTGCATAAGACATGCCCTTCGAAGTGTGCCATCCATGACTCCATATTTTCCACTTTTTTTGAAAGATGGTTTTGGCCACGCCAGACCACCACTGCGCGTTCTCTAACTTGGCACTGAAAGTAGTGTATCTTATCCAAGGTGGCCACCAGCTCAACATGCTCCTCCCTTCTGATTATTTCAATGGACTCCACCCGCTCTAGCAATATTTGAATTAGCTTGTGGCAATTCTCCAAAAGACAATGTAGAATTTCTCACGAATTTGGAGCTGAACGCCTACCAGACCCCCGAATGACCTTACCTGCAAGTCACACACCACCATGCCTTTGATATTTTTGTGACTACCCTCCATGACAGTTTGCCTACTCGCTGCCTTCGCGACTGCCTCACATACCAACACCCATTTTTCCGAGCATGACCATTCCCAGATCCATAGATTAAATTTCCCTATCCTAGTCCCCATGTCCCGCCAAGATCAGTTTTTTAGAGAGGGAATGTTATAGGTAAATTTGGGCATCATCCCCCAAGACCTAGTCAAACTGGGCATCATCCCCTAGGACTAATGAATAGGGTCTATCATCCCCTTATATTTCAGTTGCTATATACCCTAAGTGAAGACATTCCATTCATGGCTTCAATTGTGAGATTTCCAAGGTTTGAGGTATACATTATATGACCCACTGACTCACCAATGCTCCTCTGCAAGGGACTAAATATGTTGCAGTGCCAATACCTCCATGCAAGGGTGCATTGCAGTGCACTTCCCAACACTCAAGGGTGCATTGGTCACCTGAGAGTGAAATCATCATTGTTCTGGGAATATCCACATGGCCAGTGCCTTCTAGAAGAGTCCATAGGTGTCATACTTCTAATCCAAGTGTCCATATAACACCTTTGAACTTGGAAACATGTCTTACCTATTATTAGAAAGCCATTCAATGAGAAACTATCATCAGTTTCCCTATAAATTGAGCACTCATCTAAGTGCTAGGGAGAAGAATTTTGTGCAAAGATATGTTGTTGGATTCTCATTTGATAAGAGATTGGAAGTACTGATATAATGCTGAGATGATGCTAGATGTGATGAGGCTGGAATGAAGTTAGAGCAGGTTGACGACAAATCGATCTATTGGTTGTAATATTCTCTTCCTACTCTATTAATAAACATATATGTTCATTTTCTCAATACATATGTTTATATCTTGTGAAATGTATTCTTGATGATGTATGTATTCTTAGATAATATCAGTTTGATTTGATTAATATAATTAGATACTTGTATATTGTATGTTGTTTTCTGTTCTCTACCTTTGATCGCAGGATTCGATCTAGTGGCTTCAGTTGGATTGAGAGTGATGACAACAATGACAAAAGGAGAAGGAGAGTGAAATAATCAAAAGTAGGCTTCTTTACCTTTATGTATATCTATTTGTTTTAGAGAAAATAGTAGTTGTATTTCTTTTGTTGTTTTGAGTGAAGGAACATCACACTGAGGGAATTTAGTTTATCCGTAGATTAAAATTACATATAACAAATTGGCAACTCAACTGGGGAGTATCCCATCATTCCTGGTGTTTTTGCCTCTGTTTATCTTTATCAATAGGATCTACTTTATGTAATAAGTCATTTGAATGAACAAATTTCATTGAGAGTGTGTTTAGCTACTTGTTTCATAAAACTAGCTGCGCCCAATGCACTGTTGTTCAGGATACCGTGCACTGTGTTCCATTTATGGGTTCACTCGAACACACTCTCTCCCCTTAGAGGTTGCGTTGCCCCCTTAGCCAACCAAATTCCATCAAAATTTGTCATTCCTTCCAGTTTTAGCCACTTGTTTGCTGTATTCTCAAATGTCTAATTGATCTTAGAGACCAGTAAAATTTCCTGTTCTTCCTCCTTTGAAAAGTAATTTGTTCAATGTTTCATTAGTTGTTTTCTTTATCATTGGCAAATCAAATTCAAAGTAGTTAAATTTTTGCATTAGATCAATTCTTTTTTTGAAAATGAAATTGTTGTTTCATTCCTCATTTCCTGTAGGAAAATTGTAGTTCCATTCTTCATTTTCCCAAGAGAATTTTTTGTTTCATTCCTCATTTCTCAAAAGAAAACATTTTTTTTGATTGATTTGTGCATTTAGTTTCCTTTCTCTCATTCACATTAAAGGGAGATGAAAAGAAAAATATGTATGTGCATCTAGAGAATTGTGTGTGTTACATAGGAACAAGTTAGGGAAATTTGCATTTAGTTTGTGATAGTTGTTGTATGCTCAAAAACGGATTGCTCTTTCCCCTTAGTAGCTAGGATTTTCATTGAGAAAGCTAAATTGAAAATTTTGTTTATCATTTAGTTTGCATTTTTAGGAATTTCCATTACATCATGCGATGAACCTCAAAGAAAAACTTTTAAACAAGATCAACATAAATTTACATAAATCAACCTAAGAAAGCATTGTAACATTAACGATCACATTTAGAAGGTCTAGGCTAGAGACGTGTCCCGACGTCGTTAAACATAACAACTGCTGTTAACTTGTCTACAATACATTTCGAGTGTGAAATCCCTCTCCACATACGTAAGTATATCAGAGCTCTTCCACGTACCTTCGGGTATATAGGGCGGTGTTCTAGTACGAAAAGTATAAGGTGGTAATCTCACTGTGCGGTTTTTCATTAGACAACACGAATACGGACTTGGGCCTCCACGTACCTTTGGGTATATTTGGGAGGAAAATTTAGGTTGCTTACCATCCATAGGTAACCGAGTCGGCCGCCTTGTAACTTGTGATACACCGAACACAACATTTGGGGAGATTTCCTACCCATACTTCTTGGTTCGCCAAGAGGTATTCTACAGTTCACAATTAATTGGTAAACCATTTGCCTAGTATCACCCTTTTATTTGTCTATTTGTTTTTTGTAATAAAATCAATCAGTCATTGTGGAAGAAGAACATCTCTTTCCCTATCGTCCGCGTAGAATAGAGATTAAACCACCTTTACCACTGGAAGCCATTTTTTGTTGGTGAAGGCGACCCCATTCTACCGAAATCAGTACCATCAGTACCTCTGGTGCATCATCTTCATCACATCTACTAGAGTCGTCTCGAGTTGTTTCAAAAAATCCTGGTTTATCTACTATTGTCAAAACGGAGTCCTCACAGCCACCTATGGAAACTGTACATCCAATGAGTGAGACCATACCTTCCAAACCTGACGTTGTTCAACTAGAAGTTGATCCAGATCCCATCATTCTTTTACTAAAAAATCTAGATCCCGGAGTCGAACAATTGGAATTTTTTCTTGTATCGATCGCTCCTCAGTCGATTGTAGCCATTGAGTATTCCCTTTCACACAGTCAACCACTTGAAATATATCTCGAGCTTGATAGCGAAATTCTTCCTCCTGGTTTGATTTCGATTGAGGAAGAACCTCAATAAGAAACACGGCCTTCAACTCTAATTCATTTTGGATCAGAGTTTTATCTTTACGAGTCTATTCCTCGATTGACTTACACTGATTTTGTTGATCTTGTTTCAATTCAAGTTCCTGTAGATTCTATAGGGTATACGTTAGGTCATTTGACCATGGCTGAGTCAACATCTCCGACTGTAACATCTGTTACAATTGCGACATCATCTATTGTTTCTACTCCTTCGATGTTTACCATGACACATTACAAATTACCCTCTGACATTCCAAAATTCAATGGAAACATTGGAGAAGACCCGTCAATGCATGTTATGACTTATCATTTGTGGTGCTCATCAAACTCCTTAAATGATGACTCCGTTAGACTACATATTTTCTAGCACATGCTCAATGGTTTGACTGCAAAATGAGGAAATTTCTTTTATTTTGTAAACCTCGTTAAAAAACGAAACATGTTTTGAGGATAGTTCTTTTACTGTGTCAACCTAGATAAATGAAATAGATTCATGAGGATGGTTCTTTTACTGTGTCAACCTTGTTAAAAAATGAAATAGATTCCTGAGGATAGTTCTTTTACTGTGTCAACCTCGATAAATGAAATAGATTCATGAGGAAAGTTATTTTACTGTGTCGACCTTGTTAAAAAATGAAACAGGTTTTGAGGATAGTTCTTTTACTATGTCAACCTCGATAAATGAAACTGATTCTTAAGGATAGTTTTTACTGTGTCAACCTCAATAAATGAAACAACCTCATGAGGATAGTTCTTTTACTGTTTCAACCTTGTTAAAAAATGAATCAGGTCATGAGCATAGTTCTTTTCCTGTGTCAAGCTTGTTAAAAAATGAAACAAATCCTCTCCTAATTAAGATGAGTATTCCAGCTGATCTTGTAAATGAACCTTCATTCCATCCAGCTATTATTAACAAGTAGTCTACTTAGGTGAATGAAATGAATCTTGGGGGGATGTGCTCTTGCAAAGGGCATTTGACATGTGCTCTTGCAGGGGCCATTCAAAACCATCTCGAGTCCATTTCGGTTATTATTTTCAAGGCTCGTTAAACTCATGAAAATACTGAGCTCTTGCTATTTTTCATGCTTTTAAACACATGAAATGCCGATTTATTTCCTTCTTTTCCTACTTGTAAATTAAATTGAAAATAAGCCAAAGCATACTTTTATCCTCTTTTTTTGAGCTTTGTTAAACATGAAAAAAGAATTCAAAGCATAATTTTATTCTCTTTTTTCAAGCTTTGTTAAACATGAAAAAATAATTTAAAGCGCACTTTTATCTCTTTTTGAGCTTTGATAAATGTGAAAAAGTAACCCCTATGAGTCTTCTTTTAGCTCTTTTCAGACTTCGATAATATGAAAATATTGCCGAGCACTTGTCTTTTCGAGCTCGTAAATGTAAATGAAATGACATCTATTCGGTATAAGTTTAACCCTTTTCTGGACTGAGTTAGATTATTTACGAAAAAGGAAAACTCAGTTGAACATGGCTAAGAGGTTTTCTTAGGTATCATTTTACACTTTTTCGGACCTAAGTGACAAATTTATGAAAAAGGACTCATGGAGTTTTATTTTTTTCCTCTTTTTCAAACTCTCTAAACATGAGGTAACCACTTGACCCAATGTGTTTGTTTATCAGATATAAAGAAATGAAGATATCCTTCCAAAAATTTGTTCACTACCTCACTTTTCCCATTAGATTGGGGATGATAAGATGGGATATGAGCCAATTGAGTACCAATACATGAAAATAATTATGTCCAAAAATTTCCAGTGAAAATGGGATATCTGTCTCTCACAATAATCTTTGGGTTTCCATGTAATTTTGAACTATTTCCACAAATGCAGTAGCGACTATACTAGCTTTGAAAGGATGAGATATTTCACAAAAGTGTACATACCTGGTAATTCTATCATATACCATGATGAAGGTTGTTTCCTTCGGACTTAGGTATACCATTGATAAAATCCATTGAGACCTCCTCCCAATGCTGACTTGGAATGACTTATAAAATACATATGGTCCCAATTGTCTCAACTTTATTTTGTTGGAAAATGAAATATTCTGCCACAAACTTTTGAAAATCAGATTTAAGGCCATCCCAAAAAATTCCTTCTTGACCTTGTTGTAAGCTTTTAAAAATCTTGAGTTTTATCCTATAGGAGAGGTGCAGAATTCCAAAAGAACCTTTTTTTTGGTTTAGAGTTATTAAATAGATATATGATACCTTTGTACCAGGTGGATCATTTTTCAAAATAAATGTATCAGATGCACTGGGATCTTGTTGCAAATTTTGAATGAGTTTCCATGCCTCTTCATCATTCTTCCATTCATCCCTTGCTTCAGTTATCCAATCAATTTGGATAATAGAAATGGCACAAAGCAATGCCTACACATTCTCATCCATTGTTGAGAGTGCATCTGCAACAACAATTTTCTTCCATTTTTTGTAGATGATTTCAAAGTCATAACCCAACATCTTTGTGACCGATTTTTTGTTTCTCTTCTGAATATATATTTGTTCCATGAAGAATTTAATACTATCATGATCTATTTTTACCTTGAATTTTCTTCCCATTATGTAAGGGTGCCATTTCTTCAGGGCATGTGGTATTGTCAACATTTCTTTCTCATAAATATATTTGTGTAAATTCGTTCCCTTGATTGAATGACTTTCAAAAGAATTGGGTCTTCATTCTTGCATTTAAAAAACAACAATGCTATTTCACGGGGCATCACATTCGATAATAAAGGTTTTGGGAAGTGTAATGTAGCTAATACCAGAGCTCGGCACATCACCTCTTTGAGATGTTCAAAGGATTTAATTGATTCGAGAGTCCAAGAAAATGCATATTTATTTAGTAATGTTGTTAGAGTTGTTGTTATTTTCCCATAATTCTTAAAAAAATTGCGATACTACCCTTTCAACCTGAGAAATCCTTGAAGATGCTGTAAGGTTGTGGGGATTTTCGATTCCTTAATGGATTTAATTTTTTTAGCATCTATCGTAACACCCCCATGAGATACAATATGACCTAAATATTCCACCTCCTGTACCCCAAAGAAACATTTGGCGGGTTTTGCATATAATTGTTTCTCCTCCAATAGTTTGAGCACCCTATCAACATGTTGAACATGATCTTTCCAACACTTGTTGTAGATTATTATATCTGTTGACACCTAATCCTATGGATGGGTGTGCATATTTATTTTTGTATATTATTTAATATTAGGAAATAAGGAAGGCCAAGATTCATTGGGAGATGAATCCCAATAGCCTCACCTCCCATCTATAAAAGCATGTACATTCTTCAGCTAATACACATTCTAATTTTGAGGAGTTACCTCCTGGTTTGACATGGTATCAGAGCCAGCTCCACTATTGGCATTTCTGCCCTGTGGTGTAACTCCCTATCCTTTGCTCAGTCAAATTTTATTAATAGTTTTCTGCTGCTCTTAATTGCTAGACTGTTATTCTGCATTTTTTTTTCCTATATAGTCCTGACATTTGCAGCTCCAGCTCCTGAAGACTGCAGGCTCCTCTGTCATTCTGCAAATTGCAGGCTCTGTCATTCTGCAGATTCCATTTCAAAAGTTTTTTTGTAACGGCCTTTTGGGCCTCCTCCATCGACACACCCATTTCCCTTACCTACCAGCTCTCCATACATCTCCAGCGCCCTCACTCTGCATACACCTCCCATCCCTCAAAAATCTGCACCCTCTCATTACATATCCGCCTTATCTCCCAATGCCTTCCCTCTTTCCTCCCTTCTGCTCGTCCCTCAACGTTCTCTTCCCACATGTTTCCACGCCTCTGCATATCCAAGCTGTTTTAACTGCATTCAATATATACAGTCAGCTCCTCGTTTACATCACTGCATATATTACCACAGGCGGTAATCCTCCACGCTTTTCAATCCAAAGTCAATCCTCCACGCTATTCCGAGGCGGTATTCCCAGTGCTGTCATATACAATCAACACCACTACATTTCTCCGTGGCCTGTCGGCCCAACTGTTATACGCTCCTCACTCACTTCTCTGCGTAGCAGCGCCCTCTCCACCTGCGTTTTAACACAACGCTGTCTGCGCCCTTTGCAATACCGCTCATATACTCTGGTTTCATATATTTCGTCATATACCCGTAGCTGAATTGAAATACCACTCATTGTTGTATATATACCTCCCTTTTCAACTGTCAATACCGCTCATATTCATTCCACGCACTGTCTGTCCAGCAATTAAATCGTGATATATAACGCTATATCTCTAGCGTTTTAATACGTTCTGTCTTTGTATATTCACGTTGTACATATATATTCAATACTTTCTGTCTGGTGTAAACGTTGTCACATATTATAAAACGCTGCCCTGTCATCATTTATACGCTGTCACATACATTTTAATACTGCTCGGGCTTCAACGCAGTTTTAAATACCGCTCCACGTTATATACTGTCCATTGTATATATTAATACAACAGTCCATTGACATGTAATACGCTGTGTTATATGCAATACCACTCCTCCTCTATCCATAACATCGCTCCTCTAATCCTTAATACCGCCCCTCCTTTATAATATTACCCATTTTTTAATACGCCCAATCCAACTTTTAAATTTCGCCCCCTCCCATCCTTCAATACCATTCCGCCCTTTACAATACCATTCCACCATTTTTTTACATACAAATTTTTTTTCCCAAACAAAAAAAATATACATATATTTTTTTTGTGCAGAATTCAGTTTATAGCAAAGAGTTTTTAAACTCAGAGTATTGTTCCAGAAAGAGCATTTTTTGTCCATTTAAATTCAGTCTTCAGCAAGAGTTTTTGAGCAATATTAGTTTCCAGCAAAGAGTTTTTTAAACTCAGAGTATTTTTCCAGCAAGAGTTTTTGCCCCTTTATTTGAAAGATTTCAAGAGTTGAAAGTTTTTATAGCAGAAATTTTTTTCCTCTTCAGAAGATTTTTTCCAGCAATCTAATGCATTCTCTCATCTCAATTGTTGGGGTGGTTCTCTCCGGAAAAGAGAACTATCTTGAATGGTATCGGAAGATTAAACACACACTCATTTTTAATGAGCTGTGGAAAGGAATCTGTGAAGGACAAGAAGAAAACCCACCAGCAAAGCCCACTTCAGACAAAGAGCTTGCCATTTGGGAAAATAAGAACTGCAAGGCCTATGCCTTGATTGCAGCCTCCGTAAGTGAAGAGGTGAGTCGCCATATTTCATCATTCTCAAATCCCTATGATGCCTTGAACAAGCTAAAGGAACTCTATGACTCACATTCAGAATTAGAAAGTGTTCAATTGATGATTAAGTTGTTCAGTCTTGAAATGAAGAATGATGATCCCCTTGCTTTAGCTTCAGAAGTAAGATCTATAATGCATGACATTGAAAACACTGGTGTAAAAATGGACATACCTCTCATAGCATATGCTAAGGCATTATATCCGACTTACTCACATTATCTTGAGTCTTTGCAAGCAAGTGGAAACTTTCAGCATATCACCTTTGATACACTTGAGAAAAAGTTTGCAGAAAGAGAGAAAGATTTTGGGAAGATGATAGTCCCTTCATCTTCCGAAGAGGCTGCATACTTGGCACATAGAGAAAAGAGTCATGCTCCAGATTCATCCAGAGGAAGAGGTGGAAGAAGAGGAAGAGGAAGAAGAAACTTCACAGAAAGGGGGGGCAGACAATCTGACAAATCCAATCTTCATTGCACACGTTGCAATAAAGATGGACATGATGCATCCAAATGTAGAACACCTTGGGAGAAAATTGAGCAGCAAAGAAATCAATACAAAGGTAAAACTAATGACAAAGACAAAGGTAAAGCACCTGAATCCGCTCATTATGTTCTAGCACATTGTAACAATGGAGTAACTGAAGACTTGTTTGATGTTTCATTTACTTCATGGAGAGATGATTGGTTGCTAGATTCAGGAGCAACATGTCACATGACATTTAGAAAAGATTTTTTGAAGAATTCACTGACAAAGTTGATGGAGCAGTATATTTCGCAGATAAATCCAAACTCAAGCCATTAGGGCTTGGCACAGCTTAAACTACCCTGGCTCTGCACGATATCCTACATGAGGGTTCTATACCTCCTGCATTTGAAGAGAAAATTGCTTTCCCCGATCGCAACCAGCAGAAGAAGGACACGTCATTTGTTTGATGGCAAGGTGAGGTCGAAAGCATCGCATCAATTGGCTGCGGAGGGAATAGAAGAAGGGAGACTAAGCTGAAAGGTTCATCCGCTCATGCTCAAAACTTGCATTCAATTCACATCATGATGAAGTTACATTCCCATCAATTATTTTATGGCATGCTAGATTTTGACACTTAAAGTATGACATCCTTCAATTGTTCAAGAAAAATGGTGTTACTAGATTGCCTACAATTCCTAGGAACTTAAGCAATGTGATGCTTGTATTCTAAGAAAGCATAGAAAACAACTACTTGGTTGATCACCAAGAGAACATAGAAACTTGAACTTGGTTATATGTATATTGCAAATCTATGCCCATTAAGTAACTCCCTACTCCAACAAAATTATTAGCGACATTTATCCAACATTTACTACACCAGAATGTGTTGGATTTACTTATTGAAGAACAAGTCTGATGCTTTTCAAACATTCAAGAATTTTCATGCATGGATTGAAAACGATGCACAAACTCATATTGGCTCTCTACGTACTGATAATGGAAAAGAATACACTTCAAACGAATTTGAAAATTATCTTCATCAACATGGGATCAAACATCAAACAACTGTGCCGTATAATCCCCAACAGAATGGTGTAGCTAAAAGAATGAACATAACTATTTTAAATATGGTTCGTTCCATGTTATTTTTAAGGAATGTAAAATTGATGTTTTGGGCTGATGCAGTTCCATGTGCTATTTACATAAAGAATAGGTGTCCTTCAAGGTCAATTAGAAACAAAACTCCTTTTGAAATGTGGCATGGCCACATTCCTTCGGTAAAGAATTTCAGGGTCTTTGGGTCAACCTGTTATGCCTTGATACCCAAGGGACAAAGGAATAAACTTGGTGCTAGAAGTCGAAAATGTATCTTCTTGGGGTACTCCAATACCTCCAAAGGATATCGTCTCTATGATGAAGCCAATAAGAAGTTTGTAATAGCAAGAGATGTCATATTCCCTGAATCTTCCAAGAGTGACAAGGCTGTTGAGCGGCAACTTGATCACCTGGATAGATTCACACATGCAAAGTCTTTCCAAGAATTTGATAATCAGATTCCACATCTTCAAGGGGGGATTCAGATATTGAATCAAACTCTTGGAATCATATCCCGAAGCACTCTCTTCCCCCGCATGAAGAAACAACCACGCGATGACACATTGATGGATCGATGTATCTGGGAGATTGAATCTAGAATCAACCCAACTCAACCAAGTGACTAGTCAGTCATCTCTGAAAGGTCCTCCCAAATGGCTGACAAAGACACTGGAGGATGTTCACCCTGATGAGGTTGGAAAAACAGGAACAAGAAGTTCCACTCAAGAAATCGAAGGTGATGTAGATAATTCTGATTCTCCTGTTGATATGGATATTGCTTATAACTGTGAATTGAGTTTGTCTACAGATCATGAACCAACTTCCTTCAAACAAGCCGCTTCTCATGATGAATGGAAAGAAGCAATGCAGAAGGAGTATGATGCCTTGATAAAGAATGGCACTTGGAAGCTGGTTGATCCGCCTTTGGGAACGAAACCAATTGGTTGTAAGTGGGTCTACAAGAACAAGTACAAAGTAGACGGCTCACTTGACAAGCATAAGGCCAGGCTTGTGGCAAAAGGATTCGCACAGAAAGAAGGAGTCGATTATGAAGAAACTTTTGCTCCCACAGCAAAATGGACCACCATCCGGACTCTCTTTGCCTTAGCAGCTCGTATCGGATGGAAACCATCGATGGATGTTAAACAACCTTCTGAATGGAGATCTAAAGGAGAAAGTTTATATGTCCTAGCCAGAAGGATTTTTTGTAAAGGGTCAAGAAAACAAAGTTTGCAAGCTTATAAAATCCTTGTATGGCCTCAAGCAAGCACCACGAGCCTAGTATGAGAAATTAACCGAGCATCTTCTGAAACTTGACTTCAAACATTTTTATCTTGATGATGCAACTTTTTTTGTTAAGAAAGTTGGAAAAAAAGTTGTATATCTTGTGGTGTATGTAGATGATCTCTTTATGACAGGGAACAATGAAAGCTATATTGCATCCATGAAGAAAGAATTGAAGAAAGGTTTTGAAATGAATGATTTAAATTACACCATTACTATTTGGGTATTGGTATAATTCAACATCCTAAATTCATATTTCTTTCTCAAAGAAGTACATCAGAGATCTCTTGATCTCTGGAACAAATTTGGCATGGATGATCAGAACCCTAAGACTCCAATGGAACAAAACTCAAGCTCACATCTATTGAAGGGAAGAATTTGAGGATGCGACTAAGTATAGATGCCTTGTAGGAAGTCTTATTCTATCCACCACCACCCGGACATTTCTATTTGTCATTGAATCCTCTCGAAGGCTAAGTGCAAAACCTGTGAAGGACATCGTCCGCAAAAGAGGCAAGGTACTCATGGGACTCAAGACTTTGACTTATCCAGCATTGCAGGGCTGAATTAACTTGATCTGACACTGATTTAGACTTTGATACAGTGTCAGTGTCTACTACAGGTTACACCATGAGTCTTGGATCAGGAGCTGTCTCATGGAGATCATGCAAACAATCAGTTCCAGCAGATTCCACGACCGAGGCAGAATATGTGGCAGCAGCTGAAGCAACAAAGGAAATTGTGTGGCTCCAGAAAATCCTGGAAGATTTGCAGATGAAACAAATGTATTCCACTCCACTCATGATCGACAACACTTCTGCAATAAAGTTGGCCAAGAACCCAAAGTTCCATGATCGAACAAAGCACATCAATACAAAGTACCATCTAATTCGACATCATGTTCAGGCCAAAACCATCCATCTACATCATTGTTCCACAAATGAGCAAACTGTTGACATCTTCACCAAAGAACTTGGAAGAGAAAAGTTTGAAAAGTTCAGATCGATGCTTGGACTCACCAACATCCCTTCGGATTAAAGGGGGGAATGTTGACACCTAATCCTATGGATGGGTGTGCATATGTATTTTTGTATATTATTTAATATTAGGAAATAAGGAAGGCCAAGAGTCATTGGGAGCTGAATCCCAATAGCCTCACCTCCCATCTATAAAAGCATGTACATTCTTCAGCTAATACACATTCTGATTTTGAGGAGTTACCTCCTGGTTTGACAATATCATCAAAAAATAATAACACATTTTTTCTAAGGAAGGGTTTAAAAGTGGAATTCATCAGACCTTAAAATGTGGAAGGTGCATTAGTAAGGCCAAAAGGCATGTAATTGATAATGACGTTCATGAGTTATGAATGTTGTTTTTGGAATGTCTTTTGTCTTCATTCTAATTTGAGGCTATAAGAAGATGCAACTTGGTGAAGTAAGTTTCTCCATGTAATCCATCCAATAATTCATTAATGATAGGAATGAGAAATTTATATTTAATAATGAGATTTTTGAGCTCTCTATAATCTAGACACACATGCCATGATCCATCCTTCTTGTGCACCAATGCTACGTAATAAGAGAAAGAACTTTGGCAAGGTTGAATTATAACTGCCTCTATCATTTTTGCAACCATATATTCATTTTCACTCTTCTAAGCATAGGTATATGTGTGAGGTATGATGTTTGGAGGAAAAATTCCTCGAATAAAGTGAATAGCATGATCATGATCATGAATAATTTTGAGGCTTTTGGGAGTCTTATATACCTTGGGATGATTGTTAATAAATCTGTGGAAATCTGGGGAAATGGACGACTTAGATGTTTGAACATCTAGTGAGATTACTTGTGCAATTTCCACTCATTGTTCCTTATTAAAAATCTTTGTCATTCCATTATAGCTAATTGTATTCCTAGGTTTCCCTGTGATACCCCTTAATTCATTTTCCTTCCTTAGAAAATTTCAAGAAAAGTTTCAGGAAAAGTTTTTGAATCTTAAAAGATATCGTCCCTAAATATTGTAACCATTAGACTCATAATACAACATCAACATCACCCATTGGAATGGAAAGCATTGGACTATTCAATACATATTCCCCCATAGGTGTCCAAGGTATCTCAACATCAACATTGAATGGAAAGCATTGGAAAAGATAAAAAACACAAGGTGTCTCCTCCAAAGACCCTGTACTCCTTCTGAAAATGAGCATACATGAGCATACAAGTACTTCAATTACACATTGAAATATAAAAATAAATATTTCCTCAACAAGACATAGTGAGAAAATAAAACATGAGTTGAAACCTGCAAGTAATAGTTTCTGCAGTAAACATATGAAGGTAAGAAAACCCCTGCAATTCCTTCTTCATGCTTAAACACCTTCAAGAACTGCTCCAAAACACTGATTGGTCAATACACCCATGAACTTAAACCTGCAAAAATTCTCTTCATATGTGCTCAAATCAACAAATAGAGGTCATTATTGGATCCTAAATGTCAAAAAACCCTTAGGTAGACTCTTCTTGAGCTCCAAAAGGTCAAAAAATCACCAAGTTATGGCTCTCTAAAATACGAAGGAAGTTTTGCTGTTATCTGTCCTACAAATCGACCAACGGTCTAACTATTAGCCACTAATAACTTCTGTTATACCAAGAAGTGGCTAATTTTTTTCTTCAAAACATCAAGAGATATTTCCCTTTGAAAACCTATCATCTTTGAAGTTTTTTATGAAGATAACTAATATTTTGGTTAATCTTCACTGCTGTTTCCCTCATAAACCTGGAAAATCTGCTGTTTACTAAGAGAAAAAACTGCTTAAAAGGCCTCATTTTCCCTCATTTTCACTTCTCCATAAACCCTTTCATCTGCCTCTCATTCCTTCGAATTTCCCTTTAAAGCCTTGTAAAATCCCTTTATAAGGTTTAAAACCCCTTTTTTACTCTTATCAGAACCTCCAAAATCCTCTGAAAATCCTTCAAAAATCCTAAAAAATAGTCTTTTTGCATTAAGGCTTTAAGCCCCTTTGGCTTTAGCCCCAGCTCCTTTTCCCCGCATGAGACTCGGAGCTATAACCCGGAGTTAACCCCCGTCGCACAATCGCAATCGGGGTCTTTTATTTTCCTTGTTTACCTTTTATTTTGAAAACTTCGATTGCGATAAGCCTCTTTCTTCTTAAAACCCCCAATCCCTTCATCCGTTTCATACGACCTAATAAGCCCCGCAATTGGGCGCTAAAGGTCTTAGAAACTCTTCCGCGAACTTGATTTTCCTTTGTATTTTCATAAAAAACCAACTTTCCTTTGTTATTTCATAAACCCAACGGAATGATTTGAAATAAATCTGGGCCATTGATCTCTGCAGATCAACGGCCATCGGCTGATCGCATCGCGAATTTCCATTTTCACTTTTCCCTTGGCCTCCACCGATGCGATCTTGCGATTGAATCTCAGCCGTTGAAACCACAATAATTAATGGCTCATATTTAATCGTGCTTCGTCACAACCCTTCACCATTGCGCCCACCGATTAAATATCCACCGTTGATCTCTGAATCTGATCCAACGGTCAGCTCTTAATCGCGCATCACAAAATAAAAAACCTTGGTGTTTTGGACCTCTTCCTTTTTTCCGATGCGATTGAATCCTGACCGTTTATTCCATGAAATATGACTGTTTGCACTTCATTGCATCACGCTCATTTATCTCATAATTCCTCCGACATCAACCTGCTGATTGAATCTTGACCATTGATCTCTCTTAGATCTAACGGTCCACAATGCTTCCGTTGTTTTAACACCGCCCTTCTCTTTGTCCACTATCTCAGATCTCCACCGTCGATCCTCTAGATCCAATGGCCCACATTCCTCCTTCCTTCCGCCCTTATACAAAAGGTGGGCCCCCCTCTTCCCCTTGTTTCTCTGCCATTTCCTTCGAAACCTTACCATTCTTGTATATTTTTTTTTCTCAACAAAAGGTTTAAGATTAAATCCTGACCATCGATCTTTGAAGATCTAAGGTCATCAGGCCCCTTTTTCCACCCTTTTCATTTTCTTTCATCACTGCTCATTTTTTCATTATAACCATTTATCAAAGGAATTCAACGATCGAATAGCCTATTTCACCCTCCACGGCATGCCAATCTTTGCTGACGTCACCCTGGACCCCGCATACCTTTTCACCTCGCAGCTCTTCATCCATCGCGCTTTATCCGCTCCATTAGATCTAGATCCTCCCATCCAATGTCCCAGAATCAATATTGCGTAATTTTTTCTCTTGAACATTAACACCAAAAAATTACGTGATATAAGCAGTTTTGAAAAGACACGTGTTGAATGCAGACCTATATCGCATTTTTTGGGCGAAAATCTAAAACTTCCTCAGAGCTACGTGAAAACCGCTGCCGGTTTTCTGCTATACCACTCCTCCCTCTGCAATATAACTTTAGATTAGATCCTAGCCGTCGATCTTTGAGATCGGACGGTCTCAATTTAACCTTACCACTAATTCATTTTCCCTCCATCATTCCTCCAAATGACCTCATTGAATGGTCTCAACCGTAGATCTCCGTTCTTTGATCTAATCCAACGACCCTTATTCAATATCGCACCCAAACCCCATTTTTCACCTGGTTAGCTGTTCTGCCAGTTTTTCTCCCTTTTTCCACTGCATTTTCTCATTCGCACAACTCCAAACTGGCCCCCATAAACCCTCCAAAGCATTTTAAACCAATAGAACGCAGGATTTCAATAATATTTGTGTGTTTTTGTGAAGGTTTAATGAAGTTAAAGTTAAAACTCTCCGCAGGCGATTACACTGTTATTGGTCGAGGATGACAATCCTTACAACTTTTTGATATGTATTAAAGGGTTTCAAAGGAATAATTAAATGTTTTTAGGGAATCGATAAGTCATTATTATCGGTTTTATGAGCAAAAGACTCCAGTAAACCCTCTGTGCACCTGCAAACATAAAAACACAGTTAGCATCAAGTATGAAAGCGTATCAGTGTCAAAGACGAAGATTATGGTTTAATCAAGCCTAAACACTGATCCAAATATAAATCATTGTGTTTAGGAAATATAAAATCAGATCCAGAACACCTCAGAGCCATATTAAAGGGGCTAATTGATTCCCCAACTACTATATTTCCACCTTACAATTCTCTGCCTCAAAGGAATACCCAGATCAAATCTTAGTCCGAAACATTAAGGCCAAAAATGGCTGAACAGCTATTAAAAGGAAAACAAATATCCTAACTGTCAGTATAAGTTATTGAAAAGATAAGAAAGTGCCTTAAAGTCAATCTTTTTACCCATTGAGCCTTAAAAAGCATAAACAGAGTAAATGAAACAGAGTTGTAATTCGATACGTTCCTGCCTTATGCCTTGCATGGTTTTTAAGGCTAGGAGTTGAATTTAGTGTAGAATTTATTACACTTCAATCCAAAAAAATCTTCCACCTCCTCATTTCTTCTATAAATACTTCTGAAGAAGATGAGATAGAGGTTGATTGTTCACTAGTTGTAATACTGAAACTCTCTGAAATAATACATAGTCTGTCTGAAGTTGAGGAAGAAATTGAAGTCTTGTAAGCTTGATGATGTTGTTGCATGCTTTTTCTTGAGAAGGCTCTATAATTGGATCCATGATCTTGGCTTTTGGTGAAGTATTTTTAACTGTTTGATGTTTTCTCTTGTTTTCATTTTGTTCCATAAATTCTTACTACAGTAGGATGAAAGTTTTAGGTTAAGAAATGACTCTTGGAAGCACCTTAGACCTGTTTTTCCTTCATTGTTTTATGTTTTCTTATGCTGAGGTATTTTAGAGTCTTTAATCTCTCTCTTTAGTCCTCATGCTTGTTTATTTCTCTAATAGTTCAAATAGTTGGTTTCAACATGATTTATGGTTTTCCCTGCTTGTCTGCTGCCACTTGAAAGTTGTTCTTGAAGTCTCCCTTTGAAGTACCATTGTTTGAAGTTAGCCATGGAGGTTTTTTTTTATCATGCCCTTTGTCCTTGCTTGAACAATTTTTTTGAAGGTCTTTATAGTTGTGATCATAGATGTTTTTAGGTGTTCCCTCTTCTATGATTGTAATTATCAGTGAATCTTTTATGTTTTCTAAGTCATTTGAAATAAAATCTTTGAGGAAATAGGATGTGCTCCCGAATCTTATATTTTATTTTCAAAGTTGTTTTGAAGTCATTATTTGCTTAAAGTGTGGTTTGTAGAATTCATGGTTAGCCCTGTCTATCAAATACCTCTTTATTTTTCAAGTTATGCTTTCAAATTCCCTTTGTTGAGAATTCAAATTCTCTTTCCAAATCATTAATGTCCATCTCATTCCAAAAAACTAAAGGATCCTGTGGCCAAGTTAGATTTTCCCTTTGATATCCCATATCCATTGATGAGTTTGTCATGATCTCTTCTTGACTCCATTGCCCAATGAATCAGATGTTTCTACTTTCTACCTATCTTTCCTGGACCTTTCATGTTCTGCTATGTCTTTCAACCAAACAAAAAAACAAACAATTGCACTTAATAACTAGTCTAAAACCAATACTCAAAGAAAAAAAGATAAACCTTTGAAAACAAGTAAATTTGAGAGATCCCTCTCTGAGAATAGGAGGACTAGATCCTAGAACTCTAAAGATTGGTTCTAATGTTGCCTTGTCTTTTGATTTGCCAATATATCAAAACACGGGACTCCAACATAATGGTAATCACGGTGGGACCACTGAGTTCATAATTGCCTAGCAAGCTCTTATAGACTCATTAGTCTTTCAAACAACCATAGAAACTCAGAAAAGCCCAAAAATATTTCAGATTGGCTTCATAATAAACATGGTGGTGGAACCATCCAATATTTTACCTTCATAGAAGCTAAAAGGTTTCCACCTGGCGACTCCACTAGCTCCAGTAGCCCTATTTCTCCACTAGCTCCAATAGCCCTATTACTTCACTAGTCCTTGTAAACTCTCCTAGGAATGCATTAAGCAAACCCAATCATGTTGTTGGTGGACAACAAAGTTCAAAATATTCCACCCGGTGACTCCACAATCCCAAAAGACCTAATAACTCCACTGGTAAGGGACCCTGAACTGGTTGATATGATACAGTGACCTCTTTATTACAAACATGGACCCCAAGTATGGACAGAGAAGCTAAACTAGACACATTATTGAACCTAATTGGAAAAATAGTGTGCATACTTGATAAAATATTAGATAGGCATGAGATTGACACAGATGTTGATTATCCAGAGCAACTTATGCCTTTCCCTAATCAAACAAAAACTCAACCACTACAAGACAAATACAAGAAGAAAAAGATGTGCGATGAGCAAGATTACAAAGAGAACAATGAGGAAGATTGTCCAAAAGGAATTGATTGCCTCCCTTTATCTTATATTTCACTATTAAGAGAACTTTACAACCAAAATGCAAATGAAAAAAGTGAGCAGTGCCCTGAGGAAAACATAAGCCATCTTGAACTCAAAAAATCTGAAATAGGAGAAGAGAAAACACAACCAGAGTCTCTGCCTTTATGTCATGACTCATTTCAGATTATTAAAGAAGAATGGCATCCTAATAATCTATTAGAAACAACTCATGAATCCCATATTCTAAATGACTGTCACAAAAATCATGAGGAGTTATTTAATACTGAGATAGACCAGGAAAAAGAAGAGAATCCTCAAAGTTTCCTTGCAAGCACAAGTAATGATTCCCTTGAAGAGGCCCATGAAGACATTCACCCTCAAAATAATTTAATAAAAGAGGAAAAGGACTGTTGTACTTCTGGCCAAAGCAAAAGAAAAATTCCTACTCTTTTGACAGAAGAAGAAATTGATCTAATATTAAACAAACAGTCAGCCCTCAATTTTTTATTGGAACAAAACAATTCTGCTCATCTACCTACTAATTTTTTTTGTCTTGGAACAGAAAATAAACTTGTAGATCAGATAAAAGAAAAAAAAATGATAACCAAATATGTTTGATTGGTGAGATTGTTTATACTAATTATTTTCCAATTTGTGATCAGTTTGATGATGTTGATGAGCTTCAAGTAGAAACTAATCATGTAGGGAAACCAGTAGTAGATTGGCATCATGAATTTCATGATCATCAGCTTGAAAGCAAAAATTAGCCAATCCAATCCATCAGAAATATCTTTCACATAATTTGGAGTCAGCAATCTATCAGTTGTGATGATGAGGTTGAAAAGGAAGAGGAATTTCTTGAGCAGGATGAAGATAAGGAGCCTTCTCCTGAGAGGATTGAGGTAATAAAAGATACCCCTGCTCAAGAACATGATGATCTCTTCACAGAGTACAATTCGCTGAATCAGAGTATACCAGGACTACAAGAGGACAACATTGCAATATATGATGAATCCTCTAGTTCAAATAATAATGAAGATGAGGAAGTTTTTATTTCTCAAGAGAATCTTTACCTTGATCCAGTGGAGAAAAGAGAGATAATCCTGGTTGAAACATATCTTCCAAATACTCACGACCAGGCATTGTTTCAAGATCCCTATGATCACTTTTTGAAGGCATTTGAAGGAGGGATAAAGGTTATTAGGAGCAGTGGATTACCAAAAGAAAGAAGATTATTTAGCACTGTTGCTAAAAAACAAAAGGAATGGGAGTGGCCCTGTTTATCCATCCTGCCCACAGAGATGAAAAAGGACCAACCATGGAATCATTTGCTGGATCGGTTATACTAGAAAAGAGAGTTCATAAGCTAAAAAAATGTAAATATTCCAAGTTAGATTAGGTTAGATAGGAATGTCAAATAAAGCTCAGCCTTGAGCATTTAGTTAGTTGTTGATTTTTGTCTTGAAAGAAAAAGAAAAATACAAAAAACAATAGAAGAGAGAAAAGAGGGTAGATTGTCAAAATAATAAAGGTATAGCCCCATACCAAAAAAGAGAAACAAAATCTGAAAGTGTGCAATCTCAAATGCCACTCCTAAAAACACACTTCTAGTTATTCATACAGTTTAATCATGACTAATTAGCTTTTCAATTTACTGTTGATAGGTTAGTGAATTAGATCAGCCAAACAACATAATCTTGGATTATCAGTAAGGTATATTAGGTTAGAATAAAGAAGGTTCTTACATGCTCAAATCCTGAACCTTTGATATTGAAAGAGACTTGGTTTTAATATACTCAAAACTTGAACCAAAAATAAAGAAAAGGCAGCTCAAACAAATTAAAAAACAGAGATGAAAAGATAGTGAAGGATGTTTTAAAATTTTCAGATCTCAAGCCTTCTTATTTTTGTTTTAAATTTTCTGCAAATAATAATCTATGTGCAGCTTGTTTTTATGCCATATATCACAGCAAGTCAAACAACTTAATCTTGGCTTGACTGTTTTTAAATTTTTATCTTAGAAATTAGAGAATAAAAGTCTGTCAGATAGTCTAATCCTGACAGATAGTAGTTAGGTAGAAAATCTTATGAACTCAACTGTTTAAACTGAGTTCATGGAGAAATAAGATTATACTTAGATTAGTTTTTGTTTTTCAAAAATAATAAAATGTTTTTGAAGAGAGTTTTCCAGTCTAAATGCACTCTAAAAGAAGAAAAAATGTTAGGATCATTAAGAATGGGTAGGTAGACATGTTGTTTTGACAGAATACCATTGTTTTAAATTGCTGCAGAGATCATCAAAAAGAAAGGTTGCTACCCAATGGATTAAGGCACTGGTTTAATGAAAGCCAGAGATTTGCAACTGAGGTTCTAGACACCTAAAGAACCAGTTGTCTTCCCCAAGTGGAGCCATTGTTAGCCACTAATAAATTCTGTTATGCCAAGAAGTGGCTAATTTTTTCCTTCAAAGCTTCAAGAGATATTTCCCTTTGAAAACCTATCATATTTGAAGCTTTTTATGAAGATAACCAATATTTTGGTTAATATTCACTGTTGTTTTCCTCATAAACCTGAAAAATCAATTGTTTACTAAGAGAAAAAACTGCTTAAAAAGCATCATTTTCCCTCATTTTCACTTCTCCATTTTCCTTCTTCACTTCATCCATAAACCCTTTCATCTGCCTCTCATTCCTTCAAATTTCCCTTTAAAGCCTTGTAAAATCCATTTATAAGGTTAAAAACCCCCTTTTTACTCTTATCGGAACCTCCAAAATCCTCTGAAATCCCTTGAAAAATCCTGAAAAACAGTCTTTTTACATTAAGGATTTAAGCCCCTTTGGCTTTAGCCCCAGCGCCTTTTCCCCGCATGAGACATGGAGCTATAACCTAGAGTTAACCCCCATCACACAATCGCAATAGGGGTATTTTATTTTCCTTGTTTACCTTTTATTTTGAAAACTCCGATTGTGAAAATCCTCTTTCTTCTTAAAACCCCCGATCCTTTCATCCATTTCATACGACCTAATAAGCCCCACAATCGGGCGCTAAAGGTCTTAGAAACTCTTTCCCGAACTGGATTTTCCTTTGTATTTTCGTAAAAAACCAAATTTCCTTTGTTATTTCATAAACCTGATGGAATGATTTGAAATAAATCTGGGCTGTTGATCTCCGCAAATCAACGACCATTGGCTCATCGCATCGCAAATTTCCATTTTCACTTTGCCCTTGGCCTCCGTCAATGCGATCCTGTGATTGAATATCAGCCGTTGAAACCACAAGAACCAATGGCTAAGATTTAATCGCACTCCATCAAAACCCTTCACCATCGCGCCAGCTGATTAAATCTCCACCGTTGATCTCTAAATCTGATCCAACGGTCAGTGCTTAATCACACATCACAAAATCAAAAACCTTAGTGTTTTGGACCTCTTCCTTTTTTCTGATGAGATGAATCTTGACCATTCATTCCACGAAATTTGACGGTCTGCGCTTCATCGCATCGCGCTCATTTATCTCATAATTCCTCCGAAATCAACCTGCCGATTGAATCCTGACCGTTGATCTCTCTTAGATCTAACGGTCCACAATGTTTCTGCTGTTTTAACCCCGCCCTTCTCTTTTTCCACTATCTCAGATCTCCACCGTCGATCCTCTAAATCCGACGGCCCACATTCCTCCTTCCTTCCACCCTTATACAAAAGGTGGCCCCCATCTTCCCCTTGTTTCTTCGCCATTTCATTTGAAACCTTACCATTCCTGTATATTTTTGTTTCTCAACAAAAGGTTTAAGAGTACATCTTGACCGTCGATCTTCAAAGATCTAAGGTCATCAGGCCTGTTTTTCTGTCCTTTTCATTTTCTTTCATCACCACTCATTTTTTCATTATAACCATTTATCAAAGGAATTCAACGATCAAATAGCCTATTTCACCCTCCACTATGCGCCAATTTTTGCTGACGTCACCCTGGACCCCGCATACCTTTTCACCTCACAGCTCTTCATCCATTGTGCTCTATCCACTCCGTTGGATCTAGATCCTCCTATCCAACGTCTCAGAATCAATATCACATAATTTTTTCTCTTGAACGTTAACACCAAAAAATTACATGATATAAGCAGTTTTGAAAAGACACGTGTTGAACGCAAACCTATATCGTGTTTTTTGGGCCAAAATCTAAAACCGCCTCAGAGCTGCGCGAAAACTGCTGCCGGTTTTCCACTATACCACTCCTCCCTCCGCAATATAACTTTAGATTAGATCCTAGCTGTTGATCTCTAAGATCGGACGGTCCCAATTTAACCTTACCACCAATTCATTTTCCCTCCATCATTCCTCCAAATGACCTCATTGAATGATCTCAACCGTAGATCTCCGTTCTTTGATCTAATCCAACGGCCCTTATTCAATATCACACCCAAACTCCATTTTTCACCTGGTTAGCTATTCTGCCAGGTTTTTCTGACTTTTTCCACTGCATTTTCTCATTTGCACGGCTCCAAACCGCCCTCCATAAACCATCCAAAGCAGTTTAAACCAATAGAACGCAGGATTTCAATAATATTTGTGTTTTTTTGTGCAGGTTTAATGAAGTTAAAGTTAAAACTCTCCGCAGGCGATTACACTGTTATTGGCCGAGGATGACGATCCTTACAGCCTTTTGACACATATTAAAGGGTTTCAAAGGAATAATTAAATTTTTTCAGGGAATCGATAAGTCATGATTATCAGTTTTCTGAGCAAAAGACTCCAGTAAACCCTCTGTGCACCTGCAAACAGCAAAACACAGTCAGCATCAAGTATGAAAGCTTATCAATGTCAAAGACGAATATTATGGTTTAATCAAGCCTAAACACTGATCCAAATATAAATCACTGTGTTTAGGAAATAGAGAATCAGATCTAGAACACCTCAGAGCCATATTAAAGGGGCTAATTGATTCCCCAACTACTATATTGCCACCTTGCAGCTCTCTGCCTCAAAGGAATACCCAGATCAAATCTCAGTCCAAAACATTAAGGCCAAAGACGACTGAACAATTATTACAAGAAAAAGAAATATCCTAACTGTCAGTAGAAGTTATTGAAAAGATAAGAAAGTGCCTTAAAGTCAATCTTTTTACCCATTGAGCCTTAAAAAACATAAAAAAAGTAAATGAAACAGAGTTGTAATTTGATATGTTCTTGCCTTATGCCTTGCATGGTTTCCAGGCTAGGAGTTGCATTTAGTGTAGAATTTATTACACTTCAATCCAAAAAACTCTTCCACCTCCTCATTTCTTCTATAAATACTTCTGAAGAAGATGAGGTATAGGTTGATTGTTCACTAGTTGTAATACTGAAACTCTCTGAAATAATACATAGTCTGTCTGAAGTTGAGGAAGAAATTGAAGTCTTGGAAGCTTGATGATGTTGTTGCATGCTTGTTCTTGAGAAGGCTCTATCATTGGATCCATGAGCTTGGCTGTTGGTGAAGTATTTTGAACTGTTTGATGTTTTCTCTTTTTTCATTTTGTTCCATAAATGCTTACTACAGTAGGATGAAATTTTTAGGCTAAGAAATGACTCTTGGAAGCACCTTAGACCTGTTTGTCCTTCAATATTTTATGTTTTCTTTTGCTGAGGTATTTTAGAGTCTTTAATATCTCTCTTTAGTCCTCATGCTTGTTTATTTCTCTAATAGTTCAAATAGTTGGTTTCAACATGATTTATGGTTTTCCCTACTTGTTTGCTACCACTTGAAAGCTGTTCTTGAAGTCTCCCTTTGAAGTACCATTGTTTGAAGTTAGCCAAGGAGGTCTGTTTTGATCATGCCCTTTGTCCTTGCTTGAAAATTGTTTTGAAGGTCTTTATAGTTGTCATCATAAATGTTTTTAGGTGTTCCATCCTCTATGACTACAATTATTAGTGAATATTTTATGTTTTCTAAGTCATTTGAAATAAAATATTTGAGGAAATAGGATGTGCTCCCGAATCTTAGATTTCATTTTCAAAGTTGTTTTGAAGTCATTATTTGCTTAAAGTGTGGTTTGTAGAATTCATGGTTAGCCCTGTCTATCAAATACCTCTTTATTGTTCAAGTTATGCTTTCAAATTACCTTTGTTGAGAGTTCAAATTCTCTTTCCAAATCATTAATTTCTATCTCATTCCAAAGAACCAAAGGATCCTGTGGCCAAGTTAGATTTCCCCTTTGATATCCCATATCCATTGATGAGTTTGTCATGACCTCTTCTTGACTCCATTTCCCAATGAATTAGATGTTCCTCCTTTCTACCTATCTTTCCTAGACCTTTAAATTTTCTGCTATGTCTTTCAACCAAACAAACAAACAATCACTTGCACTTAATAACTAGTTTAAAACCAATACTCAAAGCAAACAAGATAAACCTTTGCAAACAAGTAAATTTGAGAGATCCCTCTCTGAGAACAGGAGGACTAGATCCTGGAACTCTAAATATTGGTTTTGATGCTGCCTTGTATTTTGATTTTCCAATCTATCAAAGCACGAGACTCCAACACTAACTATCCTACAAATCCACCCTGTTGTCCACTGCGGAGGCGACAAATTCGCCCTCTGACAGTGCATTCTGTTAGACACTTAAATTGTCCAATAACCCCTTAAATGTGGGAATTCAGGTCACATAGGCCCATAAGGCCATGGGTTGGGCCTTAACGCTCTACCTTGCTAGAATAACCTCTTAACTGGAAGGGTTGTGGCCATCTGGTGTCCATGGGGCCGAGGGCCGAGCTAATGGCCCGCCCTTTCTGTCGGGCTCATTTTCTCCACGTGCATGGTCCTATGTCAGTCCATATTCCCATGGAACCAGTGATTACTTCTGAGTCCCCTCCATACTGTGCCATGGTCACATGAAAGTCCATATGGCCTGGGGATGACCCCCTTCACTAGTTCCCTCTGGATGAGCCCTCCCCATGGTATGTTGCAATGTTATATGACTTGGACCTGGAGGTACCGCTGAGCCCCCTCTTTGTTGGCACTAAAGAACTTTGGCCTCGGTCCTGTGGTGTCTATGAAACCGGAGCCTAGGGATACACCTAATCTCTCTTCTCGTATGCTCTCCATAACTTTTGGTTGTGGTTCTATGTCGAGATTGTGATCAAGGGCCAAGGGATTCTCCCCGACCCCTTCCCCAAATGCGCGTTATGTAAAATTTATAAATAAGTTTTGTGTTATGGTTATTAAGAACCATCAGTGGAATAGTGGTAGAGCTTGGCATTGTTAGGATTTAGGTCAAGTGTTCGTTCCCGCCCAGGCCTCTAGCCTAAACCATTAAATTTCACTGTGCTTGGGAGCACCATGTGGCACCATTCCATTGGTCCAAAAAAAACACCCAACCAATAAAATTCAACCACCTGCACGAACCAAAACTTGACACTTGGTAGCACTCGATTGGTCTATACCTGCACAGTAACTCTAGATGATGTCAGCAGTATAGAAGCCCAATTAACAACTTGCTCATTTTTTATTTGTTGGGCCAAATGATTAGAATGTGATAACTTGACCATATGGTGTCAGATTGAGGTGAAATGAATGTCGTTGGATTCAGAACGAAAAACACTTTGACTTGACACCAGTTTCAAAAATTTCTGGGAACTTTATTTTTTTATCTAAAATTGGATCACCTGATCATAGATCAATATTATGGCACTCTCTTGAGAAATTTATAGTTCCTCTATTTGCAACCATTACTCGAAACGTTGGTGTTGGATATAGAAATAAATTCAAATCCTTGGCTATATTACAATGAATAAAATGATGGGTAATACCCAAATCAATCAACATTATTACCATTTTCTTCTTGATATATCCTTCTATCTTAAGAGTTTGAGGATTGATAATTCCCGCCAATGCATTACAAGATATTGTCAGTTTTATTTCTTCTTTTTCAACCTCTGGGGTTGGTTCCTAGTCTACATATTCTTCTTTTTATGTTTCTCGTTCCTTTTCTTCCTCCTGTTCAAAATCTATGTAATTTAATTTCTTCTCAGCACAGTTATGACCTTTAGTGAATTTATTATCACAACTATAAAAAATCCCTTTTACTAATTTTTCTCCAGATTTGGTGGTGTCAATATTGTAGGTTGTCGTAGGCTAGGAGAAACAACACTTCCATCTTCATATTTGTGAGTGGTAGACCTCCTTGTTGCCATAATTTTGTTTTGAACTGATTTCTTACCACCGTGAATGAATTCTCCAATGACTTAGGTTCCTAAAATCAAACCTATTGTTGGATGTTATCCTTTAAAGTCCCTATGAAGGCATCGGTTAGATTCTGCTTTGGAATATAATTTGCCTTGGTATTCATTATTTATAAGTTCTTAATGTGCTCCACAACTGAACCCATTTTTTTTTAGAATTATCAATTCTCTAAAGAAGGTATTACTCTTTGTATCCTCATAATGTGATACCAATTCCTCCGTAAAACTTGTTCACATGACAAGTGATTTACAAGAACAAAGTAAATTATCACACACAAAATTATTGGGTTCTAAAATTAAAGATGCAATGCATACGTTTTGTGTGTATTGCACATCATGTATATCAAATAATTGCTCCATATGTAGTATCCATATTACCAAATCATTTCCATAAAAATTACTCATATTGATATTTGGAATGTAGTGGACCTTCAACCCAAATTTGAAGTCTCTAGAACCATGATTCATATCCCTTTTGTTCTCATCATGAGTTTCATGGAATACCTTATCACCACTAGGAAGCATTTCTTGTAGCAACTTCTTCAAACCTTCCATCAAACCTTCTATTGACACTGGTACAAAACCCTCCAAATGTTTCGTACATTCAAATTATGGAGCCTTAAATTGATCATTTGAACTATCATTTTGGGTTGTTACAGTTCCATGCATGTTCTCTAAGTTTTCATAAGTGTTCAAAGTTTCATTCTAAAGAAATCCAAAGTGTCGCCTTTTGTTAGGGGAAGTGTCGTACTTTGTGAAGGCAGTTCTGGCACACCTTTAAGAATCAGTTATAATGCATTCTCTTGCATTAGGGGATCCTATCTATCATCAGGAAATGCATTGGATACATTCCAAGGGAATTATTCACTTTCCCTTTGTAGTCGACACTTGTGTCGTAAAGGTATATCTTAAGTGTCGCACTTGAAGATAAGTCGCTTTGTTGTTGTTTCGATGAATACATGTATACTTTTGGTATTTTTTTTAATCTTATTTTCATGTGGTTGATCATATATGTGTGCATGATCATGTTTAAGAATTTTTACATGTTTTTACTCTTGCCATTTATTTCTCACTAATCTCACACTTAGTCAATTTTGGAAATTTTGTTTTCCTCACAACTTGTGCAATCAATAATAAACTTTAAACTGCCAGTTACTATGAGCTATGCATTCCTAAGAAAAAATCATGAAGTCATTATCTCTTAGAAATACACACTACGCAATCTTAAAGGACAACCTCCTTCAACTATGCATTGAGCAACTTCAGTTTTTAGTCACTTAGCCTTGTTGGTTACACTTTCCCAATGCGTAATTCTGATTAGCTCTTTATTTCGTTTTGCACTGTTAAAATATATAGACAGTGGAGTCATTTATGGACCCTTTCAGAAGCCAACTACACAATTCCTAGAGCCTCCTCCTCAGTTACTGTGCACTGCGCTATCACAATTCCAAAGCATGCCTCCTTGCCTCCTTAAATTTCCCAATGTTCAATCCTTGCCTCGCCTTCTCCCTTTCCATTGTGAAATACGCAGTCACAGTTCCCAGAACATCACTGCCTATCTCTTTAAATTGTGCACTACACCCAACAAGGACTCTCCCCTCAACCCTTACTCAATGTCCCATCACAATCAGCATGTTGCATGAGAAATAAGATAGAATAGGTGATTTTAGGACTAATATTGTCTTGCCATGAATGAGATTGTCTTGCAGGTACTATCATCATAACATGGAATATAATATTCAAAGGGATCATCAAGGAGATATTTCAAGAAGACAAATGTGGAGACAAAGCACAAAAATATCATCACACAAATAGATAAAGGAGCTTTGAGATACAACAGATAGATGAAAAATCAATAAGACTTGGAATACTTTGATACTATAACCAAACCTTTTGGAAGGTGAATATGAATTACAAGAAAGATCTATTTTGAAGAGTTGAAGACATGGCAGTAAAGAGAAGATCTTGGCATTGATATGATTACATTTCACAGTCCCCAAATTATGGCTTCTCAAAGTGTCACCACAAAATTCTTATGTTGTCCATGTATTTTGCCACAAATTCGAGAATGTAATTTTGTATTTCAAAGAAAGAGAAAATTTAAAATATGTGGAAGCCTAAGGGCACACATGGAATGTGGAAAGTCACTAAAAATTCCTAGAGTCAAGTAGGAGCTTAAAGGTCACATGGGAGCTCAAGAGTCACATGGGAGGTGGAGAGTCAACAAATTTGTTATAAATATGTCACCCTCATAGCTCAAGCAACATAATTTTCGCCTTATTATTTCAAGCTAGGAATAGGAGAGAATATCACCATTTTGAGAAGCAAGTAGTGGCTTAGCATTCAATTATTGGAGCTAGTGATTCATCATTATAATCATGTATATCGGGACTTGCACTTAGTGATTTCAAGCTCTCAGAGCCAACACACTATCATGAAATGATATATTGTGAATCTTGTATGACTATTCTTTCATTGTTTGTAGTGTATGTTTGTATTTATACATACTAATGAAAATGAACTATTTCGTTGGACTCAATATGCATCTTTTAATTATGTGTCTCTTGCTTTCATGAGCATTTTTTCAATGTGAACTATTTTTCAAGATAATTAACATTTATTTTAGATGTAGGTGTGTGTGTTTAGATAATACTACTACTTTTCTTCTAAACACTCACTTTCTCTCTCTTTTCCATGAAATAACTTGTTGTAGCTGCTATAAAACCCTCCAAAATTTTGGCCTATGTCGAATTTTAGAGCCTTCCTTGGTCTTTTCTATTGTCGTTGCAAACTATGAAACTCATTCCATGTATTTTCTTAAAGTGTTTTTCTCCCTTCTGCAAGTTAAGAAAAATGTTATCCTTTCACATGTTCACCATCAAACCATGTACATAAGTATGTTTTGGTGCTTCCAAGAGGTCCTATTTGTGTAAATGAATTTTTCTAACCATGTATGTCGCACTCATTTCCAAATTTTTAAGCACTGTCACACAAGTGTCGTCACGGTTGTCACAAAGAATATCTTTTGTGTCACACTTATCATAAAGATGTTGCACCAAGGAAATTCATTTTTCATGTGTTATGGATGATCTATGTTATCAAGCCATGAAAGTGTTCTAAGTGTGTGATCATAGTCAAAGTCTTATGATTTTTCACACTAGTATCACCTATCCCATACTTAGCCACTTTCAGAAAAATTCCTGACCAAGAAACCTAGCCTCACTTGACCTTCCTGAGCTACACATTGTGAATTTTCAGTCCTCTAGTTGTGACCTTGCCTCTTGGCACTGTAAAATGTGTAGTTCCTACCTCCCAGGGCTGCTAGATTACACAATTTTTGTGTTTAAGCTTCGAAACTGGCCTCTAAAATTACGCAATCCTTCCTCCCATCCCAGCCTTAACTATGCATTGCATAGTCTCTAGCCTCAAGATCACTCCCTGAGCCCTTAAACTACATAAATGCATAATGGCCCAACCTCCCTTATCTCTCTAAACTAGGCAGTGTGTTCGCCTAGTGTCCAACCCCTTAGCCTATCCCAATGTCTCTCGGAATTGTGTATTTTTTTCCATTAGCCTAGCCTAAAATGCGTATTGTAAAGTCTCAAGGCTCAAGAATTCCCCTTTATTTCTTGAAATACATAATTGCATAGTCACTAAGCCTCTTTCCCAACTTTCCATTTGGTTTTGGCTCAATTAAAATATAAATATGCTCAATCTTAGACTAGGGGGTTTTTGGATTGATGACATCTCATCATGAGTGAATTGTAGGAACAAGTACCCAAACATGTCATGGAAAATTAGTGAATAAGAAGATGAAGGAGGGAGGCATGTTAGAAGATACACTTTTAGATGAATACATAGGCCATTTAATCAAGAAAAGTAAAGGGACACTAGTTTGTGACCACTATTCAAGTCTTGAGATCATTGAAGATTCCTTATCACAAAGCCATGTAGAGGTGAAAAAAAAAGCATTCTTAAGAAGAAATTCAACACTCAACAACAACAATGGATTCAGATTGCCACATCATTAAGCAGTCCATGTCAACAATGTAATGTCATTTCATGTCATGAGTGGTTGCATGCCACACCTTTGTGGCTAATGATGTAACATATGTTTTAGAAATGTATTATAAAATGAGAGTCAAAAGAAAATGTGTGGAATACGAAGAGTCACGTAAAGTTGAAAAGTAATAGGAATTCAAACAACCATGAGGGTAGATGAAGAGTCACAAGGAAGGTGAAGCATTACTTCCTCATTGTTATGTATACTCCCTCATTGTAAGAGCAAGGGATTTTTCACCTTGGCTCCTCCCACAAAGCATTAGAGAGATAAGATAGTTATTTTAGGGAGAAAGGAGTGGATCCAACACTCCACTATTAGAGCTAGTGATGTTCATTGTATACATGTGTCTTGAAAATTTTACTTAATAAAAAAAGTCTTCAAGGACAACATGTTCTTCATTCATGGATTACGAATGTTTTTAAGACTATTCTATGGATGTTTGTATTTCATGTTTTCTTTCACATGTGCTAAGGTAGTTGAAATATTTTGGTTATTTTAGTACTTAGCTTGTTGATAATGTGTTGTAATGGTTGATATTGTTGTCCCATTCTTGTGGACTAGTCCACAAGGTATTAGACAAACCTTTCTTATTTGTTGGTTGTAACGATCGTTGCATCCCTTGTGGACTATTCCGATGGATGTCAAATGGATCCTTATGGTTCATGTGTGTCTCTTCTTGGGTGGTACTATTACCTCTCTCTTAGAGGCTCACTTTTCTCCCCTCTTCGCACTAGAATAAATTTGACACACTTACAACTGAAGAATATACCTTCTTGATTTTCGAAGGCACCATTGCATCCCGACTGGGCCATTATAATGGGCGGGAATTATACACCAAAAGGTATAATTGGGACTTCATATCGGGGAGATCCCCTGAATATTGGCGGGTCTAGCACCATCAACATTTCTGGTGCTAGAAGTAGGGAAACTAGTTTTTTATCGCTGATAATCCCATCGACCCTAATAACACATATTCTAATCAAGGAAACAACATTCATTGAACCTCCCTACTCATGTTCCTGAAGTTGGTAAATCTTCTTAGCCCGAGCTTATATAAACTTGTGAAATATCCTATGATCAAATTTGTGCCATCTGTCTTATAACTCGCCAGTTTGAAAAAGCTATTATATTAATTTCAGGAGCACACAATCTTCCATATTTTTCGAAAAAAAACCCAACCACTCTTACCGAGACAGTGGTTTCTACTATAAAAGATTTGGTATTTTCCACCCTTTAAGATTAAGTAGATTTTGTGGAAAATGCAGAAGAGCCTCCACTGTATAATGGTGGTGACGGAGATAACATTGTACTATGGAAGATATTTTTCACGGGTTAGGCGTTGAAGAGGAAGAGGAAGAAGAGCCATCAGATTTTAATAAGGTGGAGGACAAAGATGAAGACATGGTAGACCAATATCTGGATTGGATGTTACAGGGCCCACTTCCACTTCTGGGTGTTTTACACAAGATGCCAAGGCATCCAGAAAATATTTTAACGAAGTACAACCCTGACAAGACAGTAAAGGTGAAGGACCATTTAGACAAATTATAACTACATCTACAAACACATGAGGTACGCTATGATGATGCTTCATGTAGAATTTTTTCATGTACCTTAGATGGAATATTAGTTGTATGGTATCACAATATTCCTCTGACCTCCATCTAGAATTGGAGGGGGTTTAAGAAAATATTCCTTGAAACATTTACTAATGACAAGACCCCTGCCATGTTATTGAAAGAATTGGGTAATCTCAAGATGGATCATAAGGAGAAAGTGAATTATTTCAATCAAAATTTTAACCACATTTTAAATCAATTCCCAGTAAACATGAAACCTCATAAGTCCATCACCATAGATTACTACACTTATGCCTTTCCCACAAGCATTGCGCAGTTTGTAAAGCGAAATGTGAAACAAACATTCACTAAAAACTATGAAGAGGAAATTGTGGTTGAAAAGGACTTGCATGCGAATGGGCTCATCGTAGATGATGAATCAACAAAAAACTCCAAGGACATGGGTAAAAAGTCTTAAGCCTCCATAAGCAAGGCCAAAGAGAAAGAAACTTTTGATCTTGAGAGCTTGACTCACACTATGAAGACTTTGTCAAATGAATTGGCAGGGCTAAAAAAAAAGAGCAAGTGTTACCAATGTGAACAACAAGCCTCCCAAGTTCAACTTGTTTAGAAGGACTGATACTTCCGGTAGCTGTAGTAACTGACTGACCAAGTCTTCCCAAATCTTGAACATTGTGCTAAACATTGAAAGTATGGGCATGGATCAGTACTATTCGTATCATCAAGAATATCATTAAGAAAAAACATGGTTGCAATGGAACCATATGATGAATGTTATTTCTACACACTTGATTGATATAGGACTTTCAGATGAGTAGACTGAGCCTACGAAAGAAAAGGAAGAAAATACTGCTATAGAGGAAATTCCTACCGTTGAACATGCAGTAAACACCTTTAGTTGGGTCCTTGCAGCTGAAAATAACGTTGTGAAGAAACACCTCCGAGTGATGTTCCTACCCAGAAGAAACATGATCGATACATCTTGAGAAGCCAGGGGCCAGTCGCTGAACCAGAGTTGACGAAACATAAATTCGAGGAATAGTTATTAAGAAAAATCATTCCTCCTGTCAACTCAACACATAATACTCAGAGCAAGTATGGGAATGCAACCACATTGAAAATGACTGCTGCAAGCTATAAGAGTAAGACCATCAATCCAGAATCCACAAACCAAGTCATGCCCCCAGACACTTCGGAAATATCTCCTGCTTTGTATTACAACATAGTTGAAGAGATGAAGAAGGCTCGCAAAAATATATCAATGTTTGAACTAACAAAGATCACGATTCAACGAGAAATTCTCCTATGTGCACTTGGAAAATCCATTGCAAGTAGAAATGTGTTGGAAATTTTGTCATTTGATGGCAAAGGAAATGCCAAAGGAGGAGAAAAACAACAATAAGGAAGCAGAGAGGTAGCAGAGGCAACAAAAAGAGAAGCAAGCAGCAGTATCAGTCAAGGAGAAAAAACAAGAAGTTAATTGAAGAAAAGTTGTCCAAAAGACAGAGTAGATAGTAGAATGCCTGAAAGGATCGATCCTTTAAGAAGAAAGCCAAACTGTGAGTTAGATCTTCAAAGTTTGTGAACATTGTAAACCCCGTGCAAAAAGGTAGAGTTATAATTTTGTGCATGATCGAGAAAACTGATACGGGTTCGTAAATAACGGTTTATATATGTATCAAGATTTGATGCGCTCCAAAATGAATTGATTTCATATGGTGTCATTCGATTCTACTCTAAGTATAGAGAATTTTGAGTTGGACGAGAATGTGCGATAGTTAAAATACACCAAGTCGAGTTCTATGTACTCACCATTGAAAGAGAAGGCGATGAATATTTACACCATGATGGAATATGAATGCAGTGAGGATGTAAAGGACCAGAACCTCGAAGCGGAATAGTTATATATAACAAAAGGAAGCAAAGGAGGCAGCACTGAAGCAGAAAAAGGCAAAAGACAGCAGAACAGAGACAGACAAAAGAAAAAGTAAGCAGGGAAAAGGAGACAGGAGGAAGAACACTGCTAAAGTGTAACAGTCGAATATGGAGGTAGAAAAACGGTCGAGCAGTGGAGACAGAGGCAGCGAATACAGAGGCAGTGAAGCGGTCGAGCGGCAGAACCGTTATCACAGCAGTAAAGGCAGAGGCAGAGTTTTGGAGGCAGAGAAAGAGACGTTAGCATAGCAGAGGCACAGAAAATTCTGGAAATCGCTTAACCCCAGGCAGAAGGATACATAAAACAAATTCCGGGAATCATATAACCCAAAGCAGCAAAGTATATATATATACAAATCTCATTCTGGGAATCGTTACCCACGCAGGAGTATACATACAGTGCATTACATATTCGGCGCCTTATACACAAAGGTTCAAAGCATAATCTTAAATTATATGGAGCACTTTATTATCAGAACCCAAGTACCTTATATGGTGGGACCCTTCCCAATCGCATCGGATTTAAGCAAGGCATCGGAACATGCAACAGAAAGTTGCAATTGCGATTGAAGACCGGACCCGATGGGTGTATGAATTATGATTCAAATGTATTTGAAGTCCGGCATAATCGCATCGGATCAGTCTAATCGCCTCGGAGATTGCAAGAATACCTCAAGCAAGAAAATGGAAAAGACAATCTTTCACCAGGTACACAAATCATTTCCATGACTACTGTTATGCATGCAATACTTTTGGACATAAAATTGTTGATTGTAAAATGTATTCAAGAAGGGGAACAAATTATTATACATTAGCTCAAATGTACTTTGAAAAAATAAGATGTTATGTATGCCTCAAGCTTGGCCACAAAGCAAAGGACTGTAAACTACCATATATACTAAAGAAATCTAGACAAATGATGGAAGCAAAGAAAATCAAACAAAACTATGAATTTAAAGAAGTGCGTGGGACATTATTGAAGAACCCCAATAAGTATGGAAAGAAAAGAGAAAAGGGGAGCCTATCATCTCAATAACATAATAAATCCTCCATAGTCTCAGGGGGAGCTGCTCTAGGAAGCAAAGCAAAAATCCATACAGTGACAAATATGAGGCAACATCCCAGGGGGAGAGCAGTTCATATATAGACCCCATGAAATCAGTCTAAGAAGAGCTCCTTGGAATAAGGACAGCTATAAGATCAAGAATGCACAGGACAATTTTCTCTAATAAAGAACTATAGAGGAAGAATAACACCTGAAGCACACAATAGCCAACAGGTTGATGGAAGGAGAGAAAGCAGCAAGAAGCCTTGGGATTAGGGGAAACATTAGCAATGAACATGTAATCTAAGAAGATTTCAACACATTAAAGTGATGATCACACTGTGCCTCTTACTACTAGAATTAACAATTAATCACATTAAGAAGAATGAGTACGAAAAGAGTCTATTATCTTTATGTCAGTACATTAGTGATCTATGAAAATTCCCCTTGAAGGAATGAAGTAAAATGAGTGACAAATCTCTGAGTAATCAGCCCATGAAGATTCAGAATAGAGAAATTGAAGATGTCTACCCAAAGATCATTATCTTAAGATAGTTGAATTGTACTTAAAGCAACAATGATTCTGGTGCAATCTTAGAAAGTAAAATGCAATGACATTCCCTTGAACAGAATGACAAAATAAGAAAATGGTTAAAGATGCCAAGATTAAATTTCAGGATATTGATGACTATTGGTATGAATAGTGGAAAGCTCAGTAGTAGAACTCATGAAGGATGCCTTAACAATGGGTTCGTGAACAAGATGAAGTGAAAGAAGTATTATTTGGTACTTGGTACAAACAACATGCTTATCAACAGAATATCAAGTGTTATCATGGAGCAGCATGGTTCAGGTCCTCAGGATCAAAGGTTGTAGCAGAGTGTACATCCAACATAAAAGAGTCAATGAAAAGACTAAAGGATCGATGTTTTTTACTCTTGTAAAACATGATATTGAGCATTGAAACAATATTTCTTTTGGATGCCTTTCACGAAGTGAGTACATATACATATCGAGGCCTCTTCTCTCAAGATCATTCACTTAACATAGTGTGAAATATGTTTCCTATTAAAACATCTTGAATATTTTTTTTGAAAGTTAAAGTATCAAAATTATGAAGGACTAATTGGGTCAGTTGAAGCTCAAAACTCTGTCTTTGAATCATCAAGAACATACTTCAGCAGAAATAATTTGCTGACATCTCACCATTGAAAAGAGGTTGATCACTGACATACATACCCCCCTATGTCATAAAGAAAAGTGCATGGTTGATAAGTGAGATCGACCAATACATTGAATGCATCCTACCTCAAGGTTTTGTTGTGAAAGTTCATTATGCAAGAAATAAAGGCATTTGATCTCTTAGATCAAATTCTAGTTAATTCATTGATCACATCAGTAACAAGGACCTGCAGCTATTAAGTGTAATATCACTATCAGCATCCTAGCTCATATCATCACCAACAGGCAAGAAAAATGAACCATAGTTATAAAAGACATATTGGCATCATCACAATTGAACAGATGTTGTACTGCAGATGATTATTACAGAAGAAGACAGACTCCAACTACAACCTTCCTCAATAAATATGCATCACAGATGAAGATTATAATATAGACGAAAGTATAGCTGAAGCAAGCTTGATAGGTCACATAGAGTATTTACAATCTTTAAGTTTTGATCCAATGATGCATTTGTAATTAGAAAATTTTGATACAATATGTTCCTTGAAGAATCATTGTCGTCACTTTCAGCCTTATACTAGTAAAAGGAGACTGTGCTTTGGATTGTGTCAATTTACAATAATCCGCAAAGTGTTCCCTCAACAAATCTTGTACACCTGTATAGATATAGCATGATACAAAGTCGAGAAGAAGAATGCCTAAACACATCTCGGAAGAGAGAAAATGAAAAGTGAATCTACATTGAAGAATGTCAATCCTTTGTCATTTCTGTCGAAGAGGAGGAAAAAGAAGTAATAAGGGGTCTAAAAAAAGAAGCCGGAAAGAAAAATTAGAAGGCATTGGATTATCGGTGGATGTGTTGCCATCAATTCCTAAGGGGGAGACTGTTGGAAATGTTGTCATTGATGGAAAAATAGATGACAAAGGAGGAGCACTTGAATCATCAGCCAAGGAGCAGAGGAAGAAAAAGAGAGGTAGCAGAGGCAGCAAAAAGAGAAGCAAGTAGTAGTATCATTCAAGGAGTAGAGACAAGCAGTTAATTGAAGCAGAGTTGTCCAAAAGACAGAGTAGATTGTAGAATGCCTGAAAGGATCGATCCTCTAAGAAGAAAGCCGAACTGTGAGTTAGATCTTCAAAGTTTGTGAACATTGTAAACCCCATGCAAAAAGGTAGAGTTGTAATTCTGTGCACGATCGAGCAAACTGATATGGGTTCATAAATAACGGTTTATATATGTATCAAGATTTGATGCGCTCCAAAATGAATTGATTGCATATGGTGTCATTCCATTCTACTCTAAGTATAGAGCATTTTGAGTTGGACGAGAATGTGCGATAGTTAAAATACACCAAGTCGAGTTCTATGTACTCACCGTTGAAAGAGAAGGCAATGAATATTTACAGCATGATGGAATATGAATGTAGTGAGGATGTAAAGGACCAGAACCTCGAAGCGGAATAGTTATATATAACAAAAGGAAGCAAAGGAGGCAGCGCTGAAGCAGAAACATGCAAAAGACAGCAGAACAGAGAAAGACAAAAGAAAAAGTAAGCAAGGCAAAGGAGACAGGTGGAAGAACACTGCTAAAGTATAACAGTCGAATATGGAGGCAGTAAAATGGTCGAGCAATGGATACAAAGGCAGTAAATACAGAGGCAGTGAAGCGGTCGAGTGGCAGAACCGTTATCACAGCAATAAAGGCAGAGGCAGAGTTGTGGAGGCAGAGGCAAAGATGTTAGCACAACAGAGGCACAGAAAATTTCCGGAATCGCTTAACCCCAGGTGGAAGGATACATAAAACAAATTCCGAGAATCGTATAACCCAAAGCAGCAAAGTATATATATATACAAATCTCATTCCAGGAATCGTTACCCACGCAGGAGTATACATACAACACATTACATATTTGGTGCCTTATACACAAAGGTTCAAAGCATAATATTAAATGCTATGGAGCGCTTTATTATCAGAACCCAAGTACCTTATATGGTGGGACCCTTCCCAATCGCGTCAGATTTAAGCAAGGCATCGAAACATGCAAAAAAAGGTTGCGATTATGATTGAAGACTGGACCTGATGGGTGTATGAATTATGATTCAAATGTATTTGAACTCTGACATAATTGCATCGGATCAATCTAATCGCCTCGGAGATTATAAGAGCATTGGAACATCACAACAGAAAATTGCGATTGCGATTAATCGCAATCGGAGCAGGAGTGGTAAATAGCATCGGAGTATTCGAAGTTGCGATTGCGATCAATCGCAATCGGAGAAATCACAACAGTGATCAATCGCAATCGGAGAAATCGCAACATTGATCAATCACAATCAAAGAAATAGCAACAATGATGTTTGGTCAATTTAGTGTGTCCTAAATTGCTGCATTTAATTTGTCAATCCGGGATTCGTAAGCTGATGAAGTGCGGCGCACTATATGTGCAAGATAACCTATTTCTTAACTTTTTGTCGTTTTTGGTTTTCTAAGATGAAATGGAAATTCTAAAATGAAAACAAGTATGGTTATATTTTTTCAAGGAAATGATATCCTCTATAATGATTTACCAACTTGAAACTTAAAAAGGAATTTGAAAATTACAATGACAAAACTTGAAAGGAAATGAAAATGCGCTGCTGAAATGAAAAGATGCTGCTAGTCTAATGAATCAAAATAGTGAACTAGTGAGCATGAAACCAAACTATTCTTGCTGCTGTCTAAACACAAAATAAATTATGCTGAAAGAAATCCAAAAGCTGCAATAAAGTAAATCTAAATCAATTTGCATCAACTTGTCTTCTGATCCCTCATCATTAGTCCAGCTATGATTTTCGGAAGTAACCATAAACAACTTGAGTAACTGATATCTAACTTGCAGAAAGTAAACTAATATCAAACCACACATTTATAATTCAATCCCTCACCATCAGTCCAGCTGTGGCTTTCGGAGGTAACTGAAGATGTCATGCACAATTTAATATTTCTAACTTGCAGAAAGGAAACTAATATCAAACTACACATCCATAATTCAATCCCTCACCATCAGTCCAGCTGTGGCTTTCGGAGGCAACTGAAGATGTTATGAGCAGTTTAATATATCTAAATTTGTAGAAAGGAAACTAATACTAAACTACACATTTCATAATACAATCCCTCACCATCAGTCCAGCTGTGGCTTTCGGAGGCAACTGAAGATGTTATGAGCAGTTTAATATATCTAAATTTGCAGAAAAGAAACTAATACTAAACTACACATTTCATAATACAATCCCTCACCATCAATCCAGCTGTGGCTTTCGGAGGCAACTGAAGATGCTATGAGCAGCTTAATATATCTAAATTTAACTACTGAAGCAAATAAGCAAAACTGAAATGAACAAAGCAATACTGAAATTAAACAGAAACTATGAAAAGCAAATTAGCAGCAGAACAATGTTAGTTCCATGTCATTAGTCAAAAAAGCTATGAAAATGCCCGGGCTGCCTATCTATAACCTGAAACAAGAACACTGATCAGTGATTAACAACATAAAACATGAAAGACAGAAGTGAAATGGAAATTATGGAAGTTCATAAACAGAAATGAAGCAAATGTATCGCTAAAATGCAATGATAAACATGAATGATTATGCACTTATGCACAATGAACTTTTTAAAGAAATAAAATGAAGACTTATACACTAATGTCAAAAACCTCACTTAGCAGTCTCTACACCGTCTGCAACATCTGCTGAAAATGATTATCTAAAAGTCGCAGTCTTCTTATATTAAATGTAGTCATACAAATATAAGGTAGTATTACGGCTCAAAGCAAAGATAATTGTATTGGCTGCAGCGTACTAACAAAGAAACAGAGACTAATCGGGACTAAATCTATATGCGTATGCAAATGCGTTATATATAACAAAAGAAATATAACTGTCTCCTAAAGTTTATGCTAGTGTAGAACACGTAGACCGTTACGTCCACGGATCTAGGATCATGGCCGTGTTGGAAAATAAATCTATGAGAAGTGGATGCTTGAATTCGACTATGGAGCCATGTACAGATGTCGACTTGTCCTCCGCAAGCTTAGAAATGGCCATATGAACCTCTACGTGACACGGAACAGAGTCCTGTCACCGTAAGACTCTATGGTTGACTTCCATGTGGACGCCTTTGACCGCGGCTTCTTTAGATGAGTTTGCTCGAACCAATAGGACACGAACCATGTCCACATCATTCCTGACTTGCCCATGTGGCTCGTTTTCCCTGTAGACACCTGTAACATAGAGTTTCACAAAATAGTTGCGGAAAGTTGCAGCAGCTGCGGAAAGTGGCAAGATTCCGCAGCTAAATGAACAAAATCTAAATCAAACAGCAGACACAAAAATATAGTTAAAAACCATGTTAGATACTCTTTTGCAATTAACATACAATGATATTGACAACTTGGGAGGTTCAGGTGAGTGAAAAAAGTATAGAAAAGTGTATGGAAAAGATGCAGAATTGAGACTCAACATACCCCCACTGTGAAGGTGTTGCATGTCCTCATGCAACCAAAATTTTGATATTCCAACCTCAGTTCATATTCCTTGACACTTCAGCCAGCACGTCTAATCCTCTCCTCCTCTTCCTTGGTGCTGCCAACATTCTGGGTTTCTTCATTAAGCACCTAAATTTGATATTAACCAGTGCTCTGTTCAACTTCTGGCATTTCCTTTTCAATTTCTTGTTCTTCTTCTGCCATATTCCCAGATGTAGCATGGTATTATCATGGATGATTTTGTCCAATTTACCTTGTTCTTTCAATGTCTCATTTTCATTTTTGATGTGCCTATTTAAAATCTCTAGCTCAAAGATTTCCTGTTTTAGTGATTGGACTAAATCATCCTGTACTGTATGAGGCTGAATGGACGAAGTACTGGGACCTGTAGCTGCTTTTTCCAAAGATTCTATATAGTCATATACTTCTTGCTGCTTGGGGTCTATTTCAGGTGTCATTTTTATTGGGTTGTCCCCAAAATGCCGTGAAGGAGAGTTATCTTCAAAATCTGGCTGAGAAGGGCTCACATCAACATCTTGCTGAGAATGGGATGGAGTATGTTCAATGTCTGACTGAGAATGAAATGAACCAGGTTCACTAACTGACTGAGATGGACTATGGTCAGTTGGGGACTGTTCAAATGTCTCCTCTCCCAAATCAATGAAATGAGGACCCTTCATTTGCGTTTTCCTCAATTTCCCCTTAAGTCTGCTGCTTCTTATCACACGCTGTGGTACACTGTCCTTTTGTTTTTGTTTTCTTTTCTCTGTCTTCTTGGCCAAAGATGACTGTTTTTGAAGATAAACTAATCTTTCAGATAAAACTTGATGATCTTCTTCTTTAGAAGAAGGGGTTTTATGTATAACTTCAATAGTTTTTCTCTCTTTTGGTGTTATTGGCTTCTTACCCTTGATTTCTTTCTTCTTCCTCTTTGACAATCTCTCTTCCCTATCAGTTCTTTCAATTGTAGTAGTAGGAGTATTTTGAATTTCACCAATTGTTCTTTTTCTCCTACTTCTTCTTGCTGTGCTACCTTCAGGAATTTCTTGAGTAGGAGTAATTTGAGTTTTATCATTTATTCTTTTTCTTTTACTCCTTCTTGTTGTACTACCTTCAGGAATTTCCTGAGGTTCCTCAAAGAAATTTCTAACCAGAAATTGTTCTCATGTGTCTTTCTTTTCCTTTAACTCCTTTTCAATCAAAATTTTTACAAGGCCGTGGTGATATAGATGGGGTTCTACATCTCCTAAATGTTTCTGAACAGTCACAGACATTTTCTTCAAACTATTGAATAGAAAATATGGGGGATTGAGAGTTTGATTATCTAGAAAATTCATCAATAACCTGGTATGGTACATATACATGGACCCAAAACGGCCTTCACATGTAATGAATTTCTGAACAACTAGCAGTAAAGTAGCCCATTCCTCTTTCAATGCATGCACATGAATTCCTCTTTTAAAAATAGTTATGTCCATACCTTGGTTTCGTAAGATTGTTCTCCATGCTTCATCACTGATGCTTTTATTCTTAAACCAACGCTCACCCTCCTGAAGAAGTTCCGTGGCTGTTGCTATAGATGCTTCATTGACCGCAAACTTAAGGTCTCCAATCTCTGCTTCCAAGCCATTAAACGACCTTGCGAATGCCTTCGTCATTTCTTTATGATAACCTCTGAATTTCTGGATAAACTGCAGCCAATTTGCTTTCTTCAATGTATCCCTTACTTGCAGATATCCCTCCATAAACTTAGGTCCTTTCGGTTCTGCTCTTAGCAATTTACCCATTTTCTTTCTGCTCTTCACAAATTTGCCTGCGTGAGGGTTTAATGGAAACAGAACGGTTGAATGCACAGAGATGAGAAAAATGACTGTGGGTAAATGTCAGAGAGTGGGTATACAGATTATAACGTAATAGAGAGCGGAATGGAGTGAACAGAACAGAGAGGGGTTTTCGTGAGCACAATAGAGAGCATGACAGAGAGATTAACAGAGTATAACACATCCGGCAGCGTTTTGAATTTTGGTGGCTGCACAATAAATATGAGCACGTTTCAACAATGGTTATGAATTTATGCGGCTGTAAGAGTCTGTGGTCAAATCAAATATGTCTCATTGTCACCAGTGGAATATTGGAACATGAGTGAAGATCGGGGGTTTTAATGATGGAACCGTTTGAGAATGAATGCGAGAGGATGATATGGAGATCGTGAAAGGTTACGGAATTGTCAATATAATCATTGCACATAATGGATAGAGCTCATGGTTCAGAACTATATAAAAATGTGTTTTTCAATGCTATTTAAAATAAATTTTATTCATACCTTTGGAATCTTTGCCTTTTCCCTTGGTCTTCAACTAATTGCTCTTCATTGGTGTCTTGAATGCTCCATGTCTTCATTTTTTATCCTCTCACCTGCATTTTATTTCATGATTATGGAAATAACATCTGGATGTACATTCTTTTGAAAACAGAGTTGTAGCTGCGGATTCTGCTTCTGGCTGCGGAAACTGGAGTCAGCTGCGGAAACTAACACAGCTATTACTTGGATGAATGGAGATGAACAGATGACAAATGACCAGATGGAAATGGTCATGAAAAAGATTTTTATTGATGAAATGGAATGAAATGGATAAAATGAAGTGGAATGGAGTGAAATGAAGTGAAATGAAATGGAATGAAGTGGAATGGAATGGAGTGGGTGGTCACAAAACTTGTGAAATGAAAGAGAGATTTTTTTTTGGAAAATATAGAGTGTCAGGTGTTCCTGATTTTCACCCTATATTTTCTGTATAAGACTGCCAATCAGTGATTGGTTTTCAGGCTTATACCATTTTTTATTTTTATTTTTATTTTATTTTTATTTTTAAACTGAAAAGAACAAAAGCTAGGCTGGTGGAGAAGAAGAATTCTTCTGTACCAGCCTGATTGCAAAATTTTCTTGAAATATTTTGACAAAATCCTCTTTTGAGAGTGGCTTATGATAAACTTTCAATCTGTGGCCATTCACAATAAGAGGAGTTTGAAACTCATCAATGGTCTTGATTCTTACCGCTCCATTGCTAAAGATCTTGTCAATCTCATATGGCCCAAGCCAATGAGTTTGAAATTTTCCTTGGAAATATTTAAACTTGGAATCAAATAACAATGCCCAATCTCCTTCTTGAAACTTCTTCTCTTTGATGTACTTGTCATGCCATTTAGCTCTTTGATATTGAACTAGATCAGTTCTTAAAATTGCTTCTTGTCCGATCTCATCTAGCTCATTCAACTGCTCCATTCTATGCTTTGGCTTCGATAAGTCCATCCCCAACTGAAACAGAGCCTTAAAGGCCTGACTTGAAATTCAATGGGGAGCTCGTTAGAAATTCATGAATATTTTGAACTCTCCTGAATAATTTTTCATTTTTCACTTGGAAATAAATGTGAAGGTAGTTTCCCTGTAACCAAATAGTTAGCAATATCCGCATACCAAGGAGTCTTAATAGTTACTGCAAACAAGTATTCATCAGGAAACTTATCCTCTACAGGAGAATCTTCTTTAGTATTTTGAATTCTAGACAAGAAATCAGCTATTGTATTCTGTTTTCCTGGTCTATCCAACACAGTAATATTGAATTCTTGCAAAAGTAAAAGCCATCTTGTCACTCTGCCATTAGTAACAGGTTTTTTCATCAAATATATAATTGCAGAATGGTCAGTATGAATAAAAGTTTCATAGCCTGTTATGTAATGTCTAAAATTATTAATTGCATGAACAACAGCTAAAAACTCTTTTTCAGTCACAGTATAGTTCAACTCTGTGGGAGTCAAATTTTTACTGGTATAATAAATGGCATAAGGAACTAAATCTTTTTGACCCAACACAGCTCCTAGAGCTGTATCTGAAGCATCCGTAGAAATATGGAAAAGGAGTTTCCAATTTGGTCCTCTCAAGATAGGTGCTTCAGATATTCTTCTTTTCAAAGTTTCAAAAGTTGATTGACAATCAGGATCCCATTTGAATTCACAATCTTTTGTAAGCAATTTGAAGAGTGGAGATGTTATTTTAGTGAAGTTTTCTATAAATCTTCTATAGTAACCAGTAAATCCTAGAAAACTTCTAACATCTCTTTGACAATTTGGAATAGGAAACTTGGAGATGACTTCAACTTTTGATCTATCAACCTTAATCCCATCTCCCGAAATATGATGTCCTAAAACAATCCCTTCAGTAAACATCATAAAGCATTTTTCATGGCTTAATGAAAGGTTTGTTTCTTTACATCTTATAATAAATTTTTCCAAATTTTCTAATGCCTCTTCAAATGAATTACCATAAACTGTAAAATCATCCATATAAACCTCTACACAATCATGGATTAGATCAGAAAAAATTCCTAGTAATGCTCTTTGGAATGTTGCGGGTGCATTACATAACCCAAAAGGAAGCACTCGATAGGAAAACGTTCCCCATGGACAAGTAAATGTGGTCTTATCTTGATCTTCAGGTGCTACCTGAATTTGATTATAGCCACTAAAACCATCCAAAAATGAAAAGAACTTTTTACCTGCTAATGTGTCTAATACCTGATCGATAAAAGGCAAAGGAAAGTGATCCTTCAAAGTTGCTTTGTTCAATTCCCTGTAATCAATACATAACCTCCATTTACCATTTTTTTTAGGTACTATAACCAAAGGAGAAACCCATCGGCTATCTGAAATTGGATAAATGAAGTTTACATTGAGAAGTTTTTGGAGCTCTTCTTTCACTATCTCCCTAAGATTTGGATTCATCCTTATTTGAGGTTGTCTGATTGGTCTACTGTTTTCCTCAATATAGATGTGATGGATGCAAGTCTTAGGATCAATACCCTTCATGTCAGTATACTCCCATGCAAATGCAGTAGAATGTTTTTGCAAGATTCTGGTTAGTTCTTCTTGTTGTGACTTCTCCAAATGTTTATTGATATTTAATGTTTTTTCTGGAAAAATCTCAATAGCAGAATTACCAAACTCTTCCATAGAGTAAAGAGACATTTGTCTTGATGATAAATATTCTATATCAGATTCCAACTGAAATTGTGTGGGGTCATATTCTGAAGTTATCTCAAAATTTTCTAATGTGTTCAGAATTTGACTATCCTCACTAATTTCAGAAATGGTAAAGACAGGTTGTATAGTGTTCTCATCATTGACCCATTCATTGTCTCCTATTTCTGTGATTGCTCTTGCTGGAGGATACAAATTGAATTTCTTTGTCGAATTACCATTTGAAATGTACATGTCTCCAGATCTACAACTAATAAAAGCATAAGCTGTGGCCAGCCAAGGTCTTCCTAAGATAATTGGATGTCCTCCTAGATTACTTTTGGGAGTCAAAATCATAAAGTCTACTGGATATTCCCAAGAATCTAAGGAGGCTGAAATATCTTCTAATACACCATCTGGTTTAATAACCGATCGATCTGCAAGTTGCAATAAAGTAGGTGTAAAAAGAAGGTTAGGAAGTTTTAACTGTTCCATAGTCTGTCTACTCATAATGTTGATAGCAGCCCCTAAGTCAATCGATGTGTTTGGAATTTCTATCCCATTTATATGTGTCTTGACAATTGGACTTCCTGGATCTACATACTTCTGCATGGTAATTTTTCCCATCATAATATCTGCAATCTTTCCTACCAGGTGGATTCTTCTTGTGTCTTTTAGTTTCCTTCATGGTCTTTTGAAACTCAACTCCTTTATTGTTTTTGCTAGAATAGGAATCTCTCGAATGGCTTGTAACAAGGGAATCTTGATACAAACATTCTTCAATTCATCTAGAAATTCATAGTTAGGCAACAAGATTTGTTTTTCCACCCCCTTGTCAATTTGTAGTCTTTTAGGAAAAGGAGGTGTAGATAAAGATGCAGGTTGCTCAACTATAGGAGTTGTGGGTGTTGACTTTTCTTTTTCTTTTTGAATGTTTGAATTTTGAAGAGATTCTTCCTCAGAACCCTTATTTACTTGAAGAGAGTCCTCCTCAGAGGTATCTTGCTTTTGAATATCTATAGAAGGTTTTTCTAAAACTCTACCAGATCTGAGTTGTACATCGTTGAGAGGAACAATCATATAGGTAGGAAATTGTTGTCCTTCTACCATATAAGTAGATTGAGGATTCTTATTGTTAGGATTTGGCAATGGCTGAGCTGGAAGTTGATTTGTCTTCTGTTGGTATGGGAGCATGAGTTGAGGATTTGAATTTTGTTGAGAAGGTTGTTGTTGTGGAAATGGCAATGAAAGTTGTGGATTTGGGCTTGGAAGTTGTGGAGCTTGTTGATTTTGAAAAGATGGAGGATATTGATAAAATTGAGCAAATCTCCCATAAGGATTTTGCATCCCTTGTACCCATGGCTGATATGGATTCTGATGTTGGGGCCAAGGTTGTTGCCAAGGATTCCAACTTGGTGGGGTTTGAAAATTCACAGGGTTGTTAAACCCTTGAGTTTGTTGTCCCTGCCAAGGTCTCCTTGCAACAAAACAGAGAGATTCTATTGAATTTGGGTCTTCTTGAAAAACAGCTTTGAGTCCAGGAATTGAAGGACAATCCTTGATCTCATGATTCTCTGAGATCAAAGGCATTGTTTGGTCAATTTAGTGTGTCCTAAATTGCTGCATTTAATTTGTCAATCCGGGATTCGTAAGTTGATGAAGTGCGACGCATTATATATGCAAGATAACCTATTTCTTAACTTTTTGTCGTTTTTGGTTTTCTAAGATGAAATGGAAATTCTAAAATGAAAACAAGTATGGTTATGTTTGTTCAAGGAAATGATATCCTCTATAATGATTTACCAACTTGAAACTTAAAAAGGAATTTGAAAATTACAATGACAAAACTTGAAAGGAAATGAAAATGCGTTGCTGAAATGAAAAGATGCTGCTAGTCTAATGAATCAAAACAGTGAACTAGTGAGCATGAAACCAAACTATTCTTGCTGCTGTCTAAACACAAAATAAACTATGCTGAAAGAAATCCAAAAGTTGCAATAAAATAAATCTAAATCAATTTACATCAACTTGTCTTCTGATCCCTCATCATTAGTCCAGCTATGATTTTCGGAAGTAACCATAAACAACTTGAGTAACTGATATCTAACTTGAAGAAAGTAAACTAATATCAAACCATACATTCATAATTCAATCCCTCACCATCAGTCCAGCTGTGGCTTTCGGAGGTAACTGAAGATGTCATGCACAATTTAATATATCTAAATTTGCAGAAAGAAAACTAATACCAAACTACACATTTCATAATACAATCCCTCACCATCAGTCCAGTTGTGGCTTTCGGAGGCAACTGAAGATGTTATGAGCAGTTTAATATATCTAAATTTGCAGAAAGGAAAATAATACTAAACTACACATTTCATAATACAATCCCTCACCATCAGTCCAGCTGTGGCTTTCGGAGGCAACTGAAGATGTTATGAGCAGTTTAATATATCTAAATTTACAGAAAGGAAACTAATACCAAACTACACATTTCATAATACAATCCCTCACCATCAGTCCAGCTGTGGCTTTCGGAGGCAACTGAAGATGTTATGAGCAGTTTAATATATCTAAATTTAACTACTGAAGCAAATGAGCAAAATTGAATTAAACAAAGCAGTGCTGAAATTAAACAGAAACTAAGAAAAAAAAATTAGCAGCAGAACAATGTTAATTCCATGTCACTAGTCAAAAAGCTATGAAAATTCCTGGGCTGCCTATCTATAACCTGAAACAAGAACACTGATCAGTGATTAACAACATAAAACACGAAAGACAGAAGTGAAATGGAAAGCATGAAAGTTTATAAACAGAAATGAAGCATATGTATCATGAAAAATGCAATGTATAAACATGTGAATGGATTATGGCACAATGAACTTTAAAGAAATAAAACAAGAACTATACACTAATGCACAAAACCTCAGCTGAGCAGGGGCCCTCTACACTAGCCTTGGCAACAATCTTCAAGTACGAATTAAGTCTGAAAACAGAGTCTTCTTATATTAAAATGCAGTCATAACAGTAAGGTGGTATTACGGCACTAAGGCAGCGTAATTACATTACAGAGCAGACTAATAAAAGATAATAGAGACTAACATCGACTAACTCTATATGCGTATGCAAACACATTATATATAACAAAAGAAATATAACTGTCTCCTAAAGTTTATGCTGGTGGAGAACACGTAGACCATTACGTCCACGGATCTAGGATCATGGCCGTATTGCAAAGTAAATCTATGAGGAGTGGATGCTTGAATTCGGCTATGGAGCCATGTACAAATGTCGACTTGTCCTCCGCAAGCTCAGAAACGGCCATATGAACCTTCACGTGACACGAAACAGAGTCCTGTCACTGTGAGACGCCATGGTTGACATCCATGTGGACGCCTTTGACCGCGGCTTCTTTAGATGAGTTTGCTCGAACCAATAGGACACAAACCATGTCCACATCATTTCTGACTTGCCCATGTGGCTCGTTTTTCCTGTAGACACCTGTAACATAGAGTTTCACAAAATAGCTGCGGAAAGTTGCAGCAGCTGCAGAAAGTGGCAAGATTCCGCAGCTAAATGAACAAAAACTAAATCAAACAGCAGACACAAAAATATAGTTAAAAACCATGTTAGATACTCTTTTGCAATTAACATACAATGATATTGACAACTTGGGAGGTTCAGGTGAGTGAAAAAGGTATAGAAAAGTGTATGGAAAAGATGCAGAATTGAGACTCAACATACCCCCACTGTGAAGGTGTTGCATGTCCTCATGCAACCAAAATTTTCATATTCCTTCCTCAGTTCATATGCCTTGACACTTCAGCCAGCACGTCTAATCCTCTCCTCTTCTTCCTTGGTGTTGCCAACATTCTGGGTTTCTTCATTAAGCACCTAAATTTGAGATTAACCAGTGCTCTGTTCAACTTCTGGCATTTCCTTTTCAATTTCTTGTTCTTCTTCTGCCATATTCCCAGATGTAGCATGGTATTATCATGGATGATTTTGTCCAATTTACCTTGTTCTTTCAATGTCTCATTTTCATTTTTGATGTGTCTATTTAAAAGCTCTAGCTCAAAGATTTTCTGTTTTAGTGATTGGACTAAATCATCCTGTACTGTATGAGGCTAAATGGACGAAGTACTGGGACCTGTAGCTGCCTTTTCCAAAGATTCTATATAGTCATATACTTCCTGCTGCTTGGGGTCTATATCAGGTGTCATTTTTATTGGGTTGTCCCCAAAATGCCGTGAAGGAGAGTTATCTTCAAAATCTGGCTGAGAAGGGCTCACATCAACATCTTGCTGAGAATGGGATGGAGTATGTTCAATGTCTGACTGAGAATGAAATGAACCAGGTTCACTAACTGACTGAGATGGACTATGGTCAGTTGGGGACTGTTCAAATGTCTCCTCTCCCAAATCAATGAAATGAGGACCCTTCATTTGCGTTTTCCTCAATTTCCCCTTAAGTCTGCTGCTTCTTATCACACGCTGTGGTACACTGTCCTTTTGTTTTTGTTTTCTTTTCTCTGTCTTCTTGGCCAAAGATGACTGTTTTTGAAGATAAACTAATCTTTCAGATAAAACTTGATGATCTTCTTCTTTAGAAGAAGGGGTTTTATGTATAACTTCAATAGTTTTTCTCTCTTTTGGTGTTATTGGCTTCTTACCCTTGATTTCTTTCTTCTTCCTCTTTGACAATCTCTCTTCCCTATCAGTTCTTTCAATTGTAGTAGTAGGAGTATTTTGAATTTCACCAATTGTTCTTTTTCTCCTACTTCTTCTTGCTGTGCTACCTTCAGGAATTTCTTGAGTAGGAGTAATTTGAGTTTCATCATTTATTCTTTTTCTTCTACTCCTTCTTGTTGTACTACCTTCAGGAATTTCCTGAGGTTCCTCAAAAGAAATTTCTAACCAAAAATTGTTCCCATGTGTCTTTCTTCTCCTTTAACTCTTTTTCAATCAAAATTTTTACAAGACCGTGGTGATATAGATGTGGTTCTACATCTCCTAAATGCTTCTGAACAGTCACATACATTTTCTTCAAGCTATTTAATAGAAAATATGGGATATTGAGAGCTTGATTATCTAGAAAATTCATCAGCAACCTGGTATGGTACATATACATGGACCCAAAACGGCCTTCACATGTAATGAATTTCTGAACAACTAGCAGCAAAGTAGCCCATTCCTCTTTCAATGCATGCACAAGAATTCCTCTTTTAAAAACAGTTATGTCCATACCTTGATTTCGTAAGATTGTTCTCCATGCTTCATCACTGATGCTTTTATTTTTAAACCAACGCTCACCCTCCTGAAGAAGTTCCGTGGCTGTTGCTATAGATGCTTCATTGACCGCAAACTTAAGGTCTCCAATATCTGCTTCCAAGCCATTAAACGACCTTGCGAATGCCTTCGTGACTTCTTTATGATAACCTCTAAATTTCTGGATAAACCGCAACCAATTTTCTTTCTTCAATATCTCCTTTACTTGCGGATATCCCTCTATAAATTTAGGTCCTTCCGGTTCTGCTCTTAGCAATTTACCCATTTTTTTCTTTCTGCTCTTCACAAATTTTCCTGCGTGAGGGTTCAAATGGAAATAGAACGGTTGAATGCACTGAGATAAGCGCAATGACTGTGGGTAAATATCAGAGAATGGGAATGAGCACAATGAGCGAAATGGAGTGAGACAAAACAGAGTGGGGTTTCGTAAACATGGCAGAGACACGACAGAGAGATTAACAGAGTATAACACATCCGGCAGCGTTTTGAATTTTGGTGGCTGCACAATAAATATGAGCACGTTTAAACAACGGTTATGGATTTATGCGACTGTAAGAGTCCATGGTCAAATCAAATACGTCTCATTGTCACCGGTGGAATATTGGAACATGAGTGAAAATCGGGGGTTAAATGATGGAATCGTTTGAGAATGAATGCGAGAGGATAATATGGAGATCATGAAAGGTTACGGAATTGTCAATATAATCATTGCACATCATGGATAGAGCTTATGGTTCAGAACTATATAAAAATGTGTTTTTCAATGCTATTTGTAATAAATTTTATTCATACCTTCGGAATATTTGCCTTTTCCTTGGTCTTCAACTAGTTTCTCTTTATTGGTGTCTTGAATGCTCCATGTCTTCATTTTTTTTTATCCTCTCACCTGCATTTTATTTCATGCTTATGGAAATAACATCTAGCTGTACATTCCTTTGAAAACAAAGTTGTAGCTACGGAATCTGCTCCTGGCTACGGAAACTGGAGTCAGCTGCGGAAACATATGTCAGTTGCGGAAACTGACACAACTATTATTTGGATGGATGGAGATGAACAGATGACAAATGACCAGATGGAAATGGTCATGAAGAAGATTTTTATTGATGAAATGGAATGAAATGGATAAAATGAAGTGGAATGGAGTGAAATGAAGTGAAATGAAATGGAATGAAGTGGAATGAAATGGAGTGAGTGGTCACAAGGCTTGTGAAATGAAAGAGAGATTTTTTTTTTTGGAAAATATAGAGTGTCAGGTGTTCCTGATTTTCACCCTATATTTTTTGTATAAGACTGCCAATCAGTGATTGGTTTTTAGGCTTATACAATTTTTTTTATTTTTTTATTTTTTTAAACTGAAAAGAACAAAAGCTAGGCTGGTGGAGAAGAAGAATTCTTCTGTACCAGCCTGATTGCAGAACTTTCTTGAAACATTTTGACAAAATCCTCTTTTGAGAGTGGCTTATGATAAATTTTCAATCTATGGCCATTCACAATAAGAGGAGTTTGAAACTCATCAATGGTCTTGATTCTTACCGCTCCATTGTTAAAGATCTTGTCAATCTCATATGGCCCAAGCCAATGAGTCTGAAATTTTCCTTGGAAATCTTTAAACTTGGAATCAAATAACAATTCCCAATCTCCTTCTTGAAACTTCTTCTCTTTGATGTACTTGTCATGCCATTTAGTTCTTTGATATTGAACTAGATCAATTCTTAAAATTGCTTCTTGTCTGATCTCATCTAGCTCATTCAACTGCTCCATTCTATGCTTTTGGGCTTCTGATAAGTCCATCCCCAACTGAACTACTATCTTGAAGGTCTTGACTTGGAACTCAATGGGGAGCAAGACTTCTTTCCCATAAACAAGTTCATAGGGAGAATGTCTTGTTGTATTTCTCCATGTAGTTCTGTAGGCCCACAAGGCTTCAGGAAGCCTTTCTGCCCAATCTCTTCTATGTAGATGAAAAGTTTTGGTGATGATACTTTCAAGAACTTTATTTGTGGACTCCACTTGACCATTTGCTTGCGGATGGTAAGGAGTAGATCTTCTGTGCTTGATTTTGTATTCTTCCATCAATTTCTCCACCAAATTGGATGTGAATTGGCTCCCCTGATCTGTCAAAATTTCTCTTGGAACACCAAAGCGAGTAAAAATATCCTCATAAAGAAAATGAACAACTGAATTTTCAGTAGCAGATACTAATGCTTTGGCTTCTACCCATTTAGTAACATAATCAGTACAAACCAATATATGCTTCTTTTGCTTAGATGGTGGATTAATAGGTCCAATGAAATCTAAAGCCCATTTTTCAAAGGGTTCAATGAGTACCTGTGTTTGCAATGGCATTTCACTTGAAAGGGTAGGTTTCCCTACTCTTTGGCAGCTGTCACACCTTTTGACATATTGTTTTGCATCTTTGAAAAGAGAAGGCCAATAATATCCTAAAGAGAGGATTTTATAGGCCGTCCTTTTGTCTGCAAAGTGTCCGCTGCATGGTTCATCATGACATGCCTTAAGAATATCGGGCATTTCATCTTCCCTGACACATCTTCTGATCACAAGATCTGGCCCTGTTTTAAACAATTCGTTAGAAATCCATGAATATTTTGAACTCTCTTGAATAATTTTTCGTTTTTCACTTGGAAATAAATGTGAAGGTAGTTTCCCTGTAACCAAATAGTTAGCAATATCTGCATACCAAGGAGTCTTAATAGTTACTGCAAACAAGTATTCATCAGGAAACTTATCCTCTACGGGAGAATCTTCTTTAGTATTCTGTATTCTAGACAAGAAATCAGCTACTGTATTCTGTTTTCCTGGTCTATCCAACACAGTAATATTGAATTCTTGCAAAAGTAAAAGCCATCTTGTCACTCTGCCATTAGTAACAGGTTTGTTCATTAAAGATCTAATTGCAGAATGGTCAGTATGAATAAAAGTTTCATAGCATGTTATGTAATGTCTAAACTTATTAATTGCATGAACAACAGCTAAGAACTCTTTTTCAGTCACAGTATAGTTTAACTCTGTGGGAGTCAAATTTTTACTGGTGTAATAAATGGCATAAGGAATTAAATCTTTTTGACCCAACACAGCTCCAAGAGCTGTATCTGAAGCATCTGTAGAAATATGAAAAGGAAGTTTCCAATTTGGTCCTCTCAAGATAGGTGCTTTAGATATTCTTGTTTTCAAAGTTTCAAAAGCTGATTGACAATCAGGATCCCATTTAAATTCACAGTCTTTTGTAAGCAATTTGAAGAGTGGAGATGCTATTTTAGTGAAGTTTTCTATAAATCTTCTATAGTAACCAGTAAATCCTAGAAAACTTCTAACATCTCTTTGACAATTTGGAATAAGCAACTTGGAGATGACTTCAACTTTTGATCTATCAACTTTAATTCCATCTCCTGAAATATGATGTCCTAAAACAATCCCTTCAGTAAACATCATAAAGCATTTTTCATGGCTTAATGAAAGGTTTGTTTCTTTACATCTTATGAGAACTTTTTCCAAATTTTCTAATGCCTCTTCAAATGAATTACCATAAAGTGTAAAATCATCCATATAAACCTCTACACAATCATGGATTAGATCAGAAAAAATTCCTAGTACTGCTCTTTGGAATGTTGCTGGTGCATTACATAACCCAAAAGGAAGCACTTGGTAGGCAAAAGTTCCCCATGGACAAGTAAATGTGGTCTTATCTTGATCTTCAGGTGCGACCTGAATTTGATTATGTACTAAATAAATCAAAGTAACAAGTTCTTTCTCACTTTTAATTAATGATAAATTACTTTTGATGATTAAAGGCAAGGAAAAGTGGATCCTTAAGTACACTGTTTCAATTCCTGTCAATAGTGCACCTCGTTTATTATTCTTTTTAGGCTTTTCTTTATTATTAGAAATTATTCGGTATCTTTGAAATTGGATTAAATGAAGGTTTACGCATTGAAGTTTTGAGCTTCTTTTCTATATATCTCCCTAAGATTTGGATTCATCCTTCTTTGAGGTTGTCTAATTGGTCTATTGTTTTCCTCAATATAGATATGATGGATGCAAGTCTTAGGATCAATACCCTTCATGTCAGTATACTCCCATGCAAATGCAGTAGAATGTTTTTGCAAGATTTTGGTTTATATCTATTTTTAGACATACGGAGCATAATTTGGGAATTCTACTTGGAGATTCTTGAAGTATGCGACATGTCGGTAAAAATAGATGAGACCCTAATTTTTAGGACCCAGGCTATTTTTAGACTGATCTCCTAAAAATATGGAAGTCAAATATTATTTACCCTTAATAATATTTTGACTATAAGCAGCAGTTTACTCTCTTGGCGCACTTCAGTTTGAGTCATGGAGGTGGCTCATGCAACTGACACAAGGAATCACGTGGTTCCTAGGGTTTGATGGCATCTTGCATGGTTGGCTTCAGTTAGACTTCAGTGGCAGAAGTTTTGGAGGAGTTAACGGGACAAATAGTGGAGTTGTGTTCTGTTTGTTTTTAGTTGAACTAGTTGGGATTAGTTAAACTAACTAATCAATTAGATATGAGTGGAGTAAATTAAATAATATTTAATTTACTAAATATTAACTCATTAGTCAACTCAAGAACACTTTAGTTCACTACAGTGCATGATCAGTTCAGTAAAGACCAGTGAAAGAGATAGATGAAAGGGTAGAGTTAGCTATCAGTTGTAACTATACTGTTGCTATTTGCAACACATAGATAGGTGGAGTAAGCTATGAGTATTGCAAAGTTTAGGCTGTTGGTTTATCTATATAAAGAGGCCATCCCATAGCTTTGAAATACGCAATCAAGGTTGGCTATCAAGTGGCTAAGGATTGGAGCAAGTGATTTGCTAGATCTAGCTTGATAGTGTGTAGCATGGGAGGTAGTGCATGAGAGCTTGTGAAGAGTTTTTGTACTATGATTGGTACATGATTTCTCCATTATAATATACACAATAGCTGCGGGGTTTTCAGCTATAGGCTTTCCCCATACATACTGAGTTAATGTGTGATTGATTTGATGTGTGATTGCTTCTATATTATTTCCGCATGTGACAATTAATTGTAGAAGAGGGTTATGTGTTATGCATGCAATTCGAAATTGATGTATGATCGGGTTAATCTTCAATGAATAAGTGATTTATTTAGCTAATTTCTACATGGTATCAGAGGGAGATTAATTGTCGAAGTCTATTACGGTGATTGCAAACTTATTTCCTCGGACAGAGTCTGCATGCGGGCCAGGTAGCCTCCGGAATATTCATCCTTCTTTGTAAGGTGAAAGATCTGGTGAATGCCCTTGCAGTCAATCTCTGATTGGGAAATAATTTGTTTTCAAGTATAGATCGGAAGCGATAGAGCTTGGAGTTTGGAATTCGAATTTTGCAGAAGGTTGGTTTTCTTGGTGCCGGTGTTGAAGATGTCTTCTTTCAACGGTTTGCGACTCGAATATGCTCTTGAAGGAAGTTCGAATTATGTTGCATGGAAGGATCGCATGGAAGCAGTGTTAGAAGATAATGGTCTGAAGGAGTTCGTGGATGCGGATGTCCCAAAGCCCACTGATGCAGCTTTGGTCGATGCATGGCAAAAGAAGATCGCGAAATGTCGAAGGATCCTGTTGGAGGGCGTCAAGGATCATATTGTATCCGGCCTTCATGGTAAGGCTACTCCATATTTAATGTGGAAAGCTTTGACGGATCTATTCCAGAGTAAGAGTGACCAAAGGAAGCTGGCGCTCAAAGATAAGCTCAGGAACATCAAGATGGAGAAGGGCGACAACATCGCCGAATACCTCACGAAGTTCACTCAGTGCAGAGATGAGCTGGGAAGTGTGGGGGTGGCTGTCAAAGTTTCACTGACTGCATGCTTAGTTTCAAGTATGCTGGGATCGGTGTGGTTCTTGGACAGCGGTGCGTCATTTCATATGACGGGAGATCGGGAGTTGTTCTCAGATCTGGAGGACAAGGATTTGGGTATGCACATCGAGATGGGCGATGACGGAAGATACAGTGCGACTGGTATTGGTACCGTATCCTTTCAGAGGGAGTCTGGTAAACCCTTTGTCTTAAAGGATGTCATGCATGTACCTGGATTGAAGAAGAACCTGATTTCAGTAGCGATGTTGGAGGATAAGGGTTATGATGTGGTCTTCAGCGAAGGAAAAGCTTTCCTGCGCAGTAAGACTACTGGAGAGACCCGGAAGATAGGGATTCGAACTCAGAACGCTATCGGTTAATTAGATGGCTAACGCGTATGGCATACAAAATTTGGAGATGTAGTGAGCAGGGATAAAGGCGGAAGAACTATAGCACGAAGAGATTAGGCCATCTTCACCATGGGCACTGAGGTCTGCGGCCGATTTCTCTCTTGGACTTCCCTGAGAGCACTCTTGCGCGATTCGGATCGATTAAGATTTGTGCTTTAGGAAGTGTCTTGACAGCCACCTTTCACGAGAAGGATAGTCGCGCCACGACGATCCTTGAGAGAGTTCACACAGACGTGTGTGGTCCTTTCTCTGTTGCTTCGACAGCAAAGCACAGGTATTATGTGATCTTTGTTGATGATTTCTCTCGAAAGTGCTGGATCTTCTTCATGTCGAAGAAGAGCGATACATTCGTGAAGTTCTGTGAGTTTAAAGCACTGGTCGAGAAGGAGTCGGGGAAGAAGGTGATTGCTCTAAGGAGTGATAACGGTGGTGAATTCATCTCGGCTGAATTCAAGGAGTTCTGCAATGCAGAAGGGATTCGGAGAGAGCTCATCGCACCCCATAACCCACAGCAGAACGGGGTGGCTGAGCGGAAGAACAGAACGATCGTGGGTGCTGCACGGGCGATGTTGCATGATCGGGGCCTACCCCTTCACTTGTGGGCTGAGGCATGCAATACAGCAGTGTATGTGCAGAACCGTTGTCCTCACAAGGTTCTTGGCATGAGTACACCGGAGGAGGCTTATTATGGCAAGAGGCCTGATATTTCCCATTTGCGGATTTTTGGTTCTCCTGTCTACATGCATGTGACGAAGGATGCGAGAAGGAAGCTGGATCCAACTGCTGAAGTTGGAATATTTGTAGGGTACACTGATACACCTCACAACTATCGGGTGTATGTGCCAGACAGTCGCAAGACTGTTGTGCGACGGGATATAAAATTTCAGGAGGAGAAAGCCATGCAGTGTTCGCTTGAGAGGGAGCTACACTTGCATGCGGATGAGGAGCTGTTAGTTCCTAAGGAGGAGCTTCCGGATGTGGATCAGCCACAAGAGGAGGTTCAGGAGGTGGAAGAAACCACCCAGGCAGCGCCAACCATCAGAGGGCGCATGCGCACTACAGAAGCTGAGCGACTGGCTCGGGATGCAGAGAAGGTTGTGGGACCACCTACAGCACAGCGCAGACAGAGACAATCACCGGATCGGTACACTAGATACATGGCTCTTGTGAGTCAATGTGTTGTGACGGAGCCATCCTCTTTTGAGGAAGCTGTGGAGGAACCCGCATGGGTTGATGCCATGATCGAAGAATATGATTCGATAATCAGGAACAGTGCATGGGAGATTGTCCCAAGACCGGTTGGGAAATCAGTTGTAGGTTCGCGATGGATCTACAAGGTGAAGCAGGCGGCTGACGGGAGTGTGGAGAAGTACAAGGCGATATTTGTCGCCCGTGGCTTCTCACAGATCGAGGGGATTGACTATGAGGAGACTTTTTCACCTGTCGCAAGGTACTCTTCCATACGGACGATCCTTGCTCTCTCAGCGCAGATGGGGTGGCACATTCATGAGATGGATGTGAAGACTGCGTTCCTCAATGGAGTTATTGAGGAAGAAGTGTACATAGAGCAGCTTGAAGGTTTTGAGATCTTCAGCAGTGAGTCGCATGTGTGCCGACTCAAGAGAGCACTGTATGGGCTGAAGCAAGCACCTCGTGCTTGGTACACTCGGATAGACAGCTACTTCACCGGGCTTGGATTCTCCAAGAGTGAGGCGGATCCAAACCTGTACCGGATTGTGGTGGAGGGGAAGCTGTTGATCATCGTACTGTATGTAGATGATCTGATTTTGACTGGCGACGAGCAGTTGATACTTTCATGCAAGGAGGATCTTGCCCGAGAGTTTGAGATGAAGGACCTGGGCATCCTTCATTATTTCCTGGGATTGGAGATTTGGCAGCGCAGTGGAGGACTGTTTGTTTCTCAGGGCAAGTATGCCCGGGAGATTCTGGAGAGGTTCAACATGCGAGGCTGCAAGCCTGTTGACACTCCTCTTCCTGGTGGTTGGAGGAAGGAGGATGCTACTTCAGCGGAGGTAGTGGATGCCACTGTCTATCGACAGTTGGTGGGGTCGCTTATGTATCTGGTCAATACACGACCCGATATATGCTATGCAGTTAACCAGCTTTCGCAAGCTATGGTTAAGCCTACCAAGCTCTTTTGGAAGGTATGCAAGCATGTATTGCGCTATATCAGAGGCACATCGGGATATGGTCTATGGTACAGACAGGAGGATGGAGTGAAGCTTTATGGCTTCACTGATGCAGATTGGGCAGGGAGTCCAACGGACCGGAAGAGCACTTCTGGAGGAGTTTTCAGCATTGGGTCGACAGCAGTTTCCTGGTACAGCAGGAAGCAGAGATCCGTGGCACTCAGTTCAGCAGAGGCCGAGTACATGGCAGCAAGCTTGGCTGCATGTGAGGCTATTTGGATGAGGAAGATCCTCGCGGGTTTGTTCAGGTTG